>CM069448.1:57417293-57706592 GCA_035610835.1 Ophiura sarsii
ATATCCCCCACCCCAATATTTGACCATGGGGATGGCCTATGCAATAATAATTTCTATTGAAATGTCGTTAAGAACTGATACTATGTGTGTTTATTAGCACCTCCTGTAGGCCTACGTTTGAAAAGTGTGGTGATAGTATTGGGCATTGGTAGTCTATTGCAACAACAGCATGGTCCTTGAAGTGGCTGTTATGGCACAAAATTAACGTTTAAACGGAGATGACATGGTGAAAGTGTAAATACCTCTAACAATTTCAACATATTAAATTATCACATACATTCACCGTAGGCGTATGTTTGTGATAATTGAACATTAATTCTATAAAAACACTAGGATAGAGAAGTTAACTCGAACCCACACGCACACGGATAATGTGTGCATTGTGTTCAGATCAATACTAATAGATGCAATTGTTCAGGGAAAAGGTGGATACTTTCTTTTTGTGCTGTGTTTATCACTGCAAATTATGAGCGTTTACTTTTGGACAAACTAAAAGTAAACTCAAAAGTAAACGCAATTCTAAACACAAAACTAAACGTAAAAGTAAACACAAAACTAAACGTTTCTTGCATTTTGCACCCATTTTTGACCTCTTATAAGCACGCTCCAAGTGAGTGAATATAATCACAGATGTTTCAACCATCTGTGATATAATGGGACAGTTATTGATTAGAGTCTGGGTGGAAAACAGCTTAGTTGTTTGGCTCACATAAGTGTTTAGTATTGCGTTTACTTTTGAGTTTACTTTTAGTTTGTCCAAAAGTAAACGCTCATAATTTGCAGTGTATGATCAAAGCATAGCATTACCTGTGTTATAATATGTATGGTGGCATGGGAAAACCCTTCACATGGTCATTTTCTAGCAACATGTTTTTTTTCTTTGGCAGAGAGCTTCATACTCTACGTACTGAATATAGGACTGTTTAAATTTTTCAGAAATTCCATCTAGAACTCTAGTTATAGTATTTTATAGTCGGCAAGTTTAAACGCAACACTAAAAATTGAAACTGACAATTCAAAGGTGTACACAAAATCTTTTAAATGCTCTAATAATAATAAAACTATATACATTGTTATATCACACAGAATAGCTTGTCATATGAAAAGGACTTTTGATATGAACCTAGTTTTTTTTGCGATATTATTAACAATTGTAAGTTTTTCACTTTCAAAATCTTTACAATGCATTGTCGGAATTCACAAGTGGTTACCATGGTAACAATGTCATTTTACGTAAACATAGCATTTTACCCACAAAATTTGATAAACAAGGTTCAGAAAAGTACTAAAATAAACTTAACATCTGGAATTTTGCATAAAAAACTCCTGGAGACTAAAGTTCAAGGTATCTTGGGACCAAAGTTGGAAAATTGACTTGGAACTCATATGTTAGGAATATTTTGGTATGACCCAGATATCTCAATATTAACACTAGCGACTTCCGACGGGTTTTCCCATACCACCACACATATGAGTTGATCTAAGATAAGATTCCATGCTAATTTGATATATACTTCTCTTTAATAATCTGATTAGTTCATTATTGTAAATAACTTGATCCTAGTATTGATTTGGACACATACAGGGTGAGTCAGAAAGAAGTTTACCCGGATTAGTGATGTTTTATAAAACAAACAAATGACACTCGAGAGTTCAGTAAAGCATATCTTTAGCAAGCATTCTCTCCTGCTTATTAGGAAAAAAGAATGACGCAAATTCATCATTGCTAAGAGGAGTTATGCCTATTTTAATAAAGGTACTCATTTTGCAAGCTGTCCACGGAATACTTGACAAAACGAATGTAAAGTAAGCATTTTAGCTGGGTACTTACCTACAATTAATGCCCTGCCCTTCAGTAAAACAGGCATAACTTCTGTTAGGAATGATCAATTTGCTTCATTGATTTTCTCTAATAAGCAGCAGAGTATGTTTGGTAAATAAATGCTTTACTGAACTTTTAAGTGTCATTTATTTGTTTTGAAAAACATTACCAATCTTGGTCAATAGGGAAGTACGCAGCTAAAATGCATACTTTACATTTGTTTGGTCAAGTATTCCGTGGACAGCTTGCAAAATGAGTACCTTTATTAAAATAGACATAACTCCTTTAGCAATGCTCAATTTGGGTCATTCTTTTTCCTAATAAGCAGGAGAGGATGCTTGTTAAAGATATGCTTTACTGAACTCTCGAGTGTCATTTGTTTGTTTTTTAAAACATCACTAATCCGGGTAAACTTCTTTCTGACTCACCCTGTAGATTTGATTGATAGCTTAATTAACCTCATCAAGCTAGATTACTTGAGACAATTATTGATTCTTTATTGAATTGTTTGGATACTTTAATCGGTTTCAGCAAATGTGTCACCTCTTGCATATTGGAGCTACATAGTGTGATTTATTACCGGGTCAGTTACTTATCTTGAGGACTGTATAAACCAATGATCAATACATCTTTCTGAAAGATAAAAGCTAAAGAATCCTCAGATTAGGCCAAATATATATTTTGGTGTGTTATTTATGGAAGAGGCACTCAAGAAACTGGAGCTTTACGATTTTCTTACAACCACCCTATCATTGCGATTTAACCCGTAAGAACAAATTTGGCCTCAAATTAAACATCATGCATAACCAAACATTCAACATCAATGACATTAAAAAAATTAAAAAAATGATCAGGCATTGGAAAAAGCCTGTCCCCATCAGACTGGATAATGTGTGTCGTCACGTCTGGGAAATTGAAAATCCGTAGGCCTACTGGGAAACAAATATCACATTTGTCACATTTGTACAGTGATATTGACATTCCCCAAATTATTAGAGGGTTCAGACCACGACGCAGATTCAACGGACTCTAGTAATGTCGAAGACAACTAAGTATTTGACAAGTGATAATTAATTATTAAACGTAACATCATGTTTAATATTGTATGCCGAATAATTAATTTAAAGTCCGCGAGTAACCATGATACATCCATGGTGTAACATACAGTTTTTCCTTTCTGGCCTGTTTCAGGATCGAAGTTATATTGATTTATTTGGGAATGAGTTTAGTACCTCTCCCAAAGTGTGGACAGGTCCAAAACTTTTAATGAGGTGACACATTTGCAGAAACCGATTATAGTTGATGACACCGAAAGTATGATAATATTGGTAATAAGTACGAAAGTTGCATATCAGATTATGCACAATTGTTTATCATTCTTTCTTTGTCATGTCAACGAACCACTATGATTTCAATTCTTATATAATGAAGATGTATTTCAGTACTTATACTTGTCACTATGTAATAAAGATGCCTAAATACTGATGCTACTGATGAGGAAAGCAAGGATTTAAAATTAAAATTAAAATTGTTCAGGGAACGAGAGCGAATATTTATTGATGACTTGGTGTTAAGTAATTTCATGACAGGGCTAAAAACTAAACGGTCTTGATTTTGGTCCGAAACTCATAGCTTCAAACGACTTGGTGTATATATTAAAGTATCCCTGTACTAGAAATTCATTGGTACAATAGACGCCTAACTTAGGGCGTGTCTCACTGTGCGAATGTGGACTTGTACCTAGGTGCGAGTCTACATGCATAACATTGATGTTGCGTTCTCATTGTGCGATAAAATATATCAAAATACCAATGTGGGATCGAGTCCACTTACCCGGATGTTACTTGTTTACAAGTTTAAGCGAGTGCGCCGTGCGTACTTACTGCGTAAATACCACACATGCATGACATTTGGTCGCGTGAAATTGCAATTTGAAGCGCGCGACTGACGGCGGCGCAACATGCTTGTTATTGTGGAAGAAGTGGTACAAGTCCACATACGATAAGTAAAACACGTTCTCACTAGCGATTTTGATATCACGTCCTAGGTGCGAGACTACCTCTTAGAGTAGGATTCGACCCTACATCGTGGATGTAGGGTCGAAACCCCTTATTGCGCGTTCCCACTAGGCTTGGAAGTAGACTCGATGTAGCATCGAGTCCACGTCCTGGTATCAAACAGCCACAGTGGGAACGCGCCCTTATTTTCACAACACTATCAATAACAAATCATATAACATTGTTTACATTCATAGATTTTTTTATTTTGATGGCATGTCTTCAAGGCACATTTGTTAATAAAATATTATTTACAGTGTGAGTTTTAAAAAAATCTGAGTTATTATAATATTTGGTAATTTGTGAAGGTATAATAATAATAAGCTATAGAGTATTGTGACATGTTCTACCGAAACCAGACAGAATTGGGCAGAGCTCCAAACTGAGAAATAGCCCAAAACCTAATTGGGGTGATTTTGGGGGGAATTTGAGTTTTTTGTAAATAATTAATTTTTAGAATGTTTATAACATTATTGTGAAAGTTTCAGATTAAGAAATTTAAAAAAAAAAAAAAAAAAGGTATTTTTTAAAAATATTTTAAAAAGTACATTCTAAGTGCATTGTGAGTACATTATAAGTACATTTTTACGGACGATATCTCAGTTTGGAGTTTTCATAAAGACAAACTTAAACATTATTTAACGCCGCTTTGGGAATTCTGATTAAAAAAAAGAAGTACCATTGTAAAGCTGAAGATCTCTACTTTAATATCTCAAACTCAATTTTGATATCTTGCCCAATTGTGTCTGGTATCGGTAGAACACATCACATATGTGGAGTTCCATTGCAAATGTGATAAACATCATTTAAAGATTCAACAATTTCAAAGGTAATTTATTGCTTCCTAATGCAGATGAAGTCATGTTAAGGTACCACGAATCACATTTTACCACAAAATTATTTTTTAGGTATTTTAATAATAATGGGCCGTATTCTTGTACGTAGTTAACCCCCTAAGAACTACCGGCCGATTGGTCAGAAAGATGGATACATCATTTATTGCACCAATCAGGGACAATTTTACAATAGTTGTATCCCTGATAAAGATTGGAGTGAAATATTTTACAAGCTGCATTTTAATTGGCTTTTCAAATGAAAATATCTTGCAATAAACCATTCAGAACCACTGTAAGATAGGCCGGTAGTGCCCACGGTTAAACACGGTTTTAAGCTAACCACGCCTCTAACTTTGACTTTAGACACAGCATTTTACTAAACGCACTTCTCGTACATTTGTTTTAATTAAACATGGGTCTAACTTGCCAAAATGTGTCTAACTTTAAACATGGGTACGGTAGTTTAATGCGTGTTTGACTAAACTCGCGCACCAACTGTTTGCCAACTGTATGCCTTGAATGATCACTCATATCACTGTATTTTAGGCATTCGGTCTATTATAACCCATTAGGGCCACAATACAATCAACGCGGGGACCACTCTGGGAATGAAATTGCAGAGTTCAAAATGGTGTTTTGTTAAACATGTCGTTTAAAGGATAAACTCACGTTGAAGTTAGACACGTATTTAGTTAAACACGGTTTAAGCTAAAACCGTATTTAGTACGAGAATACTGCCCAATGTGTTTAAAATCAAGTTTAATGTGACTTTAAATTGGGTCAGACTTTTTCTTTTAATTTGGGATAAAAGCCAAGTTCAAACACTTTGTCACATTCATAAAGATAACGTCATCGGATGACTTTATTGATCAAGCTTTCATCTACACGGCGTACTTGTTTAAACCTTTTAACACTGTAATTTTTTTAATTTGGGTTTTATCTAAATTTGAAGGAGCTTGAGCCATTTAATCACATGTTTCATATTACTGAAAGGTTGGAAAGGTTATAAGGAAAAGATTCCTGTCTCTAATTACGTTGTCACTTACTACAGTAAATAATGACATTGGAGGTCAGAACAATCGTCCCCTGCAAGCCATGGTATTCCTTGAGTAATTGAATTCTTAAATGCCCTTTTATCACACATTGCAATGTAACTCTTCAATTTATAATATTTGAGCTGTCGGCCAGCCAATTGGAAGCACCATAATTTGCACACTTAATTAAAATACAACAATAGTTTATACATTACAGCAAAGTAAATTGGATTTGCCAGTGAGTTCCACCCCACATGATGGGGAGAGTTTCGTTATCGCATCCACTAACAAATCAGACACTCGACATAGACATGTCAAGTTTAAATTTAAACTAACCGATATAGCTATTGGCCGGTCATAACTTCTCCAATTCCCTTTATTGGGGAGGCCAGTGGTCATACTCTAATCCACTGTTTTGGTGTAAATGTAACATACAGCCTTGCTAGTCAACAATGACAGCAAACTATAACAGCCTGAAAAACAAACACTTTATGGTCTCAGGGTCTTTGGTCTGTGATACAGAAAGTAATGCAACATGATTTTTGCATCATTATGTTGATAAATGCAGACTTATCAATAACCCCAACAGAAAAATCTTCTTTTCATTTGTAATGCAACATATAAGATGGGTACATCTTCCTACCTCAAAAAAAGGAAAAAAAGAAAAAAGGATTTTGTAATTATCTGACACAAAATGTCATTATTTGAAAGAAAAAATAAACCAAGCATACCTTGTTTTTACAATTTAAAAAAAAAAGAAACAGTGTAGAATGTTTTTTCCACTTAATTTTTGCCAATTTAAATTATTTCTCCCCCGTATCTCCAACAATGCTTGTCTACCAAAATATACCTCACTGTGACATCCTGCATAACATTTTCTACAATTTTGAGAACTCTCTTTCTATTCCATATCTCCCTCTTTGCTAGTTTCAACAACAAAACACATTTTATACAAATAATACTGATAATCTTTCATTAAGATACCTCTTTGTCTAATTAAAGCAGTATTCATTTAAAAATCCATAATGCCAAATTCTTACCCATATCCTGTGAGTAAGATACACCCAGCACATAAAGTCCCTGACCAGGTGATTTGAGGTTCGCTAATTCAAAATATATAATCGGTACAAAGAATCTGAGATATACATTAAATGAGCAAATTTCTTTTCCGCAGTTTGATACCTCATTCAACAAAATCGAATGGATACTTTTAAAGTTATGGCGATTTCAATGACCACGCATGCAACAGAAAAGTTGCACTAGGTATAGGAATCATTGATTTGTGTGTGATTACTATCATAACTGTGTGCTATCTGAACGAGACAGATGAATGGGTCTGGATTGATAACCGCAATGTGTGGGACAAAGGGTGTATCTGGCTGTGAAGAATACAAGTCTTAGCTGATTAGCTGTGAGTTTTTTCAGTGCGTAATCACACACAAATCAATGATTTCCTATACCTAGTGCAACTTTTCTGTTGCATGAGCGGTCATTGAAATCGCCATAACTTTAAAAGTATCCATTCAATTTTGTTGAATGAGGTATCAAATTGCGGAGAAGAAATTTGCTCATTCAATGTATATCTCAGATTTTTGGTACCGATTATCTATTTTGAATTAGCTAACCTCAAAGCACCTGGTCAGGGACTTTATGTGCTAGATCACCAATATTAAACCTAACATAATTCAATGGGTGCTATAATTAGTTGAATGGTGATGAGCTCTAATCCATTCATGAATATCTTACTCATAGGTAACTCCAGTATTTGAGACTCTGAAAGCCTGTTTGGGACGCTGCATTAGAAAGTTTTGCATAACTGACAAATGCACATTACATATTTACGCGTACCTTAGGCATATTGAAATCACCACCCCAAGCGAACATGACACTATAGGTCAATTAATGCGTTTGTGGCGTTTCCAGAGAAATGTTCAAAAATTAATGCATGCACGCTGATGATGTTGATGTGCAAATAATGACATGACCCTGTAGGGGTAGAGCTATTATGAGCGCATCAACATCCATCTGCGTTAGTTATCTACAACATCTGCAAAAAATATTTTTAAAACAAGTTTACATGCGGCAAAAATGGGCAATCCCATGCTGCTTGAACAACAAATGACAATATAGCATGCAGTGTGTGCATGTGTTTGTACAACTAGCAAGCAGAGTGTTATTTAGACATTTTCACTCTGCATATTTTAATTTACTGCTTGCTGATCTGAATGAGTATTATCCAGTGTACCCTATCTTGATGCAAGACGTTTATGAGTTAGACTAACGCCAAGACATACAATTGTACGATCTATTGAAACCTTCAAAGATGATTTACAGCCAGGCTAATTTCATGCAGGTCTTATACACCAACAGATGAATCATAAACAAAAGACCTCAACAAAAGAAAAGCATACACTTTGTATATGCTGAGCTCTTTAAGTTCATTTAACTTAGTTTTTAGCTATCAAGTGTGGTTAAAAAACTTGTAGTGAGCATAATTTAACCAGTAGATTACATGATTATTTGTTCTATTTAAACTTCTTTAATCATTGATTTCCTCATTGTCTTCTGCTTACAGAGGTATGACATTTTGTTGTTGGGCTAGAAAATCCTCCTATGTATTGTTTTACCTTAAACATGTTGGACACACATTTGCCAGGAAGATATAAAAGAGGTTTTGCATTTTTACTTGTTCAGACACCAACGATATAGGAGGTTTTTCCTGCCCTACAATGTCCACAAATTGAAGCCACTAGAATTGCAGCATTTACAACCTGTGAACTAAATGTTTGCAATACAATCAAAGTCACTTTCCCCATCCAACAAAATCTCAATTTTGGTATCAGAAAAGAAAAGAATTCTGAACAAATTAGGATAAATTTAAATACCTTTTACAAACCATGGTTTGAAAAAGGTATCCAAATTAATCCTAAAATCATGATCCAACCCAATATCAGTCTACATGCTGCTATCCTGCAAATTGTTAGGCCTGAGAGACATTTCAGTCGGATGGATACTGTGAGTGAAAAAGTTGTGAATTACCTCCCAATATGGTATATCACCCTAGAGGTTTGTAAAATGTTCTATGAGAAAATTTGAAGTGATATTTTACTTCTATCCTACAAAAACAATGGAGTTAATGGAATTCAAATTTTGGAATATGACTTTATTCATGATGCACCTACATGCAGAGTAGTACACAATAAGTAAAAGGTTTGGACTGATATCGGGTCACCCCTCTTAACTTAACCCCTTGAGAACTAACTGCTGATTGGTCAGAAAGATGAATACAACATTTGTTGCACCAATCAGAGACATTGGTAGAATCTATGAATCTCTGATAAAGGTTGGAGTAAAATATTTTAAAAGCAGTATTTTATTTGGTTATTCATATGAGCATGTCATGTAATTAACCAATCATGAACACTGTTAGATAGGCAGGTAGTGCTCAGGGGGTCAAAAATATGTTTTATGACCATAATTTTTTTTCACATACATTCTTTAAAAAAAAAGGATTTGTTACATATAAAGAATTATCAGAATAGTGTACTGCTCTGGTACAATGTGCTTGATCCCGTTAGGAAGAGCTTATATATCGTCAGCTTAATAAAATAATTGCCTAAGTCATTTTTTAGCTCTTTACCACTAGAGGCACCTATGGTTAAAGTGCTTTAATTAATATTCAACTTAAAGTGTGCTACCAAATCAAAGGATAATTGCCTAAGTCAGGCAGATTTATTTTATTGCCGTAGTCAAACCATGCGACATCAGTAATTTCTGTAACTTCTAACATGGCCAGCCGTAGGGCAGAACGCTTCAGTAAAACCTTCACAACAAATGAAGTTATTACATCGATAGAAGAATTTGCTAAGTTATGAAAAATGACTTAGGCAATTATTTTATTAAGGTGACGAAACTAGATGTTTGTTTTTAAAATTTCTCAAAAGTAGTAAATATGACTTGGGCAGTTATTTTATCTAGCTGACGATATATAAAAAAGGCAGGGAGTTAGCTTGATTTTACATAGTCGTTACGTGCCTTTACAAAGCAGTCTGATGATTGCCACCACCATGTGTGGACTGCTGGGCATGAAACTGACAGTAACCACTATATAAATTTAAACTTACTGCCTGCCTCTTTCATAGATTTGTTATATATATATAATTTTTTGTATTTTTAAAAAATATACATGTATTTGTTTAACAACAACATTTGACGCTATTAAAAACGATGATAATGTCAATGCTGAACATTTACATGTAGGCTCTATTGTAATAATTCCTTATTACCAGAACTCAGCTGAACGGATGTGTTTGACCAGAAATAATCTCAGCAGATTGGTAAGAAGATACATAAAATATATAAAAAACCCAATAGAGAGTGCCCGTGTAATCAAGCCGAACTGACTACAGAAGTGTTTGTAAGATGATTCGTACCCCCACCTTCGACATTCAATTCAGTTGGTTTGGTGCATGACCTCCAATTATGGTATGTGTTTTATTATATAATACATATTAATACAGATGTGTCTCCTTTCTAAAAATCTTAAACACAGTTTAGTAATACTTCCAAGATGCATGGCTGATAATCCAAAAACACAGGCACTCTCTATTGCATCAAGTAATGATAATAATTGAATTGTATACTAAATTACTACTGAACCAATGTACATTATGCTGTGTACAGTTTAAATGGATGAAATGAAGAATCCTTTTTGTGTGTATGTTACAATGGTTTCCCTGAAGTTGTGGGGGTGACTTCACGATGTGTTCTAGTGTTTGGATCGATGTGCCCCTCCAATGTCATGGCGTACAAACCCTGGAAAGTAATGTCAGCCCTGGTATAGAAATGCCAGCCTATGATTGGATTACACACTGACGTCATCGGAGTGTGCAGAGCAGAATTCCAACGGTATACATATCATACATTAGCTTGCTCCCGTAAAACAACAGGAAACAATTTCATCTATGACACATTTAGTCTTGTCGCAGGTATAGAGTCTTACATTTGGGTCAGACCCCAAAGAAGATTTCTTCAGTATTACTAGTATGCCTCACTTCCATCACACAACCAGCGGTTTTCACGTCTCCTGTGTCTTCTGGTTCCCATTGAACTTATATTGCGATGCAATGCTTATAACTTTACTAATACAGGGTCTTTATATGAAATTCCTGCTGCAAGTAGCAACATTGGTGTGATATCAATACAGTTATCAGTTGCTTTCTAAAGGATCCTATATATTTTGAAATACAACACTTTAAGTTTACGAAAGAATTTGGATATGAGGCTAAACTGTGCCCTTTCCCTACCATGTATATTATTAAGAAGCTAGGTAGTGGTCAAGCTGTAAAACTACTTTAGCATACTTTGGTATTGTCTCTCCTGACAAAAATCCCTGTGGGCAATGCAGTGTGGCTAGTAGGCATAATGGACTGCATGAGAAATCTTCTTTAGTCAGCTGCTATACATTGATTATCGCAAGAAAAACGCCCCCTACATACAAATACAAGTAATGCTGTTTTCAAACCCCAAGGAAACACATGCGCATGCCTCCCGTTTTCCATGTTGCGCAACATGTAGACAATTACCATCTACTGGTTGATACATTCTAACTTTTGTCTAACTCAGCAGGATTGGCTATAGTAATTGACAACTGTCTACATGTTGAGAAGGATTTGTTAGAGTAATATATGGCACACATGTCAATAAATGCAACAAAATATTGGGGTGTGCATTACATTAGTTACTAAATACTTAGTTTATACTTGCATGGTAACTGTATAAGCCTGAAAGGAAGTGCCAAATAGGAAATATGTGCCATATATTAACAGAATAAATGCAATACATAACTTTGTTATTGTTGACATTCAGTGTTAACATAATGATAGAATACAATTCTAACCCATGGTCATTTTAAAAACACACCTTTAAATGAAAATGTCAATATTAACTCTTCTGGGTCTTTTCACCCTGAATAGCTGCGATACATGATTGCGTGTTTTATATCCTTATAAAGATATACCTCTACCATTCAAATTTACGCACATGAATGGACTTGAGATTGTCAGTTTCCCTTAAAAGTCACAGACATCAGCAATTCCCAAGTGTGAAAATATCAGTTTACTTTTTTAAACTTGTTTTAAAAATAAGATTTATATTAAATTACTCTTCATGATTTGACTTTATAGGACATTATCCAATATATAAAGATTTCTTTATAAAACAGTTAACATACAGTAACACCAACACCTTGATGGAAAATGAAAAAAGTATGACATTTCTATGGTTTGCTTTCCTATACATATCAAGGGTTTAGTGCGACAAAGGGCTATCTGCATTTCGGCTATTTTGAGAAAAAGTGAATTAAAGATTTGTACCCATCATTGTCACCTATAAGTTTTGACAAGTTAAAAGATTATAATTGTTACAATTATTGAACGTGGTGCTTTAAAAATCATTAGGCAAATTAGGTTCCTGATCTTGTGCGGATCAATTTGATACCAAAATCTCATATTTGGACAAAAATGCAGATAGCCCTTTGTAGCACTAAACCCTCAAATAATGTGAAGAAACAGATCCTACATTATATATTGGGTTATTCAGACATGTCAGCCTCTTTGTCATTATAAATCTCTACACATCTTTTGTTGATTTCCTATTTTATTGATTTCCTATTGTGCGCTTTTGCTGTGTGGGTCGTTCCGTCATATCATGGTACCTTGACATGATGAAGGTTCTCCAATAATTGTCCGTATTTGTATTGGGCAGAATAATTATCAAATGTTACAAACTGAACATGACACTTCAAGGTGCAATCATAATAATAATGCCGTAGCCAGGGTCAGAATTTCGAAGAGAATCCTTGAATCCATTCATGCAAAGATTTCCGCCGCTAAAGTTGCGAGAATCCATGTTGATTCTCGTAGAGATATTCTGTCTACACATTATTTGAATGGAGAGATTCTCGCAAAATCCTCTGCAGGAACCTAAATGATTCTCGTAACCTTTGACGAAATTCTGACCCTGCATAGCACTAATGGACTTGTATGAAGAAAATAATAAGTCCTAAATGTCTATACCTGCATGTGCCATGGCAGTTAACAAATACAACATGGTTCGTTTCGGGAAAGTAGAGCAAACTAACTGGTACCACGGTGTTGTATGACCGGTGACTACCTCCCGACGCTCCATGTTGTATTTGTTTTATTACACCACATACATATTTCATTGTCAAAACCCAATTGAAAATTGAAAAAGTTTACAGTGGTCAGTGTACATGCTTCGTAGGCCTAACACATAGCAAGCATGATGGATTCGTTTTCTGGCAGGAACAATTAAAATATTATATAATCGAAAACCAAATATTTGGCACAACTGCTGAATTCAGTGCACATTTGTTTTTCTTCAATAAAAAAATATTTAGCAGTGTATTATTCCCGAAGCGGATTTAAAATGATACAGCTACATTCAACATATACTATAAGGCTACATTATCTTAGGTAAATTTAAAAGATAGTAAAAAGGTATCTAAAATACAAATAGTAACACTACAACAATAGTTAAGAAACTAACCCTGCTTGGTAAAGAGTAGAAATTTGAGCTCTCTAACTTAAAAACTTAACATCACTTAAAAACTTAACATCACTTAAGGACGAGTCAAAATATTCAATTACAGTTTTCACTGATTTCAACACAGAAATGTGTAATTATGGTATGTAATTGTGCCACTTGTTGCAATAAACTTCACTGTTTACGATACAAGATATAAACTTTCATATTGGATAAAAAATACAATATTTTTCGGAATTTTCAATAAATTGTCCTGAATAGTTTGACTCACCCTGTATACACTGATAGATGTTATCAACACTAGTAAATTAAAGTTTGAATTAAGCTGCACTATTACCCTATACTACCTCCAATATAAAAGACAAACATGACGTCAAGGTATATTCTGGTAAAAGCTGCAGCATTAGGCCTAAAAAAAAATTAGTTTGATTGGCCTAACATGACAAAAACAAATAGGGTAGGTAGGTCGGGATTTTTATTTTAATTTTTTTTTTAAATCGCCTGCTTGGGGACTTAAAATAGCGGAAAATGAAAGCAACCAGTCAAAAACTTAAACCTTGTTCAATTCTTATATATTTTTATTTTTTAATTTTGTTAAATTTTGTTTCTTCAAATATTTGTTTACATTTTTTTTCCCCTCCTTTAAAATAATAAAAAATATTCAGGGTCAGCGATATATTTAGGGTCGGTCGGGTTAGGCCAATCAAACTTTTTTTTAGGCCTTAGCGCAGTTCATCTTTTGAACAAGTACCTGTGTCATAGCGCATTACAAGCACATGCCCTATGATAAGCGGCAGCCTCTGGGATATGCATTGATGGTCATGTTAATACTTCAGATTGTGTGAAATATACATACTGTCCAATCAAAATAATTCAAACTACACAGAGATTATGTCCATATGAAACATAACTTAACACTTTCCATGCGGCAGCAGACGACATGCCAAAATTTCACAATTTGTTTTAGAAATGTCAAAATTATTGAATTTCATTACCATACTTGGAACCAACATGAGAATTGCAATACAACAAGTACAAACCTTCCTAGTATTGGTTCAGTAATTCTTGAGATAGACTTTAAAAGTTGAGAAAGGTTTCTGAAAAACCCGTTTTGTATATGGTAAAACTTAACAGCTGTGTGGAAAGTGTTAAGATCAGTTGCTACCGCATGACTGATATACAAGAATACATAGTATTCCATAATGAATGCTTTTCAATGGGGAAAAAATAGTACATTAGCACTTGGCTTCATTTTTATTAACAATCTTAATCTAAAATATAGCACACAGAAAATTCACATCTATTAACAAAGAGAAATTTGGGTAAGAAAAATTGGTAAATTTGATCAGAAATATGAGGCAGTACAATACCGAAATAGAGATAATGGTGAAGAACAATTTGCATCAATATGCAAACAATTATAGTCTATTTGGCCATCACGAGACAGTGACGTAATCGCATATTCTACTAATTGCAGCACATAACGCGCGCGCCTACTCGCAGTGCTGGCGTATACACACAAGCGTTGAAAGGCGGGCGATACATATGTGTGCGTAAAAGCTGCACCCGATAAGTTACATCACTGTCCAGAGGAAGCCAAACAGAGTATAGAAGTTCACACCAAACAATAAACACCGCTACTGTACTAAAAAGAGAGACCAACTATATATAATTTAGTCAGTTTCAAATTGGCGAGAATTATTTTTTATCTTTACGCGCCCAAAAGTTATCCAAGCGTACGCACACAATTTTGGCATATGCCTGTGTTAAGGCACACGTGGCGCACATGTTGCGTCTGCTGCTTTCATGTGCACCTATACCCTGGGCTAATTCACCGATGCAAGGAGGCTTGCAAATTTGGAACTGATTCAAGATAACCATGCATGCTCAATATATTTTATTCCATTTTTTTTCAGAACAAAACACATTTAAGAATCAGCATACACATTATTACCTTGTAGTTTTACCTACTATACTTTATAGGTAAGAGAAGTTATTTGGCAAAAAGAAATCAATATATTTCATAATAAAAAAAACAATATTTGTTAAAACCAACTGGCAAGAGCAGAGGTCAAAGGTTAACATTTACCTACTGCAGAATTCCACAGCTTGTCATTCTACTATTAAGTTCACAGCTGCCATGATGCCGATGCCGCTCAGTAGACACAGTACTTGTTTGACAGACTCTCTGTAAAGTGGGAAAGATGTGTACATAGCTGGTTGACAGAAAACTTTGTAATTCTGGGTATAATAATACAAATCTACAATTAACACATATGTTGTTTGTTCCACCTGACATTAAATCATATCCCCAAATAGATAGCATTGTTTTTGTATTTGACAAGTTTTATTAAACTTGAAAATCATAATATCAACTTACATGCTGCTATAAAAAGACTATAAAGGATAAAGAATAATGTAAATTGTTCCAAAAATCACAAAAAAAGTTCATGGTGAAATAGTAAACAAAAAAGCAAAGGGGCCTTGCCTTTTACAAACAGAGGAAAGCGCTAGCTCCTTTTTTCTATTGTTAAAAGGAGTGAAAAAGGATCGGTGATTAATGATACCATGTTTTATGAAATGGGCAAGTGATGCAAATCAGATTGTATTGTTAGTGCCTAATTATAATTTACAACTAACTAGCCACTTGAATTGGCTGGGTTTGACTCTTTTAGATATTGATTTTGACATTTTATGACCAAGGAAAGCTTGGATTAAAAAGGAGCGCTCTTTCCCGAGCTTTCCTCTATTTGTAAACAGGCAAGGGCCCTAAATAAAACAAGAAATATATAAACAAACTGGCATTGCCTTACCTGGGATTGGTCTCTTTCAACAAATCAGGTACAACAGTGACAAGAGCTATATTGATGAACCCCCCAGCTGTGAATGGTAGAATCCAAGCCGAAGAATCCCCTGCAATATGTAAGATGGTTATTGCTATTTGTTGTTTCCCAAAATGTCATAGTAATAGAGATTCACACCACAAAGGTGTGAATTACATAAATTTTACTGGGTAAAAATCTCGAGGGTGAAAAACCAAAATAATGGCCAAAATTTGTGCTTGAAAAAAGTGATTTAGGCAGTAAAACAATGTAATTTCCAACATTTGTCACTCTTGAGTAAAATTGAGGACCCTAGATCTAAAAGGGGGGTAAGTCACATTGAGAAAAATGGCAAAAGCTGGGTTTCATTGTGTCCATGTGTGGACTTGACCCACTCGGGTTGTACCTCCCAGGGACTCTTACATAGCTTTACCACATGACTTACCTGTAACATTTGAATAGAGGGTGCAGAGATCCTCCTTGTAGCAGAAACTGATACTTAACTAAAGTTTCACAAGATTGTGACTTAACCCCCTTTTAGATCTAGGGTCCTCAATTGTCAATGGTAAAAATAAAAAATGAATAGTATTTCACCCTTGGTTTTTTTGGTGAGTGAAACACTGAATTAAATCTGTCAATCAATCCTCTGGATGTAAAATGGTAGAATCAAGCTGAAGAATCCCCAATTTAATGTAAGATGATAATTAGGCCAACAACAATTTTTTGTTGCTGCCCTCAAGTGCAAAAAATCTTGAGGTCGGGTCGGTCGGTCTGTCGATTTTTCTCTTTGAGTTGTTGTTGAGATTTCAGGGCAACACAGCAATTTTTGTTTACCTTAGGGCAGTTCCAAGCAAAACAGGACATTACAAACTAATTGAAAAAAGGCTGTAAAATTACAATTTAAAGTACTACCAACACATATTTAGTATCAAATGAAAGATATTTTCAAGCTCTTTCAAATGAGTTATTTTTCTTTTTAATTTATATACATTAAGTATGATTTTTTTTGAAAAAACCTGATTTTTGGTAAAAAATTGAGATTTTTTTCAGAAAAATGCCCATTTGTAGCACCCTTCTCTGACCCCTTCTTATGCTTTTATATAAGTTTTGTTGCTTTAAGTTGCTAACTTACCGCTTAAATTTTCATAAATTTACATGTTTAACATGATTTTGTTTTTTATTATGAATTTTGCATTGTGGACAAAACGTCATTCTGTAACGGTCATTCCGTAACGCTCTCATTTGTCAGTCTTTACGTCATATTTCAAAAAATATTTAACCAATTTTAACCAGAAAGTTGTCATATTGTAGGTAAAGGTATACAGAATCACCCAACAGTCAATAAAACATAATACATTTCTAAATATCACAAAGTTTTATCAATGTCTAAATGACTAGAAAAATCATGTCCATTTTGTGTCATTCCGTAACGGCAATTATAAAAATCAATATTTCATTAATTAAAAATCTGATGGTCAAAATTTGTACCATGTCTGAAAGTGTTTAGTAGTTGCTATTAAAATATATTATTAGTTTGGTGAGAAGTAATAAACTTTTCAAGATATTATGATTTCAAACATAAA
This sequence comes from Ophiura sarsii, assembly GCA_035610835.1. NCBI lineage: Eukaryota > Metazoa > Echinodermata > Ophiuroidea > Amphilepidida > Ophiuridae > Ophiura > Ophiura sarsii. The sequence continues at coordinate 57,435,014 of CM069448.1, forward strand.
AATGCTTTGTGAATGTCATTCCGTAACGCTTGGAACTGCCCCTTATAGATATGTAATCTTGTAATTACAACCAATATATTTGAGGTGGTTATTTATTTAGCAAGGTATTTCTTTTACCAAAATGTTCATATTGAAATCCACACAACAAAAAAGATGTTAATCAAACGTATGTATCATGGTTAGGCGACAAAAAAACCACCCTGCTGTACTTGCAACCGCACCTCTCAGGTCGGGTCGATCGGCCAGGCTTTTTTTCTTCTTATTTTCCCTTGAATATGACCAGAATAAAATTGAGACAAAAACCTGTAAATATTTTGCCATTTTTCAATAAGCAAAAAAAGAAGTTTGGTCAGTATTCATTTACACATGAACATTTTTGTTACCAATTTACAAAAAAAATTGGGTTTGCGGGGCCCGTAGAACAAGGTGGGTGCTTTAGCGTCGCTGTAGATAGAAATTTCCATTTTGATCAACATTTCTTATTAAATGAATCTACATCCCTCAGCTATGAATGGTAGATTCCAATGAAATTTATTCGCTATAAATGTAAATTTATTGCAACAGGTGGTCGGGCATGGCTTTATAGCTTTACAGTTACACCATACTAAATCCTGTTTCATCATTTTATATTCACCTTGCCATGCTTACAGCTGCAGCGATCTTAGGCCTAAAAAAAAAGAAGTTTGATTGGCGTAACCCGACCGACCCTAAATACATCGCCGACCCTGAATATTTTTTATTATTTTGAGGGGGAAAAAAAAGAAGAAAAAAAATTTAAAAAGATTTTACAATTTTTAATTTTTTTTTAATAAAAATTGAAAAAAGTATTAAAGTTTTTGACTGTTTGCTTTCATTTTCGGCTATTTTAAGTCCCCATCGAAATGATATATTGTTGGAACACAGCAGTACTGTGCAATGTCTACACATAGCTCTAGTGTATTTAATTGCCGGGCAAAAATGTATCGTTGTGTTCAACGATGTGTTCAAAAGTAGGTGATTTAAAAAAAATTAAAAAAATTAAAAAAAAAAAAAATCCCGACAGACCTACCCTATTTGTGTTGGTCATGTTACGCCAATCAAACTTTTTTTTTTAAGGCCTTATATCATCACATATTATGAAGACTGAGCTCACACACAATAATCAACAAGCATGACACCAATTATACTTCATGGCTATTGATTTGATAACCCTTATATGTGACCCATCACATCAAAAACATACCTCTTGTCGGTTTTTCTAGTTTCTAGATATGAAGTAAAATGTCTTGAAAAATATAAAGAAATTAAAAGGAAATGCTTAGCTTCTTTTCGTCATATTTCCTGATTCTTAACACTTTCCACGCGGCTATTATTTCTACCATACACACACAGATTTTTCAGAAACCTTTCACAATTTTCAAAGTCTATCTCAATGATTCCTGACTCAATAATAGGCATGTTTGTACTTATTTCAATGCATTGCTCATGGTGATTCCAAATATGGTAATGAAATTCAATAATGTTGAAATTTTTTAAAAATTTTGTAATTTTTTGGAATGTCGTCTGCAGCTGCCTGCCGCGTGGAAAGTGTTAAGGCTAAATTTCAATTATGAGGTATCAATTTAAAGCTTGATTTTTGCATGTTTTGATGATGTGAAAATCGGACATTGGATAAAAGACCAAGTGGTATGTTTTGATGTGACGGGTCACAGCCCTGAATGATAATAGATACTACTCTATTAGGTGCTGGAAGCATGTGGTTCCCCAGTACATCTCCTGGCAACGCCCATACGGACTATCATATGCGCAGGAAAATCTTCAGATTTTGCAAGCTGCCTCCATTAACCCTTACAGCCCCAGATCCCATGAAATCCCATTTCCCAGCATCCTGGTTCCACCTGGCGCTGAGGTTTTTGTCTGAAATAATGGCTGTAAGCTATATAGCTGGGCGAATACACTCGCCCAGCACAGCTTCCCCCGTGGCGCAGTTGGTAGAGTGTCCGCCCGCCAACCGAGAGGTCGTGGGTTCAAACCCCGGGGCGTGGCACCTCTTGTTGTGTGTGCTTTTTTCGCTTGAAAAAAATGTTGTTGGAAAATCCACCGGGTGGGTTAGGGTTATTGAACGATTTTTTTTCTTCTTTTTAATTTTCCCACTTTTTTTCTCTAATTTTACCCTGATTAACCCTTACAGCCCCAGATCCCATGAAATCCCATTTCCCAGCATCCTGGTTCCACCTGGCGCTGAGGTTTTTGTCTGAAATAATGGCTGTAAGCTATATAGCTGGGCGAATACACTCGCCCAGCACAGCTTCCCCCGTGGCGCAGTTGGTAGAGTGTCCGCCCGCCAACCGAGAGGTCGTGGGTTCAAACCCCGGGGCGTGGCACCTCTTGTTGTGTGTGCTTTTTTCGCTTGAAAAAAATGTTGTTGGAAAATCCACCGGGTGGGTTAGGGTTAATTAGCTCAGTTAGATAGGTGGTGTTAATATAAATATATTATTTGCTTTTTCCTCCAATCTATTCTTTTTTGACACGTCTGATTTTCAGACGGACATACAGATCAAGGTAGCAGCCTGGCTCCAACTGGTTTCCCTAGGACTATGTCATTGACCATTCTCATCCTGCATACTTTTATAAAAAAATATTGATCTACTGTTTTCCGCCAATCTCACATGGCTCAATTTTACTGGTGATTCCAATTTTTCAATGCAATATAAACCAGAGAACAAACTGGCAACACCCACCTGCTTTTTCTGCTGATTCAGACATGAGAGCTAACATGGCCCCGCATATACCCCCGGTGGCTGTGTACATCTGGGCCTTGGCTGCTTTCCATCTATCGAAACCAGACTGTAGCAAGATGGCAAAATCTCCGATCTGAAAATTTCGAAAAAATATACTATATTTGAAGAGGAAATTTTTGCGCTACATTTATTTTCGTGTGAAGCAAATCAGCAAGTGCGAAAATGAAAACACACAAATAATTATATTCATTCAGTGTACAATGTAGGTCTATGTAAGGAAGCTCAAAATCGCGAAAATAAAAACAAGTAAAATTGTTCAAAATGTGCAATAAGCGGGAAATATTACACGCTTGAAAATTTCCGCTTATACAGGATAGTCTTAATACATTATTTGTCACTGTTCTGTCAAAACCTTGTATCTCAATCCGGCCCTTCAGCATGTATAAAGTAATACTCCCTGTGTATAACCTTTGGGCAGTCTGCTCTAAACATGTTCAAGGGCCAAAAACACATCTATCAAAACCATGTTAGCGGTCTCGCTCGCCCCTGAACATGTATAAAGCACCACTCCATAATTACGCATAACCGTTGGGCATGCTGAAGGGCCGGAAAACATGCACGGTTTTGACAGAACAGGGACTATTGTTATTCTGTTTGTTGTTGTTGTAGATGACTTTAATAATAAACTCATTAGAATTGCAGGAAAAATATTTCAATTTTCTGAACTCAATCCAGGTGAGACAGGCACCTCCCCAAGGGCGTCAATCCTGTATGGCCGAGGGGGATATGTCCCAATGTTTTGAGGTGGGTGGACATAATATCAAATGTCCCCCCCCCCCATGTTTTGAGTTTGCATGTGATCGAAAAATAGGAATCATGGAATTATGATGGTCAAAAGTACACAGACAGAAAAAAATGTGCGCGCTATGCGCGCATGTGTCCCAAAGATGTAATATGTTTGAAATAGAACCTTGTTTGAAGCAAAAATGTACCTCATCATATAGCACAAATAAATGTGAACTCAACATTTTTCTCACCTTGGAGCTTCGCACATTCGTTAACAACAATTCAGTTACAAATTATTTTACTTTGGGACGGGCAACTTATGATGCCCCCCCCCCCCACATTTAAATGTGAATTGACGCCACTGCACCTCCCTATGATTACGTTAAAGTCATTTCTCGTTGAATATAGTTACAATATATACAATTTGATGAAACTGTGGAATATACAAAAGGTTTAATTGATCACATCATAACTAATTCATGATCCGATAACACTTAGCAAGACGTGTATTAGTGGTTGATATTCTGAGAAAGGGTGAGGACCATAAGGCCAAAAAAAAAAAAAATGTTATATTGGCGTAACGGGCTGAACAAAAATAGGGTAGGTAGGTAGGGATTTTATTTTATTTTATTTTTATTTTTTTTTAGCAGCTGTTTTTGAACAATGTTAACCGAGTTTAAACATTCCCTATTGTTTGTTAGAAGTACCCCTCAGTACAAGTCTATATACAAATAAAACACAATAAACCATATTTTCGGAAGGAATTTCCGTTTATTCGAGGAGCACCGTCGTATTTCGTTCGAGAAAAAACATTTATTTTGTTCATTTTTTTATTTTTTAGGGTCGGTCGGTTGGTTTTTTTTTTTTTTTTTCACTGAAAAAAAGAAGAAAAAGTGTAGGGTCGGGCGTATTTTTAGGGTCGGGCGGGTTACGCCAATATAACAACAAAAAAAAATTTGGCCTAAGGCCCAAAAAAATTATAAGTTGTGTTGCCCTCAAGTGCAAACAAGGTGGTTCTCGAACGGCGCGTCTCGCCTGTTCATCAAAAGTGACTTGAAAGAAATGATGATGAAACATATGATACAATGTAGCACTGTCACAGAGGTATGCATTGTAGTTAATGCAAGGGATGTTATACCTTAAGGGATGCTCAAATGTTACCCAGTACTAAAAATTGTGCGGAACACAAACGAATCGTTTTCAATAGTCAATCATTACACTACCTCTATAGACTGTCCCTATCTTGTATGACATATTTGTCTCAGGTATGACACACGGACATGGTAAAAAAATAAAATTGTTATAAGGCGAGTCAAGTAGGGTCGGTCGGGGTTTTTTGTGGTTTTTTACCTAAAATGTCACCAAAATCTGCAAAAGTCTGGCATTTTTTAAAAAATTTGCTTAACAAAATTGTTAACAGATTTTCGGCCAAAAAACTGATTTTACATGTTTTGAGAAGAAGAAAAAATCCAAGAAACACCTTAAAAAACACAAAAAGTGGGTTGATCGGGCTAGTAAAACAGGGTTTCCCCCCCCCCTCGCCTTACAGTTGATCATTTCATTATGCGACCCGAAGACTGTCCTTTTTACATCACACAAACATGATATACATTTTTCATAACTTACTATTACCACATCTTTTTTACGACGGACAAACATGATAAAAACACATTTTATAACAGCCAACCATCACGTAGCACTTAATAACACAATCATGTTTGTTAACAGCACCCTTTCAATCATATTAATAATGTCAATACCGGTAGTTCAATTCTCCCCCGCTAAGCAAACAGGATTATTCAACATAAGACGGTAAACAAACCATCCTTAATTTGATTCGACAAAACCCTTATACGAGGGTCATTCAATAAGTTCTACCTCCTATCTCATAACTTTATTTATATATAAGCCAGTCTTATGAAATATCACACAATTGTAGCTTGGAACCTCAGCTACAAATTCATCTGAGTAATGGTTGTACTTTCTGGAGATTCAGTGAAAACCAAAATCCATTTAATGTGTCGGAAACGGATAAAAAACATAACAATTTTGCAGAAGTGCTATTCATTTGTCAAATAATAAGGGACAAACCGTACCAATTGGTCAATTATAATCGTTCTAAATAGGCTATAAACAATAAAGGTGACTGATTTCTTAGGAAACAATATGCCCTCTGATTAGCCAGAACCAGATCAGGACAACCATTACATTTACCCCTCCCCTAGAAAGCCTGCAAAAGGAGGGATTGCAAGTTTCTTGAAGAAATCATTTTCTACCATTGACTACCTGATTGACTATTCTGAAGGTTGTATATAAGGAAAACTCATAAAATTACTATCATATTGAAGATTTAACATACAAGTCATCACTGTGGCTTGACTTGTAACAACAACATTTTGACTGATTATCAGTACTCTAGTATGCCAAAGGCATAGCAATACATTCAAGCTGATATTACACTATTTGCAAGCCTACAAGAGTTCATCTTGCTTACAATAAAATACATAATAATACTGTAATATTTTCAGATATCATTCATTATTTTCAGTATTTAAATCATGCTCTTATATGTAACAATACAATACGAAAAAACGCCGAAAAACATGTAGTAATTTTGGTTTCCGTTGTCCAAAAAATCTCTCTCTGGCTTTCACTGCATCATAACAAAAAAGATCTGTCAATTCTAATTTTCTATTAATGTGTAACTATGATTCAGAGCATTAATCATGACAAATGTCATAAGGCTGACATTTATATTAACGATGTTATGAGTGAGGAGGTAGAACTTATTGAATGACCCTCATATTTTCATCGTCAACATCCTTTTGTCAATATAACACTAGACTGCATCCCCCATGTCTTCACTATTTACACACGGCCCCAACAAGGGTGCTTAAAATGTGAAGACTGATTGATCATTACAAATTCTAAGGGCAGCCAAGATACGATTAACTCAGAAGCCATCCCATTCTTGCAATCTAGAATATCAAACGCCAATATAGGGTTTAGTTTGTGTTACGATTTAAATGCCAAAAAGATAAAGATTGTGCTTATTTGAGCTGTATAGCTTCAATTCTTTACAATTTCTTATGGTAGGGAGGGGAACTGGTCCACCTGGTTCCCAGGAAATTTTGAAAACTTGTGGCAAATTTGTAGGCTTGAATCACCCGTGGCGGGTTACTTTTGCGTCAGATGGGTAACTTTTAAAATATACACGCCCAGGAGGCCGGTAAGAGTTTTGCTGATGGTAATAAAGATTACTTGTTTGGCTGGTAAGTTTAATACAGTCGGGCTGGTAACTTTTACATGCTACCAGCCCGGCTGGCTGGTTGGAGAAAAAAGGAAGGTACACCCCTGAAGAAAAGAACGAAGGAATTGAAGCAAAAAATGAAAAAAAGAGTTAACCTGAAAAAATGTCAAGCTTGCGGCTTCTCTTTCAAAATATTAAAGTGATTACGATAACGTTTTTAGAAAGTAAATTGTAAATTCCTAAAATACATCCGGTAGAAACAGCCTCATCAACGTTGGCCTCTACATCCTATGTATTGATATTATTAAACGACTGAGGATTTAGACTAAGCAGAAGCAAAAAAGAATTGAGAGAAGAATGAAGCAATCTCAAAAACAAGATGGCGACTAACGGAAGTGACGATCGCAATCGCGTATGATTACTAAGATCATTAAATCGGCAAATTTAGTGGCTTTTAAATTTTAATAAGGGTTGCAATTTGCTGTTTAGCTAACTCTGTATGTAGACATGTAGAGCTCACACAGTCTTGATTTAAAAGCTTATAAAATCTATCGACATTCGAAGTTGGATATCAACATGACGGCAGCACGATGTTAGGTCACAATTTTTTCCCCAAAATCTCAAGGGAAATTTTAAGATCTGATGAAATTGGTTTCTGGGAAGTCTTTTTCTTTTTCTGGCCCTGTTTGTTAGTTTTTCCATTGATTCTTACCTCGTGTGGTATTTCATGAAGCATTATGGCGATAGTCGTCAGTACACCAACCTTTGTAACGATACAAAAACATACATTAGGCAGGATTAGTAATGACAAAATATATGAACATTTATCCTTCCCAAAAGTGGACAGCAATCAGGTTTTAAAACTTTTGCACTTGGCTGGAATCGAACCAGCAACCTTTGGATCCTTCAGCGATGCTCTGGTTTGTAGCTGCAACAGCTGAGTGAACAGTGAAACACTCAAGTGTCAATAAATCTTAGGTCCCATTGAATGTTTTCATAATTCTAGCAAAAACAATAAGTAATATAATTTTTAAAAAGAAATTTTAATATTGTTGGTTCATTTCCAGCTGACTGAAATGTTGTTTATTTTTCTTCTTTTTTCCCAATGGTAATTAAGGCTATAGTTCCAAATTGGAGAAGCCACCTTACAGCAGCAAATGAATACATAAGGAGGCAAGCATGCATTAAGGCAACTATCGCACTATTCATCATATGCATGATGCTTGTGTGCGACACATACCGTGTGCGTGTGGTCATAATCACATGCGTATACATAGGTTGCACACCACCAAATACATCTCCCATAGGTTTACACGTGAAATGCAAAATTTTAAAATGGATATTTCTCAGTGTTATAAGAAACTGGTATCTTGAAATTTGGTTTCAACTTGAAGATGAAAGCCATAATGACTACTAACTCAACAACTCATATAGGGGGGTAACCAGCATTTTTTTTGAGCTAGAGCCTTTTCAAAAAGTACGAGTTGGGTTTTCCTGGTCACACGCAATTACCACCAGATGCTAGAATTTAACACACAAATAGTTGTTTTTGCAGTTGCCTCGTGTCAAGCGAGATACATGTATATAACATTTCATTTATTTCATTAAGGACTGCCAACCCATGCTCAAATCATACACCACATGTTTTTCATAAAACACAGTAAATTGGAAGGCGGAAAGGCAAGAGTCCTAGAGCAGGACTCCTCCCTTTTTCCGCCTGTTCCTGGATTAGAGAAACCCAAATTAGAACCCCTTGCAAACGCAAACACACTGAGAACAATACAATACAATAATAATAATAATAATGTCGAACCCGACTGAAATTGAGACTTGAGGCTAGTCCTGAAATTTTTGATAAAGTGAGAAGAACCTCTCGCTTTGTAGACACGAAAGAATATGATTAAAAATATCAGGTGAGGCGACTGCGAAAACAACAGGGGAGGGGCATCAACAACCGGCGTTGCCACCCGGCGTAGGATTGGTCAACGATCCACCGGAAGTGACGACACTGGACCCGACCATTCTAGCACAGGTGTTAAATGGAAATTCTTTTCGACGGCTCAATAATTTCTAATTGTTGATTTAGATGATGACATCAGCTTCCGGAAATGACCTGAACACAAAATGTCTCTGTTAAAATATTAAAAAATCATCATTGCATCAATTGTTTTGGACCTGAAGAACGCCGATGTGTCTGTCAAAATTCACACTATATTAATTTCGCCATAACATGTAACAAATACCCTAATTTTAAACTGTAATTTACAATAGGTCTCCCGTTTCGGCCTAGCAACGGGCTGGTTTTGGACTATTGCCTCAAAGGGGGCAGGACCAGACGTGATTTTGTGTTGTGAAACCGTATGCTTGGATTAACTTGCTCGAGGAGAGATAAAAACCGAATATTTCTCGCCAATTTCTAACTGATTAAACTATAGTATTTATAAGTGAACATGATCATATTAATTAGACTTGCCCCCACCATATCAGGATATATTGGGAAATCTGATTTTGGATATTATTACAGATTTGAATTGCTTATGTTTCAAGCTTTAAAATGAGAATCGATAGCTATTTTGTACTACAAAAACAATATGTCACTTATTGTTCTTATTGATATTTGGCTATACATGATTGGCCTATATCTCTAATACTGACCTAGCTAATTTGTCCGGTTTCGTAGAAGCAGCAGGTCACAAATTGCTAATATAAGAATAACTTACTGTAAACAACTTTAACTGTGTGAATTTCGTGAGGGGTGTGGATTCGCGAAATTAAGAACCCACAAATCTGACAATTTTGCATTGAACGTAACAGTGAAATATCCAGACTCACAAAATGAAATGCACACAAAATTAAGTTCCCATGAAATTATAGTGTTATTAACCAAATGACATTGTGACAAAAAAAAATTGTTGGCTTTAAATACCCGGCCCCCAACTCAACACAAAAATTGGTAACCATGACTGTTCTAAAAATCGCAGAAAAAGGGGTTTATATTATAGATTGTCAGCGAGGACCGCGAAATTGTGAAAATAGGGGGTATTTCATGAAATTTTCTTCGCGAAATTCGACAAAAGGGGCATTTTACCAAGAGGAAACAACAACTCATGAATTGTGTCACTTCTGCTCATCACATTATGGATTTAATTATTTGATTAGAACATGCATGGTAACAACACAAATCAACCATTTAGGGCACACCAGTTTATAACACAGGACCATAACCACTGTTACTGTTAGGAGCAACACACACAAAACGTGTCTTTGAAAAGGGTGTTTGAAATGATAGTCATTGAAAACCAAAAAAGGGGGTATTTTCCACCCCAATTTTGTCCTCGTTTTGCCACGGGGTAAAATTGTTGAAAATCCTTGCCAAAGGGGTACTTTGAAAAAATGAAGAACAGTCATGGTTACCAACTTTTGTGTTGAGTTGGGGGCCAGGCTAAATACTCACTTTGTAACTGACAAGAAAACTTCCGGCGACAGCTAAACCATGAGTGAAGTTATCAATGAAATTGGCAAGTAGATTCAGGTAGCCGGTGACCTACAGGGAAAAGGGAGAAAATGGCAAAACATTATCTAACGTCAAGAAGTGATAGAAAAATGTTGCCATATTCACTTTGGGCACTACTCAAATGTCAATTACGAACATTTGTGTCATACTTTAATGCGCTTGTCATTTGCTGTCCCCGTTCCTGGGGACCCTGGCCTTGCGTGGACTTAGCGGGGGAAATTACTTTGCCGAAAGTGTATATCCCCACTATCTCCAGGTACTGTCTCGGGGGTACGGGGCACTAAATATCGGAACATCCCTGGTACAACCCCAGGTACAGTCCCGGCCCCTGACAGCCGGGCAAAATGTCACAGCCCTGGCTCATACAACATTGGGTAACAGTCCCGGGTATATCTCGGTACGACAGCCCGGGGGCCCGGGCCGGGCTGCCTAATTGTACATCCCCGCTAAAACCCCGGCTATTGTCCCGGGTACCGGGGCATCCATTTTGAGTATTCCCCCGCTAAAGTCCCGGCTATTTTTTCTGCAAGGCCAGGGTCCCCAGGAGCGGGGACAGCAAATGACAAGCGCATTACCTCACAGTTACTGTAAAACCAGAAATGTTCGCGAGTTTAAAATTTCACGACTTGGCAATACTGGCCTAATTCAGGGCATGGACATTTCGCAAATGTAAACTTTGCAATGCACTGCACACTACAAGATAGATTGAAAATATTTGCGGCATGACATTTTCGCGAGTAAGCGAATACATTCGCCCAGCACAGCTTCCCCCGTGGCGCAGTTGGTAGAGCGTTCGCCCGTCAACCGAGAGGTCGTGGGTTCAAACCCCGGGGCGTGGCACCTCTTGTTGTGTGTGCTTTTTTTGCTTGAAAAAAATTTTGTTGCAAAATCTACCGGGAGTGTTAGGGTTAAAGAATACAATCTCATATTTATCTCAAAAAACAAGGTTTGAAACCGAAATCATATATTATTTGAAAATGTCCAATGTTTGTGCAGTGCAGGTAATGTTTTTAAAATATATCAAAATGTATTAACATCTTTTCAAAGCTTTGAGAAAAAAAGAAAATGAAAACAAAATCTCATTTGCAAATTATAGGTCTGTTGGTTTTGCAAGACAATTTTTTCATCACATATTTACTATAAATAATAAGTTTAATTTTGATGTTACAGCTATATCACACAAAAATGAAATTAATTATAAGGCCAAAAAAAAGAAGAAGTTGACTTGCCCTTTCAGAGTCAGAGTCTGGGTCGGACGGTCAGATTTTTTATTTTTTACAATTTAAACAGGGAGATACTACACAAAAACACGTTTTAAAGAGGTTTTTTTATTGATTTTTTAATTATTTTTAAACAATCAGATACTACTCAAAAACACGTTTTCATCTTTCTTTATTGTTATGTGCTTCTTTTTTTTACTTTGAATTTTAAAAAAAAAAATTAAAACAGGGAGATACTACAAAAAAACACGTTTTAAAGAGGCTTTTTTATTGATTTTTTTTTTTTTTTAACAAGCAGATACTACTCAAAAACACGTTTTCATCTTTCTTTATTGTTATGTGCTTCTTTCAATTTTTTTTTTTTTTTTTACTTTAAAAAAAAAAAAAAAAAAAAAATAGCGACCCTAGATTTCCAAAAATGTGGGTCGGTCGGAAAGGCAAGTCAACTTTTTTTTGTTGTTGGCCTAATTCCAATTTATATCCAATCTAGCCAGACTACATCAGCTAATGCAGCCCTGGATCATTCAACCTGAACTCAAATTTACTCATTACCTCGATGTAATATAGGAAGACTCTATGTAATATAGGAAGTTAACACTGATGCTGAGTAAAAGGTTACTTGTATTAAAGCCTTGTACTTGTCTATTAATTATTAACTAATCATCAGTGTCATTTTACCTTAAAGGAAGGTGAGTGATCCCAATTTGGTCTGATTGTTTTGCATGGTGATATCTATTCCATATGAAGGTGCACCCTAAATATAGTCTTATTATTACCCCAAAATTTGGGGTAAATTAGTCATACATATGCAAGGTTTAGGCGTAGGGTTGTAGCTAGAGCAATTTTAGTGCCGGGCTCCACAGTTTTCCCGGCCGAGGATCCAGGGGCCAAAGATTGATGTATTATGTGAATAAAACGGGGGAAAAAATACCATACAAATACTCAGTTTTACTTCCAAGTTCCTTCAACATGAGTTAAAATGGTATAATTTTATTTACTCCATTTTGTGGTGAATAAGTGCTGGGCAGGAGGACTTTCTTTGATTGTGAGTGCCGGGCGCAAATTACTAGTGCCGGGTGGGCCAGCACGGTGCCGCCCGCTGTAGCTACAACCTTGTTCAGGAGATAGAGGACATAAATTCACTTCAAGCTTTCTCATTTAGTATGTAGGCTACACCAACTTCAAGCGTGGTATACTAAACTATAAAATAGTAGAGAATTCACTCCTTTTTTGCTTGTAGCTTCTAATTGAAACAACTGTGAGGCCTAAAACTTTGCCGGGGAATTGAGAAAGACATGTGGGCTTTCCTTTCTTCTGATAGAAAAATCTTAATTTTGATGGGAAAGTGAATTTGATCTGGTCCCCCCTTCAAGTCGACAAATGGATTTGCACAATCAAAAATGATCTTGTTCATCTTCCACATTCTGAATTCATTTCAGTCTATAGTTTATATAATCAAAATAAATAATTCTCGATCATTTCAAATAATTCCCCCGCGTATATGCGACATCTGTGTGACCCCAACAGCGCTACGCACCTGTAGTTTTGTAATGCAGTGCGTCCAAGACCGCGTTAAACCTTGGGATGAACGTGAGCGAACGGATCTCGATGCTCTGATCGACAAGTGTTTGTTTTGATTATAGTATCAGCAGTCAATTGCTTAATAAACAATCCCATGAATTGTTAATGGCACCTGACTATCACATTATCCTAAAAGTATATCAATCATGTACCATGTACCATATCATCAACATGTTTCTATGTGTCTAAAATGAAACCCAGGGGGGCATTATCAGGTATCCACATGAATACAAATTGCACATAATGGGTGCTCTACTAATAAGGAGCCCACAATGCCATTTCAAAAAAATAAAAATAAGTGTGACTTTTTCAGTAAACATCAAGGGTGGCTTGAGCCAAGAGTCGCTTCATTTTGATAAAATTAACAAAATTGTAAAAGTTTTCCAAAATTACCAGTGAAATTTGGCATCTTCATTTGTATATTAAAGCTTTCATATAATTACATGTTTAATTCTGAATTAAAAAAACCCTTTCCTTCTTGAGGGCATGTATCTCCGTTAAGGGTTACGATTACCGAGCAAAATCCTCGACATGGGTCACCGTTCTCCTCCTGTAAGCATCTGTTGGTTAATAAGGGTTTATACAAGTGCTCCCCCTCTCCCCCCCCCCCCCCCCCCATGAAACCAGAGTGGATATATATCCATCATCAATAACTAATTCAGTAAGTGACAGGTAAAGAGCTTCAATTGTTTTCGCTCAATTTACCATAATTGTAACAAATTATTCCTGAATAATTTACCCCGAGTGACGAGGCAAGAAGAAGACAAGGCAATTGCCTTCGATTAATTTGAGCCTTGGTTCTATGGACCTCTCAGGTGGGCTTGTTCGATGATTCTTTTCTAACATGGTGATAATTGTGTTAATTTTTTAAAAATATTTTTTTAAATAAATAAACCAGAAAATCTAACAATTATGTACAAATAAAACAAAACAAAAACCCAAATTTGAAGAAGAAAAAAGAGGAGGTTTGAGTGTCCATGGAACAGATTTTTTAGCCTTAGTTCTTAGTAATGGTGCATATTTATAAATGAGCTAGACGTTATCGAGATAAGTGTTTGAGAGCTCACTTCACAATCTAAGTCAAGCTCAGACAACAATGAACGATTGGCATTAATTTGCATTTCAAATTGGTTGACACAATTATCAATTTCCATTACAATACTTTCAAATATATTATGACATTTCATTTATTTACTTTATAGTGTTGGAGTAAAATGGAGGTAATTTATTAATCACCATCAATGTGTGTATTTTCAAACAATAATTTGCTTAAAAACATCCCAAAACACACCTCATCACTTAGATATGTATACATTCCAACCTAAGAAATGGCTTACATTATCCAAGACATTGTATCATCATACTGTACCGGGTGGTTCAAAAAAAAGTTGACCCAAGTTCAAGGTAATTTTTCAACCACATTTAAAGTTTCAGAGAATTTGTGTTTACTTAGTTGGGCAATTCCGTAGTTGCGGACGTACATTTCAGACACTTCGAGGGCTGGCAAAATCTAAACTATACCAGTTGCTTGATTTTTAACACCTGGGTTTCAAGTACCTCTAGTAGGAGTACAAAACCTGAAAATTCCTTTGCTGTACCATTTTCGGTTTATGAGATATAGTGTGAAAACCCTCCGTTGCGGACGTACGCAGAGAAAGTGATTTTTTCAGGTACACCTGTATTCCAATTAAAAAATCTCTGAAGTGTTCAGGTCTGTAATGAAAACTAATATTGTTTTGTTTGTAAGAGGGACAAACCTAAACAAAACCATCAGAGAAAATTATCAGAACCTTTATCTTGAAGTTAAAATTGACTGATGTTTAACCGTTGCGGACGTACATATTAGTGTTGCGGACGTACATCTCTGAAATAATTCACAGATGTACGTCCGACACACTTCAAGAGCCCATGTATTAAACATGTAAACCGGTACAGAACAAAATAAGTTTTAAACATTAAGTATAAATCATCAGCTTTAGAAAAATACTTACCTCATTGGTTTCCAACATTGCCAAAGTATTGAACGGAGTGGTTAAAAGTAGCAGCTTTTGGGAGTGTACGTCCGACACAGAAGGTACCAAATTTAATCCAAAAAGTGTAATTCCTCTATATTTTGGTCATTTTAAGTAACTATTTTATATGATACATAACACATGTTCATTGTTGTATTGATTGTATCAATTTGTAATACTTGCCTTAGTTCATTCATGGAAATAATTGCACTTCAATGGTGCGATTTCTACTCAAAAACGCCCTGTACGTCCACAACAACCTCAAAATCAGCCAAACCGAGAATGATAAGGTCAAATTCCAAATTATATCATGTAACTACAACCTATAACCTTTGATATGAGACATAAATGAGGTTATTTCGACGATTTTGAATTTTTTCAATTTGGGTTACCTAATTACGGAACTGCCCAGTTTTGATCAGCAGTAAGTTTTGAAATTATCCTGAAAAGATGGCTTGTTTATCTTGGATAGTTCTTCAGATATGGTTCATGGCAGAAAGCATGCTCAAAACTGCCTTGTCCATGTGTCCTTTTGTCATGTTAGTAGAGATGAAATGCACAAAGTGGACTGACACACGATTGGTCACAAATTGTAAAAAAAGGAGAAAAAGAAAAAGAAGAGATCTGAAACATCTGTCTGGTGCTTGACCTACCCACGTACCTAACGTTTCTTTGTTGAATGTGAATGGCACATAAGCATAGAGATGGGATACTTTGTCAGGGCGGGCTTTTCAATTCTGAAACTAGAGCATACTATTATGACACTCCCGTGGACAAGTCAGTTTTGTACATGTTTTCTGTAATGAACCATATCTGAAGAACCAAACAAGCTAAACGTGCCATCTTTTCAGGATAATTTCGAAACTTACTGCTAATTAAGACTAAGTAGACACAAATTCTCTGAAACTTTAAATGTGTTTGAAAAATTACTTTGAACTTGGGTCAACTTTTTTTTGAACCACCCGGTATTGCATCGATAACATGCATGGGCCTGGGAGTTAGTTGGTTGTCGGTCGGCCACTACCGGATTGGGGGTAGTCAGAGGTTGGGGTATATACATGTAGACTGATCTATTTCAGATCTACTCATCACCCGGTCAATTTTTATTACCAAAAAAATGTGCATGCCCTGCCCACCTATGGTGTATAAAAAAAACCACCAAATTAATCAATGGTATATTTTTATCCGATCTACACTTCAGCATACATGTACATTTCATACAGATCAGGCCAAATTAAATTAATTGTTAGCTCCTCTCCTGTTGTAAAACTAATGCGGAATGCGGTTATTTTTCAATTTTTTTTTTTTTTTTTTTTAAATACAAAATATCAAAATCCTTGTAAAAGTGAACTTTTGTATTTAAGATGATGTGATCAATGAAAATCTGAAAAATCTGTGAAATTTTCAGATTTTTTTTTTTTTGAAAAAAAAAAAAAGAGAAAAAAAAAGTTTTTTTCAGATTTTTGTTTTTCTAATGCGCATCAATAAACTAACGTGCGTGGGAGCTTTGAGACAAACAATTAATTTAATTTGGCCTCACGAAGAGTATCATGCTCCTATCTTCTTCTTTGTTCAAACACCAGGCAGTTGAACCTGATCCTTGTTATAAGAATTTTGTTAACCATCATTAACCCTAACCAATTTGGGTGTTTTGTAGCAATCAAGGCAACAGGAGAAAAAATGGGGTGCCCCCTCCCCCCCCCCCCAGTGTTTCTGTTGGATTTAGCAGGGTTAGGGTTAATACAATTTTTAGTATGATATAGTCCATTTTTAGAGATTATGGGCTAACTGTGAATACTGTCAGACACTTTGGACAGGAAATAGTCTATGATACGTAGTAAAACACAGATTATGATGGGTGATGATTCATTGGTTATCTTATCTAACTAAAATATATTTATATCAATAATGACAACCTTCCACAGACATCTCAAGGAAGGATAATGCTAGTATTGTCTGCAGCCCAAAGCAAAGTTATACACTTGGATCTATTAGAATTACAGGGTGTCTCAACAATATTAACATACCCTTTTCCACAGGGCTGGAAATAAGCACTGCCCGCCTGCCCATTGGGGTAAATTTGGCGCCGGGCAGGTAAAAGTGCAAACTACCTGCCCAACTTTTTCATCAAACTCAGAGATTCCTTTAATGTGTGAGTTTGGAAACAAATTTGGGCCGGTACATTTTGTTGTTGGGCTGGTAACTTTTAGAAGCTACCTGCACAACTGGCTGGTACCAAAGATTATGAAGTTCCAGGCCTGATTTTGAAGCATCATTCTCAGTTTTAAACATTTTGAAATGTTAAAATGTAAACATTTGGATATAAAGCATGTGTATTAAAATTTATTTTGGCACCAAAACAAACCAAATATTTCAAAACAAGCTATTTTGCATTATATACAGTCCTTAAAAAAGGTAATCGACCAGGATATGCTCTTATGTATGTGACTCCAATAATAACTCCTACTTAAGGTGGCTAACTCGGCTACGGTGACCGGCAATGATTTGCTTCAAAATAACAGAGGATGTGTATATTGATAAGAAAATATGATACGCAAAGTTTGAATTTTTTTTAAAAAGCGGTTTTTGATTTATGGAATTTTTCCTAATTTGAAAACCCATTGACTTAATACAGGAGGCGTAGCCGAATTCCCAAATACTGCCAAATTTCAGAAAACACATAAGTTTTGTAAATATTTTTTTCTCTTCTTTAAAATCAATGCCAAAACACCAAGGTATAACACCATTTTTTCTCCTCCACAACTGAGTGGTGATGGATGGTTTATTCACTGGGAATGTTAGTACTTTTTCACTATTTTCTAGAAACACTATATTGCCAAACTTTGTGAATTTCTACAGACAAAACTACATGTTCAATTTGCACAAACAAGGTGTCATATTAAAGGTAATTAAGTTTAGAAAGTTATTTCATGAGTTTTACCTGATTAAGTGTTTCTAGACCTTTTTACAGCCTTTTGAAAATTTCCCTAAAATCAAAATTGAAAAAATTATTTTTTTCAAAAAGTAAACACTGTATTTGCAAAAACTCACGAGAGAATTTAGGTAATATGCTTATAAATTTATTCTTAAAGTTTCATGGCCATAGCACTTTCCGTTTAGTCTACAGAAATTCCAGAAGGTAAAAATTTAGGGAATTTTCAAAAAATAAAGAAAAACATAAGAAATTTCAAAAATGATCCGAAAGTCCTGAAATAGGTAGAGGAAAGACTTATCTTTACTGTGGTCTCAGTATAAAGAGTATAGATATAATTGATTTGGTATTACAGCAGTTTTTCTGTAGTGGTGTAGGAGCCGAGTTAGCTACCTTAAATATCTAAGCTATAATTGGTAAAGAAAAAGAAATTTATTTTGTTCGTTATTCATTTAACATTTGATCCTCACACTTTTCCATAATTTGGTAATTTAATATTTTTAAGTTGGAACTATAATTTTCAGAGTTATACATTGTTGTATGATATTTAGACCTCACCTTTATCCTCGGTACTTCAGTTGCTTTTATTTGCAAATCTGATTGTTTCGTCATCATTGTACCATCATCATTTCCATTCTCACATCGTTTCTTTCTTTGTCTGCCATTCTTCAGATTCAATTTATTTGTCTCCTTAGTAGAAATCAATCCATTCATTTTTGCATTGTTGTTTGTTTTTACATCACCGTTTCTTTGAACGGTGTCATTTGAGATGCCATTATGGTCCGTAAATCCATTAGTAAAGGGTTTACTGTTAGTTGTTTTGTGAGATGTGCTGCTGCTGACGTTTGTTGTGTCGAGTTGTTGTTCTGATTTCCGCATCTGTTTGTATTCCTGCTGGGAGGGAGAAATAAAAGTTGACAAAACATGTGATAAAATAAACCCAATTCAAGTTTTGTTTACAGGTCACACAGCTTTATACCAAATTAGATTAAAGGTAGATGACCCGATCACATTTTCGTAACACAGAATTATTTCAAACATACGGAGATTTTCATATCATATGAACGCTCGTATTTTTCTCATCTTCATACTGAAATTTGACGGCCTAAATCGGTATAATTACGGAGAAATCGATGAAATAACGTCGAATTACCGCGAATGGTGGTAACCACCGATACAGTTTGTGTACTACTCAATGGGTACAGTTCACAGCATCTTGTGCGTCTAAAATAAGAACCATTAGAGCTATGCAACTCAAACTTTGGAACACACCTTTTTTAAGGATGACCTTTCATGTAGAATAGAAAACTTCAAGTTGAAAATCGGAACATCTACCTTTAAACTATACCAAATTTTACAATTTTAGCATAAAACAGCTAAATTTTGCACGCAAGCACGCATTTTCATAAGTCAGAATTATACAAAATGTTATAGCGTAAATGGCGGAAAAAAATAGGCGCTTCGTGCGCATATTTTTTTCTTCATGCTCCCCTAAAAAAAATCTTGCCCCCCTATTGACCCCACCCCAAATTATGATGCTGCCACCGCCACTGCAAATGTCGTATACTTATATGCAACATATGTATCTTGAAAATGATGGTATAGTCTTTAAAAAAGTATTAAAATGAAAGCAAACAACATTACTTTTAAAGTGAGATTTTCACGAATTTTCTATTACATTTCCATGAGACGGTGACGTCATTTGCGTCTTTCACTGATTGCGTGCGTGCCTACTTGAGGCGCTGGCGTATCCATTATATACACATAATGATGGTAGATATTGATGCATGCATAAATGTTAAGCCTGATAAGTTTGTCACCAAGAGGGTACTGAAATAGACTATATATAATAGGCAAGCTTGCACATTGCTTTGACCAGGATGCAATTTATGATCTACAGTATGATACTAAATACTAATTTATGAAAATGCACAATTGACAATTTGGCTTGACCATTCACTGATTTTATATATTCACTTTGATATTCACTGATTTTATTTTCATACTTTAAAAGTCCCCATTCATGTCTGGTAGTCATACATTATAATATGATCGAAGAGGTGATACGTTGAAGTTGCTGATTGTGTGGGGGTGCACACATTTCTTTTTCTCTTTTTTGTGTGTGTAGGGGTGTGTTTATGTTACCCCTCTCCCCCTTTCTGCGGGGGGGGGGGGGGGGGGGGGGGGGGGGGTTCAGTAATAGGATTCATAACTCTTTTGAATGAAAACACTGTACTTCAACTAAAGATAAACAAGTTAAGTCATAATCTCAACACTGTCTGACATGGTAATTCATAATTAAGGCCCAGACCAATTTATATATTCATAACTTACACTTACAACTACACAAACATTGTTGCATTATATTTTCATCTCAATAGTATGGTCATCTCATTAGTAATTCTGACCAAATTGAAAACACTACACTCAAAAAAAAAGGGGGGGGGGAGGTTCAGTAATAGGATTCATAACTCTTTTGAATGAAAACACTGTACTTCAACTAAAGATAAACAGGTTAAGTCATAATCTCAACACTGTCTGACATGGTAATTCATAATTAAGGCCCAGACCAATTGATATATTCATAACTTACACTTACAACTACACAAATATTGTTGCATTATATTTTCATCTCAATAGTATGGTCATCTCATTAGTAATTCTGACCAAATTGAAAACACTACACTCAAAAAGCTACATTTAGATTTTAAGACTTTTATATGTCCATTTTTTGTTCAGGGAATTAAACTATCATTTAAGTGAACTGATGACCAAAAAGGGGGCGTTGAGGTAAATGATTCCAAAGGAGAAACATCAACGTCAGGTCGGTGTTCTTGGCAGACTGAAAACCAGGGGCTACCAAGGATTGCCATGGTCATCAAGGCTCAAGATAACAGGTTTTTTTTACCGGGAGCTACTTTTTTCATAAGTAGCGTCCGGATCATAGGATTTATTGAGAACCAGGAGCTACTTTCAGTCTACCCGGAGCTAACTTTTTATTAAATCGTATTGTCAAATCGAAATTCGATGTCTTAGGCAAGCTACCCGATCATCAACGGGCGCTGGTTTGGACAATATATCAGCGCTCGGTTGTTTATTTTTCAGCAAACTGGGCGCTGGGCGATTTTGACCCCTCAGTCCTCCTGCCATATCTTGAGCCTTAGCCATGTTGTATAAAGAGAGAGGGTTAATTTAATTCTACATGATTTTTAAAAAGCTATGTATCACAAATTGGTTTATTGCAAAGATGAACTATTGTACTATAGGCCAGGAAAAATACCATATTCTACGTGCCCGACCAACCCATTTTGGGGGAATTTCTGGGTTTTTTAAAGAAAATTTCAAACTAGGTTTTTTTTTGCACGCGCCTGTTTGGGGACACCCACCCCACTCGCTATCACAATTTGTCACGTTTTGACCACCCCCTATTATAAAGACTTCTATTGTATAGGCCATGAAAAAAACCTGTTCTATGTGCCCATACCAACCCATTTTTTGGGAATTTCTTTTTTTTTAAAGAAAATAAAACAATAAACTAGCTTTACTGTGTTTTTTTGCGCATTCGCCTGTTTTGGAGACACTCCCTCCCCACCCCCCCCCCCCCCCCCCCCCCCCCGCTCTCAAAACAATAATTATTTGGAACCCCCCACCACCCCCAATGCTCTCAAATTTCTGACTCGAATAGTAGCACATACATGTACTCTGATTTCATGAATTAATGACTGCTATTACATATTCTAGACAATCTGTAACTTATACTGTACTTTCAATGCAAAATTGTCATTTTCACGGGTTTTTAATTTCACGAATCCGCATCCCTCACAAAATTAAATCCCTCATGAAATTAAGTAGTTTTACAAGTATCTTTTTTTCTTCCCTGATGCAATACTTCAACTTAATACCATAACACACAGTATGACCCTTGGTAGTATTTCCAGGTGGGTAACATGATGAATACTGGCCTAAAAAACTTTAATGGACATGACAGGCACTGGTAGGGTGACTAGACTTGCTTCAAGTCTCTCTTGTTAGTCATTTCCATCTTCCATCTTATTTTTGCTATTACCTTTTAGTATGCCAGTCATGACACTTAACAATAATGTCCTTAAATATAAGGTCACACCATTGACCCTAGCCACTGTTGAGCCATATTTATCTACTACCCCACAGTCACCGATCTACCCAGGTTACTGATCTGCTCGCGTTTCAACTGTAGTAGTATAGTGTAAAAGGGGGTGAGTGATCAGCCTGGAACCAAGGCTATAGAGTGACAGGGTATAAAGCATTTTTATGCCTTGGTCTACGTGAGCAATGGACAAAGTGCAATGGGGTTGTTTCCCTTGTATGACTATTGTGGATGAAACATAGATCCTTGAGATCTATGATGAAAAGGAAGGACTTGGAGTAGATGAGGGAATTTTTTTCCTTCTTTTTAATTTTTTTATTCATAGTTCAATAATTACAGCACTCACAAAATTCAAAAAGTGACTTCCTTGAATCCCACCCCCCCCCCCTTAAATTAAATCTAAAATAGAAAAGAAAAAAAGATCTTTGGTGCTCCTCATCAAAAAGGAATATGGAGCACAGCAAATCGGATGATCTCTATCAGTCTCATGATATTGTGTGTAATGTGTGTTTTATTTGACTCTGTGAGATCAAATTTAGTCATTCATTCATAGCATACAATTTTGTTTTTTAATCCGCCAGCCCTACCCTAATTTTCAATGGCAAGTTACGCCTTTACAACATCAACAATTCGGGCCTAATTCCTCTCTTTATTTCTAACATTCATTTCCTATTATTATTCCTTGGGTTTGAAATCCTTTTAGAGGTTTCCACATCGGTGGAAAATCCATGTCTCAGTTTCAAAAAAAATCAAACACTCGCTCAGTAAATTGAAATTTACGATTATCCATCTGAAGGTTTGTAACACTTTAGATATGGGTTTCATACATCCATTGTCTAAATAAAAGAAATGCAAGTACACCTCCAAACTGACTACATTTTTTAGTTTCTAATGGAGACTTATAATTCTATATAGCGTAGCTTCTATCCATTAAATTTGCAATCTGTGCTGCAGCAGATTCAATATGAATCGGTGTGCAAATATTCAATAAAATGATTTTAATGGGGAAATATCAATTTATATGAGATGTATTTCTTGCTGATTGCACAATTTTATTATGTCAATAATTGTAACACCAGCAGCTGGTGGGTTATTATACTCTAGCAATAAAATGGAATGGAATCCATACACCGCTAAAACAAACAACTCATTCAGTCACAGTAATGCATTAACTTTGATTTCAACAAATTTATATTCAGTAGTTTTAGGCTTTTAAACATTTAATGTACATGTACTGTAAAGTTTTAAAAAAATGTTGCATAGAGAAAGTGTTTTCTAAACTACAACACAACTACCGTAACATGGGGCCCCAATGTCCCTATTCACCCTGTTTTACGGTACACAAACTGGTCGGGTGACATTTAAAAACCCATTTTTGTCCCTATTCACCCCCCATGTCCCTATTCACCCCGGTACCACTACTGTTTATAAGTAAAATGGATGGAACTACGTGTACATTGTATAATATATGCTGTGCCTTATTGGGAGTATAATAGAGTCAGTCCTCAAAACATTGAACTATGATTATTATTATATAGTGCCCTAATTTGATGTTATTGGGAGTATTTGGGATGGTTGGTTCATTCATGGTCAATATGTGACCATGCTGGACGTGATCTCATCTGTGGAAATTTGATGAGTCCTCAATATTGTTGATGTTTTTAGTCAAATAATTGGGGATTTTGCATTGCCTTTTAAATTTCTCACTTTTATAGTTAATTTATGCTTTGTTTTTTTAATTTATGGGGGCCCACAAAAAACCTTACCATGGAGATATGCTTGGGTTTTTCAACAATTTCTTGGGATTTTGAAGTGAGAAAGTGCATCGATTGTTTAAGCTTGATCATAGTGTTTATTGTGTTTTAAAAAATGGGGGATAAAGGCCCCCCCCCCTTCCCCCCCAAAAAGGTCTGTTTCACATACATTTGGAAAATTGCTATGCTAAAATAAACTTTGTTGTTGTTGTTGTTGTTGTTGAGAGAAAAAAAGCTATGCTAAATGCCCCCCCCCCCCCCCCTCCCTTTTTGTGGCCTGGTCTCATCACACAGAGTGTCAAATTTGTGGACGGGGAAAATTCGCAAAACACATCACATACTTCTTCATTAAGTGTCAATGAAAATCCAATACAATGTATTTATAATGGTTCAATTGCAGGAAAAAAATGATTTCCGGTCCTGGGGGGGGGGGGGCCAGTCAGGTTGAAATCATCCGCGTGAACGAAAATGCGGATTAAGGGTGCTTTTTTCTATGGCTAAGGGTTTCAAAATCGCCAATTTCAGAGAATAAGGGTGTATTTTTCAACCAGAATCGGTGATAAGGGTTGCTTGGGCCGATAGTCATGTGTCATCATTGTATTAAAAAGTAAACCAAAATGGTTAGGCCTGGACAAATTGAATAACAAAACTGTAGGCCTATGACACAATAATTTCATACGTTCCTTTTCTGTCTAAACTCCATCTAGGACCTGTATCCTTTGCTATGAGTATGATTCTTTGAGCATAATCCTTGCTAAAGGGTAACTTTTTCTTTCTTTGAGAACCCAAGAAAGTTAAGTGCTGTGCAATTTTTTTTAGAAAATAAACTATAAGGTATGTGATTTTATTGTTGTTGATCCATGCTAACAGATAACTGGGTTAAAATAAAAAATAAAAAAAAATAATAATAATAACAATAAAAAAAATAACAATAATAATAATAAAAATTTAAAAAAATGAAAAATGAAAAATTGTGTTGGGCATCATCGCGTAGACCTACGCTCAATTCACATCACTGCGTGTGGGCTTCTGAGACCAACCTTCTTCTTTGTTTGGCCTTAGTGAAATTGTTTTATGATTTTTACATTGCATAATATTTAATTACAGGACAGTCTGATTGGAAATACCATGAGCAATTACAGACTTCACAGGAAATTTGGCTAATTATCACCATCACCTATTTATTATAGACAATGGCCATCATGCACAATTCACTATCTGGTTAACATGAAGGTTATGATAAAAAAATGTGTTCCTTTAGATTTTCTTCCTTTTTCAAACATGATTGCTCAACAACATTTATTACCATAGGGATTATTCCAAATACATCTATAAAAATGTGTGTCTATAATTTATAAGGCTAAATTAAAAAAATCTTTTTTCTCAAAGCTCTTCAGTTTTTCAAAACCTAATGTGGAATGCGGGTTTTTTTAATTTTTTTAAATATATAAATATAAAATATTGAAATCCTTGTAAAAGTGACTGTTTGTATTAAAATGATGTGATCAATGAAAATCTGAAAAATCTGTGAAATTTTGGGATTTTTTGGAATTTTTCTTCTTGTTTTTTAAGAAGAAAAAAGAAGAAAAAAAAGATCAAGATTTTTGTTTTTCTAATGCACATCAATAAACTAATGCGCACGGGAGCTTTGAGACAATTATTTTTTTAATTTAGCCTAATGAATGAATAATACTGTCTCTGTTTGGTTTTTTTGAGCAGTAGGATCATTTTAAGGTCATCTGTCATGTTAATCGCTTTATTTTTCTAACTAAGATTTTTCGCTTAATTAAACATTCACACTAAAAATAGCAACCAGCTCCACAGACAGGCCTTGGTGCGAGAAACAAGAAACCAGACTAAAGTTACATAATACCATACTATATAGGACAACCTGTGTGTTAATTTGTGCGCCAACATAATATACAACAAAAAGAAATTGACCAACATGATAACTGCCAAGTGCCAAAACATTGTTGTTCTGCAAAAACTGGCCCTTCAGCATGTATAATTTTTATAAAGTATACTTTCTATGTAAACCGCAAAACAAAATCGGAAATTTGTTTTCAATCAAATTCATTGACTATTTCATGAAATATTCATACAATATATTCATAGTTTTTTTTAAACATTGAAACAAGTAAATTGCTACAAATTTGGTATCACTGGAAAGATGAACAATTAGCTTTCAATCGGTGCAACACAATAGTTATGAACACATATCCCAGAGCTAGGCCAAAAATACATCTGTCCAATCCTTGTTTGCGCTTTTGCCCCATGGACAACTCTTCCTTAAACCATTGGCAGTTTTACTTTATAATGCTAAAGGGCCATAAAAACATACAATGTTTTGCAGGGACTGAGTTTTAAAATTAGCAGGAGAGCATTAAAGAATTCTCCTGGAGCCTTTAAGGGGCGCAGTAGGAGAGCAACACAAAAAGCTCTTCCCAGGTAATCAATAAGGGCATATTTGTTCGGATCCATACAATTACACTCACTTTATTATTCACCGCCATCATCGGCGATCGATTTGCTTGTTTCCAACATCAACAAAAACAAACACATGGTTTTTTGGTTCTTTGTCAAATCGACCAGTGGAACAATGCGCATGACATTATAGGTAAAAAGAATTACAGTGCATTCTGGGTATTATTCTGCACCAATTGTATATGGTGTTTACATGTCAGTAGCTCACATGTTTTTTAATGACGAGAGTTGCCGTTGAATGGCTCAGTAGCCCACATAGCTTACACAACGATCTAAAAATGCTTTTCTCGCTATGCAATCTTTTTTACAAAGCATTTTTTGCCAGAATTTTGGGCAACTTTGCCCGTTTCATTTTAATAGAAAAGCTGTCAAAGAGAGCACTCTTGCATGATCTGTCGATCGTGTGGATAGATCAGATAAATAAGTTAAAGTTTCACTTGTTTCCAACATCAACACCGTAATAATAAGTTTAAGTTTAAGGCGCGCAGTAGAACTCAGTCCCTGGTTTTGACAGAACAGGGACGATAAAACATTCGCACAACAATCTTACCGCTAGGGCTGTAATCGACATGGACGATATTGACATTATATCGATATCACTATCAATTCCGACATATCCAAATTGGTATGTCAATATATTTTATAATCTTTTATAAATTATACTAAGGCTGTGTGTAAGTTCTAAGCATCTACAAAGTTTGCTAAACACAATCCCTATTAAAATTTAAAAGCCACTAAATTTGCCTTTAAAACAAGCTTGCTCATTTCATCCAAACAATGCATGATTTAATCCACCCACAAGTTTGACATTTTTTTCATGTTGATTTTTGAAATAAAATACGTAGAAAATGTTAAAAATCAGCAAATTAATTTCATATTTATATTTATACTTAATGGTTTCGAACTTGTGTACATTGACATAGCGCTATTGTCGATACTGCAGTGATAACTCATTAGCATGGACCTTTTGCGGTGACGATCGACATGATACTTTTATGGTTCATAAAATGTCGACATCATATCGACATTGTAAAATAGCCTAATAGCAACATGTCAACATGAAAGAAAGATCTCGACGACAGCACCACTTACCGCATATGGTTCCTCGTCTATTTCCTCATCTGAGAACATTTTCTCTAACATCAGAAAAGTCAAGATGCCAGTTAAGACCCACAATCCAACTTTCATGTGTGCGAAATGATCATCTAAGGAATGGAAACAAGAATTGATAATATAACAATAATGCTGACATTTATTGTGATAGAAAGTGTGACCACGTTTGATGTATCAATAGAATCAAAAGGCTCATAAAAGTAAGAAACTGCATTAGGCAAAACAAACACTTACAATTATGGGCAAACAAGCCTTCCCTCTCAGGTAGGGTCAGTTGGTTAGGCGGGGTTTTTTTTAGAGGGGGGCAGTTCCGTAGTTACGGACGTACATATTAGTGTTGCGGACGTACATCTGTGAACACAGATGTACGTCCAACACAGATGTACGTCCGCGACACTAACAAAAGACCATGTATTAAACATGTAAACAGATACAAAACAAAATAAGTTTTAAACATTAAGTATGAATCATCAGCTTTAGAAAAATACTTACTTCATTGGTTTCCAACATTACCAAAGTATTGCACAGAGTGGTTAAAAGTAGCAGCTTTTGGGAAGTGTACGTCCGCAACAGAAGGTACCCAATTTAATCCAAAAAGCATAATTCTTAAATATTTTGGTCATTTTAAGTAACTTTTTTATATGATACATAACACATGTTCATTGTTGTATTGATTGTATCAATTTGTAATACTTGCCTTAGTTCATTCATGGAAATAATTGCACTTCCATGGTGCGATTTCTACTAAAAAATGCCCTGTACGTCCGCGACAACCTCAAAATCAGCCAAACCGAGAATGTTAGATCAAATTCCAAATTATATCATGAAACTACAACCCATAACCTTTGATATGATACATAAATTAGGTTATATCGACGATTTTCAATTTTTTCAATTTCTTCAATTTGGGTTACCTAATTACGGAACTGCCCAGGGGGGAGGCCTAAAATGTTGGGGAATGTTCAACAATTTCCCAAACAAATCCAAACAATTTCAAAAAATAAAAAAATATTTCAGGATTTCAGATCTTCAAAGTTTTTATTATATACACGTAGAAACCCTTCTGAGATGAGGTATGTATGGTTAAATGTACAACCTGGCCTTCTATAAATGCAATGTTTGTGAAGTCCTGCTAATTCCCATAGACCTGGCTGATTACTGGGCCCTTGGAGTGTGGGTGCATGTAGTGTTTCTTATACCATAGTATTTCAATAGAAATGAAAGTTATTTTCTATTCACCAAATAATGCCACTATACAACTGTATAGTACAATGAGTGA
The DNA here is from genome assembly GCA_035610835.1 of Ophiura sarsii. Lineage (NCBI taxonomy): Eukaryota > Metazoa > Echinodermata > Ophiuroidea > Amphilepidida > Ophiuridae > Ophiura > Ophiura sarsii. The sequence continues at coordinate 57,463,785 of CM069448.1, forward strand.
TTCAGTAGGACGAATTTGATACCTGTGTAACATTGTACACAATGCACAAGGGTATTTTGCTTTAAAAATGTCATCACAACCATATTCTGGTTATGACCATGATCAAAAATATTATACAATACAAATACTTTTAATGACACAAGAGAGGTTTCATAAGAGTTCAATTTGTTCACTTTTATATAAAATCAGCAACCATTACATAATTTGGTCAATTTCCCAGGCACTTATTTTTTTTCATTTCGAAACATCCGTTTAAAGCCTGGTCAAAGGAAGATGAGTGCATTATTGATTATTTACCTGGCGGCATACGACCCCAAGCCTCCGGTAGTAAGTGCAGGAAGACATCTCCCAACAGGCCACCCACGGCAAAACTCAGCAAACATTTGAATCGGGCTGCACCCGCTGTAGATTTGATCAAATATCAACAAAAATTACAATTTATACATTTAAGGTTAAAACGCAATAAATAAAAATCAATCAGATTATATAAACCAGGATCTATCTAAAAAAAAGGCAATATTTTACATCCTTTTGAAAAAATAGATGATTAGATAATATCAAATCTTGTTCTCTATAGTGGCTTCAATTAATCCAAGGTATCTATCAATGCAATTGCCTTATGCCTTGATGCTCTCTCTTTCTGGCTGTTTTTACTTTCAAAAGTACAAAATTGCCTTAGAGAAAGTTAGTGCCCCTTTCAATTTCAAATTGCCTTAAATTGCAATTTATGCGCTCTCCATTTCTTAAATTGAGGTGTGTTTTCTTGTCTTCCTGTTTACTGTCATTTTCCTATCCTTTCCTTTCTTTATATTAAAACCATCATTTATATTTTTCAAAAACTGTATCTCCAGAAAGCTTGCCTGAAAAGTAAACTGTCGGATACATGTACATTGTATTGTATTGTCAAAAATGAAAGTTATTTTCCATTCATGAACTACATGTATGCCACTTTACAACTGAAAACTATACACATAAGCCCGTTCATGTTTACAATATTTATAGTTCAACAACAGAATACAGATAGATACATGTATTATAACTATTAAAGCGATAGATACAATGTATACAATAAGTACATGATAATGTACAAGACTCTATTGTGTGTAAATGTCATCCATTTATGATCATAGTCTGGCCACGACACAACACCGGTCATGATCAAAAAGATTACACAATAAAAATACTGTTAAGGACACAAGAGAGGATTCAAAAGAGTTCACACTGTACAGTGTAAATTCAAAGTGTTTACAATTGGACAAAAGGTAGACCTACAATTTGTGGTGCTCAATGTATTAGGAATTAGCTTTTGTTTGTACAGTCAATTATAGAGAAAAAAATAGATGTAAACTACTGAAAAGTTTGACTAAAAAATAAATAGAATTTTAGACATGTAGCCCCAATTGGTGCAAAACTGTAAATCCCACTGTTGAGTGTGTTTGGTGAGCTGGAAAATTGGATTTGGGTGGTAACTGGTCCAATATAGTACTATCAATAATTGTGTCTACAATTCAGACTTGTAAATTAAAGTACAACAAGGCTTAATCCCCCCCCCCCCCCATTGATACAGCTCCTCCAATGGTAGACGTTTTGTCCAATTGTAGACACAATGGGCCGTATTCTCGTACTAAACACGGTTTTAGCTTAAAACCGCGTTTAACTAAACGCGTGTCTAACTTAAACGTGATTTTATCCTTTAAACGACGTGTCTAACAAAACACGATTTCAAACTCTGCAAATCTCGTTCCCAGAGTGGTCCTGCGTTGATTGTATACAGGTATTTAATTCATTGTGGCCCTAATTGGTTACAATAGATATCGACCGAATGCCTTAAATACACGGTACTTTTAAAGACTACACGATCCGCGCGCCAGCTTGCACCGGGCACGGTTGAGTGATCAGTCAAGCCAATACAGTTGGTGCGCGAGTTTAGTTAAACACGCACTAAACTACCCCCGTACCCATGTTTAAAGTTAGACACATTTCGGCGAGTTAGACGCGTGTTTAAAGTAAAACAAATGTACGAGAATTGCGTTTAGTTAAACACTGTGTCTAAAGTCAAAGTTAGACGTGTGTTTAGCTTAAAACTGTGTTTAACTACGTACGAGAATACGGCCCTTTGAGTTTACTGTGTCAGTGGCACTCATGTTGAAAGCCTGGAAGGCAGTCTTTGTTTATTGTCAAATTCTGCCCTTGTATTTAACAGAAATTTATCAAACTTTACCCAGTACCAGGAAATATAGGCCTAGACGGGGTTCAGATATTATGATAAAAATAACAAACAAAATTGCATCAAGGGTTTAACTTCCAATCCATATTGACGATATCAATATAAAATTAACTAGTACATGTACATATTAATATCATGTTGATATACCATTTTACAAAACCAGTGTTAAATAAAGAACAATTTATGCAACAGCTGTGACTGTCGATCATCAGCATGTAAATTTGAATAGACCATGAGGAAAGTCAAGTCAAGTGGGCTTAGTTTAAAAATTAAAAAACAAAACACAAATAAATACAAAGTACAAGGTATAATAAATAAAAATATTCACACTACAATTTATGAACTTGTAGTAGTTTTGGACAGCGTTTTACTTTATGTAAATTGTAATGCTAAAGGTCCGGAAAAAACATACAAGGTTTTGACAGCACAGTGACGATATGGGCTCCCAAAAGTTCGTTTTGGGAGCGCGACCCCTTAGCCTGATGCTTTCACCTGGACTGCAGCCACAGCGGTGACCCTGGTTTGAACCCCGGGCAGCACACCCCATGCCACTGTGTGTGTCAGTTAGTAGGCCTATTGGTCCTATGTTTCCCCCTATTTTTATTAGATTTATTGCTACAGGTTACTAAAAATGCTAGATATTAATCATTTTCTCAGTTGTTAAAAAAATGTGTTGTACATTGCTGTGTCTGTATACATGATCTTCTGAGAATTTCATGTGTAAAACAGTACTTAAATTTAAAAGGTATATTATGTGATCTTTCCAGGGAACGCCCTCAACATCGAGAAAAAAAATTGAAAGCAGATTTTCTTGCAGATTTACATTTCTGATCATAAATCGTATACATTCCAAGTTACACAGGGCGATACGATTTACTTCAAAATCATGGTTTTAGAGTGAAAATAAACTGTCGTGATAACACGACAGTTTATATTTTCACTCTAAATTCACACTAAAACCATGATTTTGAGGTAATTAGGAATCGTATTGCTCTGTAACTTGGAATGTATACGATTTATGATCAGACATGTAAATCTGCAAGAAAATCTACTTTCTAAAAAAAAAGGTGAAAGAGGGCGCTCTCTGAGTGGAAAAGATCACATAATATTTACTTTAATTTAAACAGTAGGGCCTAATTTTCTTGTTTCAATTTAAAATTACGATTGTTTTGATAGTCCCTGAAAGTTCCCCCAAATTTCCCAATATTCCTGTCAATTCCCAAAATTCCTGTGGAAAACCTCCCCCTCGAAAATTTTGCAACCCTACTCTTGCATCAGAATCACTTTAAGTTGCGCCTGGTGAAATAGTGACCAAGAAGTAACCTGGTAGTAAAGCTGGGAGTAAAGCCAAGCTCTGGCTGGGCCTGTCTGTGTCAGCAAGATATATCTTTAATATTTTTTAAAAAGTGATCGATGATTATTATTACAAGTTCCCAAACCTTGATTGATTGAAATCTATTTTTATATGCAAATTATTTTTTCTTTTATTATTTTTTTACTCTATCACTCAGTGTCATACATATCCAATGTACAATACATGTAGCTCTCTGGTTTTAATTTCAGTTCAGTACTGGTTGTTAGTTCAGTACTGGTTGTTAGAATACGAATACGATATCATGCACTTTAAACAATGTTATCATACGAATTAAGATACGTCACGGCTTATCTGTGTTCTTTTCCAGATTTGAAGATAGCTTCGTGTCCAGGCTCTGTTATATATCAGATTTACATTGGGGTCATTGTATTGTTATCCAGTCAAAATAATATTTTCATACTGATACAAGCAGTACGGAGTGTCAAATCAAACGGTTTCCAAAAAATGGAGATGGATTTAAAAACTACTTTTAGGCCTATAGGTCTACATTTAAATTGTATTGTGTGAAGCACAAAAAATGAATTTAACCAGGAGTAGGCCTACTACATTCTTCGAATGATCAACTAAATATTATAGATCTTTTAAAGGTATAGGCCTATGACTCGATCATTTTTTTGGGGCTATGATTTTTTTTTCACATCAAGATATTTTGGTATCAGAAGAATCCCTATATTTTTCTCATTAATTATGTCTGTAAAATATTAGGGGCCAGAAATGTTTCATTTGGAAATTATAGGCTAAAATGTGGTGAATTACTGCCAAAGGTGGTTAAAACCACCAACCAGTCTGTGTACTACTCAATGGGCACATGGCTTTTTGACCTTGCGCTTCTAAAAATAGAACCATTGGAGTTATGCAACTCAAACTTTGGAATGCAACAATTTGAAGGATGACCTTTCATGTAAAATAGAAAACATCAAGTTGAAAATCGGGTCATCTACTTTTAAATAAAGACATATTATTATGACGCGGCTGTATATAAATCGGGACACTTCATGACTCTTATATACTTGAATCTAAATGGAACCAATTGCTGTACAAAAATTGAAAAAAGACTACTGATGCAGTGTTTTCACCCACCCTAGATACAAAGGGAGAAAATACCCTTCACTTTTTTTCACCCTGAAAAATGTTGACAATTTCATTGTTTTACTGCCCAAAACACTGCGTTAGCACACGTTCTGGCCATCATTTTGTTTTTTCACCCGTCGAGAAATAAACCCAGTGAAATTGCTGTGATGCAAAAAATATGACCCAGTAATAAATCGGGACACTTCATGAATCTTGTTCATTGAATCATTCATGCTGTTTAAAAAAATGCATCCCATGAGCCATAGACATGAAGTTGTCTTTTTTTTTATTTTAAATTATTACTTCAGAATTTAAGATGAACATTAAATATTACCAAAGTTGTTGTTTCTACTCACAAAAACACAGCAAAACTTGATTAATTAAAACAATAACATATTATAAATATAAATTGAAACTTTTCTTAAAAGGCCCTCTCTGTAAATATGGTTCACATTATTTATCATGCATACTGCAGGGGGACACCGTCTACAGTAAAATGCTGATCGCAGCTCGATCAGCATTTTGGAATCAACGTTTTGTTGTACAAAGAGGGCTGGTTTTTCTTAATCCAGGTGTACATGTAAATCCAGTGTGTAAATACATTTACAATTGTAAGGGTTGTATTTTGACTTTGTATAAATTGTAGTACTGTTTATGAACAAAATTAAACTTACGTCCAGTTTGTAAATCTGGTCCTGCTTCAATGGGTAAAAGAAGTGGAAAGATTCCTGCCATGCCAACCACGAGAGATGCAACTATAGAGCAAACCCATGCTTCCAAGTAATTGTCTTCTTCCCCACCCGAATTGTCAACGCCATCGTCCCCGAAGCAGCCGGGCGACCTCGACTCCGTGCAGCCGGCTCCGGGGATTTCACCCGCGGGGTAAGGAGGATTCTTTCCTCCGTTCTTTCGGACGGCTCTGTGGATTTCTGATCCAACCAAAGGTGTGAAAATGAAGCCCAATATACATATTATCAGTAGATGATGTAAATGGAACATTTTCATACGATCCGAAATGGCCCAAACTATGTGTTTTTAAGGCCCATAAAGCCCCATAAACATATAAAGACCTCAAAAGTTGTTGTTTATGCTCACGTAGTCACATTCCTGTCTGGCTGCTTTCGTTGTCATTCGCTATGAATTTCGTAACGCCGTGGATAAACCGATGAGAACCACACAACACTGAGAACGGTGTTAATTGACTGGCGTCCTCAACATGCTACGGACACCAGGGCTTTAGCATAGATTGATCCATATTGAAGATGATTATGATTGATCATTTTGGAGAGATTGTATTACCCATAAAACTGGAAGGAGGGCGAATTGTGTCAAAAGTGGACATTTTTTCACTTCCAAAATATGGAGGGGGGGGGGGGGGGGGTGTCGAATTTGCCAAAAGTGGACCTTTTTAATGATGATTTGGTCTCTGGACCTTTTTTGATAAACCCATTTGTTCAATTGCTCTTACGCTTCAACAGGAAGTTTCCAGGTTTACAAACACTTTTTAACCTTTTTTGGGTAAATGTTGGGATGAGGGTGGAGGGGGGGGGGGGGGGGGGGGGTACTTGGGAACAAATTGTCTTGATTGTCTTTAAGGCTATAACAAATCGATTCTCGTAGCCCTCCCTCTTCACTTTCTTGCATTAAGTTCAATAATTCATATTTTTCAACGTGTAGGCCTACACGTTGTGACAGCTGGGCTTGAAATTGAAGCAATGAAATCTTGAAAATGAATAATGAAATACCGTTTTACGACCTCATTTTGAGTTGATGTAACGGGAAACTAATCGAGTTTCCTTAGTTATACATATGTATGCATCCCCGTCAGACACTTTTGCCCAAGGGGGGTGCGTTTTCACGATTTTTTACCGGAAGCAGTGGCGTAGCTAGGTTTTTTTTTCTTCGTAAAAGGTTGCCCCAAATCTTTTCCAAGTCAGGCACCTCGTGAATTTCACGTATGTGTGTGTGTGTGTGTGGGGGGGGGGGGGGGGGGGGGGGGGGGGGGGGGGGGGAGAGGGGGGGGGGGGAGAGGGGGGGGGGGTGAAGTCAACAAATTTCGCACGTCAACCATTTTCGCACGGACACAAAATGTCGCAGTCCAAAAAGCACTGTAGTCAAAGTTTTACTATCATTGATATTTGAAACTAAGAAAAACGCAATTTTTACCTTAAAAAAAGAAGAAAAAAAGGAAGAGATTTTCAAGGGGGGGGGGGGGGGGGGGGGGGGATCGCCACCGTCGCCCCCCCCCCCCCCACCCCCCATCTGACGGGCCTGGATGGTGTTGGTTATAAGTTGTGCATTTGTTTGCTACATGATTCTTGGAACCAACCTTTATTTACCATCCTTAAACCCTAAAGCTACAATAATTGAGTTGGTGCCATTTTTGACACGTGATAAAGGGTCTCCCACTCAAATGGCTACCCATAGGGCTCGAAAATTAAGCTGAAAAACATTTCAAACTCTTTATGCAAATTGCCATTTCGATCGGGCAAAACGTAAAAAAGGTCGTTGACCTTTTCCATATATCATGTATATACAATACAATACATCAGAGAGCATTAAATTTAAATGCGCCATTTCCAAAAGGCTCAAAATGAAAATGAAAATGAAAATGAAAATGAAAATGAAAATGAAAATGAAAATGAAAATGAAAATGAAAATGAAAATGAAAATGAAAATGAAAATGAAAATGAAAATGAAAATGAAAATGAAAATGAAAATGAAAATGTAAATGAAAATGAAAATGAAAATGAAAATGAAACTGAAACTGAAACTGAAACTGAAACTGAAACTGAAACTGAAAATGAAACTGAAACTGAAAATGAAAATGAAAATGAAATAATTACACAATGCGTTTTTTTACCGGGCAAATTTAGCCAAAGAAGTATGTTTACCGGGCAGAAAGAAAGCAGTTTCACAATACCCTAAAATGGTCATAACTCAATCATCAAGTATAATTCACCCTGGTCTAGAGATCTCAATTTTCTTGTGTTTATCCATTAGACAATGAAGCGTGAAACAAGTGTTGCGTGTAGAGACGAGTGCCCTATACCAATCTATACTTCACTGTACTCACTGGGATTAAATATGGCAATCAGCACATCAATATATCCAAAAGGGAAAATGCACTTAAACAATTACAAAATAACGTGCTACATTGTCACATATGAAATATAATAGTAAACGAGCAGTTATATACTTATTGACTACAAAACATAACATATTAACAAAAAAACCTCAAACATTTCAGGGCCAAACTCGCGATCAAAACCATATTTTCTGGTCATTGGTGGTGTTGTTATTTTTGGAGGGGAGGGGGGGTTTGTCTTTTTTTTGTTGTCATTTTGTTTGTATTAATCTTCATGATGTATGGATATTGGACGATACGTAGTGGGAATGGACGAATGGGCTATTAGACGAAGTGACTTTTGAACAAAGTGGTTGGTATTGAACGAAATCAGAAGGGACGAACCTGGCTATTGCATTGGATGAAGTGGGACTAATGGACGAACTGGCACTTACACGCTCAAAAGTGTACCTCGGTCAAAGATGAGGGCGTAAACACCCGGCTATCAGTAATTGTCCAGACGATGGCGGTCACGCGAAATCATAGTGGCAAGACCTCAGTCTGGTACCGTTAGAACTTAGAACACACCGGCAACACGATAACAAACTAATGGGATGGACTAGTTTACCGGTAACCGTCTATATGGTTCGGTTATTGGTAGGGTAAATTGGGGTAAGTGGGACACTGCCTATACATACTATTCTTCATTCCAGCACTAATCTGCCGCTATGCGAGTCTCCCACTATCCCAAGTACTTTTACAGTTTCATAGCTCAATAGATGAAACTGTAAAGGAGTTTATTCGGTATTTGAGCCGCGGGAGATGCTTGAGACCAACACTAATCTTGGTGTGGTGCCAATTTTGAGGAATTTTACTGATGTGATATGTGATTGCCAAATATTTAAAGATCTTCGATAAGAATTATGGACAACTTTGAGAGTGTCATTTACTAATAAATGAACGTTTTTTACATGCATGATCGCAGAAAATCATGCATGATGAAATTATGCAAATTGATATGTAAATGTGACAATTATTTGTATGGTGTCCAAGGGCGGATATCCCGGGGGGGGGGGGGGGGGGGATGGGGGGATATATCCCCCCACTTTTTGACCTGGGGGGATGGTCAATGTAATCATCCCCCCTGATTTTTCTCATCTACCAAAAAAAAGGGAAAGAAAAAAAGGGGGAAAAGGAGAAAAAAAGGAAAAAGAAAAAGAAAGGCGGGCAGGGAGGCATGCGAGGGACATGAGCACGTTTGGAGTTTATTGTACGTTGTTCAGGATACATACACGTACGTATGTACGTACGTTGACTAGAATCCATCTTTTGGAGGTAACTAATTAACTTCTTTCTGGCATAGGCCTAGGCCTGTCTGTCTGCCTATTTAAAAGCCAATATTGATCAGAAATAAAGTGATTGCTTTTCAATAAAATATTGGTCAAAAGTACACACCAAATCGCACCAAATGGGTTCGAAAATTTAAAAAAAATCAAATTCTGAGCGGGGAGCACATTCCCCCTCAGAATCCCCCTGTTCGAGCTTTTAAACCATCTATACTAAAATCAAGAATATATCAGTATACAAAAATGCTCAACTTCTTTCGTGCATTGATAAAAAACAAAATATTTATTGAAAATGAAGCGATGGCTTTTCAATAAAAATATTGGTTAAAAGTATACACCAGATCGCACCAAATGAGTTCCAAAATTGAAAAAAAAAAAAACTTCTGAGGGGGGCACATCCCCCCTCTGACTCCCCCAGTTGGAGCTTTTAAACCATCTATACTAAAATCAAGAATATATCAGTATAAAAAATGCTCAACTTCTTTCGTGCATTGATAAAAACACAACATATTTATTGAAAATGAAGCGATGGCTTTTCAATACAATATTGGTCAAAAGTATATACCAGATCACACCAAATGAGTTTGAAAATTGAAAAAAAATTCTACTTCTGAGGGGGGCACATCCCCCCTCAGACTCCCCCTGTTGGAGCTTTAAAACTATCTATACTAAAATCAAGAATATATCAGTATAAAAAAATGCTCAACTGATTTCGTGCATTGATAAAAAACAAAATATTTATTGAAAATGAAGCGATGGCTTTTCAATAAAATATTGGTTAAAAGTATATATCAGATCGCACCAAATGAGTTCCAAAATTGAAAAATTTTCTACTTCTGATGGGGGCAGCAGATCCCCCTCAGACTCCCCCTGTTGGAGCTTTAAAACTATCTATATATACCAAGGACGGAAATCCCGGGGGGGATGGGGGGATTTATCCCCCCCCACTTTTTGACCTGGGGGGGATGGTCAATGTAATCATCCCCCCCTGATTTTTCACATCTACCAACAAAAAAAAGGAAAAAAGGGGGGGGGGGGGGGGAAAGGAAAAAAAGAAAGAAAAAAAGGGGAAAAAGGAGAAAAAAAGGAAAAAGAGAGAGAGGGAGGGACATAAGAACGTTTGGAGTTTATTGTACGTTGGTTAGGATATATACGCGTATGTACGTTAAGAATCCATCTTTTGGAGGTAACTAATTAACTTCTTTCTGGTATAGGCCTATCTGCCTATATAAAAAGCCAATATTGATCAGAAATAAAGTGATTGCTTTTCAATAAAATATTGGTCAAAAGTATACCAGATCGCACGAAATGAGTTTGAAAATTGAAAAAAAATTCTAGTTCTCAGGGGGCATATCCCCCACCCTCAGACGCCCCCTGTTGGAGCTTTTAAACCATCTATACTAAAATCAAGAATATATCAGTATAAAAATGTTCAACTTCTTTCGTGCATTGATAAAAACAAGATATTTATTGAAAATGAAGTGATGGCCTTTTAATACAATATTGGTCAAAAGTATACACCAGATTTACACCAAATGAGTTTGAAAATTGAAATTTTTCTACTTCTGAGGGGGCACATCCCCCATTAGACTCCCCCTGTTGGAGCTTTTAAACCATCTATACTAAAATCAAGAATATATCAGTATAAAAAATGCTCAACTTCTTTTGTTAATTGATAAAAAACTAAATATTTATTGAAAATTAAGCGATGGCTTTTCAATACAATATTCGTCAAAAGTATACACCAGATCGCACCAAATGAGTTTGAAAATTGAAATTTTTTCTACTTCTGAGGGGGGCACATCCCCCCTCAGACTCCCCCTGTTGGAGCTTTTAAACCATCTATACTAAAATCAAGAATATATCAGTAAAAAAAATGCTCAACTTCTTTTGTTCATTGATAAAAAACAAAATATTTATTGAAAATTAAGCGATGGCTTTTCAATACAATATTTGTCAAAAGTATACACCAGATCGCACCAAATGAGTTTGAAAATTGAAATTTTTTCTACTTCTGAGGGGGGCACATCCCCCCTCAGACTCCCCCTGTTGGAGCTTTTAAACCATCTATACTAAAATCAAGAATATATCAGTAAAAAAAATGCTCAACTTCTTTTGTTCATTGATAAAAAACAAAATATTTATTGAAAATTAAGCGATGGCTTTTCAATACAATATTTGTCAAAAGTATACACCAGATCGCACCAAATGAGTTTGAAAATTGAAATTTTTTCTACTTATGAGGGGGGCACATCCCCCCTCAGACTCCCCCCTGTCAGAGCATAGCTCGGAGTGCGGTGCTGCGCACCGCCTGGATGGTACCAGCTAAATTAAATTTTTTAGGGCCAAAACTTATCATCCCCCCCACACCTGACAAGAAATTTCCGCCCCTGATATATACTCAAATCAAGAATATATCAGTATAAAAAAATGCTCAACTTCTTTCGTGCATTGATAAAAAACAAAATATTTATTGAAAATGAAGCGATGGCTTTTCAATCAAATATTGGTTAAAAGTATACACCAGATCGCACCAAATGAGTTCCAAAATTGAAATTTTTTCTACTTATGAGGGGGGCACATCCCCCCTCAGACACCCTCCTGTCCGAGCATAGCTCGGAGTGCGGTGCTGTGCACCGCTTTGATAGTACCAGCGTCGGTTCATCCCCCCACACAAAACAAGAAATATCCGCCCCTGATGGTGTCCTACCCCACAATAGGGCTATTTGGGACAGTGGTTCTTGAAATGAAACAAAATTGATAATTACATTGTATATGATGTTGCCAACAAGCTCAAAAGTTTAATTAATAATGAACACACTTATTCAGTCAGTTGATTAATGATTTTGAGGCTGATATCGTTAATCGTATAGGTTTTGCTTGCTACCAAATAACAAGAAAATATAACCAAATAATTTGGCTTTGTAAAAGTACAGTTGCATGAAAATAATAAACATAAAAGTATTTATAAATATCGGTTTTTCCCCCGATTTAATTACGTAAACTATGCCAAATTAATGCTCCCAAACATGCAGCTGCTGTAAAATAAGTTATTCTAATTTAATAAAAAACATCGGGGTTCTGCACTTCGCGCGGGACCCGCTAAAAGATTTTACGGAGAGGTGAGTTAAAGGCACATTAAGTGGTTTTGAAAATTTTAAATGTTTAAAAATTTACTTCAGAATTCAAGATGAACATTAAAAATGGCCATTACTGTTGTTTCTACTAGCAAAAACACAGCAAAACTTGATTAAAACAATATCATCGCTATTTATTGAAAAACGCCCTCTATGCAAATATGGTTCACGTTATGTATCAAGCGTACTGCAGGGGGATACTGTCGGACTGAATCGACGTTTTCTTGTACATAGAGGGCTGATTTTTCTTAATACTTATAGGTGTAAGTTCATACATGTAATAGGCCTACAATTATAAAAATATACTAATCCCAGTTTTTATCATAATTGAGGGCGCATCCTCCAACACATCTCTTAGTGCCCCTTTAACAAAGCGTAAGACATTTTTTAAAATATCAAGAACATGTCCTCTACATAATCCAGACGTGCCCTCCATAATCCGAATATCGCAGCAGGTGTTTTTAATATCCAGGTGTATATATGTCTTTAATAATCCAGGTATAGGCGGTCACAGGACTACCTTTGTGTTCTTAATAATCCTGATACCCAGGTACCCTTAACAGTACCTCTGTTGTGTCCTGATTTGCGAACCTGTCAAAAAGTATACGTCGTTGGTTTTCTTTTCATGTGAAAATAAGTGTTTTTTATTATCTCCAAAAACCGTTTATTATCGCCATCCACTCTCCATTCGGCATTTATATCAATTATTTATCACCTTCCATCACACTGGACCATTGATTTCGCCGTATTTCACCGTAACTACACGCTATCATCCGAGTGTTATTGTGTTGTCTGCAAGCCACTTCATCTAGACTGCAAAATTCGGAAGACATACAGGAGAGTCTACACACAGCGGATGACGCAACTCGACGGACTTTTTGACAATACCGGAGTCACGCAAGTAGCATCATTATACTTATACCTCATCCATATATTTTGTTGACATATTGTCTTCCATTCTTTATTTAAATTATTAGCATGCATACTGTTCGAAAATCCTGATTTTTCAGCAATACCTTTTTAATTCTTTTTGGCGGCAAAAATTATACACATGTGACAAAAATGGCGGCACTCACAAAAATCAACAAATAAAAGTATTCACACTTGTGCTTTTTCTCTCTGACCATGTTTGTTCACTAGTATAAATTGCCATACTGTCCTCATTTTTGTACAATAACTGTTCGCAAATTAAAATTAATTAATTCATCTGTGCCTAACGTGGACACACTGGTGAACACAGTATCTACAGTGAGTGACACACACGGGGGAATTAAAAATTAATTCATTTCCTAAATTTAATGCGGAGACACTGGTGTACAATATCCGAGTGACACACACGAGGGAATTGAGATTAATTCATCTCCTAAAATTTAACGTGGAGACACACTGGTGTAGGCTACATCTAATTCTAAGGGACACACACAAGGAAATTAAAATTAAAATTAATTCATCACCTGAGCTTAACGTGGACACACTGGTGTACAGTATCTATAGTGACACACACGGGGGAAATAAAATAAAATAAATTAATTTCCTAAAGTTAACGCGGAGACACTCACACTGGTGTACAGTATCCAAGTGACACACACGAGGGAATTGAAATTGATCCATCTCCTAAAATTTAACGTGGAGACACATTGGTGTACATCTATAAAGGGACACACACAAGGGAATTAAAATTAATTAACTCATCACCCGAGCTTATTAACGTGGACACACTGGTGTACAGTATCTAAGTGACACACACAGGGGAAATAAAATTAATTCACCTCCTAAATTTAATTTAACGGGTGACACTGGTGTACAGTAAGTGACACACACGGGGGAATTGAAATCAATTCATCTCCTAAATTTAAAGTGGAGACACTGGTGTACAGTATATAAGTGACACACACAGGGGAATTAAATTAATTCATCTCCTAAATTTAACGTGGAGACACTGGTGTACAGTATCTAAATAGATACACAAGGGGAATCAAAAATTAATTCATCCTCTGAATTTAGCGTGGACACGCACTGGTGTACAGTATCTAAGGGACACACACAGGGGAAATTACAATTAACAAATGATCTATTAACTCAACGTGGACACACACTGGTGAGCATCATAGTAAGTGACACACACAGGGGAAGTACCAAAATCCAAGATGGCGAACAAAACAGAAAATTCAAACAAGCTATCATGTACACCACTAATGCTAAACAAGCAAGGACTAGCATGGGAAATCAAAAACAAACAAAGGGTACATTATGATCAATCGACCAACTCCATACCAACTTTAGACTTAGACTCAGAAATAAAGTGTGGAATTTGCAATGATGTAATCCTTACAGGCGCAAGCAACGCAACATCAGTGCAATGTGACATATGTAAGACGCACTATCATCAAAAGTGTGGGGGTCTAAGTATAGAACTTTTTGATGTTATTACAAAGTATGGTGCACAAGGGTCACACGAAATCCCATGGCACTGTATGATCTGCAGGAAATTCGCTAAAGGTATTCGGTCGATATCTATTGCAAATTGAAATAAATACCTGTATACAATCAACGCAGGACCACTCTGGGAACGAGATTTAAAATCGTGTTTTGTTAAACACGTCGTTAAACTCAAGTTTAAGTTAGCCACCCGTTTAGCTAAAACGGTTTTAAGCTAAAACCGTGTTTAGTACGTGAATACGGCCCTCTAAATTTAATTGACCATAAAATGAGAACCGAAAGTCCGATTTGACTCAAATTTTAAAGCTGACACTTTTTAGGTTTCTATTATGCTGTTCTCTCATTTTTGGCAAAATAATAACATTTTAAAATCTGCTAATCCCATCCCCCTTAAGTTACAAATTATAACCACAAGAAGTCTTGTGGATAGTGCGTTAACTTCGAAAATAAGTGGCCGTCTGGACAGCCCATGAGGAAAACAAAAGCTTGATTATCACCCTTTTCATTATCATTATCCTTATGATTTGCGTATATGAACTCATTCTTTATTAAGTGCAACAATGGAAACTGCATCTTTTTTGCGCGCAATAGTTTATAAAAACACATATATTCTATTCATCACTGGAACTCATTGCCGAGCGAGATCAAGAACACCAACATTTTAGTTTATTCAAACAATTAGTTAAAAGACACTTGGCGAGTTATGATTCAATTGATTTTTGAGCTGGTCTCACGTTGCGCTCGTGCCCTGTTTTTATTTGTTTTGTCCTTGTTTTCGTTTGGCGTTTGTGCTTCTTTCGTGCCTTTCATTTGTTTTTGTTTTTGTTTCTGTTTTTGTTTCTGCCTTTCTATGCTTGTTAAGGACACCAATGGAAATAAGCTTTGTGCTCAAAGCTTTTTGGGCCATCCTTGGTACTTTTGCTCATATTTTATTATGTCTAGGCCTATATGTTTTTAAATAAGTTTGTGCAATCTTTTACATGTTTGTATTTTTAGATGTTTCTCTATAATATGATGTTTTGAGTACCTAATAAAATCAAATCAATATAATCAACATACACAACGCGCAATGGACAACTTCCATGTGATGTCTTACAATCGGCAATGGATTAATAACTTGCGCGCATTCAATTGATTGCACGCGTACTGTGGATTAATTAAAACGCATTTAATCATTTAATTCACATTGAAAGAATTATTGTAGAATACAAAACGAGAGGCTTGGACTGCCCTCGCAACCATTCAGTGCGCATTTATACATAGGGCATAGGCGGTGGGAAATAAATTAAGCAGGGAGTCGTAATCTCCCTAAATGTCACGCCCCTCCAACCCCCTCCCCGTTGTGCGACCCCCGTAAAATGTTGCAAGTCTCCCATAGAACACGTGTATTAAATATACGGTTCACACCCGCCACCCTAACAAAAATTCTGATGGGCTTCGCTAACTTAAAGTTAGCGTCGTAGTTTTAATTTTCGAGAATTACCTCGTAGTTATCGCCCGTGTAGACGAAAATAAGGGGCCGTCTGGACAGACTAGAAGTTACAGATAGTACGATGTCCTAACGGCGCCATACCATACAGATTACAGGTTTACAGGTTTTACAGGTTTATTTATTTCGCATATACAACAAATCAATACAAAGTCAGACCAAAGTGATTACAAAACAATAGCATATATGCAAGGCGTCGTTGAAAAAAACTCGCGAAGAGCATATATATACACGTGTCAACGACCCCTTTGGGAAAAATGGCAATGGATGAGGTAATAAAATGAAGCATTAATGTTACATAGATAAAACAATATAATTGGGAGAGTATATAAATATAATAAAAATATAAAGTAATCTTTTAAGGGGGTTTGGACTCTCAGGTACAGCCTCCGTAAAACTGCCGTAACTTCTTCATTATTCATTTAATCTACATAAAAGTATGCATTTTCTTGAAGAAAAGGGTTAAATGAATCCAACTATGAACATGAAATTGACCATTTTGGAGAAAATTATAAAAAAACACGTTTTTTGACCCATTTTAGGTTCGGCAAGATAACTCAAAATATATTTTGTCAAATTTTGCCATACTAGTTTTATTATAATCCTAATAAAATTCCCTAGGAAGGTTTTATTAGGATTTTTTTAATATCTTATTTATTTTTTGAATTATAGACCAAAAGGTGCAAAAAAAGTGATAATCCAAGTAGAGGGTCCAAAGTAACGCATTGACTGTCTGGAGAGGCGAAAGTTGTTAGTTCATGTTCGTTTGGCGGGTGTTGTGGCTGTGCAAACCGCTGATACGTGAAAAGTAATCATTGAAAACTGATGGAAGTGCATTTGTTGTGTATTTAAACATGAAAAGTGATGTTTGGAAAGTGTTAATGTTGTTAAAGGTTAAGAGCAGGTGTTTCCTAAAAATCGGTTTAGTGTGCGCTCGGTATTTTGCCAAGGTAATGCTTCGAATTGCTCTTTTCTGGAGAATCTTAAAAGATTAAAAGACGAGACGAGCTAGAATTTCCCCAGACAATATTACAGTATGACAGGTTATGCAAAATGAGTGAGTTGTAGAGTTTTTGAGTGTGTTAATAGGAAGGAAGTGTTTGAGTTTATTTAAAACGTCTACTGGTCTAGCAACCTTGACACGAACGTTGTTGACATGAGCAGTCCACTTAAGCTTGCTGTCTACTGTGGTGTCCACTTGGAGAATAGGCTGGTCATCGATGAGAGAATGTAAATATTGTGATGTTTGTACTTTGTGTTTCCCGCGTGAAAAAAGTCATGAAGTTAGTTTGTATAACATTTAGGGACAATTTATTAGCTTTGAAACAGTTAGATAGTTTAGACCGTTCGTTATTAGTGATGTTTTGAAGTTCGTAATCTGGGTCTGAAAGGAGCGTGTGTCATCTGCGAAGATGATGAATGAAAGAGCTGTGCTTACGTGCGTAATGTCGTTAATATCTATAGAAAGGTGTTTTGGATAAGGCCAATTTTTTGGTTTGTTATGTTGTCCTCCACAGCTTTCAGAGAGGGCGGGCGGATTTTCTTTTTTAATTTTTTTTAAATTTTTTCTTCTTTTACCAGCGGAAGCTCAAAGTTCAGCCAACAAGAAGTTGAAATCACTCTGAGAGTCGCACATATATGTTATAAACACTTAATTTAATATTCAATGCCATTTAAACTGTTAAAAAAAAATCTGAAAAAAAAATCTGAAAAAAAATCTGAAAAAAAAATCGGAGCGGCCCTAAATCCGGAGCGGGCGGTTCGAGGACAACATAACAATTTTTTTTTGGCCTAAGAGTTGTTACGAAGTCGTGAGTGATTGAGTCTGATTGATGAGATTCATGTTGAAGTCACCATGAACAAAACAGGGCAGTCAGCCGGCAGGTCACGCATAACAGCTCTAAATTGTCGTACACGAGATTTGCACCCATCTACATTTTCAAGCTTGACCCTGCTAAATGGGCTGTGAAAATTACTATTATTTTGCATCTTGTCATCGTTTATAACATAAATCACTCGATAACTCACCACCTACACACAGAAAACACTATGTAAAAAATTATATAAATATAGAACTCCATAATTATTATGTAAGAGTTTACATAAAACATGTAATATATACCCAAGCTTGTGTAAATTCCTATGCAAAAGCTTAACACAACTGTTTACATAGTATTATGGAGTTCTATTTTTACACAGATTGTGTATTTTTTACATAATTTGTGTAATTTTTTTACGTAGTGTTTTCTGTGTGTATGTAGGTAAACTACCTATTTAACATAGTTTTAATTTCCATTAAAACTATATATATTAAATTCCATCTTAGTTTTGGATGAATTTAAGGCCGAGAAGAAAAAAAAGGTGATATTTTTGTATGTGTATTTAGGCAAAATAGCCTAACTTCTAAATTTAGAGTAAATACAAAACGTAACAAATTCATACTTGTCATAGTTTTTGGTTATAATGTTTCCTGCAAATAAATTGGTCTCAAATATATTACGACATGTTGGAGATAGCGAAGACCACGGATAATCTGCAACTAATTGACTTTGCTTACGACGGTAAACTCCCATACTTCATGTACTTCATATACGACGTAGAAGGCTAATAATAGGTCTTTACTGGAGCAATTATTTATTTTTTCTGACCATGAATAATAACATAATATCCAGCATTTATCTAATAAAATGCTCATCAACATGGTTCAACTACTGGCGGATTTGACTAAGAATATAAATCAGTTATTACACACAAATCTAACATCTTCGGCAGGCTATTTTAAAGAAAATATATTTTAAAAATGACGACTGCGGGGATCGAACCGAGTCTCTCTGGCATTAAGAGCGCGGGCTGTACCACTTAGCTACCATACCGAAGCGTTACATATTTGACGACTCGGGGATTATGATATCACAGTCAAACAGACGCAGGGCGCAAATATCGAGGAAACTTGCCATTTATTCCATATATAGGTCTACATTCGGAATCAAATGACTGCTTTAAAATCGATCCTAACAAAAAATGAATATCCTCATTTGAAAGTGCAGACCCTTCCTGTTAAACAAAACAATGTCGCAAACCGCCATACATGTATATATTGTAAACTGCACACCCAACATCCTGAATCCTTTATCCTTTATAAAAGTAACATGAAGTGAACCAATCTGAGTTTCTGTAAATTAGAAAGTCACCTGTTGTATAAATGATTACATGATAAATGATTACATGACCTAAATGATAATGACTTCCACTCAGCGTGTCACGTCGACTTGAACTGAACAAGGTTCAGATGTTGGTGTCCACGTATTCGGAATTGAATTTCGAAGACGGCGGTACCGTGTTGCTAGTTCAAGTAAATCACGGCCTAAACGATAGATATTGAAATACTAAGAAAACTGTAAATCAGGTCACAACATACGCCCTTCCTAACAAAATTGACACCTGGCAATTTATCTTAAAGAATGCTGGGTGAAATATTCATTAAAAAAAACTGTTATTTTTATAATTTAGAGAACCGAATTATGCAATTCGTCTCAAAATATAGCGTGTCGTTTTATACATGCTTCCGTCTGCTAAATTGACGGCATCTATTATCAGGTTGTTTATTTTTAGCTATCTGAGAACGATATCTTATTTGAAATGAGTGACCTTAAATATAAATTTATTATTAATCTTCTGCGACGCCAAACCTGTGGAAACCTACGACAGTATTAACCCGGAATTCACGCGATTAAATTCCACGTGATTACGCTCACACGGTAAAGAGGGATTTTTTTTGAACCAACTCACATACGGAATCCCTTAAATGGCCTAACACAAACACACACACCTACCTACATAATCCTCAGATTAACGTGTGCGGTCTAAAGGTTTCATCAAAAGTTGAAGCGCAAAATAATTGGAAAATGTCCTTCCAATTATGTTATGTTTCATACGGAAACATTGTTTCCTATTTCAAAGAGATCACCTTTTTGTGACTCTTTAAAATTCAATAGTCATCTCAGTCGATGAAGCTTGACAACATGGGTCAAAAGCTCATTCAAACCATCGAGCAACTGTACAGCAAAGCCAGCAGCGCAGTACTTGCATAAGGTAAAGTTGGTAAATGGTTCCACACCGCAGTTGGGGTCCGACAAGGCTGCCTACTATCCCCTACCTTATTCAATATCTTCTTAGACTAATGCACTAACAGATCACAATGGAACAGTCAGCATAGGAGTGAGAAACATCACCAATCTGAGGTTTGCTGACGACATCGACGGACTTGCAGGTAGCGAAGAAGAGCTGGTGAGTTTGGTTGACCAACTGGACAAAACATCGACAAGATACGGCATGGAAATAAGTGCAGAGAAAACCAGGCTGATGAGTAACAAAGACGAAGTGATAACAACACCAATCACAGACAATGGCCAAAGACTGCAGACAGTTAAGAAGTTCAAATACCTTGGGCCCATCATCAGCGACGAAGGTTACAAGCCAGAAATCCTTTCAAGAATCGCGCTTACAACAGCTGCCTTGGCGAAGTTACAACCCATTTGGAGAGATAAAAACATCACTCTCGGCACCAAACTAAGGCTTCTGCATACCCTTGTGCTCTCCATCTTCTTGTATGCATGCGAGTCATGGACTCTGACGGCAGAACTACAGAGAAAGATCGAAGCGGTAGAGATGAGAAGTCTTAGACGCCTCCTTGGCATTTCATATACTGACCACATCACAAACGAGGAAGTGCGTCGAAGAGTGGCACAGCACATGAAGAGCTATACAAACCTGCTGGCCACCGTGAAAAAGCGGAAACTAAAATGGTATGGCCATGTGACCAGATCAAGTGGCCTCTCCAAGACCATCCTGCAGGGCACCGTAGAGGGCAAGCGAAGAAGAGGTCGCCAGAGGAAAAGTTGGAGAGACAACATCACAGAATGGACTGGGGAAACCTTCGCAGAAACCCAAGCATTAGCACATGACCGAGTCAGATGGAGGGAGGTGGTGACGAAATCCGTCATGCAGTGCCCCTACGACCCTGGAGGGTTATGGGAGCGGTAAGCGGTAAGCGGTAAGTCATCTCAGAGTTACTAAATATTATGCATATCAACAATACAAGACTGACAATACAAGACAGAACAAGACAGAGGTAGCACTGCTGAAACCATCTGAATTACATTCAGCTTTCTTTTGTTTGTGTCTAATCATGCGAGATAAATGTTGCCAGAAAAACCTAACAGCATACGCCTCTTATGAACAGATACACATATTATTAACACAACACTTATTTGATCGCTCATACTTTTGGTCAGAAGTCACAAACTGGTCCAAAAAAAAGTTTCACTTCTAATAATGTTGAGAAATGCACCAATTCTGGTTTTACATACTTAATGACCCACAAACTATATATTGTTGGAAAGCTTAAGATTCAAGGTTTTTTATTTTTGCAAAAAAGAATCAAATTATACAGGGTGTGTACAATTTTTACAGGGTGGAACATAACAAATTTGATCGTTTTTGCTCCTCACAAAATAGTTTGATAGTTTGTACAATTAGGGTTTAGCTGAAAATAGTCACCAAAATCAGAACAACCGCAGAAGGTGCTACCAAATTTGCTAAGAATCATTTGCCCAAAATGTACACAGGAAAAGTACAGGGTGTCTAAAATTATGATGAAATAATGCATAAAATTAATGTTTGTATATAATATTCTATGAATTTAGTTAGCATGGACCATTTAATTTAAAAGAAAATGATTATCAAAATGAACTACATGAATATCGTTAAAGTTCCTTTTATTTTGAATACAGGGTGGTCCAAAATAGGTCTAAATAGCAAATTTTTCATAAATCTATGAACAATTCTGTGAAGAAACACTTCTGGCTTTTTTAGTTAAATGTTTTACTACCCAGGGTAGAAAAGGACTGAAGAGTCACACAAATGAAATAGAGAGACTGCGATTTGGCCATTGTTTAATCAATAAAATGAATAAAACTGTGTATTTTTTACATTTAAACACTCCCTGAATTGAACATCATATTCTAGTAGAGAATGTCTAGATAACAATTCAATATTAGTATTCATAGTAGCAGGCACATGTTATTAACACATATGAGAAGTTTGAAAACTTTCCTATGTATACTTTTAAAATGGCATCAATTTCAAAAGTTCTAGTTTTCCGCTATTTTGTGTACAAACCTATAGGCTCCTCGTCCACCGGCTCCTCGTCCACCGCTCCCACCCTTGACTCACTCGACGTTTAGATTGATAACTTTACTGTTGCTAAACATGTGGCTTTAATTCTTTTTTTATTCGGTAGCTGGATAAATTGTCTTTAATATGATACCAAAAATGTTATGTTTTTTTGACAACTTCTATTTAAAATAGAGACACGTATCACGATTTTAAGGATTTTTTGAAACGATCCCACCTTATTTGATATACCTATTAGTGACCTGTGACCTTTTGCATTATCGCATATTTGCCTTTTTTTCTTTTTTGCATTTATACTCAACTATATAAATTCAAACTTCTCTACACGAAAATATAATTGTGTGCAATGCTTTGTAACAATCATTTCTATACAAAATAGCGAAAGTGAAACGCACTTTTCAGGCAATGTTGCCCAAATTACAAATTGCTCTCAATCAAATCGTTATCAAAATAACGCATTTTGTGTCATAAGAATGTTGATGCAAACATTTCAACATTTCTTAGCCTCTGAGCTAGAAATTGTATTTATACTTTTCATCTCAGTGCACTCTACATGTGCACTTTTTCAATACTAATTTATTTGCTGTTTCAGACTCTGTTCTTGCAATGTTATTGCCCGAATCTGGCTTTACATTTTGCCAGTTATTTTGACTGGGTTAGCTTTCAGATATTCTAAAGCGGCCGCATTTAGGTTAGTCTCTGGTTCCCAAGTATTTCTTGAATTGTTGAAGCCACGCCATTTTATCAAATACTCAAGACGTTTATTTCTAAACCGTCCTCATGCGAATACGGTCTATTACATATTCGGGAGTTTCATCTTGAATAGGAGGCAAACCTGGAACAATTGGAATCTGATTTTTGTCAAACTCATGAGTAGCCAAAAGTTCGTCAAATACGTCTTCAGGACAATCGTCGCGAACTAATCCTGGAATCTGATACACAGGGGTAATATCATTGCTTGGACGGACAAATCTATCATACGCAAATTGCATACGGTTGAAGGTAGATGTTCCGATTGCCGGCCCAATTTTCAACTTGATATTTTCTTTTTTACATGAAAGGTCATCCTTGAAATTGTAGCATTCCAAAGTTTGAGTTGCATAACTCCAATGGTTCTATTTATAGATGCACAAGGTCACAAAACATTTGCCCATTGAGTTGTACACAAACTGATTGGTGGTTAACCACCTTTGGCAGTAATTCACCAAATTTTAGCCTATCATTTCTAAATGGAATATTTCTGGCCCCTAAGATTTTACAGACATAATGAGAAAAATATGGGGATTCTTCTGATATCAAAATATCTTGATGTGAAAAAAAATCATAGCCCCAAAAAAGTGATCGGAACATACACCTTTAACATGTACAGTCGATGTTACCAACTTGTTGTTTTCAAGATTGCGCACTTTGACATTTACTAGTAAATAGGGTCCCGCCCAGAACTTCGAGAATTTACGTGACAATCCTAGTTGCAATGCAGGTATATAAATCCAAACTGAATCGCCAACTTGATATGGGACATTTTGCGCACGATCGTCAAAACGCTCTTTCATTTTGGCTTGATAACATTCAGCATGGCGTTTTGAAATGTCCCTACACACTTCGAGTTGTGATACCAGATAGTGAATGTGTTCACGAAGTGACTTGTCTGGATATTTGCATTGAGCTAGGAGTGTAAATTCTATCAGGCCGGTGCCACTGTACATAGTTTCCCATTGCCGAGTTTGAAGCCTCTAGCGTGATTGCGCCCCCATTCCAAGAGATACATCACGCGTCTAAATTATGCTAATGAGTTATTAAGAGTTACACCATGCGTCTAAATTATTCTAATGTCATTTTAAGAGTTACATCGCGCGTATTAATTTACAGATATGGCACACGGACACGCCAATTCCCATATATGGGAGGCTTCAATTTTGCGATTCGAATTTCCTCTCCCATTATATAAGCTCCCTGCTTCTATCGGAAGTCTTGCCTCTATTACCATACAACAGAAAGAAAGGACTATATCCGACTGAGTTTTCAGCGGGAGTCGTTCTATAGGCAAATTGTATAGCTGTTATGTATTTATCCCAATCGCTTTGATATTCATTGACATAATGTGAAATGGTATCCCGAATTACCGCATTAAAAAACGTTCCTGAATCGCATTGCATTGTGGATGATAAGAACTTGTATTCAGTTTGCGAGTGCGCATAATAAAATTGGAGGGGACATTTTGACCTCTGTCGCTCAACAAAGTTTGAGGACAACCATGTTCACATATGAAATAATCAAAGAGTGCGCAAGCAATAGTTGACGCGTCAGTAACTTTCAATGGTACCAACATGATTGGCCATCTTGTACAATGATCTGAAAAACAGAGTACATAGCGATTACCGTAAGTGGTAGTAGGTAAAGGACCTAATATCAGGGATACTATTAATTTTTGGGATAGGAAAGTCCTATACTAACGTACATAGCGAAAACGGTCCCTTTTGCATATTTACATAAATTATGGTAATCATCGGAATGTGTCGGTGACCGGCGTTTAACGCGTTTAACAATGTTTAACCAGGTTTAACGTAATATTTGGTCGGCATAGGTTTGAGGGCGCTGTGGATTTACATAGACGACGGTGGCCACGCGAAACCTAAATGTTGAATACGTAATGAATAACACGTAATCGCGAATGTTAATCTTATCATTTTGACAAATTCATCATAATTAGAAGAATTGTCATCGTTAACCGGGCGATGACTGTTAAAAATAATTCAAAATAGTGCACTCCCGTTGACATTGGGTCGTCTGAGAGACGCGTGGCCAGCGTCGTGTCGTCTGCTACAATCACGCCTGATCGGTATAGCGCCACCAGTTCTATGCCGACCAAATTTTAATTTAAAAGTGGGCTCCGATCGGCAAGCTCAGTGGCACACCCCTGCTAATATGTTAACACTTACTCTTTCGAAAGCGCCTGGTACTTTCGTAGTGACCATTGGGGCTAGTACTTTATGTCTCTGTAGTCTTTTCACTATTTGTGAGCATTCACAATATGCACAAAAAAGGTCCTCACTGAGTTATTTGAGCTTCTTTGCCATGCTGACAAAGAGCTAGAGTGTTGTCCTATAACATCCTTCACTGTACATTCAATAGGACGCATTTGTAATGCATCCACATTGTATGCACACATCATGGAATCATTGCATAACAATATAAAAGCCTATCACACAATATAAAGAATGTTTGGAATGTCAAAAACATGTGTTTTATCACAAACAATTGCCTCAATCCTAAAACTTGGTATGGGGTATGAATAATTTTCGACAGGCATAAAACACAATTCTTGTTCCATTCTATTGTTACACTAAAAATGTGGAGCCCAAATATATTGATTTGTACTTGCAAACTAATTGTATTTAGGGTAAAGCGAAAGTTCCACCACTCCAGCTGGTAGAGATATGAGAAAAACGCAAAATACTCATATTTTTCAAAGGGTATGAATAACTGTGGGCTTAACTGTATGCGCATAGAGTGGTCATATTGGGAAATGTCCTGATGGGCGACCAGTTTAATGTCACCAGTGATATCTTTGCACCTCCTGCCAGCGAAAGTATTGAGCTCTTTCCTGATTTCCCCCTTACATACACACCCCTACATACAAAGCATTTATAGGGCGCCATTTCATATAGATCACGGCGCCATGATGATGGTAAACAAATAAATATGAAAAGAAACAAAAGAGAAACAGCAAAATGAAACAATGCAGCAGGGCTATTGAGAGAACAAGTACGTTTTGAGACCCTTCTTGAAACTAAAAACAGATGTAGCAGAACGCAGTTCTGATGGTAACGAGTTCCAAAGTGTGGGTACAGAGAGTGAGAAACTCCTGTCAAAAGCGGATTTACGCCCATTCTGAACCCCTTCTGAACTCTGGGTACCAGAACAAACGGGGGAGAATGCTTGACCTAACAATGCGGCAATTCGGAATCATATGCCTGATTATCATAATATTCTCTCTAATGAGGTTTTAATTAGAGAATAAAGGTATTGTTTTTAGACCGTACCCGTGTTATATTGTCTGACATAAATGCGGACGATAGTATTATTTTAAGTAGCGGCGTCGTTGTTCTACGCAAAAAATAATACTATCGAACGCATTTATGTCAGACAATATAACACGGGTACGGTCTAAAAACAATACCTTTATTCTCATTCTTAAACAATCATACTTTAGACATTTATCAAAGAAATAGGTACATTTTATTGTCTACATTTGACAACTTTTACCCCTGCTAGGATTGTAAACGATGCATAAGCGTCGCGGCGCCGGCATAAACGCAGGAAAAGCGCTAAAGACGCACTGCAGAAGTGCGCGTTATGGAGCAAACCACGCATTGTGAAGGTCGGGCGCACTGTTAAAACGTAGGCCCAACCTCCCCGTGTTAAGTTGTCTCATCTAGATGTCGCCGATTTCTCTGAGAACCAATGAGATTGCTTAAACTTTCTTAGCTGTTTAAGAATGTTCCTTACAGTAATGTCCAGGATATCGTTTGAACCAAGGTGTAGAATAATCGTTGTCGGCGCCGTGTTGCCATGCAACCGCCCATATAAGCGGTTGTAGAAACAGCGAAGCTTAGATCCGCCAACCCCAAAACATCGGGTTGACCCGGCACCCGCGAGCTGAGGGTTGCTTGATTCTTCTCTACACACATAGCTATCGCCAATGATCCAGGTGGGTGACATGTAAGGTTTATATCGAGCACGCATAACAAGAAATTTAAATATTAAAAAAAGAGAGCCCAAGTAAGTTGTTCTATATAAAGGTATAACGATTTAAGTGCTGATATGATAGAATTATCCTACGACACGGTCAGGCATGAAAAATAAAAATGATCCCACCCCACCACAAAACTGAACACTATGAGCGTGTTTCTACTGGGGCACTGCAAAAAGTAAACGCTAATAAACGCTAAGAGCGTGTTTCTGCTTGCCGGGTTTTGCCTGTTTCTGCTGGGCAAACTTAGCGTTTATTAGCCGATTATTGCCGATTAAAAGATTCATCCAAATGTCTATCAAGCCTGTTTGGTAAAACAATAATCGTAAATTACTTAAAATGACCAAAACAAAGTGTACGACTTTCTTTTGTTGAGCACTTTACAACGATTGTGTACGTAAAGTCCCAAAGTAATAACGTAAGGTATATCTTTATTTTATTTTATGTTTATATACACTAGATAAGGGTATGTAACATACAACCACACTATTAAAAGATGGCCGCTATCCAAAATGCTTGATGAAGTGTGTTTAGAAATTAATACAGTGTGAAACTTTCTATTCTCAACCTATAAATATGATAATTAATATGATTCGTTACCTGCTGGCTCAAAGCCATTACTGCATGGACGAGCTGCTCCATGGGAATAATTTGGAGTAACATGCCCTAACGGAATCACAGTCATACCTTACGGTTTTCTAATTTCCCACCAAGACTAACTTTAGCAATGTCTCATAAAGTACGATATCTATATTTACACATGTGTATTATTATTTAACATGATATTATAAGTTAACACTTGTTGAGATGAAAATAAAGACTACACTACCTCTATGAGGTTAAAAGAGAAAAAAAACTTTAGCAATGTGAGGCCACCTCTACTTCAAACATCCACACGAAACCACTGACAAATAGCACTATCTACCAGACAACTATGCGATTGTACAGTTATAGGTCAATAAATACGTATGTGTTGTTTCGAGAGAAATTAAACAAATCAATGCACGCGCGCTGATGTTGATGTGTGAATAATGGCAGGGGAAGTGCTATTGTGAGCATATCAACATTTGCGTAAGTGCATTGATTTTTCTATTTTGTCGAGAAACAAAACATACGCATGTATTGACCTAATTCATACACGACACTATACAAATCAAAATTCACAATTTAAGCAGAATTTTGATATGTAAAAACGAAAGAAAAAAATGTTAACAAGTGTGCTAACACCCGCAGTGAAAATCGGCGAACCCGCTGTTCCCCTGAACAACGAATCAAAACAAAGCGCGCGGTGTGCTCATTGAATGGCGCACACGCGGAGGGCATTAGACACTTTCAATGCACTTCGCGTATTTTAGTTTCTTGCTTTCTGATTGGTTCGACACTCATAAGAGTGTATGAATTGCTCTTAAAGTTCCGTCTGTTGCGGTAGAAGAATGCCAAATGACAGAGTCTTACCCAAACAATTTGGCAGATGCTTTGATTGAAGAACGACAGTGAACTAACTAACTAATCGTATGCTTCGGGGACTGCACACAGATGTGGCGAACAATGAGAGGTCCGTAAGATTCATCTGGGTGGACAGAGGGCTTCTCTTTTTTTACTATCCCATTGATAGTCAATGTATGCATTTATTTGTTCTTTGAAAATCTGGTTATGTTAACACTTAAAGGGGCATTAAGAGGTGGTGGAGGAAGCGCCCTCAATTACAAAAATGTATGATAAAAACTGGTATTTGTATATTTTTACAATTGTATTACATGTATGAACTTACATCTATAAGGATTAAGAAAAATCAGCCCTCTTTGTACAACAAAACGTTGATTCAAAAATGCTGATCTCCGGCAGATCATCATTTTACGTCCGACAGTATCCCCCTGCAGTACGCGTGATACATAACGTAAACTATATTTTCATAGAGGGCGTTTTTCAATAAATAGCGAAGGTATTGTTTTAATCAAGTTTTGCTGTGTTTTTGTTAGTAGAAACAACAAAAATTGCAATTTTTAATGTTCATCTTGAATTCTGAAGTAAATTTTTAAACAATTAAAATTGTCAACAACACTTTGTCCCTTTAAGCAATCCCAGATAGATATTACAGTTAGGCACAACTTATGGTAAAGCTTATTCTTACCTCACATTCCATTATACATTATAATATATGGATAGCGTTCGGTATAGGTAAAGAGGATAACCGAAGTTCAAAATGGCTGTCAGTACACACAAATTCAAAATGTCCGCCAAAAATGGTAAAATCCCATATATTGGCATATATGAACGAACATGCACGATCACAGTATAGTTTTAACAATGGTATGTATGTATTAGACCACTAGAAACTCATATATAGTATTTGCGCTTTGTTAACATACTTTAAAACCAAAATGGCCGCCAAATTCATGGCTAAAAGTGGTCAAAATTACATAATAGCATAATATCAACCGAAATGTATGATGAAAATATAATTATAACCATGTGATGTATGTGTTAGACCACTAGTAACTCATATCCAGTATTTTCGCTTTGTTAACATAGTTTAATTCCAAAATGGCTGCCAAAATGGCCCCAAAATGGGTCCTAAAGTAGTTGCAAATATTGTCAAATTCCATAAATTGGGATACTATCAACCTAAATGTATGATGAACATATAATTATAACCATAGGATGTATGTATCAGACCACTAGTTACTAATATCCAGTATTTTTGCTTTGTTAACATACTTAAAAATCCAAAAAGGCCCCCAAAATGGGTCCCAAAATGACTCAATTTGTCGGAATTCCATAAAATGGGATAATATCAACCAAAATGTATGATGAAAGTATAGTTTTAACATTTGGATGTATGTATTAGACCACTAGCAACTCAAATCCAGTAAATTTGCATTGTAACAACATACTTTAAATTCAAGATGGCCACCAAAAAAATGTTAAAGAAAAAACCCCGTTTTTTCTCACAATGGTCAAAATGTAGTTATGTCTTTGTTGAACCCTCGATATATGATATTAGGCCTCTGCCTATAAGAATCCCTGCTATTTTTCTCTCTAGAAGCCTAGTGCTTTGCATTTATGAATTTAAACCCTCAAGCATTTAAACATCAAACTAGAGCACATTGCGTTTCAAGAAGCGCGGATATTGGCTTTCTTATTTAAAATCTGACAAGAGGTCATTGACCCCTTGTGACCCCATATGACATGTTAATTTTAATAGCTGTTTACGTGAAATAACTGAATATTCACATTTTGACCTCTAGTGACCCCTTGTTGACCTTTGACCTAATTGTACTGATTGACTTATTTTCTTGGCTCATCAAACCAAACAAGATAAAACAAGTCCGGTCCAAATCTGACTATGTCTGAACTTTTCCCCCTGTACAGTTTAATGACCCCTAGTGACCCGATATGACATGCTAATTTTAATCGTTGTACACCCTATATGCACATGGTTATAAGGAATCATTTGACCAAATCTGACAATTGTAACATTTAACTGTAGGAGAAGTAGCATTTTAAAGGATATTTACATTTTGACCTCTAGTGACCCCTTGTTGACCTTTGACCTTATTAAAATGATTGACTTATATTCTTGGCTCATCAAACCAAACAAGATGACAAAGTTCGGTCCAAATCGGACAATGTCTGAACTTTTATGCCTGTAAAGTTCAATGAACCCTAGTGACCCCATATGACATGTGAATTTTAATAGCAGGAGACCCTATATGCACATGGTCATAAGGAATCATTTGACTAATTGTGGCGATTGTAACATGTAAACTGTAGGAGGAGTAGCGTTTTTAAGGATATTCACATTTTGACCTCTAGTGACCCCTTGATGACCTTTGACCTAATACAAATGATTGACTTATTTTCTTGGATTATCAAATCAAACAAGATGTCAAAGTTTGGTCCAAATCGGACAATGTCTTAACTTTTATGCCTGTAAAGTTCAATGACCCCTAGTGACCCCATATGACATGTGAATTTTAATAGCAGGAGACCCTATGCACATGGTCATAAGGAATCATTTGACTAATTGTGGCGATTATAACATGTAAAATGTAGGAGGAGTAGCGTTTTTAAGGATATTCACATTTTGACCTCTAGTGACCCCTTGTTGACCTTTGACCTAATTCAAATCATTGACTTATTTTCTTGGCTCATCAAACCAAACAAGATGTCAAAGTTTGGTCCTAATCAGAAAATGTCTTAACTTTTATGCCCGTAAAGTTCAATGACCCCTAGTAACCCCATATGACATGTGAATTTTAATAGCAGGAGACCCTATATGCACATGGTCATAAGGAATCATTTGACTAATTGTGGCGATTGTAACATGTAAACTGTGGGAGAAGTAGCGTTTTTAAGGATATTCACATTTTGACCTCTAGTGACCCCTTATTGACCTTTGACCTAATACAAATGATTGACTCATTTTCTTGGCTCATCAAATCAAACAAGATGTCAAAGTTTGGTCCAAATCGGACAATGTCTTAACTTTTATGCCTGTAAAGTTCAATGACCCCTAGTGACCCCATATGACATGTGAATTTTAAAGGCAGGAGACCCTATATGCACTTGGTCATAAGGAATCATTTGACCAAGTATGGTGATTGTAACATGTAAACTGTAGGAGAAGTAGCATTTTAAAGGAGCGTTTGATATAAAATTGGATGGATTGAGCGTGATACTGCGTCTCGCACAATATTTTTTAAAACTCATAGCTCGACCAATATCTTTGTGTATCATGCGAAAATATTCATCCAATTTTATCATTATTATGCAGTGAGAATCTGACTTGACAAAAAAAAAAAAAAAAAAATCGCCATAATATTGTAAAAATATCAATAACATTTTTTTTCTTCAAAGTACAGACAATTAATTTTTTTCCCCAATTTCTAAAAAAATCTCAAAAATTTCTCAAAAAATTGCAATTTAAAAAAACCAAAAAAACCCTAAACAAATATTCCTTAAAAAAGTTCACAATATTTCACAAATTAAAAAGGAACAAATTAAAAAAAAATAGTTTCTACTGCATTTTTTGCTACTATACAATTGGTATATTATTCATGCAGGTAACCAAATCGACCAAGTTCGAATAAACTTGGTCGACCAAGTTCACTCCAGTGACATAATGTTCAGAATAATTGGTCTTTACCAATGCATTGCAAGTATGGGACGGAAGATTTGAACTGCATAATAATGGAAGAAATCGGAGGAGCACAGTATGTACATGTATATTGGCTCGCTGCGCGAAGCCAATATAATGAATTTATATACCCTATCAAGCAAATTCAAGCAAATTCTTCCCAACATATATGATGCGTCGTTCTTTAAAAGTAACCCCCAAACACATTGCATGATGGGTCTTTGTTTAAACCCCTTAACATGGTGTATGAGGCCAAGGATACTGATATTTTTTTCTCTAGAAGCCTTCTGCTTTGCATTTTGAGTTACAGAGCGATACGATTCCTTATTACCCAAAAAATCATGGTTTGAGAGTGAATTTAGAGTAAAAATAAACTGTCGGGGTTAACCCTGATAGTTTATTTTCACTCTAAAACCATGATTTTGAAGTAATTAGGAAACGTATCGTCTACATTTCTGATCATAAATCATAAATATATTCTGGTTACAGAGCGCTACGATTCCTAATTACCTCAAAACCATTATTTTGAAATAAGTAGGAATCGTATCGCCCTGTAACTTAGAATGCATTTATGAATTATGCTTAGAAATGTTAATCTGCAAGAAAGTATGCTTCCAATTTTTTTCTTCTTCAAGGATTGAGGGCGTCCCCTGGAACATTTGAAAGAAACCAATGACATTTCCCCAAACACATTGTGTTGTTCTTATAAGAAACCAATGAATTTGTCTTTTTTGGCGTTTAAATAATTGTTCCCCACGTACATGAAAAATTCCCCGAAATCGGTGGGGGAAGGGGAGATCAACATGTTATTTATTATACTTGGCCTAATTAACTAAACACAACACAAACAGACAATAACAATCAGTATACAATATTCGTGGTGTATGCATAATTTACTTTCGTTCAAACATGGTTTAAATAACAACATTAAGAACATGAATCTGTCAATTTCAAGTTTTATTTTAAATATCACAATACTATCTTAAAAGCTGAATCTTTATTGAGTTGAATGATTACTTAAACTAAACTGCGCCAATAAAGTATCTAAACACTTACAAATGGTCAGATTTATCAAAACCTGAAATAGTATTCAAAATTTTTTTAAAATTAATTCGATTGACAGTTATCTTCCGCGCATTTTGACACCTCTTTTGTTGCGCTACGATGTTGTTTAGCGGATTTATGGGCACTTGAGTGGCTTAAGGTCAATTTCAAAAGTTGCAAATGCCCCTATTCAATCAAGAGCGTTGTACTGTGACGAATAAGATCAGCATTATTTTTGCCCGCCTCATATAAATGATTTGTTTGTCGCGTGTTGGATAAATCGATTGCGATGAACATCAGCATTAATTGTCAATAACAAAACAAAAGGGTCAGAGATGGGAGGCATAAATCAATGCTGCAATAAATGTCATGGTTAAGTAAACAGAACAAATTGGTGTCTTTTGTCTCGATTTTGTCTGTGTGTGATGCTTGTGTGAGTTCCCTTCTGGAATTGGGGTGAATAGGAGCTTTTGCAACTTTTGAAATTTACCTTAAGCCACTCAAGTGCCCATAAATCCGCCAAACAACATCGTAGCGCAACAAAAGAGGTGTCAAAATGCCCAGAAGATAACTGTGAATCGAATTAATTAATAAAGTTTTTGCATACTATTTCAGGTTCCGATAAATCTGACCATTTGTGAGTGTTTAGATACTTTATTGGCGCAGTTTATATGTTACACAATATCAATCAATGAGCAACACAATTGGTTTTGTCATTGAACATATTTCCATGCTTATGCATTGATTTTAACATCGATCACCCGGCATGTTTTGATTCGTTTTTCTTAAAGATGATGAATATCGTATTAAAATATGGGCATGTGTTTTAAACTCGCAACTCTTATCGTTGCATGTCCAGAGTTTTCCTGTTTACTCTATCTGAGATTCGAATTAGCATATCGCAAAAACTACTTGTCTTACCCCATAAAAAGTAAAAAATTTCTAAACGGTAATCTCGGTAAACCTACCCACCAGGAAAAATGGGGGAAGGGAAAAGACGAAAAGAAGGGGGAAAGGGAAAGAAGAGAGAGAGAGAAAGGAAAAAGGGAGGAAAAAGAAAAAGGAAAAGGAGAAAAAAAGGGGAAAGAAAGAAAAAAAGAAAGGGAAAGAAAGGAAGAAAAATTCGCAGTACAAAATGCACAACAGTCAACAAATTGTTGACTGTTGTGTTTTTTGTAACGCGAAATGTTGTGACCGTGCGAAATTTTGTGACCGTGCGAAATTTGTGACCTTGCGTAATTTTGTGACCGTGCGAATTTTTGACCCTAACCCCCCCCCCCGCAACCTTTTACGAAAAATTCCGGGACGGAATTATTCTAACCAGGATTTTTTTTGGCTGTGCCCCCCTGACAACCAACCTCTGTTACGCCCCTGCCTAATGGTAACATGTTGTGATTAAGAATGTTCAGAAAATATCGATTTTTTTCCCATATTTTGATTTAAGCTCAATAATATTTGTATACCTATCCCATCATAATTTTACAGTGCATTTTAGTTCCTCATGCAAATACTCATCAGAACAAAATAGTTGTCAATGGTAACGTGTTGCAATATACTATATCGAGAAGTAAATGAGCACAAACGTTTACATTTCATATTTATTAGAGTTTACGAGTATATTTTTGGGGTATGCACCTTATCCTGATTTAATCGGCATATTTGAATTCCCCTATTTGAGAGCTTTCAAAAAATGTTTAATTCTGCTATTATCGGTTGAATACTTTTTGTTGTTTTCATGTATGTAAAACCGATGAATTAGGGCAAGTTCACTGTGTAGCGAATAGGAAAAATGCCAAGGACAATGCAATCGATTCATGATTACAATTGTTACATAATAGTTGTTACGTCTGTTGATACAGAATCTTATAGAATATAAAATGATCTATAAAATGAGAGCAAAATCATGTTTGTACCATACAAGGTTGAGGAGCTATTGTAAATTGAACGTAGAATTAGGAACATTTTATATATTCCCCATAGAGATTGTACACAGCGCCACCGCCACCACAGCCGCCACCAATATAATCAATCATATCTCAGCCAAACAGTTAGAGAAATACCTGATTTATTCACACAATATAGCTAGATGAATAGGCTTTCACATGACACCTCAAACCATAGCTCTACCATATTTAGTTGTTGAGTAAATAGAGAGAGATGGATGATTCCTCACCAAAAGTGCAACGCCACCACCCTTTTTGGTGGTGAGTTCAAAACACAAGGCCATATATCAGGAGAGGATTTCTGTTCGAGTTCCTCTCATTTGCGTCCCTTAAAATAAGGATAGTAGATGATGCTTAACATTTTCAACTTCAACCTAAAAAGCATTTTTTTACACTTAACTGTTTACAGCGCTAAACAAGATCAACTCGCGATAATTGCGCTGGGAGTGGTTATCAACTAGCATTATTAGCGCTAATTGCGCGACTCCCAAACTTGGTCCGTTTTGAAAAATTGCACTTTAGCGTTTTCAACGCTAGGAAGAGAGAATATCGCGCTAATTGCGCCAGAGTGCTAATCGACGAAAATTAGCGTTATTAGCGCAAGACCGCTAATCAAGCGCAATTAGCGCTAATTGCGCGACTCCTAGACATGGTTCATCTTAAACAATTGCACTATAGCGCTTACCACGCTAGAAGAGAGAATATCGCGCTAATTGCGCCAGAGTGCTAATCGACGAAAATTGCGTTATTAGCGCAATACCTCGACTCCCAGAGAATATCGCGCTAATTGCGCTACAATTAGCGCAAAATGTCATTGATCTTACACCCCATTTTGGTGCAATTAGCGACATTTGTCAAATTGCGCTAATGCGCTAAAAAGAAAATATCGCGCTAAATGCGCTAAATGCGCCAGAGACGAAAATTAGCGTTATTAGCGCAATACCTCGACTTCCAGAGAATATCGCGCTAATTGCGCTACAATTAGCGCAAAATGTCATTGATCTTACACCCTATTTTGGTGCAATTAGCGACATTTGTCAAATTGCGCTAATGCGCTAAAAAGAGAATATCGCGCTAAATGCGCTAAATGCGCCAGAGTGCTAATCGACGAAAATTAGCGTTATTAGCGCATGACCGCTAATACCGCTAATTGCGCGACTCCCAGCCTTGGTTCATCTTGAAAAATTGCACTTTAGTGCTTACAACGCTAGGAGGAGCGAATATCGCGCTAATTGCGCTAATTGGGCCAGAGTGCTAATCGACGAAAATTAGCGTTATTAACGCAATACCTCGATTCCCAGACTTGGTTGATCATGAAAAATTGCACTTTAGCGCTTACAACGCTAGGAAGAGGGAATATCGCGCTAATTGCGCTAACAACTTATGTGTTTTAGCGCATTAGCGCACATTTATACTATAATCGGTTTCAGCAAATGTGTCACCTCATTAAAAGTTTTGGGCCTGTCCACACTTCGAGAGAGAGTAAACTGTTTCCAGAATAAATCAATATAACTTCGATCCTGAAACAGGCCAGAAAGGAAAACTATATACAGTCATCAAAAAAGTAACTATACAGGTAATACATGGGCTTTTAGCTCTAAAATATATATCCTACCTAAATATATTAAATATAAAGTTAATATGAGATGTTGCACGCTATGATAGTTTGAATATTGAACAGGTTGCAATCCAAAATGTAAGGTAAAGTCACAATTTCATGTTCACATTTTACTTTGCAATACGGGGGAGAGTATGACATATAGTTCGCGTGTAGAAAAGAAAAATGTGAAAATGAAAATCGGACTTTACATTACATTTAGGAGTGTCAATTCCTCAATAATCTCCCATTCCTATAGCGTGCAATAGGCCTATCTCATATTTAAAGAAGATAAGTTTATCAACAACTTTATAAATTAATAGTTTTAGGTAGGATACATATTTTTAGAGAAGCCCATTCATTACCTTTATAGTTACTTTAGTTGATGACTGTACACCGTGGATTTATCATGCATGGTTACACGCGCATTTTAAATTTGGCCTACAATATTAAACATGTTGTTATAGATGAGGTGACCGTTGTTTACATCCAATGTTTATCAACAAACGCAACGGTCGAAGGGACTGGACTGTCGATACACGCTTGAGGGAACACCATATAACCACAACACTGTCCGCTATGCCGTATTGCCCTTTATAATGCTTTGGCGCGAGTTTTAAAAAGCACGGTTCCTAAACAAAACAGGATGCGTGCGCAAACTGCCGGGCAAAGAACAATGGCAACTAGCCACGTTTTGCCCGGTGTGACGTCACCTGTTACCCCATCTATACGCTTATCATCAATTTGATCTGATTCGATGAATCTGCGTCGTAGTCTGAATCCTCAAATAATTTGATGATAATTTGGGGAATGACAATATCACAGATGTGATCTTTTTCCCAGTACGTATTTTCCATTTCCCTGACGTGCCGACACATGTTTTCCAGTCTGATGGGACACTTTTCCCAATGCCTTATCGAATACATTTTGAATGTCATTGATGTTGAAGGTTTTGTTGTGCTTTGCAACATGATGTTTAATTTCAATCACCTAAAACATGATATTAGTAATCCTACATGATTACATAGGTCAAGGAAATAACATCAACTTGAGTGCCTCTTTCCATAAATAACACACTGAAATATATATTTGGCCTAATACTCACCAGTAAAAGTAACCATGAAGTAACATTCTGAGTATTTTTCAGAGCTTTTATCTTTCATAAAGACGTATTGACTATTGGTTACTCTAGCGCAATATTTAAGAAGATAATAACAATTTACAACCAGTACATCCCCATCATATAAACCTTGCACCTCCCCCAATATGCAAAAGGTGACACATTTGCTGAAACCGATTAGGCCTATAGCACTGCAATTAGCGCAAAATCTTACACGCTATTTTGGTGCAATTAGCGACATTTGCCAAATTGCGATAATGCACTAAAAAGCCAATATAGCACCTTCCTCTACCATTCGGACCTAACCGATATGCACGGATAAAACGTATTAAAGGGACATTAAGTGGTGTTGAAAATTTCAAATGTTTAAAAATTTACTTCAGAATTCAAGATGAACATTAAAAATTGCCATTATTGTTGTTTCTACTAACAAAAACACAGCAAAACTTGATTAAAACAATATCATCGCTATTTATTGAAAAACGCCCTCTATGCAAATATGGCTCGCGCTATGTATCACGCGTACTGCAGGGGGATATTGTCGGACGTAAAATGCTCGTCCCGGCTGTACGAGCATTTTTGAATCGACGTTTTCTTGTACAAAGAGGGCTGATTTTTCTTAATCCTTATAGGTGTAAGTTCATACATGTAATACAATTATAAAAATATACTAATCCCAGTTTTTATCATAATTGAGGGCGCAGCCTCCAACACATCTCTTAGTGTCCCTTTAACAAACAAAATAAACAAGATTGAGAAGACACGTTCCATATCAATAGACGGTGCCCACGCATTTGCCACGCTCTGAGTGAATGTCAATGAGGTCATTATACAGTATTGCGTGATACATTATTTTTTCACGTGATTTCCCGTTTCGATGTAATTTATACACGTATTCTACTGAGTGCGAAGGGTGGCATATACAACAGTTCCTTTATTCATACTAACTGACATGTAGGATTGATACCTTCACTAAGAACATTGGGCCATAGGACCCCGCATAGGAGCCGACGTATAAAGACTAGTTTGTGTACTTATATGCGGTTTCAATTCACGAGCGATTGATAAGGTAGGTGAATATCATTGTTGAATGTAGGCCTACGTGAATATTCGTCCAGACATATACAGCAGGGATATTAATAATTATGGGATAAGAAACTCCAGATCTGTGCCTGTAATCAAATTGGTTCATGTGCACAGCGCCCCCTTTAACAGTTGCGACATGCCGCATAAGGCAAGCAGTGAAGCGAGAACTGTCAATCATCAGTTAGAAATTAATATTTAGTGCATATTCATTAGTATCGTCACTAACAAGTAATGTAGACGTGTTCCAGTCCATCGTAAAGAAACCCATTGATTAACTTATTATTTGAGAAAAATAATAAACTATAATGTAAGCGCACTAATATTTGACAATATGACTTGATTGTAGTGGGCATAAGTGTGAAAATATTGTACTTGTACGAGCATTTGCACCGCCAATGCTTTCAAAACCGTGATTTTTTACACCATTCTACTCCTCTCGGGATAAGTCTATAACCGGGTTCAGTGTAGTCATGCGCAACGGACGTACAAAGGGGGATCGCACCCGACCTATTCTATGTTCAATTGAATTGGTGCATGACGTTCAATTCATGGCATAGACCTTGTAACCAAATTGGTTTACGATTATCATGATTATCATGACACACATCATGACAGAATGTGTGTTTTCTTTCTGAAAATCTTAAACACAGTATATCAATCCTGCAAAGACGGCAGCTGATGAATAACCTCCTCTCGGTATTGCTAATACTGGTCGCCTGATTCGGAGTAATTTGAGGGATCGTCACATTTTTAAAGGCATTATGTCCGTCCACAACGAATCTAGTGTAAAGTCACCATTTTTCAAAATGGAAATTCTGCGCTTGAGTTAAAATCTACTTCAAATAAGATTGAACATTATATGACATGTAGTTAATTATTATTTTGTATTATTCCTGAGTTTTCATATCTTTGAAAGGCCATAGGGACTATACACTGGGTGGATGGTCACATTATTAACAAATCGTCTTCAGGAAAATATCCAAATCATGAACAAACAGAGTCGAAAGTCCGGCAAAGCCTGGGGACTACCCTTTTCCCTTGAGCTCTGCTCACGCCACACCCAAAAGTGTGTTATGAAAACACGATAATCGAGTAAACAAACGGATTACACATCACAGAAGTCCATATTTGGGTCCACCAAGACTTCTACAAACGGGGCAACAAACGACTGGAACCAGCCCATCACAGCTACAGAATAGCAGCTTGACTCTAATCACTATAATTTGCTGTTGCTATATATTATATTCTCCCATCTAGATATCAAAAGTTGTGCAACATCATCTTTAGTGGTTTATTAGCTGTGATCGTAATTTCCAGGTGCCCTTCAAATGTATAACCACTGTATCCTAAACAATCTGCGAATAACCCTACCTTGATTTCAGTTAATCTAGAATTGCATCATTAGAATGATGATTGAGGCGGGATGTGTTTTTATTGGTTTATTTAATCTCAGAAAAGAAAAGAAAAAATGATTTTGGACGATCCCTAAACTAATGGTTTGATTCAGAAATAAATAACATCAAATGAGCCCAATAGGGTGATTGCACGGAGAGTCATTAG
The DNA here is from genome assembly GCA_035610835.1 of Ophiura sarsii. Lineage (NCBI taxonomy): Eukaryota > Metazoa > Echinodermata > Ophiuroidea > Amphilepidida > Ophiuridae > Ophiura > Ophiura sarsii. The sequence goes on from CM069448.1 coordinate 57,504,374, forward strand.
TTGAAATCCTCCTCCGGAACAACTCATGCATGCATGTATTACAATACAGTGTTTTGCTGATTATTGATCCAAGTGATTTGTATTGTACTACATGCATGCATGAGTTGTTCTGGAGGAAGATTTGAACTAATGACCCTCCATGCAATCGCCCTATTGGGCTGCTCTAGAAAAGCATTACTTACACCAATTTCACCACGTTTTGAGTTGACAATTAACAGCAGAGAATCGTTTAAAAAAGTAGTGCAATGCATTATAATGAAATCATAATTATAATCTCCTTCAGCATATAATCAACTATTTAAGTGATATTCGTATTTTAAACTCTATGTAATTTCCTTCTTGAAATGTTTCATGCATAGTCCTCATTAGCTTAAACGGCTAAGCGCTGGCTTCACAATCATGAGATCAGTGGTTCGAATCCTATAAATGTGATATGTTTTTCTGTTTGTTATTACACTTTATTTTTAGAAAATGACAGGATTGCTTATCGTTCGCTATATTTATTGAATTTTGAATACTTTTTTTCTTTTGCAATTTCACTGCGATAAAGAATGTCCTGTAAATCCTGAAAAAAATCCTTTTTTTGTACCAATGTAGGCCTACCTTTTTTGTACCAATGTACCCTTTTTGGTACTAATGTAACCTTTTTTGTGAAAACACCCCACCCCTACCCCCAATTTTCGGAAAACTCCCCCTTTCCCATTGTGTAGAGCATTTTTTTCGGGCCGCTCCCCCCTCCCCCGAGATGACTAAAAAATGTGGGGCAACCTTTTACGATTTTTTGGGTACCAATGTACCTTTTCCAGAAAATACGACCGCCCCCTAAACAAATCCTGCTTACGTGCCTGATTCCGTTCATTCATGGAATTATTAGAAAGTCGTTGTCCTTCCTTCTCTTTCTAATAATTCCATGGTTCATTGAACTAAGAAGGCAGTCGGCTTATGTCCTTGAATCATTCCATGCTTGAATCAATTTTCTTATTTCATACACCATCGATCCGATGGTGAATAACAATCACACTTTTCCTAAGTACCGTAGCACTACCAAAACTCTATTGTATATTTCACGGACATAAATTATGCTAATGAGCTCATTAAATGACGTCACTCACATCATCGGGTTTTGCCGATGATTGAAATCCGTTGATTGAAATTCTAGGTCGAGTAAAATGATGTTCTTATTTGTTGTCTGTGAGCTTTTCTGATTTTTTTCCCGTATTGGAGTATTTTTTTATTGAAAATAGACAGTTCAAATTAAACGTTGGTTCCAAGTTCAAGTAACAGCACATGTATTAAAGGCGACAGCAAAGGCAATATGCAAGCAACATTTGAGAAAAAACGATGCCCGACTTTGCAAGAAAGTGTACGGGGAAGTGTACGGGTGAACATGACAAACCAAAACAGCCTAGTAATAATTACCTCCGTGGCGCAATTGGTTAGCGCGTTCGGCTGTTAACCGAAAGGTTGGTGGTTCGAGTCCAGCCGGGGGCGTTGTTACTTTTTGCATTTAATGCAGATCGACAAATCACAGTAAAAATATAATATTGACAAAATCACAGACCACTTACACAAAAATCGCATCTGCGCATGCTCATGTCGCGATCGAAATCTACCACGCAAGCAATGAGAGAGTTTTCATAGTGCGTAGCCAAGCTGGCGCGTTAATCTCATCCAACTCGTACCATATCATCTAATCTAAATATTCAAGAATGCAAATATTGCAACGCCCGTCGTACGTCGCTGCCAGACGAAGCCATCCATGATTTGATATTCCGATTTTGTTCTACATTAAAATTAATTTCAAATAAAGAATTATTGATATTTCATGCCATATAATAGATGATTCTGCCTGTCTTAAACCAAATCCGCGCCAGTGTAATAGAAATTAGCTTTTTTCAACCATTAATGTGAATAATTTCTGTGCCATAAATGTGTTTCAAAGAGATTGGGATCATCATGTCTAATATCCCCTGGTTGGCTTCGACCATGTTATAGCGCCAACTAGACCAGTTACGACAAACTATTAAGGTCAAGAGAATCGGGGTTTTATCTACCATGTTACATACCCCTGTATACAGTTACATTGACGAGCATGTCTTCCTTATAAAAACACACCTATAGCCTAATATTGTAATATTTTTATAATTCGTTGGGGTTTCATAGTGATCGAGCGTATAGCGCATCCATCACATGTTAAAATAATATTTGTACACGTATTAGTATTAATGTATGCACACCAAATCAATTGTTATATTACATTAACTAATCGATTTTTGGCTTTGGAATTGTAAATAATTAAGAAAACGAAATTTCAAAATAATAGGTTGAACACAAACCGGCCATCCAAAGTTTATCATACGTCACTATGTAATATCGTCAACAATACGTCACTTTGTAATACCACCGACCATACGTCACTTTGTAATACCACTGACGAATTATTCAAAACTCTCAAGATAAACACTGAACGACCAATTTACCAATTTCCTCCCCGCAATTTGACACCTCGTTCATTAAAATGTTAGTGGATGTGTAAGTAACCAGATCTATACGAGGAAAAAAAAAATTGTAGCAAATCCGTTTTTCTAGGGTATATCCGGAAAAGTGTACTTTAGGTCCCAGATACTGGTACACCAGTATGATATCGCCCGATACTGGAAGATAAAAACGTTCCAGTACACATGCTACAAGTAGTGATTTGTCCCAGTATTGAATTGAACGATACTGTACATAATTGTGTTCCAGTTTCGTGCAAAACTGGAACATTTCATATGTGCCAGTATCGTCCGATGCTGGAATACTGAGTTACTGACTTTGAACCAGTATCGAATGATACTAGGTGTTTCAGTATCGGCCCATATTAGCACAGTCCAGAATATTGGACCTAAAGTACACTTTTCCGTATAACCTGTTATTTCATGAAGAGAATGCACTTCATTTTTTTCCTCCATTTCTACATGTCTCTGTCACAAAGCAATGCCGTGTCTTTTTAAGTTTTATGGAAGACTTTCGTTTTATTGGGTGATGCAAGTATAAACCATGACAAATTGTATCACAAACACCCAATAGAACAATGCTCTTCTTGATAGAGAATGGCTCCATGCAAAGAAAATATTATGTGCAGTCCATCATGGGTAGCATTCCTCCATACCAACATAGCTTATGCAGCAGGATCTTCTTAAAGACCCTCATTTGACAACATTACATACATTTAATTGCACTGTCATGTCAATGGAAACCTGTATACACTGGTGGCAGAAACCGATGGTCATGTGATAAAGGTAAAGCATGCCGGTGTTGCTCAAGAAAACTCATTCGGGCTCCTTATTTACAAAATCCAAAATGATGGTCCTTACTTTTGAATAATGTGTAGTCCATGTTTCACTACTATGTCGGTCTCTCGGTGCCTTCTTCAGACCGATATCGTTGTCCACTGCTCACACGCTTTCCATAATATAGTATACCGAGTACCACCATCGAATTTAGCACAATGTACCTCTCTCTCCAATTTGTTATAACAATCCCAAATTATTTATTAGAAAGGATAGCATTTTTTTTCTTTTTCTTTTTTAAGATGGCTGCGTCACTGCACGCTCGACCTGCTGATCTCCCAGACCATGACATCACATCATGCAGTAAATGTCATCAACTCCTGAAAAGTCCAAAGACATTGCCATGTCTGCATTCCTATTGCGCTGCTTGCTTAGAGGAAAAAGTTACGACGTCAAAGAAGTCGATAGAGTGTCTTGTTTGTAGTCAGGAATTCGATTTACCCGCTAATGGCATTGACGGCTTGAAACCGCTGGCCATAGTTGAGAGATTGGCAGAGCAAAAAGATGCTCAGGAGCGATTGATGACAAGTGAGTCCATCTCTTGTACAGCATGTGATGATTCGATACAATATGGTATGTGTAGTTCTTTCCCTCTTTGTCGGATCATAGATCCTTGTCGGATGTATAGTCGTATAATGTTACTATATGCCCAAAACAAGTTAAACCATAAGTTCTATAATGAAGGACTTTTTGTATCTACATATCTTATTATTTTATATAGTTGGACATTATTTGCATTTACATTATCAAAGCTTTAAATCCTATGACGTTGTTGTTAATTAAAGGAGGTAATAGAAGGAGCAACGGATTTATTGATAGGCCTAACCACCATTATTTTACACAAGGTCTAAATTTAGACATTGTTTTAACAAATCTTATTCATACAGACCTTATACTTTGGATTAAAAATATATCGAGATATCATTCATTATTGTTTAAATATAATATTCATTACCCGGATGGGGTGGGGGTACTCAGATTTGGTTTGGTTGGGGGTGCGCGGCTAGAGATTCAAAACCCACACCCACGGTACCCATTTTTAAGGATTTTGCTTAAATAGACCCATTGTTCGCAAATTTTCGCGAAAATATACCGGATTTTCGCGAAAATAGACCCATTTGTAAAAAGTGACCCCATTATTAGGTCTTTTCTTGCACAATACCGTATCATACCCCATGTGTAGGAAATTTTGGCAAAAAAGCGACCCAATTAGAGCGGCACATCCCCGTATACCGTATTAGGCGAGTACCCCCCCGGGTATAATTATCGAAATTGCACATGTGTATGTAATGTAAGGTTTGCGACTTAGGCCTACATTAAATAACTCACAATGTTTTTTGCTTGTCTTTTAAACCAAAATACAGAAAAGACTGATACCAGTTCGGTCACGCCAGATGCTGTGGCTAGATGTACCGAATGTGAAGACTACCTATGTACAAGGTGTGTGGCGATACACAGGTCACAGAGACGGATGAAGAACCATCCTATATTTACCCTTGATGAACTGCGCGCTGGTAAGGTCTCACCAATCGGCTCCTCTGATGAGCAGAAGATCTGTGCGAAGCATAAGGGCGAAGCACTACTGTTTTACTGCGACACCTGCCAGGAACCCATCTGCCGACAGTGCGTTGTGGTAGCTCATCGACATCCAGACCACAAGCAGGTGGAATTAGAAGAAGCTGCGAAGGACAGGATGGATACACTTCGGCAGCTACAGAGCGCCTGCGAGAATAACGTGAACGAAGTTGGAAAGGCTATCGATGAAATAGGTAGAGTGAAGCGTGAATACAGTCTAGCCGTTTCTGAAGCTAGAGATATGATTCGAGAAACCGCGGAGAATGCAAAGACCTTGTTCATGCAACGTCTGGAAGAAGCTCGCAAGATTACCGAAGACGAGTTAGACAAAATAGATCAAGAACAACAGCAAACAGTCAAAGACACCGAAAATAATTTATTATCCATGAAGTCTCGTATATCTGCAGCAACTATGATTTCGAAAACTTTGATTGACAACGGGTCTGACTACGAAGTGACATCGGCCTACTCAACTCTCCAAACCACATTAAATGACCTCTCCATTGTCAAGACTGACAACGGAAACATAAAGTTCAAGAAAGTGACCTTTGAACCAAATACCCAGATTTGTCCAGACAAGATTACAGTTGGGAGCTTGACAGGAGGTTCTCGTGAGATGAAGGCTTCACGTCCACGTGAGATGAAGACTTCTACTTTACTAAAGGAATTTGGCGGGAATGTCTTTAAATTAGCACTTGACATGTGCGTTACATCTGCAGGAAATATTGCAGTGACCGACTACAACACAGGAAAAGTAAACGTGTTTACCAATGATAGCACGTTGAAATTGTCCTTCAATGTCAATACCGGTGTCGATGCGACAGGATCATGCAATCCGTGGTGTATTCGCGTTGGCTCTAATGGTCTGTTTTACGTCACTGACTGGCAATCACCATACGTTAGGATGTTAGATATACAAGGCACCTACACGCGCTCATTTCACACCGTGTCACCAGAGAATGTGTCGTATTCTACCAGCGGATCAAGCGCATTATACGGCCTTTGTTTCGATTCGGAAGACAATGTGCTGGTCGGCAATGGCACACATAACTTCATAAGTCGTCATTCTCTTGATGGGACACATTTGTCAAGCATCAAAGTGGGACTCTCGCCCTGGTTCCTTGCTGTGACACCCACATATCAAATAGTTGTCAGCAACTACAGCAACGACGTTAAAATACTAGATAGAGAAGGGAACGTCCTGGTCAACGTTATCAAGCCTAACCATGTCACATCGTGGCAGCCTGCAGGTGTTGTCACTGGAAATATATACTACTGTAATGACGATGTCGAGGAGCAGGAGTTGTTCATCGCTGACCGTAAAAATGGACACGCTGTCTATCGCTACACGGTTACCGGTAAATACGTCAACAGTGTCACAACAGCGGTGGCAAACATATACGGGTTGGCGTTATCGGAAGATGAACAACACCTGTACGTGGCATGTACTTCATCAGTGAAATGCTTTGACATCTGAATAAATTGTAACATAAAGGAATTTCCAAATCGAGAAGAAAAACATTCAAACTTCATAGCAAACACTAATCCAGTAATAAATGCTTTGCCTTTTAAACTATGCAATTGACATTTACTTTAATTTAAATATGGGACTTACATTGCGTTTTCAGAGATAATGAATGCCTACAAAGGTATAAGTAATGCATTTTTATCAGAGACTAAGCTGGGTTAATATGCTATGTCGATGGCCTGTTAAGTCTCAGGAATAGCCCCCATAAAACTGCCGTAACTTCTTGAATCAATAGATCTAATACCATAACATAAAATTGCTCTAAAAGTGACCATATTGGAGACAAAATTAAGAAACTCATTTCTTGCCCTATTTTAGGTTTTGTCACGATGTATACATATTTATTTTGTAACAAATTGTAGTTTATTGTAATCTTAAGAAAATTCTCACGGAGGGTATTTTTGTTTTTTGGATATCGGACCTACTTGTTGATGTATTTTTCCGAATGAAGTAAAAATCAATAACTTTATGAATAAAAAACCTGCCCCCACGTACCGTACATATCCACAATTAATTTTCTACACCGGTTACATTATACAATGCGCTCACTATGCAGAGTGTCTTTAAATAGTTTCATCGAGAAAACTTGTTGACTTTTTGATAAGAATATTAACCCCTTTTATGAGGCCTATAATACACACGCTGAAGGGTTTGGTCACATAACTTACATTACCACACTTTTGGTCATCCTGAAGGATTCATGGTGTATGTCGCTGTAATCACACGCTGCCTGTTCCTCACATTCCATTCATGTGGTTTTTAAAGGTTTTCACTCATTACATTTTGTGTACAACGTCAAATGCTCATAGTTAGGATTATTTCAATCTTCAATTAAAAGAATCACCATGATCACCGTGGAAAACCATTTTTTTTGTCATCAGTACCTCTCTAGTCCCTTTCTCACTCCCTTCACAAGCTCATACTACGCGTTTATATGAAAGTGCAGTTTTTACTCATGCCTATTTTTTATTATATAAGCTATATTCACTACATTCCTTCGCCCGCTTGAGACTCTCAACAAAGACTCTGTGTACATTATCGTCTGATCCCTTGTAAACACAGTCCCTGTGGTATAGTGGGTACTTATTCGCCGCTATAGCGAGAGGGACCGGGTTCGAGTCCGTCCGTGTAATTTAAGGTAATTTACAAAATATTATTTATTCATTTCACGTACACGGCTTATAGCATATGAATTTGATTGAGTTTTGCTAGTTATAGATTCTGCTAGAATCATGCTTACATGCCATTATAAACACATCACAAAAAGAAACTAACCACTTTTTTCGAGACACCCTATGTTTTATTTCTAGGAACCTACATAAATCCAAAATATGGAAAAGAACCGACATTTTCTTCCGCACATTTTGAAACCTCATTTTTTACAATAGCACCAACATTGATGAAGCAGTCTCCATTCGAATACAAAATGATGCAGTTTCCATTGTTGCACTTAACCCTATACCCCATGAAATAAAGAATAAGTTCACATACGCATAAGGATGATAAGCAAGGTTTGTTTTGCTCGTGAGCTTTGTTTAATCAAAAGAACCGGAATATTCTCCCGCACATTTTGACACCTCATTTGTCACAATAGCACAATTATGGATGAAGCAGTCTTCATTTGAATACAAAATGATGCAGTTTCCATCATTATCATTTGCGTAACTCATTCAATGGGTATTATAGGGTTAAGTGCAACAATGGAAACTGCATCATTTTGTATTCAAATGAAGACTGCTTCGTCAATATTGGTGTTATTGTAACAAATGAGGTTTCAATTCCGGGTTTTTTTCTCCATATTTTGGATTTATTTAGGCTCCTAGAAATAAAACACAGGGTGTCTCGAAAAAAGTGGTTAGTTTTTTTAATTCTGATTCTAATTCTTTAATAGATAGTATTATTGAGTGCAATGAGGGGCATGGTTCAAACTATAGGCCCAGGGTGACCTCGGAAACCAGACTATGGCATAGTCTGGTTTATAGATCATGAACTGCTAGGTGAAGATTTGAACGGCGTTTTGCATTGAAGCTCAGCTGAATCAATGCCATCTTCTTCAACAAGCCAGGCCAACCGATATGTGTGGATATGTGTGGTTCAGTAATGTCTGAGTCAATTGTTTAGTTCACCGCTTGAGTTCGGATTTAATACTGAAATTATTTAATCGGGACACCAAGAGACACCGTTGAACCACAGATGGTAGAGACCATCTGTGGTTGAACTGTCTGACTAAACATATGTATGACATATTACCAACCATGTGATAACTTAAAGACCCAAGTGGGCATTCAATACCACGAGTGATCATTCAATGACCACGAGTGATCATTCAATGACCACGAGTGACCATTCAATGACCACGAGTGATCATTTAATGACCACAAAGGATTATTTAATGGCCACAATATTGACCCCACACAATCATATTATGACCGCGAATGGTCATTTGATAACTCACATATACTTATATAGGGTCACGCGTTATGAACTCGCCTCCCAATAGGGTGGTGCCGTTACATTTTTTAGTTTCATGCTGTCATTTTCCTCAAATATTTTTAAAACCACAAAAGCTATCTCAACAAATTTGGTATCATTTTAAAGCCCTAATAACAAGCTATTTGCCTGCAAAATGGCATTGGTGTAGCTAATACAGAAAGGGAAATACAGCTGTTTGATGTTTGGGGACCAGGGGTGGTGCTGGAAGGGGTGCCGCTGGAAGGGGTGCCGCCTGTACAAACTCAATGGGGATAATCCCATGCTTTGTTTTTTTTACAATAACTAGTCATCCCATAATGTTACAAACACCATTTTGGTCCCATTTTAAAGGATATTTAGTAGTCTTTCAGTATGTGGTTCAACAGACTTGTCAACTATTTGTAACAACTAATTAATTATGGATAAGACCATGATCATCAGCTTTCTTCCTATTCGCTACACAGTCAACATGAATAATCAGCCTCAATTTACCGGATTTATAAAATGACTATAACAGAAAAAGTGTTCAACCTATGATAGCAAAAGTATACATTTTTGGAAAGCTTGTAACTAGAGGAATTCAGAAATGCAGTTTATATCAGGGAAGGGTTTATCCCTAAACAACTATTTCTGAAAATTCTAAAAATATATAAAATAAAAATTGGAGATATTCACTAGCCGGAATAATTACCATACCGACGTAGTAACTTTGACAATTATATATCATCTAATGGGTACTTTCATTAGAAATTCAAATATGTAAAGTAAATAATGATAGGGGTAGGTATAAAAAATATATGGATCTCAAATTGAAAATAAAAAACTCTGATATTTTCCCGAACATTTCCGATCATACCATTTTAGTTCTTGGTCGTACTATAATTTTAATGGCATATTTGGTTTCCTCATGAAATTTCCCTTCAGAAAATGTATACTTTTACTACCTCAGGGGGGTATACAAGCAAATATAAATGTGTAAAGTTAAAATCATGTCGCGAAAGCCAAAATCCGTGTGTAACGCGAAAGGAGGCGAGCTTAAAACACATGACCATATATTAACCAATCCACTGTAATTTTAAAGCTAGAATCAATAAATCTTCTAGGTGTAACCAAGACTCGCACACAGGTCGATAGTATTTATCATGTTATAAGCATCTGATAACTGTTGTTTGTTCAGACCTATCGAACGAGACCCGGACCGATACCGTGACGTACGTACCTGTAGTAAAGCGTTATCCGTATATATACAGTTCATCCCGCATTAAAAAAGAAACACTGGCAAATATGATAGGTTTTATATTTATTTGTCCATGGACAGTATTTAAGAGAAATTCTGTTTATTTTTCAAAACATACTTCATTGAATAAAAAATACCTGATCATCATTTTTGTTGACCTTAGAGGTTTTGAGCACTTTCGATCTAGCCGGGTTTTTTTGCTCACATTTAGTATAAAGTTCCATTGATGCACAAATCATTTCTAAAATAACAAATGGTGATCATCATGTTTGTTTTTAGCGCCTTTTTACATTTTTTTAAAGAAAATTTACACAGCAGTCTATGGAGAATATTGATTTTTTTAAACACGTTTTGCCCGTGTGGCCAAAAAATGTTACGCCACACTTGTTTTTTTAAAAGGTAAAATTGGGAGAGCAATCTTCCCTGTGAAATTTGGCATTAATGTGTACGCACGTATAATACATGTACATTATTAAATTGCGTGTAAATGCTGCATCTTATGTTTGGCAGTATTAAACATTATGAATCAATTCATCCTTAAAGGTGGTCTTTTGATCCCCTGAACCAATATCTAGAACCCAGAGTTCTATTTGATGATTAATGCCTTGTACATCTCACTTAAATGCATATTAGCGTCGTTGTTCCAAACAAAATAATACTACCGTCCGCATATGTCAGACAATAATATAACACGGGTACCAGTCAGCTGTAGAACGGGGCCCCGTTTCATTTGAGGGCGGTCTATTTAGTGACGCACTGCCGTCATTTTTTACACGGCGATTCATCAAGTGACGGAAGTTCGTCGCCCGCCGGAATACGAACAAAAAAACCACTTTTCAATAGAGGGCGGGCTTGGGAACGGAAATGCGTTTCCAAAGGAACGGTCGCACGTCACAGTCATTTTCAAAATTCATATAAAGCCGATTTTGCCGATTTTAAACAACGAAATAACTCTCTTATCACAGAGATAACCGTTACAAAGGCATCACTTCTGAATACAGCAGGGCTAATATTTAATGTAAAAATTATCACACTTATCACCCTAAAAATTCTATAAAATGGTGTAATCTCGTCTAGAAAATGGTGGTCTGATCGCAGCAAACCGGTCAAAAAAGACATACTTTTAGCTTGTGTCGTGTGATGTTGGGGTCAAAGGTTAAATTAAATCATCGAACTGGATGTCGCAAGGAGTTCTGGTACCTTATGCTGCCTTCAACTCGATGGATAGTTACTTGTTATGCAGATAATTGGGGGTTTAAGGCGAAAATTCAATCATTGCGCAAATTGACGGGTGTGCGTTACCTTGGCCCTCAATTAAAACGGGGCCCCGTTCTACAGCTGACTGGGTACGGTCTAAAAATAATACCTTTATTCTCTATTAGAATCATGTCTTGGCAAGTTCACCCATCGCTAGCGGTTGAGTTGTGTGCCTTACAATGCAGAGGTCCATGGATCGATTCCCACTAGGACCACTTTTCAACTGATTTATTTCCTTTTGTAAAAGTTAGGGTTAGAAATGTTCTAAGTCCATAAAATTTGTAGTTCCTACCCAGTCAACCCCGGGTGGAAAGTCACGTGGGTATTTCCATCGTTGCATATAGATATCGTATTTTAATTGCATTATTTCCACGGCATCAGGATAAATGTTAGCACAATAGTTTTAGATATCACAGGCACAATCGACAGCCGAGAGTTTGGTTAATAGTTTGAAGTTAAATTCTAAAAATAATAAGAAACAAGTTTCATATACTCATGGTTCAACTCATTAATTGATAGAATGAGAGAAGTGAATTCCGGCTATCAAAAGTATGATGCTGTAGCTATCTTGTGGAACTATTCCGTGCAATAACAGTTATTTCATCCTCACTCAGGTGTCTTTGCATAAAAGCTTAATAAAACTAGCATTTCCAAATCCGATAAGGCAAAGAAGCACTACCGTGATATATCAGGCGTGTACATTCAGGACTGACGTTTCAACAAGACCCGGATGTAAATTTAATAAATTTGTTTTCAACGATTCGTTTATACGCGTCGAATAAGCGCCGAGCAAAACACAACTTGCCTAGCGTTTCCACAAGTATTCTGATCATACCCGATAGCTTATCATGTGTGTATGCCTCTGATAGTCTACCATCGCGTGGTATAAACCGAATACTCTCAGAATATATATATAATCCAATGAGGAGTTGTTGGCATTGTTTCATGATTAAGAATCCACCAGAGTTAGTATAGTATGTGCTTTTAGACCTTTCCTCTGCATTCGATACAATTGACCATGACATCCTTGTTCAGCGAATGCAGAGGGAGTTTGGTATCACAGGGTTAGCTCAGGTTTGGTTTGAAAGCTATTTAAAGAATCGTTCTAGTAAAGTATGTGTCCTTGGTGAGTATTCAAATAATCGTGTATTGCAATATGGTGTTCCACAGGGTTCTGTTGCTGGTCCACCAATTTTCACGGCATATGCTCAGCCAGTTGCGGAAATCACCAGGCGTCATCAGGTTGCGTATCACGTATATGCTGATGATACTCAGCTTTATGTCAGCTTTAATCCTAAGTCTGATGAGGATATGGCTGCTGCACAGCTGAGGCTCAACAGATGCATCGCAGAGATTCGGTCATGGATGTTTAAGAACAAGTTAAAACTGAACGACTCAAAAACTGAGCTTTTCTTGATTTCCTCTCCTATGTGCAGCTGGTATATCCCATCTTACCTTGAATATTGGTGGATCCGTAGTCAGGCCTTCTGCTTCAATTAAGAACCTTGGTATTGTATTTGACAATAGCCTCACCATGAATAGCGATGTAAGTTCCTTATGTCGAAGTGTAAATTTCCATATTCGTAACATTGCAAGAATACGTCGTTTCATTGACCAAACTACTTGTGCACATGCAGCAGCAAGATCTCTGATCCTATCTCGGCTGGACTATGGCAACTCGCTTTTATGCGGTCTTCCTAAGCAGGCAGTGCAACGTCTCCAAAAGCTTCAAAATCGCGCGGCGCGTCTAATTTTTCAAGTTAGTAAGCGTACTAGTGCCGCGCCGCTCTTGCGCGAGTTGCATTGGTTGCCTGTCCAGCAGAGGATAGATTTCAAGATCTTGGTGCATGTGTACAACTGTCTTCATGACTCATCTCCTCCATATTTACAGGATCGGCTTCACAAATACAAGTGTAACCGTACTGGCCTTAGGTCCATGAATGATCTTTCCCGACTAGAAAACCCCAAAACAAAAAGAGCTTATGGGGATAGATCATTTTCGGCTTATGGTCAAAGTTGTGGAACAGCTTACCAAATAATGTACGCGATGCTCCCAATGTGAAAGCTTTTAAAAAGCTCTTAAAAACCTACCTTTTCCCAAATTAATTGCTAGTCATTGTGTATATTTTTGGTTTCTTAATTGTATATTAATATATCTGTTTTTATCATAATTGCTGATGTAATAAGTAGGTCATGTATTTTATCATGTGTCATTATTTGTTGCATGCTGTAACTATATTGTATTTTAGATTGTGTTTTAATGTACAGCGCATTGGTCCATGGGAAATGCGCTTTATAAGTATTTTGTAATAATAATAATAATAATATGAATCCTGTCTTCGACTCAACTCTTTGAAGCGACAAGTTCACTGTGTACAAGTATTAGAGTAAGTCACGTAAAGTACGAAAAAAGTTCTTAGTTTAATATCTTAGTGTTAATTTAAGCAATGATTGCGAACTATTTGCTGGCATTTTGAGATACAACTCTGCACGCCTATAGTATAGTATGTTATGACATACAATTACATATTAAGTGAGGAAGATTGCATGTATTTCGTAAGCTTACTTGGTTGATGTTTACCTTGTTACACAATATAGCAGGGTTTGTAAAATGTTCATTTTCGCTATGTAGGTCAATATGGTTATATCGAATAAGATTTTCTCTAGACGCTCTTTTGTTGTTGATATTACTCCGTTTCTTTATGCCTTTTTTGGTCTAAAATTAAAATAAATACGATTTTCATTATTTGAATAAGATGCGAAACCATGATCGTAAAACGACGTTGAGCAAACTTTATACTGCTTTAATTTACTAGACAAAAGTCCGATAACATTGTACAAAACAAAAAGTGCTTGTCGACATTCCAGAAGTATCATATTTTTAGATGTAAATGTCATCATTTTAATAAAAAAATATACGATGAAAAATTTTCTTAAGGTCAGGCCACTATCATTATTCCTAAACATGTGTTCATCTACAAGTTTTGAATAATCCAGTTAGGTTCATTTCTTTGTATAGTTATTTTGTTTAATATAAAATCTCAAGACACAGAAATTGAGTTATATGGTTGAATATGGTTTGCCAGTTTTACCGAAAATGTAATTTTTCACATTTCTATACGTTTAAAGCGTAACACTTTCCACGCGGCAGGCGTCTACGTCTGCAGACGACATTCCAAAATTTCTATAATTTATAATGCCGATGTTTGCAAGGCAAAGGTCAAATAACTACAATTTAGGCAAGATAATGGACTCTGAAATGAAAAAAATATATACCAGTGTTTTTTTATAACAAATATTGCAATTATAATGAAACTTGTTAACACCAAAATAATGATACAAATATTAATTCTGATGATACTGCAATACAATTTAAGAAAACAAAAAAAACCTATAAAAGTAATAGATTGGTAATCGCGCGGTAATAAAATATAATTGTTTATTGACAGAAATGCATATTTAAAGCCCTTGAATAAAAAGGTTCTGTTCTACCTTGAAACTGGCTGAAGTCACTCTATGTAAAGAACAAACATTTTAGTTTTCTTGTCATCCTGAAGATATGAATACGGTCCATCAAAAAATAGGAATAACGTGACGAGATCACGTTTATCTCCCATTAACGACCAATATACCGTATTAAAGAAGCTACATGTACTACTGCCCATGAAATATAAACAACAAATGAAAATGATATTTTCTCCTTTTTTACGACGCGCAGTCATTAGTATCACCTACAATCATATTAATCGTTAATCGCGCACATGTCATAAGAAATTAGTTATTATTTATTATTTTCATATGAAAACAGAGGAGTTGCAAGTTCTAAATATCAAGATAGACCGCGAATTCAACAAAATAGGGGGTATTTTATGAATCAGTTTCCGCGAAATTCGGAAAAATGGGTATTTACGGTATCCTAAAAATGTTTCATGTTTTAGAATCCTTCTGCTCCACCCGGTATGGTGTTAATTATTTGATCAGAACACAACACCAATCCGCCATTTGCGGTACACCAGTTATAGCACAGGACCATAAACACCTGGTAATGTTGGGAGCAGCCTGTTTTTATCTATTTTATGTAGGCCTATGTATAAAATTAAAAGTGTCATTGAAAAAGGGTGTTTAAAATTCTAGTCATTGAAAACCCCAATTTTGTCCTCGATTTTGCAAAAAAAAGGGGTTAAAAGTGGATGAAAAAGCCTTGCAAAGGAGGCAGACCACATCGCACAGGACATTTCATCAGGATTGTAGATATAAAATGAAATGATATTTTGTTGAACAAATCTAGATGTTAACTAACATTTAGACGGTTTCGTCAACCACTAGACTAAATGAA
Source organism: Ophiura sarsii (assembly GCA_035610835.1). NCBI lineage: Eukaryota > Metazoa > Echinodermata > Ophiuroidea > Amphilepidida > Ophiuridae > Ophiura > Ophiura sarsii. The sequence goes on from CM069448.1 coordinate 57,520,111, forward strand.
CACAAAAAGGACACCAGCAAAGTGTGTGACAAAAAAAAAAAAAATCACACGATTCAACAGAAATGAGTCAATAAATGCCCTCGTCACGGTTTATTATGTTAGGCTCTGTCGCCGTATCCAAATTGCTTCTCGTATCCATCTTTTCTGTTTGTCAGTGTCCTTGTCGAGGACTTTTGAAGTTACCGAGAATTTTGTTAGTAGTGTGAATTATGGCTATCAGAAATATGATGCTGTTGCTATTTTGTGGAATTTTCCGGTGCAATAAGCGTTATTTTATCCTCACTCACGTGTCTTTGCATAAAAGCTTAATAAAAGTAGCATTTCCAAGTCAGATAAGGCAGAAAAGCACTATCCTGATATCAGGCGTGTAAATTCAGGACTGACGTCACGCACAACAAGACCCGGATGTAAATTTAATAAATTTACTTTCAAACGATTCGTTTATACGCGTCGACTGAGCGCCGAGCAAAACACAACTCAGTAATTATAGCTCTGAGACACATTATACTTGCTTTACGTTTCCACAAGTATTCTGATCATACCCGCTAGTTTATCATCGAACATTGCGTGTATGCCTCTGATAGTCTAGCCACACATGGTGGTATAAACCGACTATCTCAGACTATAATCCAATAAGGATTTGATGGGATTGATTCATGATTAAGAATCCACCAGAGTTAGTATATGCTTCAAGTGCGGACAAAACCTAACTATAACCTGCATATGAATCCTGTCTTCGACTCAACCTTTAGAAGCGACAAGTTCAACGTGTAAGTCACGTAACGTAAAATAAATACGATCTTTGTCAAGTACATCCAAATAAATACGATTTTCATTATTTGAATATGTTGCGACTTGTCCACAGCTCATAAACATGGTGGAAATATTGTTACATGTTGAAGATCCAAGTACAAACCCCAAAATACTGAATTGTTTGATTTTCAGATATTTTTAAAGTAACAAATGTGTGCTCTTAGGTGAAAAAGTCAGTGTTTCTAATTTTATGTTTTGAGGTAGATTTAGACATCACTTAACTTCATAAATGTCTTTAATTTAAAGATAACGTTTCAAAGAAGTGTCTGGTTCAGAAAATGGGTATCATTAGCACGGGACCATAAACACCTAATGTTAGGAGCAACCTGTTTTATACACTTGGTTACCAACCTTTGTATTTAGTTGGGGGCCGGGCTAAAATCTTGCTTTGAGAAATTCTTGTATCTTACATCCCTACCAACATTAATGCCAAAAATTGCCATTTTGTGAAGTTTGTAACGATCGAATCCTTTACAAACCCTGCTAATACAAAAGAAACTACATAGAGCTGTGGGCGAGAAATGTATTTATACCATCATAATTTCAAAACTATCCACTCGATTTTTATGGATAAGGCCGGGGAGAGGCATTAAACCTCGGAGAAGAAAATTTGCTAATTTAATGTATATCTCAGATTTTTTGTACCGAATATTGTTTTTGGATTAGCCAACATCAAAGCACCTGGTGTGGAACTATTTGTGTTAGGTGTAAATCATGCTGTCAACTAGGGGCTGCTAAGGTGGTCAGAAGGCCCAATAAAAAAGAGGACCAACGTTATCACAGATCAAGAAGTTCAAAAACGAGAGAGTTGGAATGCAGGTCCGCAAGAATTGCAATACATGGCTGGGGCGGCCTCGGTAATCTGACCAAAATTAAACAAAATTACACAATGACACGGTCAACTTTATTACTAGTTCTTGCTTCGAACCAATTGACTCAGGTACGCTTAAAGATGTCCATGAAGCAGGCGCTATTACATCTCAAACTAAGAATATCATTTTTTGCATAATGAAGGGATTTACCGGTGCCAAGGGCATAATGTGATTTATGATATTTGCTTAGTCTAAGCTCTCGTGAACTAAAACTGTCAAAACATTCAATAAAACCACCCGTCAGTAACCAATAAGTAATTAGTAAGTTAAATAAACAGGGTTTCCAAAAAGTAGCGCCACCTTTTAAGTGCTTCGTATCATGGACCATTTAACCTAATTACCCAAGTTTACAAAATTGCTGCAAAACACATACAAGCTATACTGGGTACATTATATTCGACGCATAGCGTGCAAGGTGTGCTAAGAGATTTTGGACCAGGTTACGTGCGTCCGTCTATGGCACAATTATTGCTATTACTCTGTGTTCACTTTATCAATACGCTATATTCCCAGGATACAAGATGTGATGAGTGGATCAAACAAGTGACTCAGAGAATAAATGCCCTCGTCGCGGTTGATTATGTTAGGCCCTGTCGCCGTATCCAAATTGCTTCTCGTATCCATCTTTTCTGTTTGTCAGTGTTCTTGTCGTGGATTTGTGCCCTTACCTATGTTTCTAGTCGATGGTGTGATTTTTCTGTGCGATGTGATATGTGTGTTGCTCACATTACGCTACAAGGCCCGCTTAGCAGCGCTATAAATTGTTGCCCTAAAAACCGGCACCAAATTTAAATATTCGCCTTCCATAATTTCATTTTATATCTACAATCCTGATGCAATTATTAAAAGATCATAATTTAAGTTGTCAATATTTTATTCGATACTCGATACTCGATAATTTAATGATAGATATAATTAAAATTTGAATGCAATTTTTAATCAGATGTAAGTGATATTTTTAAGAGTAATAACATTGACAACATTTGTGTCACGGACGGCCGGACGCACGTGACGTAACCCCAAAACTGTCTTATAAACAATAGCACTGGTGCGATGCATTTTAAGCTGGACACAACGGCACGTGCAATTAACATTAATAACAAACTTCCATCATCAACTGTCAATGTTATTTTGTTCAATCATTCGCCATTTTAACATATTTCGCCCGAGAAATAAACGATTCCCTTCACACTACATTGAACAAATTCAATAGATTCAAATCGTTAGGGTCGACGCGGAAACAAACTCTGTATTATTCAATCTTTGTTCTGGCTCAAAATATCTTCTTGCGCATGTCTTTTCACCTTCTACTTCATATGGTCGCCGTTCTTTTCAAGATGCTTCTGCTGAACTTTGGAACAATTTACCATATCATGTTAAAAAAATAAATTAAATAAAATCTGCTAAAACTCTTGAACAATTCAAATAATTGCTAAAAACTTACCTATTTAATGTTAATGTTTAATTTCTTTTTGTTTCGTCTTTTGTTACTCATGTTACTGTGTGTTTTTGTTTTTGTTTTGTTTTTGTTTGTGATAGCGCATAGGGACTTAATTGTGTTATGCGCTCAATAAGTATGGTTTTATTGTTATTATTATTATTATTATTTCCTCTTGTTTTGCAGAAACATGTGTAAAGTTTGATAATAAGGTTGAGGAGTCGATGATAGTTGGTATCAGCATATTTCTAAAAAATTGTTCTATCTCAGCATGCTAATTCTGTCGCTATTCAATTTACATAGTTTGGAGAAATTACGAATTTAAAAGGTGAGTCTAATTTTAGGACACCTTTTTATTCATTTATTCATTTATTCATAATATTTATTAACATAATCCAACAACGTATATCAATATATAACAATAAACACTGAGTATATAAATGATAAACAAACGTATATGCAAATTTCATGACGATGGAAATGAGATAGTGAATAGGACAGAATAGTGAGGTTGGAACTTGTGCGTAGAAGCCATTAAGCCGGAAAATGGCTTTAAATTTGGCTCCACCGCTGTATATGGATTTATAAGCGTACTACTACGAAAGGTCTTATGATATTAAGGTGGGTGATGGTTTATTGCAAAGAAAAGAGTACAATGGTAGAAGGCCAGTCCGATGACCCCTACTGTAAAAATAACAGTAAATGCCCTGGATTCCTGCTATTTTTACGTTTAATTGATGTAATTTCTACAGTGTGGATTCTTTATAATATTTCTTTGTACACTGTTTTGACTTTCTCAATATATCTTAGAAGTGGTAATTTAGGGCGACACGAAGGGTTTGAATTGAAATGTTGATTGACGAAGCCGTTCTTATAATAATATGACTGCACGACGTCACTTTAAAGATACTGTTTAGTTTGTTTACGGGCGACACTTTTTTACCAAGTAGCACCCGTTGTGAGTAAAAGTGGTGACATTTCATATATGCTCTTGGATCGAAAAGTGTCAAACATTACGTAACGTAAGATTCTTCTAGAATAAGACCTTTTGAGGGGGGTTTCTCTATGATGCAATTTCTCCGGGTAATTTCTACAATATGGATTCTTTATAATATTTCTTTGTACACTGTTTTGACTTTCTCAATCGTCTTAGAAGTGGTAATTTAGGGCGACACGAAGGGTTTGAATTGAAATGTTGATTGACGAAGCCGTTCTTATAATAATATGACAGCACGACGTCACTTTAAAGATACTGTTTGGTATACGGGCAACACTTTTTTTTACCAAGTAGCATCCGTTGTGAATAAAAGTGTCATATTTCATTTGCGCTTGGATCGAAAAATGTCAAATATTTCTTCACAGAATGTTTCCTTGTGCTTTCAATAAAACAACACTTGCTTGTCATGATTGTGTGAAATCAAACATCTACGTAACGTAAGATTATTCTAGAATAAGATCTTTTGAGGGGGTTTCCTCTATTACGGTATGTTAACACTGCAAAATGAAAGTTAACACTCAGAGGGATACATATGCAAAAGATTAAAAAATTGTCCAAGATGTACAACGTTTTATGAAGAATCACGCAGTCTGAAATATACAAATTACAAGGTTTGTCGGTTCCTCCTATAGCAAATAATTGCTACACGTCATGCACTTTTCATAACTTAAGTTGCCACTCTATGCCACTTGTATGTTTCTTATAGTGGATTGATCGATAACACTTCTCTGTTGAAATTCATTCTCGGGCTTCAGAATCTTGATTTGATTTATACTAGGTTAAGAATCAATATTCTTACAGACTGCTCAATGCGATGCAGAGCAACATTAAGAAGTTTACGTTTTGGAACGGAAGTTGCTGCTCCGAGTTTCTATTCTGTGGATGTCGGGAAATACTTGTTATTGCGGACGTGAGTGTAGGCGCCAGTTTTTGCGGACATGATTGTAATTAGACGATATCTTTGGAACAGTTCGTAAGTTAGAACCTATTCTCATGGCGGCACTTGGAAATGGGCTCAGATCGTTTGTGTTGGGAAGTCAACTTTTATTTGCCGTTGATGATGTACAGCTTTTCCGTGAACATATGATGAGGTAAAGGTCGTACCGCTTGAATCCGTTGACGTATGCGCGCGCGCTGGTGATTAAAGACCATTTGATGGTGAAATATAAGCTCTTCTTCTTCCTTGGCTGCCACACGTATCTTGAGAGCTTAATGCTGCATTGATGTTTCTATTTTCTTAATGACTGCTTGTGGTTGTAATTTCTCACCTTGAAGGGAAGTTCCGCGTGTCCGATGTATTCCTTGGAGCCATTGTTGTTGGGGGATGTGATCTCGGCGCTGAATATGATTCTATGAAGCCTAAACAATTTCAGTCGTCTTTGTTGCGGTAGTTGCATGTTTAGGTAGTTGCTCCGTGCGCTATTTCTTTATACTTTCTTCTTATGTGATTCGATGATGCATGTTGGGCATGCAACAGTAGCTAACTTTGACGGTGTTCCTGTTGAATATCTCGTGAAGCTTGGATTCCTTTAGGGGAGTGCTTGACGATGTGCTTGTCGATGAGTGTCAGGCAGTGACGTGTCCGGTGGGGCGGGGGGGGGGGGGGGGGGGGGGGTGAATTACTTAATTTCTATCCACTTTTCAAGGAATATAATTTGAAAGCCTCTGTTTAAAACCAAATTGTATCTTTATTATGGCAAGATTCTTATAAATATTACTAAAAAGAAACGCCGCGCGCGCATGTTTTCAAACAGATAATTGGCGAAAATGGTAATGATGGTGTGAAGTCATACGGGGGACTTGAGATCCTGTTCAGCCAATTTACCTGAGAAATCCTGGACGGTTTTCAGGAAGGATCTGCCGATGTTGGAAGAGAAGCTCTAGCGATATGGCGGGTTGAACCAGATGATTTGGCAACACAACAAAATATGTAAATTATTAACTTTCATTCTGTTGATTTTGGTTTGTTTATTTGTTTACTTGTTGTGGTTGGGTTTTTACCACAACTGTGAATGAATGCCCACAAAATAATATACATCAGAAGACGTTTCTAACATTGAATGGTATTCTCTGAATTTGTGTTAACGTTGAGTTGTAGAATTAACCATATCCTCCATTTCTCAATGTTCATCCTCTACAGGTAGTTATATCAGCTAGCACCCTGAAGAACACTAAGAAGACTATCTGTGTGATATACAAACTTTCTAGCGTGCCATTGAAGACATACTTTGTTGTTACGATCCTTTCAGGTGCCAACACGATAGGAGCCGCAAAAAACCCTCAAACTAAAGGACGTGATGTACTATTTCGTGAGGTATTCAATGTTTATATAGATTATTCTCCTTATTATATTAATAAATGCTTGATTTGCTACGCATACCTAGTTTAGATCAGTCGTTTAGGGCTCGTACTATAATATATAAGGTACATTTAGACAAAATTATTATTCGAAACAAAAAATTGCCAAAACTGTAACAATTATTTGAATTACAGTCATATTATGCAATCACTATGAATTTGATAGCACGTATTGTTCTTATGTTGGCCATTGCGTTGCTGGGATCACACCACTGTATTGCAAATACACAAACTGTGGATATTTGCAGTACACAGCATATCAATGTTACAAGAGAACCTGTGTTCTTTGAGATAATGAATAACGTTACTGATGGGGAAAATAAGTATTGCAGTATTGATACCAGTTTAACGGAAGCGAATGTGACATCAATTACGCTATTAGATCATGGTACAACTAATATGTTTTCCTACATGTATATTGAAGCATTCCCTGACCACCCTAATCCACCCATTTATTATCCTAATCATGACTATTGTAGTACCTCTCGGTATATTTCATTTACCCTGATGGACTTAATTCCATGCACGATTTCCCTACCATACGAGGTATACAGATTCCATTTCAGGAATATTCAGGCACATATTGAAATACATGGTATACTTACGCATACTCCCATATGTATAGTTGATCGCCCCGTCACGGAGGCTGGGGTACCATTTGAAAATACATGCAACATAAATAAATATGATATGGTCAAAGAAGCTATACCGTTGAGGTTTCCTCCAGGAAATGTGAAGTATGACATAAAATGTCCGACGACATGCAATTGTAGTCTAAGTTTTGCACAATGGACAGTTGTGTGTGGAAACACAACATCAAATGCTCTTATCATTTATGATTCCAAAATTACTGGTTTACTCTTACCTGATTTACGGCTTAATTACATTTTACCGGGCGCTTTCTCTACATTGAGGGAACTGAAATATTTAAACTTAGAAAACAATAGTATCGCCATATTGATTGTTGGCGTATTCCAGGGACTTCATCGGCTAGAAATACTACGACTAACCTCCAACGAACTGGCAACCTTGGATGGGGATCTGTTTGATAGTTTGGTACACTTGGAAGAACTATATCTCGATGACAATAAACTTTCGATTCTTCACGATGATTTATTGGTAAAAATGCATGATATCACTACCCTTACTCTGCATAGAAACGCAATAAAAACAGTAAAAAATCGCGCTTTTTTGACACTTAACCGGACAAAGTCGATTAAACTTCACGACAATCAACTGACAACATTACCACGTGATGTATTCCAATCAACAGTAGTGGTGTCTCATCTTTACATGGACAATAATCAAATAACAGAGCTACCACTTGGTATATTTGATTACATGGTTAGTCTCCTAAGTCTGTACCTACATAATAATAGATTAACCCAGTTGCCACGGGCAATCTTTGATTCATTAATACAATTGAGAAATATTTATTTAGACAACAACAACTTAACGATGCTTTCGGACAAGTTGTTGAACTCCAATATCAGATTACATACAATATCGCTTGGTGACAATTCCTTAACTAATATATCATCCGATACTTTTAATTCGATGTCAGAATTAATTTCGATAAATCTAGCGAGTAACGCCTTTTCATATGTGCCATTCGGATTATTTAATAACCTTCAAAAACTCTGTTTTACGCGAGAATGTCTATTTCTCTTAACTTATCACTTTTAACGAATTGTTGAAACATCATCTTCTTCAAAATTATAATCTGCACTGTGTGGAAATATTTAATTTGTTATAACTTTTAAATATAAAAAAATGAGCACTGACTCAAGATAACCCTCAATTATTCCTAATAAATCAGAAACTGACTTTATCTAATTCTTTTCGGATATTAGAATGCAATCAGTAATTGTCTTTATCTAATTATTTTATTAGAATGCAAATACATACTAAATATTGATACACACACAACACTCAATTTCACTCTCCAATAAACTGAAATACACACCCTTATTCACACATCCTATTTTCATTAATTAGAAATGAGTGAAAATACACTACCACCCGGAACTGCTTGCGCACACCATTAGAACTTATTCCCCAAACAGTCTTGTAATTTTACCCATATTAAGGTCAAATTCTATTTATATAGGTGCCTGAATATCTTCTCATTCATAAATTCATCTTTCTTTGACCTTGTAGCCCACACATTTTTCAAAATAAATATTTTTCGGAGGTAGCTATTTTCTCTATGGGGAAATCCCATGCAATTCTCGCCTCATTACTATTCATGAGCTCATTATCGCTGTTATAACGCTATGGGATATCCTTGCTTGCGAAAATCATCTCCGACAAATAATTATATTTACACTATTTTACGAAATTTAAGCACGTATATTTATTATGACAGGGATCTGTAATGCTCATTTATACCTAAAACATGGCTCGTGTTTTGATAACGTTTACTGGAATTTCCCAAACGAGCAGATACTTCGAGTCAAAACTTAATTAAAGCTTTGGTTGTAGAATGATACCTGTCGCGAACTGGGAGCCAGCAAAATCTCCAGACTGTAACTTGCAGCAGCAATTGTTCGAATCCTTTGTTAGACTGGAATCGATCACCTTTTTAGCGCATTCTTTTATGAATGGGAGTTGACCATTACAATGTGAGAGATAGAGATATCGCCCAATTAAAACCCATCCGGCAGTAAGTGCGGGTTTGCATAGTATGGTGGTATAGGCTGTTGGGCTATGTTGTTCCGATAACATAGCACAACTGATGAATAAGATATCGACTGACCTTGTCTGAAATTGTACATTACACATTCATTGTATTGTGGATGCAAATCATTGTCCCGATAATTTTAAAACCTGCCAGGGTTCTGTGCTGCCTCGTACGAAATACAGACAAACTGCGAGGTTCTCTGTCGTGTATTGGATCACTGATTTTTAAACCAAAATAATCAAATTGTATTTTAAATGTCAGATATTTCTTGGCAATTCAAATTACCTCCTCAGAAAATTACCATGTTTTAGGCATTTATAAGGACTGCGCGTCCTTATATAGGATATTGCATTTGCGAATATAACAATTTATTATTAAAAAACGGAATTTGTCAGAGAAGGTGTAGATGAGAGTGAATTTTCACATTGCGCAATAATAGCGGTAATGAGCCCATGAATAGCGGTAATGAGCTCATGAATATTAATGAGGCAAATTGTCTTTGGGATTTTATTGTGTAGATTTTGACTTTTCTCGAATTATTGAGTTTTGTATGAAATGTGATGATCGTAACATGCAACAAACATGAATTTACGAAGAAGAACGTAAATCAACAGTATGTTCATAGAAGATGGATTTTCTAGGATATAATACGGTGTATACACCCAACAAAAAGTGGTTTTGAAAAGCTTACTGTTTGTGGGCAGTCTTTAGTCCTGCAGTATTATACAGGATTATTTTTTAATAGAAAAAAAAAAAAAAAAAATCATGTGACAAGAGAAGCGCTATAAGTATCCATACACGAGTATATAAAACTTGGACTTGTAATCATCATCATCATCATCATCATCATCATCATCATCATCATCATCATCATCATCATCATCATCATCATCATCATCATCATCATCATCATCATCATCATCATCATCATCATCATCATCATCATCATCATCATCATCATCATATTCATCATCATCATCATCATCATCATCATCATCATCATCATCATCATCATCATCGTCATCATCATCATCATCATCATCATCATCATCATCATCATCATCATCATCATCATCATCATCATCATCATCATCATCATCATCATCATCATCATCATCATCATCATCATCATCATCATCATCATCATCATCATCATCATCATCATCATCATCATCATCATCATCTTCAAAATCGAAAGCAAATATTTATAGAAACAGAAGAATGTTTGCCGATCATTGTTTAAATTGTATCTGTCTAATCCTATAAATATTTGTATATTTACCAAAGAAGATTTCTTGAGCAACACCAGCATGCATCGTTTTCATTACATGACCTCTGGTGACAGAAATCAGTGGTCATTAATTACATGACAACTGATTTCTGTCACCGGTGTCTACTTGGTTCCCATTGACATTACAGTACAATACAAAGCTTATGATGTTGTCAAACGAGGGTCTTAAAGAAAATCCTTTGAGTAGTACAATTGGTGAGACTTCAATTCAGTCCTCTCTTGTTTTTCTTAAAGACCTTTTATTTTTGAAATAACACAAATGTATGTTTTAGTTGGGATTCAACTTCTTGTTCATTTGGCCAAATTATGCCTATATATACCATGTATTAGAAGGTGGAAGTCCAGACGACCCCAGCGGCTAATTACTTTAGCACATTTCTGGCACTGTTTGTTTTGGTGGAAAAGCCCTGTTGGTACTGTAGTGGCGCTAAGCATGCTGGTGTTGCTCCAGAAATCTTCTTTGCATGTTTACACTGTTAAATTGTTCTAATTTATTTTGAATGAATAGCATCATTTATACCATTTCATAATTATACGAGGATTAGTAATTTGTTGAAAATCGATACTCATGTAAATTTTCTGTAGGACACTAATGAATACATATCACAACATGTTTCATGCACTACGGTAAAGCCAAAACAAAGACAGTATTTCTAGTACGCTCAGTGAAATGAGCCAACTTTTATTAGAATACGTTTAAAATTGTGTCACAAAAAGTGTTAAATGACTCTCTGGCACCTCTAGCATTTCTAGTACGCTCAGTGAAATGAGCCAACTTTGATTAAAATACGTTTAAAATTGTATCACAAAAAGTGTTAAATGATTCTCTGGCACCTGTATAGGAGCCACACGTGAGGTCAACGTTTAGTAGAACTGATATCGGTCGCTGATGTCGGCAGACGCGAACGACCCGTTCCCGCAGTCGCCGTTCGAAACCAGTGTACTAAGGCCGCGAGGGACCGATTCCAGTTCTAACTTTAAGATGCGATACTAGTTGACGGATTCTCCAAACCTAGACTCTGTATGATATTGACCACCCGCACCCGCACTGCAAAATAACATGTTGGTAACAATTATTGAACTTTGTAAGTAGGCTTACATGTCCGTAAAGAACTATCAGCTCTATTCATTTTGATCATACACACACATCCAGTTTTTAAACGAGAGTCCCCCCGGGTAAATCCAGAACCACGAAAGGAGACTTTAATATCCTGCACAATGTAGATTGCACATTGGTGAATAGGTTACCTATACTTTTACAAACGGGGGTTACAAGACGTTTAACATTTTGACAATTGGTGCTGTATCCTCATTCATCATACTGTGAAGTTTGACTGAACATTTACAATTAAAATCCACTGAAAATATACCAAGTAAATAAAATGTTCTATCTTTCAATCTGGTTGTAGGTGGTTGTCAGGATTATAGGATTACATTCCATTTTTAATCATTTTGGGCAAAAAGCTGCCTTTTCTGACCACTCTGATAGGTATAGACCAAAGAATTTTAAAATAAAGCGATCATACGACTCATGCTGGTAAACTCTCTTATTTACAGGTATGAAATTTGTATATACATACAGGCTGTAACAAAAAAAGTTATACAGTTTTGAAAAAAATATTAAAAATATCTCCCGTAGAATTTCTGTTGCGAATTTTAATGGTTTGCGAGGGGAATTTTCTTAGCTTTTGAATAAGCTTTGTTTCATAACAATCGATGGTCGGTAAGCAGAGATATGATCAATTGTCTAAAGTAGTCATGAAATCACCTGGGCCACTTTGGGTTAATTAATGGTAAAATCACTGGGATGAATATGAATGGAATCGAACCAGGAACATAGCAGTGAAAGCGCTCTTGTTAGACAACAATAGTTCGTTTCAAGTGGTTAAAAGTATTACAAAGACGGTTAGGTCTTTACAAATATTATTTATTTATTTTATGAATTTATTTATTCAAATGAAATAAATCTATTTGAAAAAAGAATTATATTGTTCTCTCTAATGTTCCTTGCATGATACCTAATCATTTAATTTATACAAGCAATATTGTATGATATTATTGTGAAAGTGGCCCAACCCGATTTCTAGACGACTTAGTAGATTGGTCATAACTGTTAAACGCAAGTAGTTAAAAAGACCAAATAAAATGATTCTGGTAGCCAAAACGGAACTTAACACAGAGTGTAAGAGATTTTGACATTGCATGATTTTAACATTGAATTAAAAATAAAATTGCGATTGTATAACTTTTTTTTGTTACAGTCTGTATAACAAAGTGAAGGTAACGCGACGAATTTTTCAATGTTTACAGATCTTTTTGGTATTTACTGTCCTTTTCAAGGGAAAAAAAGGAAGAAAAGAAACGATAACCGACTGGCCGATCCGACCTGAGAGGTCAGTTTGCACGCACAACAGGGTTTATATTTGTCGTTGCCTAAACGCCATGAGTTTTTTTTCGTCGCCTAAACGCCATTAGTGTGTTTGATTGATATTGTATGTAGTGTAAAAAATGTTCACATAATAAATTTTATGTAAACAGTTTTTCATCGTTAATTTATTGTAGATGTATTCTTACTGATAGTAACTTATAGTAACACCAAATTTTTGAAAAAAAATCTCTTAATCTTGAGGGAAGTATAATTTATTACATAACTATTACATAAGCATTCCGTCTTGACGCCCTAAACGTAATAGAGCGCATAACACTGACAAAATAGATTAATAATGTAAGCTATGTTTATATTTTTTTTGACACCGCTGAAATGATATTCATGAACAAGTGTATGTCAAAACACTCAAGGGTTGGTCGTCGGGGAGGAAATATGGAATATCCTACAGTTTTAAACGATTTTGTCAGTGTTTAATATTGCGCTTTATTCCGTTATCTATTCATGAGATACTGTACTCTGGAGTACTAGAGTATACTCTGACATGATACTAATCACGTGATACTGTATAATTAATATCCCATGTTATTTTACATGTTCTACTACACAGATTGGGTGGCATAATAGCGTTAAGTTATGTTTTATCGCAGATACGAAACCTCAACCAAAGTTGCCCATTTGTTTTGGATCAAAAGAGTAGACACTAGTGGCAGAAATCAGTAGGTCATGTGATGAATATGATGCATGCTGGGGTGCATCAAGAAATCTTCTTTGGATTGATATGTTGCCAAGCTGTTCTTCTTTTTGGTGAAGACTTAGTAGAGTCTTCTCCTGGTAATGTTTGTCCTTTTAACAGTTGTTAAGTTGTTAACATTATAACACATCTTGTAAATAATGATTGATATTTATGTTATTTAGTATGTGTAAAGGAACGTAACGTGTCATTAATAAAAGTGTCTCATGCACGAAAATGTGAAAATACTCAAACAATTGGTTTATGTTTGTTTTTTCTTGTGTGTAATCTCTATACAAATTTTGGGAAATATTCCGTATATTTGGTGTAAATGCAAATTCAAAAAATGGTTCAAAACTCATGCGAAGCCAATAAATGGTGAATACAAATATACACACCAAACCACTTAGCTCTATCTATAGAGCCTTATAGACGATCCCTTTACTAACTGTAGAGGCATCATCTGTCTTGTAATGCTTGTACCTTGCTTTTACCTGGTCGTATTACTTGGTCGTCAGTCTGTCGCCAAAACTCCCTGGTCAGTAAAATTAATGTGAGCGGTTACTGGATGTGAGCAGGATCTATGATTTAAACGATAGAGGGGGTACGGTCAATGGATACTATTATTTGGTCAGTGGAATCATGAAATTATGGTGGAGTTCATCAGCGCCGTGGTGATGGTCAGTGTATTAAGGAACGATTTTTTTTCTTCTTTTTAATTTTCACTTTTTTCTCTAATTTTACCCTGATTAACCCTTACAGGCCCAGATCCCATGAAATCCCATTTTCCAGCATCCTGGTTCCGCGTGGCGCTGAGGTTTTTGTGTGAAATAATGGCCCCGGGCTATATAGCTGGGCGAATACACTCGCCCAGCACAGCTTCCCCCGTGGCGCAGTTGGTAGAGTGTCCGCCCGCCAACCGAGAGGTCGTGGGTTCAAACCCCGGGGCGTGGCACCTCTTGTTGTGTGTGCTTTTTTCGCTTGAAAACAATTTCGTTGGAAAATCCACCGGGTGGGTTAGGGTTAAAATAAAATCGACAGTCCTGAAATCAGGACTACAAACCACTACGATATCTTTGGCTTAGAACTATATACTATATACTAAAGCTAAAATTAATATCATTCTCGAGTTAAACCGTTTTTGTTTTGATAAACTAATATTACAAATTACCGGGTTTTTTCTTCTTAATGAAAATGAAAAGGCTAATTTTAAAGGTATATTATGCGATCTTTTAATGGAACGCCCGTATCTTTGAGTTATTCCTCTAAATGCAATTTTTCTGTTCAATGTAGATTCATAAACGTGAAACTAAAATATTTTGTAAGTTACAAAGCAAAACGCTTCCTAACTACATCAAAATTATGGTTTGAATGGGTTAAAACATTAACCCCGACAACTTATTTTCTGAGTGCTTTTTTGTTCGTAAATATAATTCCATGGTTTGACATGCTGGTTCCCTGCACCCTGGATCACCGCGTCAACTCATCAATAGGTACAGGTATAGGCAACTCCATTACTTGCGATATCGACTCTTCACCACATTACGTTGTCGCTATGTTTATCAAATACGGCAAATAACGATCAACACAAGTTGGAGTTGAGGTGACGCATCGAATACCGAATGCATTATCGCGCTGCCATGGCTATGAAGCAATGGGAAACGCGCTACACCATGTGTGTGATGTCCGGTCCGACCATATACTAATTACTATCCGACGCTGTCGTGGGCGCAGAAACAGTGTATTTGGTGCCAATCAATGACGTTGTTATCGTTTTAAGCGTGACGCTGGCATTGACCGAATTTATTTGTGGATTATTTTACGTCATTTCATACATAAACATCACTTTTATGCGATGACGTGATTTGCGCGTACCTGCATCTAGGGTTGTGTGAAGCCTATTGATGCAGGGAACCAGAATTGGTTTGACACCGCGATTGTCTTTCCTGATAGTCAAACTTTGTTATAAGAGAGAGAGAAAAATATGTGTAAAAGTTTGAAGAAGATCACTTGCTATTGCTTTAATTTGTTAATCAGAAGTTTTGATCAACTTGAGGTTTTCCTACATCTTTGAATACTTTCATCTTGATCATGTTTAATTGTTATTCATGTTATTACATGTTATTAAACATATGTAAAATGATAACGTTGTGGACAAATGCAATTATAAGTGAAGATTTTACTCACAGTCACATGTATCACCCAATACATGTAGAATTGCATGATACATGTAGTTGGGATACACAATCCCATGTTAAGTATCATGCCAGAATATAATCTTATTTTACCTCCCCGACCACCAACCCCATGTGTAGTGTTACGTTTCATTATTGAGCTAGCAGTTTCGTCGCACTACACACACGTCTATGATTTTTGCCCAACATCCATATCAAATCGGCATTAATTGTTAGATTTGTCAAAACATAACCAATTTACAGTTTGACTACCAAAATATGAATAAGCGTGTTGCATTCATGGGTCAAACTCGCTAGTCATAAGGGTCGCTAGTCATAAGGCTCATTATTCATAATTGACCGAACCCTAACCCTTACCCTAACTCTAACCCTAACCCTTACCCTAAGCGTAACCCTAACCCTAACCCTAACCTTACACCTAACCCTAACCCTAACCCTTACCCTAACCCTTACCCTAAGCCTAACCCTAACCCTAACCCTAACCCTAACCCTAACCCTAACCCTAACCCTAACCCTAACCCTAACCCTAACCCTAACCCTAACCCTAACCCTAACCCTAACCCTTACCCTAACCCTAACCCTAACCATAACCCCTAACCCTAACCCTACCTTATGACTAGCGGTCCTTATGACTAGCGGGTAGACCCCACATTTATTATGAATGCTAGTCGATTCATAAACCATGGACGCAGTCACATTTTAGTGCGATGTAGTCTCTTTTTCAACTGAGGGAGAGGCATTGAATTGAATAGAGACCTCCCGTGTTTGGGATTAGCCACATCTCTAAACTCTATTGAAGAAACCCTTAGCTATAGAATACACATTATTTTTCAAGTCATCTTAATAACATTTCAAGTAAATGTTACGGTCATTCACCAGGTTGTATTGAATGAGAATGGTTGTGGGTCAAAACCATGTTGCGTTCTCTATTGTTACCTAGTCAATGAGCGTGTTTCTACTGGGGCACGGAAAGTTAATGCTAAGTAATGATACAAGTGTCCCAATCGATGGGCCACGAAATTTGACCTTTGGTTATACCAAAAATACCATAGGCCTACTGCTTGAAAAAGACTGCCGCCGTAATTCCTTGTCATTTAATAGTGCGTGTTAACAACACAAACACGATAAACGAACATGAAATTCGTCGTAAACGCAGAGTCACAATGTGTAGCATCCATCGTGTACGTGTATACTTCCGGGTCACAAGAACTTAGCGTTAAGTTTTAACGGGTGGCTGTTTCTACTAGGCAAGTTAGCGTTAATTACCGTTAACAAACCTGGTTTGTGAAGGTTTTTGCCGTTAGAAAACTTAACGGTATTTAGCGTTATTTGGCTGTTTCTACTTGGTAACTTAACGGTAAGTACCGTTAAGTTGCCCAGTAAAAACACGATCAAATGATACATCTCTATTCTTAGCTGCGTCTAAAACAACCTCGTTCATAGTTATTATCCAGATTAGTCAGGGCCGTCAGAAGGGGGGGGGGGGGGGGGGGGGGTGCGTTGGGTGCGGACGCACCCCCCTTGAAAATCTCTTATTTTTTTTTTCAGGTAAAAATGGCGTTTTTCTTAGTTTCAAATTTCAATGATAGTAAAACTACTCATAAAACATTGACTACAGTGCTTTTTGGACTGCGAAATTTTGTGTCCGTGCGAATTTTTTTGACTCCCCCCCCCCCCCCCCCCCCCCCCCCCAAATTCACGAGGTGACTGACTTGGAAAATTTTTGGGGCAACCTTTTACGAAAAAAACACCTAGCTACGCCACTGCTTCCGGTAAAAAATCGTGAAAACGCACCCCCCTTGGGCAAAAGCTGCTGACGGCCCTGTTAGTGATACAATTTTCCCGAGCCATCGTCCAAATCGATGTTCTTTTAATTTGACCTTGACTTTATATCTGAAATAAGAGGTGTGGGGTTGGTTTCAGAATGCCATATGTTGGGACATCATCAAAGTTACCTGGCCAAAATAAATGACTGGACGAAACGCCAACTATGTACAAGTATTAATCGATCGTTGTGACAGAGGTTCATCGTTGGTTGGAGTATTTCATAGTTATCGCATGAGTGAGTTTGATTGAAAATTTACTTAAATGAGACAATCTGTCCCCATAATTTGATACCATATTCGTAACAATCAGTATTAATATATAGATACATTTGAAATTATGACTGTTTGAGAGAACTTTTTCACATGCATATTAAAGTTAACCCCCTGGGCACTACTGGCCTATCTTACAGTGGTTCTGATTGGCTTATTACAAGATGTACTCGTATGAATAGCCAATTCAAATGCAGCTTGTAAAATGTTTCATTCCCATCTTACTCAGGGATACAATTATTCTAACACTGTCTCTGATTGGCGCAATAAATGATGTATCTATCTTTCTAACCAATAGGCCGGTAGTTCTCAGGGGGTTAAATGTTCAAGGTAAATTCCAAATCTAATGGAGGCCTACTTTTCCAAACAGTTTCGGCGTTTTCTATCTACTGGATATTGTTTTAAATGGTGTATGACCTCTACCCCAATGATGCCAGAACGTGTTGACCTCCGTCACGTCGTAATGGCGTATCTTATCAGGCAATTTTGATATATATAGAAACCTATATGTTTATGAATGAGAGGTGTCAAATAACGGGTAAGATATAACAACTAAAGGGTAAACAAAAAAAGTAAGTCTCCCCCTAATATTAGATTACTTTTGTTTACATAACTTCACACACAATTAGACGTTTTGAAAAATTGAAACGATTATGATATTTGACTATTTTTGGGAAAAGTAAACTTGGTATAGCGAAAACGTTGTACGTATAGCTATGCGTTTTTACTTTTCAGAAAAGTTTCAATTGCTTACACACACATTCTGAGAAAACCATGCAGTATTGCAAAATCCAGGAAAAGAGGGGTCAGCATTTTTTACTCATACTATGAAGTTTTGTTGTGTTCCTCAGAGCATTCATGAATATCAGTATGAAAAATTCTCAGGTACCCCCCTTAGGGAGATATACTAGCCCCTCAAAACGAGGCTAAAATATCCCCGTTGAAAACTTAATAATAATGAATTTAGGAGACATTTGTTGCTATGTTTATAACAATGAAGGTACCTTTAATCACTTTCTCTTTTCGTACATCTGATGTGACATCATTCTACTATTCAAAAATACACAGAACAACTAAAAAATATTTTGGAATGTTCCATTATGAAGAATAGGGGTGGTGCTACTTTTCATGGTTTTAGAAATATCTCAAAAGTGTGATTTTTCACCGTTTTCATTTAAAAAACAAACAATTTTCATATCTTTTAATTTTTTTAATATTTGCGCCATGTATTACCCTATTAGTAATGTTTATAAAAATGCATTTCAAATAATGGTGCCATGATGAGTATTTTGATCACATGACATTAATGAAGGTACACTTTTGTATTTTTAGCAAATATTATAATGTATTTAATGCCCATTTCCCCTTCCATATTGACTTGTTTTGAACCATTGTCAAACAAATTGTTCCCCATTTAGTTTCCCACTCAGTCCAATAAACTCATCATTTGACCGGCTCACTCGTGTAACCATTTTAAATGGTTTAACCCTCTTAAAAGTGGGTTATTCCATTATTTTTATAGGGAATTCACAATTTACATAGCATTTTAAACTTTAATGTGGCACCGAATAATGCACAAGTTGTTTTTACTTGAACCATATGAATACACATGGGTATGCTTATTGTATGCTGGCTCAAACACATGACCATACAAGGTTGATACCATTATTACGTAGGGGTGTATGTCCTATAATGGTTTTACGTTTGACGCATTTAATTAAGCTTGGTAATTGTACAAAGTAGAACATATATTAATTAGTCATATTCAGTATTCATTCTTTAATCTGAGCATTGTTAATGAGCAGACTAAAACTTATAGTCAAATTAAGAGCATTCCATTATATAAGAGGGGTGTTTATTTGCCTTTATCACCTTTTCTGTGTTCCTATTATACCCTCTTTGTGCATTTTCATGAATTGTACCGTACTTTATATCTTGCTTTGTCAGTACTCAGCAATCAATGTTTTATATATGCATCCAACCCTTAAATTAAACAAACAAAATTTAATAACCATAATAATTTAGTTCAACATTTAACTGGTGATAGTAAAATGTATATTGTTTGATAATGCACAAATAATGATCAAATAGCTCAATCTCTAGAAGGTGAAACTTTTTTTTGTTTCAAGCTAAATTATTTTTAACAAAATATTAGACCATAAACGGAGTTGTTGGTAATTCCCCTAGATACTCGAGAATCATTTTCATAATACAAATGTTGATGTTTTATTATCCATGCATGAATGAGCATATGATTTATACTAACATTTTACAAAAGTCATATCAAATGCTACATTTGTTACCAAAAGCAAGGCCACAAAATGATTGATATACAAGTACAATAGATTCAGATTTTAACTGCGATGCCATTTGTGTACTCATTACTATATCACTCATAACATACATGAGCCAGAAATAGTGGTCTCAAGAATATTGCGCAAAGTCACAAATGTTTTTCTTCCTATATCAAAGAAGAATTCTTGTACAGATTAGGAACTGTAGCAAGCACAAAGTAACATTTCACTTTCTGAAGAATAAGCCAAATGCTAAATGTGTAACACAATATAACTAATTATCTTGAAAGCATGGACATTGTTGATGAATAGCTGAGGCTTAACGAAGCTAGCTTTCCTTGATGTTGTTCCAACTGGGTCAATTTCAAATTTGACACAAATTTCTTCTAAGTATTTCAGCTTGAATTGGTTGAGTTTATGATTTTTAGCTTGTTTGCATAAATCATGCTCCTGGTAAACTAAAGGGTGTCCAAAATCAAGTGTACCGAAACCGGCATTTCTTATTTCTCTCCGGTTGTGTTCCTCATCCCACATATCTTCCTCTACCTCCGCAGCACTTAACAGGATGTCTAATTCAGCCCGTCTTTGACGTGAAGACAAACATCCGACGAAACTTGAAATTTGTCTTTCAGAGCGCCATTCATGTGGCAAGAATTCCAGGTTGTGTAATGAATCCGGTTTGTGACGCATTTCAATGGCGACCTGAGCTGGATCTGCTTTATTTCCGGTTCGAGCCCCTTGAATTTGGCTGTTAGATAGTTTTTCACCTTTTCTTGAATTCTCGGTGCCCGCTTTATAACTTTCAAAGCCCATCCGTGTTGTTTTTGATACTCTTGTTCTTCGATCATCTGATATTGATGCTTGTGATGGTTGAAGAGGTGCTTGTTGTTCACGTGTCATCTGCAACTCGGATACTTTCATTGCCCACCTTTTCTTGAATTTGTCATATGACGTGTCCTTTTCTTCCTCCTTTGTGTGGGTACCTGTGTCCATATGACGTTCTGCATCATCAACAGAGGAAAATGAAAGGATACTTCCTGGTTCGTTACAAAAAAATAGTGTAGGCTTAGAACTGGAACCCTGTTCAGCTACATGTCCCATTACTGAAGTTTCTTGATGTTGTGCTTCAACTACTACTCTTAGCTCAGTCATAACATGGGTTTTCTCTAGAGTGGGCTTGATAACCTTTCCTTCTCCCTGGTTGTATGCTTTCCAGCAGCGGATACCTTCCTTCTCATATGCGAAATTGTTCAACAAACTCACTCCTTCAATACTTTCACCTGTCCCTGGTGATTTTGAAGTATCTACTTTAGCAAGAATAAACTTGCAGCCTTTTACTCCACCATTGGACTCTAGAACTGTTTTCATATCTTGAGCTGTAACTACATCGTGCTTCTCATTGACAAACCTACGGATATGCGCTTTCATTGGAGCAATTTTCCTATCGCAAATATCCTCCCCTGATTGTGGGTCGGAGAAATCATATATTGCAATGGTAATTCCAACTCTTTTACCAATTTGTGGTAAGGCTAACAGAAGCTGGCTGCTATGGTAGCAGCCAGCATTGTCACTCTTTAAGAACGCTTTAGAAACATCTTCATTTTGATTCTTCACATGTTTCAGAACATCTTCAATGATTGATGAAACAGCATACCAATTCTGAGTACAAGAATTAAAGAGGTGTACATAACACTCTACTTCCAATTTGCCATCAATCTTTGATCTTGCGATCACACACGCTACATGCCAACTACGGCCACGTTTTCCAAAAAAATCAGACATTTGCTCTCTAAATCTATTAGGTTAAAAAACTTCATCGCCCAGTCCATGACAAGCATGATGCTTTTGTCATCCATTGAGTTTAGAACAGCGTGTTTTGCAGATTCTTGGTTGTATGTTCTAAGAATATGAGCTTTCCATGCACCGACATTTGACTTTGCAATGTCAAACTCATAAAGAAGACGTTGTACTTCATCTTCTGGCAGCGTGGAGCTTTGAATAGCATTTTTGACATCGGCGAGTACCCTCTCTAATTTATAACATCTGTTACATTGTACATCATGGTCATGATCACAGCTCTCATCATAGTCGGGACTTGTTGGATCGGTAAGGGCATACTTTGAGCAGTGATCAGGACAATTATCTTCATTTTTAATGTGCGTTTTGTAATCAGTTTTCAAATACAATTTTCCTTCTTTTCCTTTTTATTTCATCACACTTTTTTCTTTCAAAACCTGCATTATACAGGCTATTGTGATGTCATCCAAAGTGTCAAAGGCCCTTCCACCTTCCGTCAAAAAGTAATCTAATCCTTGCAACGACTTTTGTTGACTTGCAGAACAGAACTTGCAGGCCTTGGAGTCGGATTTCAGTCTCACGTGTGTTTCAACTACCTAGTATACTCTCTGTTACCATAGTTGCAGAATGTTCACCAAATAATCTTTTAATACCATGTTTTCAGGAGGGAATATAGATGGATGGTGAATTTTGAGGGAATATAGATGGATGGTGAATTTTGAGTAGATATCTTGATGGGGTGGGGTGGGTGGTGTGGGGTGGGTGGGTGGGGTGGGGTGTTGAAAACATTGGCTGATGATGCTACTCAGTAATAATCCTTACAGGTATAGTTTCGGCTCATCAGCAATAGCTCACCCTGATGCGTGATGTAAAGCGCTAGGGTTTACTCCCTATAACATAACCCTGTTGCTTGACACTCTGTTTTAAGGGGTGGTGGAGTGGGTTGTGTTGGTTGGGGTGTTGTGGTGTGGGGTGAGTGGTATAGGGGTAGTGGTATATTTGAGAGGGTGGCCCGAGAAAACAACTCGTTATTTAACTTAACGATCAACAAGGCATCTATTTTAGTGCAATTCAGATAATGTATTGACAAAAACACCCCTCCAATAAAATGGTTTGACCTATAAACAATGGTTAATGACATAAAAGGACTATGTTGGCCCTACTTTGTGTCCAAGGAGTAGTTGCATTGGAATAAAAAAGATTATTACACAAACCATTTGAAGAAAACTCAGCATAATTACAAATGTGCATTTTCATACTTTTACAAAACTGCTCGTCTTTTTGAGGTTGGTTTATACTGAATCAGAGGAGATACCATTATTTTGACTTTTAAATTTGATTAAGCAATGATATAAATAGATTATATGTTAAAATTAAACAAATTAAAAAATATGAAAGTTTTGTTTTTTGTAATCAAATTTTGTCCAATAATTGCACTTTTTAAAGTTTCCTGAAAACACGAAAATAGGAAAACACCCCTTTAAAAAAATAGACTAACCCAATAACTTTTTTCACACATCTTATCATATTTACAAAGCGGAGGGTACTAATTTACCTCATGAGAAGTTTGATTCTCATTGGCAGTACCTTTCTGTTCGTTTGGACTCATCCAATGTACTACTTTTATTACTTTTTCTTATATAATTGCCGTTTCCAGGGGGGCCACATTTAGGGGGGTCATGAATCTTAGCCTATGGGGGTCGGAGAATTTTTTTATTTCACCACTGGTCATAACTTGGGGCACTTACTCAATATACAAAATATGAACCAAATATGCCAACCTTCGTGTTCCTCCCCCTGCATGAGTCTACCAGAATATCCTTCTAAAACGTCTAATTGTGTGGTAGTGTTAGGCAAACACAATTGTATAGGATTTCGAAAATTGCCACTGTTCCTGATAACATCGTTTTGGGAAAATGAGACAATTTGGGGAAAAGTAAACATGATATTGAACAGGAGAAGCTTTCTGTGAGAAGCCAAGCACTTTTTCTTATTACAAGTCTTTAAATTTTTCAAAACAAATAATCCTGTGCGGAGTTTTGCAAACAAACTTGGTCTAATTACCAGTGCCACTTTTTCTGAAAAAAATCATTTTAGGGAAATGTGACTGTTTTGGGAAAAGTAAACATGACATCGAAAAAACCTTTCTATTGGTAGCCAAGCATTTTTTCTGTTCATAATCGTTTCAATTTTTGAAAACGTCTAATTGTGTGTGAAGTTATGTAAACAAAAGTAATCTAATTTTAGGGGGGTGGGGGCTTACCTTTTTTACCCCTTTATATTGTATTAGAACTGAAGACAAAACAATTTACACAAGGCAATTAAACAGTAATAAATGTCATATTGCTTTTAATAAACCATTGTACAATAAACGTTTCAATGTTTTCCACAACTTATTGGTAAATCAAACAGAACGAGTACATTATTTTTGCAATAGCAGCACGAATTTATATTCAACATTTTAAAGAAATAGTGAGAATGGCATTGCTTTAGGTTTAATTGAAAACAAAGTTATACGATATAATGTTAAACCACGCTTTTCGTAGGGATTTTCATGTTCAAACCATTCTATCAGCAAGATCAGTTATCACGAAATTATACGTCTCAATTCAAAATGATAGTGCATTTCCCTAATCTTGCACAGCCATCAATGACAATGTGTTATTGCCATCGTAGTATGTGGATTGGATTGGATAGCTGACTTTAACATACACTCGTCCAAAGAAGTTCCTTGCCACTCATTGAAGTTCAAATATTGAAGCTCAAATATTTCACATAAATATTAAATATAAATTAAACAATTGCATGTCAAAATAAGCAGACAATAATTCTCTATCATGTCTGTATGAAATTAAGATGTACGCATTCATGCATGGCTGAGCACATTCATTAAGCAATGGTAAGGTTCATATTGTGTTCAATCATTCACATTAACATTTGAATGGAGGGATTATCCAATTTTTTGCAATCTTCTTCCACAGACCTTGCCATTGTCAAGTGAATGGGATCTGCCATGCATGAGTGATCATGTCTAAATTCCATGTTAAGCTGTTAGAGGATTACTTTCTGCTTATTTTGATATACAATTATATATATTCTATTAAATATTAATTTGAAATATTTGGACTAAGTGGCAAGGAACTTCTTTGGACGAGTGTATTATGTGGATTGGATTGGATAGTTGACTTTAACATACATTACAAAGATCAAATTAAAAGATGAATGACTTATCTTTCTAGTACTATTATTAATTTTAAATATACACATCTGAATTTCGACACGTTTGCAAAAAAAAGTCCGCAGTTTTAGCTCACCCTTTAGATGTTTCCGGTCTTCATATTCATCTTATTGACTTTTATGAACATTAAATAGACAAATTAGACTCTCTAATGTGCCCAGAGCATTGATTAACAATGTTCAAGTCAAACAAGATTTAAGAGCGAGAGTTGGGGTATTCAAACAGGGTTTAAAAATCCTGTAGAAATAGACCAACTCGCTGTTTCTGACTCTATCCCTATTTTCAATACCACGTTACGTTATAAATCACACATAACCGCCAAAATGACATTCATTTCATATCTGATTTATATATCTATATTTATACTATAGACGTCTATGTAAAGTAATGTTCCGTCGATATACATTCAGTAAAAATCAAAATTGTTCAATTCTTCTTGTTAGATCTTAAACTATGTACAGGTATTATTCGTTGTCACAGAGGTCCATCGTTGGTTGGAGTATTTCACAATTATCAGATGAGTCAGTTAGATCATTCGGTCACGTCCCTGAGATGGAAAACAAATGTTTACACTTTGTTACTATGGAAATTCAATTGTGTAATGTAACACAATAATATGATTTCAAGTTTCATTTTCAACAAGTTAATAATAGAGTCATTATCATTAGTCTGCTTATGAAAGGTGTAGTAAATACTTAAAAACGAACCTACTTTCATATTGAACTTTAAAACATGGTTTTTCATAAACCATTAATATTTTACCCTTTTCTTGAGATTTTAATCTCGAGAAAAACATTTTCATTAGGTCAAGTGTATATTGCACAGAAAAAATGGATAAACTTTGACATTTTAATTTTATGCTAATTTTGTAGGTATGGTAAACTATCCATTTTACACTCTTGAAAGTAACTAAGGACGGCGTAAAATATGTCCAGACAACTTAAAAACGGGGTCAAAATTCGCCTCCGTTGTTTTAAAGAGTGGATGTTTTTGGTATCCATGAGTCACTTAGATTAATTGGAGACCATTTCATTACTTAACATCGGGGCATTTTAACACCTCTACCTAATAAAGAATTTGATGAGAAAACAATGGTTGACCTTTATCATTTGTTGACCTTTATCATATCAAAGCAGCATCTGAGCATTTTATTATTTGACCCCCTACATTACCTTTGACCCCTAAAAGGGATACACCCATTATGCTGGTTCCCTGCACACTGAAACCTCGCGCTAACTCATCATCTATGAATAGTTGTGCGGAGCCTCTCAAATCCATAAACTTGGTTTGTAGGTTTATGATTTGGTACCATATTCTTGCTTTGTTCCAATGATACATTTTGTTCCAATGATACATGTCAGTCCCCAAAGCATTAGTTCTGATGACTTTGAGGCTGTTTGTATCAGATTGGCAATTCTTAAATAGAATACAAAGTCATGAAACTGGTTTTTGTTATACTTACTGCTGAGCTACAAGCGATGTAACGTCTCATGTCCATCTTGTTCCTTACTTTCAGATTGCATAGAGCACATGCTTTGCCATCGGGTCTCGTACATTCTTAAAAACAAAATGGCGATAAAAATATTGTAAAACATACTCGTACATAGACTGATTTATTGATTTACTAGCTCATAAATATTCATTAGCCAATTACTCGAAGCTTGTATTTCGCATACTTCCCCGCTTTCGCGTAATCACGTAGATGCGGGGAGAACGGCTACCGAACCTTTATACCGCACTCCTTATCATATCACACGCCACCATTCAACTTATTTTGGGACGAGCATGATTTCCATTGTCAACATGGTTGTTGGGGGCTAATGGCGTTTTCAGAACAGACGTCGGTTTAGTATTTCACGGAGCTGAGAATGATTTGCAAAATATATTGAATAAAAAGGATGCGAAACAATAAAAATGCAATAAATTAATTTTTTATTTTCATCTTCTTATTTGTTGTTGAATCAACATAATTTTTCAAAGCGAGTGAAAGTGGAATGGCTATAACTGGGTGGTATGTTAACTATGTATCTAATAAATATTCCGTGTGATGATTATGCTTTGAAGACAAAACTAAAATAGGTTTCATTAAAACAATAATATTCATGTTATATACTTCAAAATGCAGCAAGGGTCGTTAATAAACTAATTTCTTTACACAAATGATATGGTCGGTTTAGTGTATGAATAGATAGGTTATCCTTGTTTTGGATTATTTGCCAAATTTTCGGGAATTTAAACTGTGTTTAAGATTTTCAGAAAACAAATCACACCTGTTTCATGACATGTAGGCCAATCTTTTAACACGGTTCATGCAATGAATTGGATGTCATTCACCGATTCAATAGAATGTAGAATAGGCTGGGCGCGATTCACCTTTGTAGTGCGTTGCGCATGGCTATATGGAAAAACCTCTATAACGAAAGTTGACTGTTTCAGACTGATTTGGATGTCACCGCTACACAATTATAGGAGATTGCCATTCCGACTTATACTCATAATGTCATTTTAATGAAATTGATTCATCAATTTAGAAATTTAAAAAGTATAAAACTCACTTCCCACTTTGCTTCCCCTCTTCTCCATTTGGGCAGCATTGAAGTAGTCTTCTACATCTTCCAAAGTTAATTCTTCAGAAAGTTCTTCCTCAAGCGGTACTGACAATGCGACGGCGACAAGGGCCAAGGCTAGAATGATCAGGAGTGTTTTCGAAGCCATTGTGCTGAAAGTGAAAAAATACAAGAACCCGTTATTTTTGTTCCACTTCTACTCGCCCCCTAAGATCAAGACAAATTGCAGCATATTTTGTTCGTGAGAGCAATTACACAGTCAAGATCCTGAGAGTTTAGCATTATCATGGCTAGTTTGTAAAGCAATGATAATTGAGGTAAATACTAAATAATATACATGTTAACAAAGCTCGTAACCTCAAATACATGATTTAAAATGCAATTGATACTCGTCGTACTTGCACGATGCTTCTGATTCTGACAAAATTAAAACTATAGGCCTATATTGTCTTTGACAGATGACGACTGACGATGTTAGTGAAACTATTTATTAACCACATATGGAGGTACTCGGTGTAGTTGTCGTTAATGTTTTGTTTACCAATCGTCTATATTTCGTATGTTTCGTGGTATGTTTATAATGTGCTGCATATCATCGGAAACTGATGTGCCCCAAAAATGCCAAAAATCACCACTTTTTTGTCCTGAAAAATCAATAGAGCATCTCTCTACAGGGTGTATCAAAAAAATTAGGACACTTTTTGATGACGGTTCAAATCCTTGTTAAATCACTGAAGCATGACCACATTTTATTTTAATGTAAAGAACAACCAATAAAGATAAAATCCTGAAAAGATGAGAACAATCCATTATAAATTAAGGAAATTGTGACCTATTAGGCAAGGCAATCTATTTTGTAGAATGTACAATGGTCATTCACACAGTAATAGTAACATTAACGCGCACACTATTAATGCCAATTCTACTTCTTATCATGCTAATGAACCATCTACAGTGGGTTCGAGAACTTTTTTTTAATTTGCACAGAATATGCATGCATCTGATTTGTGGATTAGGCCTATTTAGCCAGTATTGATTTGTGCCAGAATTAAATGGATTACCAAACTAATCTTTGCTATTGACTGATATGTTTATAATTATTGAAACGTATTGAAACGTAAACCATGTTATTTACTGGTCTATACATGTAAATCCCATTGTACAAACCAGTAAATGACATGGTTTACGCAAAGTACGCTAGTTTTCTTATTTTGAATCGGATTGAGCTCATATCTTCAGGACATCATAATAATTAATTGGGCTTTACATTGAGACTAAATTGGTCATGGTCCAATGATTATAACAAGTATTACATCGTCATGAAAAAGTGTCCTAATTTTTTTGATACACCCTATATATATGATGTCAATGTAACACTTGATATTTTCAGCACAACATAAAAATTATAATGCGGGGAATTTGGCATATTGAAATGGGTACAAAGCAAGTGACTGAGCACTGATACAAGTGATTGTTACAAATATGATATCTGTGGAAATATGAACATATCAGATTACTATTAATATGCAACACAATATGAATATCTCACGAAACATCCGACAATTTGCGATTGAAAACAAAAATCTGTACTGTTATTATATTAATATACAAACAAGATATCTTAAACGGTCACAAGCATTCACTTAATTCCCGAAGTATAATAACAAAACAAATGATTATACATGTAGCCCTTTTATTATGTCTTAATTGATAATAAATTTCAGTTTCTCTTGAAAATATGAGGTAGGCCTACTTCACATATTTTCCGTATCAGCAGGTTAATGTTATAGCAATGAATATATTATTAATCTTCGAACAACATTTTACAATATCAAACCATTATGAAGAAAAAAAACCCCACACAATAATATTGGTAATACCCGACTATTAACCAGAATATACATGCAGTATAATGAGAGAGACAAAAATTGATCACTTACCAGTGTACAACCTCTGAACGGTGGCGTCAAGAATTGAGCAAATCTTTGTTATCTATAGAATAGGTTGATATGATTTGGAACTGAAAAATCACATTCCTATATATAGACAACTTTGTGTGCTAGCTGTCATCGGGGTGTCAAATGGTTCATTTAACGTCACCATCAAAACCAGGTCAAAATGACATTTCTTAATTGCACGGTGAGAAATATTAAAGTTGGACCGTATCATTAATTAATCCAGCCTTTAGCGCAACTATCTAAATACCAATTTAAAAGCATTTGACCACATGTGCCAGCAATTTTGCTTAAAATGTCGACAATTGAACCATTTCGAAACCTTTCATGTATGAAATGTTAAAAATATTTAATTCATATGCATTTTATTTTAACTAACTTCGGGGAGTTGAGGGTTATAGAAATGTCTAGAAGTTGTTTGACTTTGACCTACATGATTTTCCAATCAAATGATGATTCTAATAAAAGAGCTCTCTCTGCACATGAAAAGTGGCCAAAGCTGAATTTGACTTGCTTGGGTAGATTTGCCATAACTTGATAATGAAAGCTCCAAAATGGATAGAAATAAATTCTTGAGCTTGATGAACATGTTTATTACTATATACTTCATGTACACTTTTTTCACATGGGACACTTTTTTGACACGCCCTGTACATACCCGGAGTTTCCTCAAGACTAAATTAAACAACAAAAAAAGAAGAAAAAAAAGGACATAATGAGGATCCGATTTTAACACTTTCCACACGGCAGTCCTCTGGAAATTTCACAAAACGTTTAAAAAAAAAGAAAAAAGATTATTGAATTTCATCACCATATTTGTAATCAACATGAGAAATGCATGAAATTTAATAAACCAAACATGCTTATGTCAGTAATTTGTTAGATAAGACTTTGACAGTTGGAAAAGATTTCTAAAAACAACTTGTTTTGTATAATAGTAAAGCTAATAGCCGCACGGAAAGTGTTAATGCTCGGCTTGAATGATTTGTCTTATTTTGTAATGTTATTTCTTTTCAGACATTTTCTTATTATGACCATGATTTTTTGCTGAAGCTACTCTTAAGCCTACTCCACTCTCGCTCTGGTAGCTGAACAAGACTCTACGGAAATCCTCGGACAATTTGCTCAAAATGAAAACCTCGTGGGCTTTGGAAAAGTCTACTCCCATTCACCGGGAGATTTAGAAGATTTAGATTAATCCTAATTTCACTCCTCACCTTAAATTGCCGATTGCAGGAACAGATGAAAAGGATTAAGACAACGTCTCAATCTTGATGATAAAAGAAATATAAATATTAGAGAACTATTGACATACTAATAAAATGGTGTTGAGTACATTTCAATCCGTGTAATATATCACGGAATACGCAGTGCTTACACAATCACTGATGACTAAACTTAATGAATATAATTAAATAAATGTAAAAAACTGCAAGTCACGATAAGCTAAGAGAAAGTTCCTAAAATAGACGAAAGGAAAAGTAAATGAATAAACGTAAACAATGTTATTTTGCACAACCATTTCTTTATTTCACGGCTGTATTTTTGCTTGTAAATCTAAAAATCTAAAGTGACTAAATCATGTTTAGGTTTCAAATACGAAGATAGAAGTCTACACTGTAGTGCGTCATTTTGTTTTACTAGATTCGATTATCCATTCTCATTGGATCTCAGAGAAATAGGCGACATTTTAATGAGACAACACGACGTACATTAATTAGCGTGACCACCCTCGCGTAGTGCGTAGTAACCATAGTTTTATTCCATCTCTAACTCTAATACACCACACGGCAACATATTTGTTGTCCGATCCCCAAAATTCACAAGAAAGGTCACCCCGACCCCCCACTTTTTCAGGTTGTTTAGGGTTTTTTCATTCTCATGCCTGAATATGGTATTCACACCTATTATTTAAAATAAATATGAAAATGTTTCCATAGAATCCGTCTCAATGTATTGAATACTTTTAAGAATTGTTGACCATTGTCTCTAAAGCAGAGAGAATTCGTTTGTTTCTTCCTTTTAATGACAGCTGTAATTATATATGACAAAAATTAAATCTATCATGGAAAAAATCTGGGATCAGTTAGGTGACGAAAAAACGGTCGGTCAAACGGTTTTTTTATTTTTTGTTCATTAAAAAATAAATAAAAAAATATCCATTTTTTTTCTCAACATTTTCTTCTTTTTAAAATATTTTAAAGAAAGGTACAAAGTTGCCAAGTTTTCCACAAACATTTGCTTAAAATTCGTTGCCTTAGCTCACTTGAAACAGTTGACAATTCTTTTCAAATTATTATGTGACCTAATCATGCTATTGTCGTCTATTGCATTTGGAAAGGACCCGTGCTGGTGGGAATATCTCGTTGCCATGGTTGCTATAATTATTCCAAAACTGTTCCAAAATTTGCAAGACGTTTGGACAAAATACGCACAAGTATTCGCCGTTTAAATAATCATTGTGTACATAGTATAAATCGAAGAAAACTACTGGCAGCTCAAATGATATGTAAGAATACTTTAAAGGCCTTTCCGGATCTCAAGTGTTTGCCCTGGGCAAAAGTCACATGACTCGCTACATACCCGAAACTCCGCGTACACATAATATAAACCCATGATGCAATACGAAGTGAGACCGGCTACAAACAGCAAATATGAACGAAATCCATGTCTAGAAATGTTTCGAAAAGTCAGTCTATTCATGTCAATGAAACCAGGGTTACAATATAAAGCAGCTTCGAATCATTTTTTGGGCGAGAACCCCATCTTAAAAACATACTAAAACTATATATATAAAACCATTTAACTTCAGATTTATGGAATAATGTTCACGAAAGATATTTTAATGTATTTCTGTTGTCAAACTGTTATACAGTGCGCCATTGGCTCAATCAGTAGCGCATCCGACTTGTGATCGAAAGGCCTGTGGTTCGAATCCCACTGGGAACCTATAACCTCCGTTGTATTATGAATGAAAGACACATTATATAGTATATTGTTCTATGATACTAAGGGACCGTTCATTATTTATGCTGGAGGGCAAACTATAAACTATAGGAGGGGGGGGGGGGGGGGCGTCATGTAACTTTCATATGTAACTTTTTATTCTTAACCAGGGGGGTTGTGTAACTTTTTTAAAACTATATAGATGGTGGTGATTAGGGTGATTTTAGAGGCCATTTTGGAGTGTAAATGCAATTTTTTTTCTGCGCTTCGTGCATATTTTATTAAAACCTATCGACTTCAAAATCTGTTACTATGAGACGACTTCTGGACAGCAAATCTTTTCTGTGCCTCGGACGATATGGTGGAACAACATCTATGTAATCATCAACGGTCGAGAAATTAGAGCCACGGGGTGTATAATGTAACAAAATTCAATTTTATGATTTAAAAAAATGTAATTTATTGCATGCTTTTCACCTCGTCTCAGCTTTGCACCAATGCTCACAAAAGTAGAACGTTTTACTGGATTATACGTTTCTGCTCAGAATGCAGGCTAACTTGTTCGGGTTATAAAGACTCACAAAACCACCCAAAATGTATAAATATGACACAATTTCCGCTCGCTACAATCGTCATTACTTATTTCACACAATAAAAAGAAGGGCAATCATAAAATTATTGGCCGTTCAGATAGGGCACAAACAGAATTTTCCAACGTATCCATGAACAAAATTCCAATGGTAAAGACAGCCCCATAAGTATGTGACAAGTTGATTTTTTTCAGGGAGGAGGGGGGGGGTTGTGTAAAAAGCTACTGGTTAGCAGGGGGGTCATGTAATTTTCAGTTTCAGCTGTAGTGGGGTTAGGTAATTTTAACATACGAGTCTCAAATTTGTCCCCCCCCCCCTCCACCATAAATAATGAACGGTCCGTAAGGCCTAATCCTTCCAAAAAAACGTATGACATAATTATGATACCAATAGGACATTCCTTT
This sequence comes from Ophiura sarsii, assembly GCA_035610835.1. Classification (NCBI taxonomy): domain Eukaryota; kingdom Metazoa; phylum Echinodermata; class Ophiuroidea; order Amphilepidida; family Ophiuridae; genus Ophiura; species Ophiura sarsii. The sequence continues at coordinate 57,553,764 of CM069448.1, forward strand.
TTTTAAGAATTTGGTGATGTTTGATGTTTTCATTTAATAGCTGTGAATTGTCGGATAATTTTGATTACAACTGTTTGTTAGTTGGTTGTTGGTGTGTTTGTTAGTTTGTTTGTTTGTTTACTACATGGTCGATCTGTATGGAGACACGGGGGATCTAATGGGATCTGACTCAAGCAAATTGCTCGGGACAGGCTGAAAAGACACGCAGGCTGAATTAAATTAAATTAAATCAAAAAGATTGTAGATAAGGGTGAGGTTATAGTGTTATACAGAGCGATCATATTTAAAATGCAACACGAAACACAAATTTCGTGATTTTCGACGCAGTTATGGTTTTGCCTAGTTTGATAAGCTAATAAAGTAATTATCGTCATCGATGTTTTCACGTTTTGTTTAAGATTCTGCCCTTCAATCAAATGGTTATCTCTATTTCAGGATAATTTGGCACGTGATTCGTACTCTTCATTTCAACGATAAATTAGGCCGCTTGTGGACGAATTCTAAACGTTGTTTGCATTGTATTTAGCCCATTACTGCATATAACCATGACATAACAGAGAAGATTTCAGTGACTTTTTGGAACCTTTTATTTACAAATTGGTAGTGTATGAAAAATAAATCAACAAACAAAGGAATATAATGGAAAATAAAAGAGAGAGTTTCCCGCTTCGCGCAGGTGAAATACAAATGAAATTATAACAAACACAAATATTTGCACCAACACTAATTTGCTTTTGTTCACCAACAAGACGAAATGGATGTTACCAATATTAATTTTATATAATTTAGTGGTACAATTGTCTCTGGCATGTCTGATGAAATGTCCATTCCGCTACATTTATCTTACAAGTATGAACAACTATATTTTCATAAAAAGTCATTGTGAGAAACAGTTGACAATCATTGACATATTTGATTACGGAGTGGATTGTACATACCAAGCTCAAATAAATTGGGAAAGACAAACTTGTTTCCCAAGTTGACAAATAATAGCCATGAAGATTTCAACTATGGACTGCTTATGTTGAAGGAAAAAGGATTCTGATATCTAAACTGGCAGCGATAATAATTGATTTAAAAAGCGCTTTGGGACTGTGCTTGCATTGTGGAAAGCGCTATATAAGAACGGTAATATTATTATTATTATTATTATGTATCTAAAGGCTAATAATCGTTTTGTATAATTCGAGCCCGACAAATAGTAATGGTAACCCAGGAATGCTTGATAATGTTATTCCCACTTACACTGGTGGAGGATTCTCGTGGGAAGTTCGACAGCATGTCGACAAATCAGGATCTGTCACAAACCAAGGTGTCGGGAAAAGCCCCATGCAAATAATATGAGGCGTCCTGTTGGCTTCTGAACTCTAGAAACCTGGCTACTCAAGCTGTGGGTCTTATTTGACAAATTAAACATATGCCATGGAAGGTTCGTCAGTTAAAAAATAGTTTGTAACGCAAAACAATAATATTTTAATGATATATTACCAATTAGTAGTATTTTTAACAAATATTTACACGACTCATAAAAATTTGACTTTCAATGACAAATTAAATGACAAATTAAAAGAATAATTTTACTCAATAATTCGTCATTTAATGTGAATGACAAATTAAAATGACTAATCTTAATTTGTTATTTCATTGATAATTAGTCATTTAATTTGTTATTTCAATTGTCATTGGTTAATTTGTCATTAAAAGTTAAACATATTTCAGTCAGGGAAATGTTTGTTACGATGAAAATTAACTAGAAACACTCTAAATTGTTCTTTTAGCATCACAAATAAATGTTTACCATTACAGAATATTTCTTGAATCACAAACCTGCCATTTCTTATGACAAGTTTTTAATTTGTCAAATAAGACCACATTTTTGACGAATTAATACTCTCTGTGTATTGGGCAACGGGACCTCGCATGCATCAAACAAGTTGCAATGGAACTATAGTTTGATCAGCTCCAAATTGGCAAAGCCTGCTTCATATTCTTAAAGCAGTGTACGCTCCTGATGAAGGCAACAAGCATCAGCAGCGAGGTTTACATAAACATACTGTTCATGCACATGATGAGGGCCGCGTGCGTGTGGCCGAAATCGCATGCCTGTGACCTTGATACATACGCGTGCGTAAGAAGCTGCGCCTGATAAGTTACGCCACTGTCCAGGAAGCAAACTAGAGTATAGCAAGGGTTTTCCCATACCGGGACCATCACCAACTATAATAATGTAATTCTGAATATCATTGGTAGATTTTTTTGGTTGACGGCGCCAGTGTGGTGATGGAAGATTACGGTGCCCATTTATTTACGTCATCAGTTTGATTACAAACGTGAATATTACAACATTTTAATACACTCGGCGTAAAAATTCACATTTGAAGCTGCAATCTGTGATTTTTTAGGGATAACACCCTCGGTCCTGCACACTTTTCCATGGAGGCTAATGATTGTGCATGCCCTTAGCATGCGTATAACTCGAAAACGGTACGTCAAGATAAGTCTGACTATATACATGTACTTTTTATGAATAATACAAAGACTGGACTTATTATCATGTATTAAAGGTGTGGCAATTATCTAGATTTCCACAGTTTTTGAATTTTACCCTGTTTTAAGATGATAGCCCCTTACATCTCCCGCCCATGCTTTTGCGAGGGACACTGTCGCATACGTACACTTTTAATTAGATCTTTTAGATAAGATCATACCAATGGTGATCTAAACTTCGCTCCCTCAAAGCATGGTCACGAAATAATTGAATTTGACCACTATTTGACCCAACTTACCATGCGTACTGACTATTTTGCCAGCCAAGCGGCGTAACCAGAGGGGGGGGGGGGGGGGGGGGGGGGGGGGGGGGGAGGGGGGGGGGGAGGGGGGGGAGGGAGGGGGGATCTTATGGCTTGTTTGCTAAACATGATTATTAGTATTAAACTCATTACAAGAAGTATCGAGACACTTAAAAATGAGCCAATAATTAACGGCCCGAAAAGGTATGGATTAATCGAAGCAAATAACCCAGTGCATAATTTTGTTCTGCGTATTTGGACACCTCGATTGTTGAGATACAATGTTGCGGGGTGGAGTTATTGTCATTTCAATGGTCGTAGGCCCAGTTCCAAAAGTGACAATCATCCAAGAGGTATTACCATTCCCTTTCAAATGTCTAAAGCATTTCATAATGTTTAAACGAAAGCAGTAAGAGCCACTTATTCATTTGGTAAGGCTACGGCAGTTGAGATTCCTGGGTCACATCCTCCGGCTGCCAGAAGAAGAGCCTACCAAAAGATATGCTCTATACATACCAACGCATGGCAAAATGAGACCAAGTCGACCACGCACTTCATAACTTACATATGTAAGACAATTACCATGATTACTGGGGGACAATGAAGGCGCAATCCAGGAAAAACAGATTGCCACACTTGCTACCGATCGTCGTGCATGGAGAAATCTTGTAGTCGTCTGCTCTGCAGCCGACGGATGATAATAATGATGAGTAAGAGTGTCTCAATCACTGATAATTGTGGTCGGAAGGGGGATACCAGGGATACCATGGATAGGGAGGATTCCATCGAGGCTGAGTGAGCTCTAACAATACTATTTTCCCCCAATACAATGTTGGCGGTTTAGTATTAAAATTACCTATAATTAGCCAGTTACAGGTCAGGTATGAGCTAATAAACCAATAGCAATCGGGTTAAATCAGCCCAGAAAAAGGCACGTGGCAAGTTGATAAAAAAATAATCTCGCACAAATTATACATGTAGGCCTATCACTCCTCAACGATGGTGTCATTAATTCCAACTTGTATATATCATCATTACAGACATTATGATGAATACTTTCAGAAATTCAGGCCTGGAATAGCACCTGCCCACCTGTCCATAGCGGGTAACCTTTGCGTTCGTTGGAATTATTATAATTATGGGGTGAAACAAGAACAAACAATCAAACACCCCAACCAACACCCCCAACAAACAAACAAACGACAAACAAACCTTTGTATAGGTAAAAATGTTAAAAGGTTCGCGTACTGTGCAAATTATTTATGCAAAAGACAAAAAGTATAAGTTATAGATACAGTTTTGACATAAGAATGATTAATTCCGAAAAGAATACTGCTTCAGTGTCATTAACCGCGAAATCAGTGAACCGCGCCATTTATTAAATTTTAAAAATACAAACGATTCCATTTCAATTTTTTAAAAGTTTAGAACATAGCCGTATCAAGAATGTCTAATTGAAAAACATTAGCCGATTGATTTCTTTACCAACAATTGGATTTGCTATCAATCGATTACAACACTTACAACATGTACAAACTGCAGTACGTGCGTGCGAGTGTCTGATAGTAATATTGAATGGTACCAGGAAGGTGGTAGGCCTAGTATACGGGCAGGCAAACTCATGTGAAATCATTAATAATTTTACATTCCATATTAAAGTAAGAAAATATGGACAAATAATAAGTATCAGGATCGGGTTCATGATAAGTAATATACGATCTCAACAAACAACTACTAAAAAAATTATAATAATAATGGTTGCCTGTGGTAGGAGTCGAACCCGTGACCGCTGATTCAGAGCCATACGCTCTTCCACTGAGCTAGCCGAGGCGACGGTAAATAATCTGAAACAAATCTATATATTGTTGACCATACCCACTACCCGCTACATTCGAGGAATAAAATGCCTTAAATTTCGGTTATTATACATTTTTATCAGATGTTCTCGCCCAAAAGTTGATTTTATTTCGTAAAAGAATTTAATTATGATTGAAATGTAATGAATAATCCTACTTTTGGAAATAATTCTAGACCATTTATTTTGTTCGTACGTGATCTCAACGCAAGGTTTGTCAAACATATCACAGCCAGTATTATGTCACGTGATTTATCATACATAGCACCATGGGATTTTAGATGGACAGTGTCGACTCGGGTTCGTATCGTGTCATGTGACTTTTGCCCAGGGCAAACACTTGAGATCCGGAAAGGCCTAGCTCATTACTAGTCGGAACGCCTCAATTATTACCGAAACGAACTTCGCAATTGTGAACCGCGCACTTTCGGTACTAAAACCGAGTTAAACTCCCGCGGAATTTGAACTATCATTTTCAAGAGTGATCTTGAGGTCAAATTTAAGTCTTTTTTACAGGTTTACAGGTTTACAGGTTTACAGGTTTACAGGTTTATTTATTTCGCATATACAACATATCAATACAAAGTCAGAGCAAAAATATATACAAAACAATAGCATATGCAAGGCGTCGTTGAAAAAACTCACGAAGAGCTTACACGTGTCAACGACCCCTTTGGAAAAATGGTAATGGATGAGATATTACAAATAAGCAATTATGTTACAAAGATAAATCAATAAAATAGGGAGATTATATAAGTAATAGGGAGATTATATAAATAATATGAAAGTATAAAGTAATCTTTTTAAAACTTGGTTGGTGTGCATACACAGATAGACATAGAGACAGACACACATGACAGACACAAAGACATACCGACAGACTGACAGACAGACAAACAGACAGACGCACATACATTGCGCAAGACAGCAAAACAAATATGGACAAACTGGTTGCTCAAGCAACCTAAATGATCGAAACCAAAGTGAAACCGAAAAAGAGAAGTAGCTGGAAAAGAGTAAGATGAAATAATATTAAAGGAAACAGTAATATAAACTAGGAACAAAAGTAATGTAAAACAACTCAACAAAAAGTTGTGAACGGACTAGTACGCTGAGATAAGATGATCTCTGAGCATGCGCTTGAAGACGTTTGTGGAGTTTGAATTACGTATGGTGGACGGAGTAGCATTCCAAGTAGAGGGTCCAAAGTAACGCATTGCCCGTCTGGAGATAAGAGTTGTGTGGTCAGTGGGTAGGCGAAAGTTGTTAGTTTGGCGGGTGTTGTGGCTGTGAAGACTGCTGATGCGGGAAAAGTAATCATTGAAAACCGGTGGAAGTGCATTTGTTGTGTATTTAAACATGAAAAGTGATGTTTGGAAAGTGTTAATGTTGTTAAGGGTTAGGAACAGGTGTTTCTTGAAAAGTGGTTTAGTATGCGCTCTGTATTTAGCCAAGGAAATGCTTCGAATTGCTCTTTTCTGGAGAATCTTAAGAGAATGAAGACGAGACGAGCCAGAATTTCCCCAGACAATATTACAGTATGACAGGTGAGGCAAAATGAGTGAGTTGTAGAGTGTTTTGAGTGTGTTAATAGGAAGGAAGTGCTTGAGTTTATTTAAAACGCCTACTGGTCGAGCAACCTTGACACGAACGTTGTTGACATGAGCAGTCCACTTTAGCTTGCTGTCAATTGTGGTACCTAGAAATTTCGTGGTGTCCACTTGGAGAATAGGCTGGTCATCGATGAGAATGTTAATATTGTGATGTTTGTGTTTGCCCCGTGAAAAAGTCATGAAGTTAGTTTTTTTAATGTTTAAGGACAGTTTATTAGCTTTGAACCAGTTAGATAGTTTAGACAGTTCGTTGTTAGTGATGTTTTGAAGTTCATGGTAATCTGGGTGTGAAAGAAGTAAGTTTGTGTCATCTGCGAAGATGATGTACGAAAGAGTGGTGCTGACGTGCGTAATGTCGTTAATGTAGAGTAGAAAGAGGAGAGGGCCGAGGATGGAACCTTGTGGAACCCCACATGTTAGTTGCTGAAGCGATGATTTTGTGGAGTGGACGTAAACAAATTGATGTCTATCTGTGAGGTAGTGTCTGAACCATTCTTTTTTGAGATTAATGTCTTGAAATATTCCTAATAATATAGTCTGTCTAACTAACTTACTAAAACCAGTCTCTGACATTTACAAGCAGAGTATTTCACATGGGAAGTTTGCAATTTTGTCGATATCGAAAGTGAAATGTTGCAAAAGTAGCATTACATTGATCTGACAAACAGCTGTCTTAAACAGCGAAATTACAAAATTGTCACAATCGATTTTACGACGTGACCATTTAAGTAGATAAAAAGAGATTGTAACAGCGTGTTTCTGCTGGAGAAAAAGTTTTCCCAGTAGAAACAGGCAGAACCCGGCAATAATCGATAAGAGGTATTTTGCAAAAGGGCCTACATCCACTTTGGCTCTTTAAAAAAAAATGTTTCTAATTATTCAAGTTGAGAAATTGAAAAACTTAATGGATTATGAAAGAGGTACACCACATACTAACTTAAATTGGAATAAATTTCAAATGTGCTAGTTTTTAATATTTTTAAAATCATGTTTAATATTTTTGAAAATTTGGATGTAAGCCCTTTTGAAACCAAACTCCATCTGTTTGTACATAGAGAAAATACCACACAAAAACAAATCATTTATTTTAATCATTTTTCAAAAATGAGTTTGATATAGAAATGTATAAGGCACTAATTATGGATACAAGCCCTTTTGCAACAAAACATCAACTTCAATGGCTGTATACAATGAGATTTAGGTCTTTTTGAAAAAATGACTTTGTTTCCTTGAAACATATGATTGCGCCCTATACATTTCTATATCAAACTCATTTAAAAAAAAAATGCACCATAGCCCTTTTGCAACAAAACTATATAACTATGTTCCCTTGATAGCTCAGTTGGTAAAGCGTTCACTTGAAGAACTGGAGGTCCGGGGTTCGATCCTTCTGCTCTGCACAATGTCATATGATTTTTTTCTCGTCAAAATCTTTTTTTTTTGTGATTTTTATTTACGAATGTTTGGTTCATTTCTTTTTCATACGTTAACAGATCCCCACCATTATATATTATAAATAATCCCAAAGCAACAACCAAACCTCGGCATAGTGCTCGGGATCAGAAAGGTTGTATTGTATTTTCTGGTATTAAAGACGCGACGTAAATACACACGGATGGTCCATGATGTGACGTTTTGAAGATGGTTTCCATGACAATATTTTGCTGCATTTACACCTGATTTACCTCATTATATGCGTAATGTGTCTTTTGAAACTAATATTTGAGGGGGTGAAGGGATAACCTGAGCACAATCGCAACCAGACGGAATATCGAGTAAGAGACATGGTCATCATAAATCATCATAAAACAACCATAAATAAATTAAAAACCCAACAAAATTGATATCACAAATCATATGACATTGTGCAGAGCAGAAGGATTGAACCCCGGACCTCCCGGTCTTCAGGCGAACGCTTTACCAACAGGGCTATCTTTGAAAATGGCTACCATTTCTTCCAGTTCATGTCAGTTTTTACCACGATGCAGTAGTATACAAATACTACATGGTGGAGGGGAAATAGAGCAAACTATTTCCCCGAGGTACTGGCTACGGGCCTATCACCCCGAACCCGAAGGGTGAGGGGTGATAGACCCGTAGCCAGTACCGAGGGAAAATAGTGTGCCCTATTGCCCCGATAATACCATGTAGTATTTGTTTTATTACACCTCACTGTGACTCTGGGGATGAGGTTGTAGGGAAATAGTCAAAACTATTTCCCTAGGGAAATAGTACTTGTGATATGAATTGGCCAATGAATTGCCATGATTAGTTCATGAATATTTGTGAGGTGTAATAACACGAAATCTCATATTTCAGGACGTTGGTGACTGAATATATTGATTCGATAAAACAGTATGAAGTAAAATAGATGTATGCTTCATTGTAGGTTAGTGGGTAAACGATCAACGATCTCCTTTTGTATATATTTTTCGTGTTTACGTTAGGACGCCCTCGTACCTAATAAATTGGGGTCAAATCGAAGAGGCGTTCCGACTATTACAGTCAATTAGATTTCATTTGTTTTTGCACATGTGGACATATTGGTTAAATTGTATTTGCTACGAAAAGGTGACAGGGCGTGACGAAAATAATCCAATGACTTCATTTCTACACTTATCACTATATAATTAAGAATGAACTCATGGAAATGTAATTTATTTCATTTAGATGGGCTTAAATAATTATCCAATACATTAACTCTGCTGGGTTTTTTTTTGTCTGAGAGCAACCCAATGTAATATGTATATATAGAGGGGTGTGGTCGTTAATAGGAAATCATTTTTTTATGTATTTGACTAAGTAGCCATCTCTACGCCGGGATTTCTTAGTGTTCTTGTAGATACTATCACTATCAGCACTGCTTTCAAAGGTAAGTTGAGGTTTTATTTTGTACCTATTATATTGTATATATTCATATGTTTCTCGTGTGCTGTTGGAATAGGAATAATCCATTCCTCCTAAATTGACTGATTTTAAATCAATTATCCACAGACTCAAAAGACTAAAATGTAAAAAATTGAGCTTATTGTATCACCCGATATGGACCAACAGACTAACTGTGTATACGTGGCAGTAGCGAGCGATACTGGAACACTTATGTACCAGGATCGGACGATAGTGAGTGTTCTAGAATTGGTCGATACTAGTACATTCGCGTATCTGGCAGTGAAGACCTATGCGGTACACGGTTCCGCTATTTGTGTACGCTTATGATTGGTTGATCATTATTGAATCACGAATCACGATTTAATTTCATCTATACAAATGTATACAGCATCTTAATGCACTCGACCTATTTTCCCGGCTCATTTATAGGCCTTTTTTTCTTTTTTCTTTACATTGGTGTGTGCGGGATTTCCCTAGTGGCAGGGAATGGGGAGGCTCTCCATCCTCCGAATGACTTCACACCAGATTATCTGTCCCTGAAAATTTGCGCGCATAGTGCGCGAATTTTATTGTACTATTTAAATGAATTGTCTCAAAATTAAGGTACATCTCTCACCGTATATCGCCGTATCAGATTATGTTTTCATTACAGGAGAAAATAATTTCAAACAAACGACATCACATTAAATCATATTATAATGGGATGTATTTCAACCTATGACCTTGTTGCCGTGTGCGTTGCTATATGTTTCCTTTGTGTAGTAGGTCTTTCGATACGTCCAAAAACACCCGAACCTTTTATTGCACCACTTCAATAGCGATGTTGAGTTTAATACCTGTGTATCCCTATTATAGAGTGGCAAGTTTAGGGGAAAATGATCCTAAAGTGGCCCAATATTAACTCCAAAAAGACGACCTGGCAATGATGTTAATGTACCAAAGACATTAAACCCACTTTTAATACCGAATGTGATTATTGACTAGTCTTTTGAAAGTGAAGCTCAACAGCATTGTCTATGCTTTTTGCCCAAAATGCACCCAAAGTGCTACTGTAACCGTTTTCTCCGGTCTTAAACTCGGACGCGACGAATTCGACAAACTCGCGATTGTTCAGGCCTATTGGAAATGGTAAATGAATCAAAATCTGTCCCAGAAAACCTGAAATTTAATAGACATAAATTACGTGTGTTTTTTTAGTTTGCGTTCAAATTTCATGCACAAAATATTGTTAATATCAACAACAACAAACTGTTGAAAAAACTGTTCGAACCAAAACGGTAATAATTTGCTTATTTTTCTTCGGTCGAAACGGCAGAAGAATTGCAATGATGTCGAACAGGGTGACGATAACCATGCGCATACACCAACATATTGATGATATCATTACGCAGCCAATTTATGTTGATGACATCGGCGAGGCTACTGGGCCGATCTGAGGTCGTCGTCTGATCAGCGTCTGCATGCGTTATAGCGCCATCTCTTGACGGTTTGGAATTATTTGGTGCAATGAAAGTTCCATGTGGCGCGCGAAAATGTGCTATTCTATAGATGAGGTGACCTATGATGTCATGTATTTACAAATGGGACACCCTCTGTTGTTTCCCTCCAGGCAGAATATACAGTAAAGTTAATGAAGACAACATGAAATTTCTTTCTAATGAATTGTAAAACTCATTTAGTTTTAGTTTTTTTGTGTGAAATGCGATAGCTTATAGCATTCCTAAGCAAGTTTAAAGACCGTGTTGATAACAATTTACTGTGACACCACAATCTAGTTAGAAACATGACCTATAGGAACTCTTGCCCGGTGTGTTTTGTCTCAAACCAACAGAGGACGTCCTAAATGTCAACAAATGTCACCTCATCTATACTAATTTACTCCCAATTGATTGATGTCTTGAAATTGGATGCAGAATAGATGTAATTCCCTCGGACACACCACTGCTTCTGAAGAGTTTCGACCTTTTTCGTGTTTTTAAGACAGTGTCTTAATGACACACCATCGTCGAAGAATAAAAAACCTTACGACGTATTTTATTCACCAATTTGACCAAAACAACATCATTCGTTTTAAGACAAAACAAAAACATACTCCCCTCAACGTCGTTATTAGAAATAATTGGCATTTGCTCTATAACTGAACGGTGACGCCCGAGTGGAATATCGAAGTGAAAATATACACGCGCATACATATACGTTACACTGAAAAGAAAGTTCACACTCTCCATTATATTAAAAGGGGGCGCTAACCCCAACATTATACAATTTATCAAACGCTGTAACTTTTTGAACTATTAATGTGATGTATATTTATGGAAAGGAAATGAGTCAGAGAAACCAAATTTCACTAAAAACGCTGGTTTGACCCCAACAAATATCACCTTTTTGGCTGAACAAGTTTTCGGACAACGTTAAAAAAATAATCAGTTTTTGGCCCGAATTTTCACCAAAATCATCCAAAGACACTTCTCTAGGAGCGCATTCTATTTTTTTCATAAACATTAATTTTTGAGTTTTTAAATTATTTTGTGAGGTCAAAACTGAAATGGTTGGCATTTTTTGATCAACAAATTTAAAAACTAACAAGAGGAGTGTTACAAACACAAACGCTCACCAAGAAGTGAATTTGAATGACGATGGAAATGTATGTAGAGTGGTAAATGTTGTGTTACACCCTGCAAAATGAGAATTACTGTTATAGTTATGAGTTTCAACTTCTTGGATCTCTCAGTGCTCCTTTAACACCCAAAGAGTTCAAGGTCTGAATGAAATACTATAAGATCATGGCATTTTCTACTTTTGAAATTATTATTTATATCATTTAATGCCGACACAGCTTCTCGGTTATGTTTTACTCAAATCATAGCAGACAAGAACCAACTTCACGGTGACTTTACAGTATGATGTAACTACATCCATCCGCATTTCGGCCATATTCCGTTCGAACGTGCAGAAATTAAAAAAATCTCATTACCTTGTTTAATGCCCCCTACGCACATTGACCAAAGAGCACGCTAAAAATGTTTATATTCTGTTCTATTTATCATTTTATTCTTGTCAAACTAGTTATTATATTTTACAGTTATGTGTGAAATACACATATATCATTTATGGCATTTTCATTTAGAACTTAGGGGCATAAAAGTGTGATATAATTTCGAGAGATGTTATTTCCGGTATATTTCTGGCCCACCAAGGTCAAATGTCAAAAGTCAGATTTGGTTTATTTCATATAAAAATAGAAAATTGCGACAAAAATATCCACTGAATTCACCAAAAAACCGAACAATAAGTAATTACAGATGATACCGTTTACGTACTTGTAAAATATCAAATAGTTCACAGAATTAATCTCACTCTAAATACCCAAATGACTACAGTTGTTACGTTATTGTGGTTGCATGAAGTTCGGATGCGTGTATTTCGGTATCACGTACATGTACATCGAGGGTTTAGTGCAACAAAGGGCTAAAATGGGATTTTGGTATCAAAATGATCCGCACAAGATCAGGAACCTAATTATGAGAAAAAGGTAAATTCACCTAATCAAAAAGGTTTGAATATCATTTCTTTTAACTTATCAAAACCATTAGGTGACAATGATGGGTACAAATCTTTAATTAACTTTTTCTCAAAATGACCGAAATGCAGATAGCCCTTTGTTGCACTAAACCCTCGACATGTATGTAGCGCTAAACACTACAGTAGAGAGATCAGTGGATACTGTACAGACACGTGAGTTCATAATAGGGGCGGTATTCTTTCCAACGAGTATAATAAAGTACATCATCAAGTGCGGCAGTGGTTCATTATTTCAAAGTGATTTCAAACAACGCGCACGCGCGCTGAAAAACAATTATGACAAAATAAAAATTCGTTCCTAGAGAAGTGTCTTTAGATGATTAATAATAATAAACACCGTTTTTTATTAATAATAATAGTGGACATAGCGCCGGTATCCGCCGCAAGCGACGCTCATGGCGCTGTAGCCTATATTATTACGCTGCCGTTAGGAAATCGTCACAATCATTTCGCTTCATCTACATGTACGTGGGCTGCCGGCTAGGCGCACATCCATATATATCAGCACTTAGATTGTAATACCACCCTTTTTAACAGCTACCCAATCTCGCTTGGGTCAACGAGGCAATTGAGACTAAGTACCTTGCCCAAGGACATAAACAAGTTGGCCACAGCGGGGCTAGAACTCACAACATTATGATTATGAATCCTGCACTGTTCCACTCGAACTATTTATAATTGATATCACATGGTATAAAATAATCAATTAACTAGTTGATATGCCTGAATGATATAATATATTCTGTCCTAATAATAGGACCATGGCTTCTAAGATACTTCTAGTGCTCTTCGCATTGGGTCTTACAGCGGTTGCATTAACGGCACAACTCGAGGAGGAATTGTCTGAAGACCTTACAGTCGAAGATTTTGCGGATTATTTCTCGGCGATGCAGATGGAAAAAAGAGGAAGCAAAGTGGGAAGTAAGTTAAATGTTAGGTTAACACTTTCGAGGCGGCAGGCGTCTGTAGACGACAGTTTTAAAATTTGGATAAAATGTTTCAAAAATGTCAAAATTATTGAAATGCATCCCTATATTTGGAATCATACGAGAAATGCATTACAATACGTACAAACATGCCTAGAATTGGTTCAGTAATCATTGAGATATACTTAATATTTATACCTTAGATATTCATAGCTTAGCTCAGATCATAAGATGTGTCGACGTTGCTATATAGCAATATAAATGCTAGAATTGGCTGGTTTGATCTATTCCCTTCAATCTATATTGTTTCAAAATGCTTAAAAAATGATAAGACATAACAATTGTTTGGTATCATTGTATTTAGAAATAATCCAAGTCCACTAACACCAATGTGAAAAATTCTAAATCATAGACGTTATTCGTAATTGGGTGACGTAGTTTAACACGATGGGCCTCGCTTTCGTTATGATTAGTGACGTCAGTCACATCGAGTATGTCTCCCTCTTTAGCCTGAAATCACCAATTACGAATAACGTCTGTTAGTTCCGCTAACGAACCTTGTTTTTTCCTGCACATTTCAATGCAAAACAGGTGTTGAATTGGCTCCATTATCCAATAGCACGGTGCTTCCCTACTGCACGGTGCTTCCCTACTGCACGGTGCTTCCCTACTGCACGGTGCTTCCCTACTGCACGGTGCTTCCCTACTGCACGGTGCTTCCCTACTGCACGGTGCTTCCCTACTGCACGGTGCTTCCCTACTGCACGGTGCTTCCCTACTGCACGGTGCTTCCCTACTGCACGGTGCTTCCCTACTGCACGGTGCTTCCCTACTGCACGGTGCTTCCCTACTGCACGGTGCTTCCCTACTGCATACTGGGATTACATTGAACAGCTCTGCCATACCATAGTGGATGCGGTTTGCTAAATTCGGTGTATTCGTATTGGTTATAAAAACATGTAATCGTTGATTTCAATCAACACATTCCAAGTACACGTGTATATGAGTCGGTGGTACACAATGATGTATGGTCGTGGTATTACATAGTGATGTATGGTAACATTTCTTTCCGTTTTTATGATGTATAACCTATTGTTTGGAAATCTTGTTTTCTTAATTATTTTTACAAATTCAAAAAGCCAGCAGTTAATTGGTAATCAAAAAATTGATTTCGTGTAAAAACCTATACGTCACCATGTAATATATTAAACCCAGAATCGTCAGAGTTGGTAAATCGTAGGGAGGCCTACTACGAGGGTCGTTCAATAAATAATGAAAGTGATCATGGTATGGGATGCATGAGTGATTCTATTGAGGGATAATGTGATCAATACACAGTATGAACCTTTGTATTTCAAACAATACAGTTTTGGATGTCTAACTATGACGTCATAGCATTGTCTCAAAGTAAGTACACTTGGGATACTGCTAAATCAGTTATTTGGCGGTAAATTTGAATTGTTTGTATGAAACATGTGGTAAGAAGATTGCATAACATGACACCAGAAGCAGATGAATCCCATTTTGTTCGCGTAAGTATGATAAAAAAAAGACCATAACTTTAATCCCTGTGTAATTTGGTACATGTAGTCTAAGAGGAAAAAGTAAGGGGAGGCAATTGAATGAAAAGTATACAAATATCAGTATTTCAAATAGCCAATTTCATTGAAAAATGCCCAGTAAGTGAATCACTAATATTGCGAAAAATCAAACAATTTAGGAAAAATCCAAGCAATCAACCAGCGTGGGAGATTCCATATGATAGCTAACTAATTATCTGAACTTATTCGCATGAAACCTGCAGAAAATATACGCATGCGCAGACGGCAGATCATTTTGAACTGGGCCAAAAATGGCTAAAATCATGAAATTTACCAGATAAAAGCTTACTGTGCCTTCAAATTTTAATCAGAAATAATGAAAAATGCTTAAATCAATGTGTATAAATATTGTGATAGTCAAAATGAAGATATACATGAATGTATCAATCAAAGAGGGCTGCAACAACCTCTCTTATTACTGTTATCTTTAGAGCTACTAGATATGTATTGTTAAAGTAATCGTCACATAATTTCAATGGTTTGAGGAAATTTTATGAACAGCTCCTCTTGAAATCCCCACTATTGCTTTACATCCCACAACAATTTACTAAATTATAACCCCTTCATTGCTCTTTATCCTTTGTTGTTTTCTTAGGTATATTATTGCGGATTTTGCTAAATAAAAGCGTATTTGAGATTGTATTAAGGAATTCAGATCTAAAAAAGAGTGTCAAACAGAGATAAGTGTGTGTTCTATCTATGTGCTAAGTGTTATTTGTTTTTATGCTTGCATTGCCGAGATAAACGCAAATGTATCAATCAACCCATATTCAACATATTATACATCCAGCCAAATAATTGACAGATTTCAGTCAGTGTCTGAAACCTATTGTGGTTATGTTAATGACGTTACATAACCAAAGGTATCTAACAATCCAAAAGTGTATTGTTTGAAAGACAAAGGTTCATACTTTGTATTGATCACATCATCCCTCAATAGAATCACTCATGCATCCCATGCCATGATCACTTTCATTATTTATTGAACGACCCTCGTATTTATGATATGTTTAGGTAATTAACTGTCAATGCGTGGTTTGATTAATCAAAGAGACGTTTTTATTTTTATTTAATATACTCCCCAATGAAACCTTTTTTTTATGATCGCACCTTTTACCGATGTTTAAGTAACAGTGAAAATACCACAATGCTTTATTTTTTGTGTTTAATAATTGTATTAAAAGTCATTCTTTCTAAGAAGGTAGGCGACACAATGCAAGCCACATTCCTCTATCAAAATTTGAATTTTTGTATCACAAGAAAGCCCATGTTTTCCACAGAACTCGTAGACTGTATTGAGGGGTGTTTGCTTTAGACTCCATCTCCAAATGTAGCATACAGCACCGGAAATGTGTGTACTACTGTATGAGCAATTTTGAAACGAATGTCTTGCTTTCATCATTGAACATCTGTAGTAATTTAACTCAATTCTTGGATAAGACTGTATTAATGACACACGTTCGTGTAGAATAGAAAACACTAAGTGAAAAGTCGAACAGAAATTCGGTCAACACCCGCATAGTCATTATCCTCCAATTCACAGTTATTTCGGTGTTTCTATTACTTTTCGCATAGGTTGTACCAAACCCAACGGTAAACCGTGTATTCTATGCAACTTGAAAGTAAAAAACAAGATGGACATGAGACGTTACATCGCTTGTAGCTCAGCAGTAAGTATAGAAGAAAAAATGATATTAAGGTTTCCCCCTTCAAATAACATTATGGTGTCCGTAAATAGTTTTGTATAATGGGCACATTTCCCGCACCCGATACACACAGAGGCACACGTGTAACACTGTATGCCTCAGTTTAAGTTCGGCATACAGTGTATTAACTGAATTCAGATAATCATTCTAATCAATCACACTCTGGATAAGCTTTATTAAGTTATAGCGCCCTCAACGGAGTAAATCACTGACAAAAATATAGGATATCCAAAATATATTGTTTAAGTTTGATCTATCCTTCAATTAACCTCCTCGATCACCTACCCCCCTGCTGAGTGTTTTGACAAAAACTTATTAATGAATATCGTGTTAGAGGTGTTTTTAATTTCAGTTATCCGTCCAATGAAGATCTGAACTCAGTTTACACTGTGTGCCGAACTAAACTGAGGCATACAGTGTTACACGTGTGGCTCTGTGTGTATCGGGTCTTTCCCGACACTAGCTGACATACCAAATAAACAGATAAGCTAGTGCCAGGCTAGTAAAATATAAGCTGGCTGACTGAATTTCTAGAAAAATATGGAAATGAATGAGATAAAGAGGTAGTCAGCAACTTATTGATATCTTCAATCTGGATGATCGTAGTACCCATTTTCCTGGGTTATTACAAATGGTTCCTCATTGGAAGAAACTTTCCTAGTGAGCAACGCCATTAGTCGTATTGCGTATCGTTGGAATATCCTTTTAACGGGGGTGCACATTAGAAACATAATACAGAGACACAGATAAAAGTCGGTTCATGACACATATTGATATCGAAACCGGATTGCGACAACCACGGATACTTGCCTCTTCACTGTGATGCAGTATACTTTATACGTTATTATTACTATGCCTCTCTTTGATCACACGCGATTGAGAAAAAAGAAATGCAATTTCATGGACGAAACGTGAAGACTCTTAAGTTTCAAGAATGATGGCAGGACTTCTGCGGGCCATCGGTTAAATGTAATGTGCAATATTGATCGAAAGCGGCCTCATTAGTTTTAACGCTGGAGAATTGAAACATGACATGATTGGTAAGTGTATTGTTAAAACGCGGACGTTCTACTGTTGTGCCATATATGTCCGCTATCAATAGCTGCCTTTGCACCCGCGTCGACCAAGATGATCTAGATGAACGAGATGACTGCGGCGGAAGTAGGGATACCGCACTGCATTACGCGCGGAAAATAACGCCTGGTCTGATGAACGAGCCTTTACCAGGGATACTATTAAATTTGGGATAGGAAAGTCATATACTGCGCATACGTACGTAAACAGGTTTATGCGGGTTTTTTAATACTATGATAATGAGGTCAGAGGACTCATGATCGTCGTTTGACGTCATCAATAGCGCCATCTACAATATACTAACCAGGAAAGTAAGGCTACGTGGGCAAATGTGCACTCTGGCACCCTGGGTGAACTACATGTAGCTTACACCTTTCAATTTGGTGAAAGGATGAAATAGAGTTAGATGGAGAAATCTCAACTTTGAGGTATATTCCCAAATGATATGGTTAGTAAGAGTGGACCAAAGGGTTAAGAACTGATTTGTTAACAACCTTCCGAAAATATCCAAGGATGACAGTATAATATGGTGTTTCTTTAAAGGAAAGTGACAAAATAAAATTCAAAATGAATAAAACAAACAATTAATCGTGAATTACTCATATTTCAGGCCTACCCATACAGCATGTAAGTTTTATCATAATTTTCGAAACCGCAACATTTTTCGTGAATTTCCCCAAAACAGCTCACGCAGCGCCATGAAAATATGCGAACCATCAAATGTCAAAGTTTCCGGATGATCATGATGATGTGGCTTCCAATCAGCAAAGTTGAGAAGCAGCATGGTAAATAAACCTTGTCTTTGATGATTGTGCTGAGAAAAAGACTGTTTCGTGCAGTTTAACATGTAGCATTATTACATATAAATTACTATCTTTATTTTCTTTTTTCATAGGGACGAGGAAGATTAATATGAGAGATTGGTTCATTGGTCAACTGTGAAAAAACACACAACCGCCGAGCCTTAACGGACCAAGGTCTTAAACAAAGACCGACGCAACATCTAAACTCTTCACAAAAAGTATCGAGACACTTAAAGATGAACCAATAATTAACGGCCCAAAAGGGTATGGATTAATCGGAACAAATAACCCAGTGCATAATTTTGTTCTGCGTATTTTGCCACCTCGATTGTCATGATTATTGAGATGCAATGATGGGCGCGGAGCGGAGTTATTGTCATTTCAATGGTCGTAGGTCCAGTTTCAAAAGTGACAATCATCCCATAGAGAATGATCAGGATTATGCTTTACACACGTGTACACAAATGTTGTCTATAGGGATGATTGTCACTTTTGAAACTGGACTTACGACCATTGAAATAACAATAACTCCACTCCGCAACATCGTATCTCAACAATTGAGGTGTCAAAGTATGCAGAACAAAATGTTGCACTGATTTGTTTGCTTCGATTTATCCATACTCTTTCGGGCCGATAATTATTGGCTCATTTGTTAAGTGTCTCGATCGTATACAATAATTTACGGTAATTAGATCAAATAAATTGGCCAATGTGGTAATAACACTATTACAGTATTTTGCAAAGCTAACATCATGTGTGAGTGATTCAATTATTTATCCCTTATGGTTTTGAATAAACACCTGACCAGGGGATTTTATGTAAGCTATTTAAAATTAATAATTTGCACCGAAAATCAGAGATATAATAAATAAGCGAGCATATTTCTTCCCTGTAATTTAACACCTCATTACTTGATACTTGTAAGTTGTGGGCGTATTCTCGTACTAAACACGGATTTAGCTTAAAACCATGTCTAACTAAACTCATGTCTAAATCAAACACGAGTTTATTACTTAAACGACGTGTTTAACAAATCCCAATTCTAAACTCCGCAAATCTCGTCCCCAGAGTGGTTGTGCGTTCACTGTATACGGGTATTCCATTTATTATGGCCCAAATGGGTTACAATAGGTATCGACCGAATTCCTCAAATGCCCTTGTATTTTTAAGACTACACGATCTGCGTGTCAGCTTGCACCAGCCACGGGTGAGTAATCATTCAAGGCGTACAATTGGTGCACGAGTTACGTTTAGTTAAACGCGCGTTAAACCACCCCACACCCATGTTTAAAGTTAGACACCTTTCAGTGAGTTAGACGCGTGTTTCAGTTAAACAAATGTTCGAGAGTTGCGTTTAGTTAATCGATGTGTTTAACCTCAAAGGTAAAAGCGTGTTTAGCTTAAAACCGCGTTTTTTAAATACGCATGAGAATACACCCATAGATGAGACTAAGACAACCCTTTGGTTTCGGAGGAGAGGTGCCACAAACCGACAAAAGCACCATATAAATGGCGACGAGGGGTCGTACCAAATCAGTTTTTATCATCAACATCAGATGCCGTTCTATGAGAAACATTCTAGAAACACTAGCTCTCTATCAAACACAATTCACTCAGAAGAAGACGACAGATTGGTTGTCATAACTCGTATGGAAAAATGGTAAGTTATTTTCCTCTTTGTAATTTTCCAACGAAAATGTATACAAGAGAAGATTATAATACACACTACACATGCTTGTAAACATAGTAATTGATGAGGTTTAACAACATTTTACGTATCCTTACTCGAAGAATTTTAAACAAATTCACTTGCCTTTTTATTTGTTCACGTGTGGTTGATTTTAATCCTTTAATAAACATTTCACCTTCTAACATAATTCTTATATGACTTCCTCAAGTGAAAAAAACATGACTGAGGCATCATGTTTATGATCGGTTGAAACATGTCCAAATTATGTCACTTTGTATACTGACCCAATCCTAACAATAAAAGGAAGCAAGCATGCCAATTCCATTGCAGGATCTAAGAAAATAGATAATTAATTTTGGTATTTTATAAAAAGTTTTGAACTGTTAACACCTAAAACGTTTCGTCAACCCGACAAGGATGTACGCACATTCCACGTTACTTACACCTCATTAGCAGGTTTGTTTACGACAGAGAGATTAACGAATGCATTACGCTACAAGGCCCGCTTAGCACCGCTTTAAATTGTTGCCCTAAAAACCGGCAACAAATTTAAATATTCGACTTCCATCAAAGCTGGTTGCTATAAATGACATAATTCTCGTGTGCAACCAACCGGCTGTATTGCAATGCCCATTGAGTAGTTTAAACGCTTGAGCATGGATGTAATTTGCAACATAATGGAAACTCACCCATGCAGTTAGCGAGAAGTACTGCTCGAATTTAAATATACAAACTCTTGGGAATCGAACTCAGGACCTCTTGCTTACTGCGCAAGTGCCTAAACCATTGGGCCCCAAGACCTTGCATGGTAAAGCATCTGATATTCAAACCTAAGCGATCACCATGCGAGGTCTTGTGGCTCAATGGTTTAGGCACTTGCGCAATAAGCAAAAGGTCCTGGGTTCGATTCCCGGGCGAGATCGTTTTCCCATAATTGGCTCTTTTCTATCCACGACGGCGAACCAGTTTAAAATATTTATAATTTGTTTAATACCCGTCGTATACGCCTATTATTTCTAAGGTAATCCTCTCGTAGTAATTGATAACAAAAGGTTTACCTGACCGAATTAATAGCGCTCCTAAGCGGGCAATTTATGTCATGGTCAAGTGGAGTACAACACAGTGGAGTACAACATATTCTGCGAAAAATAAAAGGACTTCTTAAAATGATCGACCTCATTATGGAGTTCATTCCCTGGAAACAATATCGGGACACGTATTCAAACTGCATTGCTTCGTAAGTACCAACCCGTATCATACAGTACCATACAAACAACAAATAACACATAAGAAGATTGTTTGATCTGTTTCCTTTTATTTTAATCATTCTTCAATATATACAACCTGTCTTTATTGTGTCTGAGTTATCCACAGCGGTATCCCTCCATACAAATTGACAAAAATAGCAAACATTTAAGAATCTGTATTTTTGTATGAAACGTTCAATTTGCATAGCATTCAATAGCATCATTTGAAATAATTAACATTATTCACTTCGCTTCCTTGACACATTGATATCACCATGATTGTGAGTGTTTTGGGTGTGTGTGTGGGGGTGTACAAATCACCCCTAGCGTGCGCGCGCAACGGAGTGTTGTGTTCAATGAAGCTTTGATATCACTGTGTTGAGGAAGCGAACTGGACTAAATGTATATGATGTTTCGTGGCCATCCTCTATTAATACAGATATTATTTATCACTCCACGTCATCTTATATTTGATAAAAAAATTATATACACACAAATCCATAATCGTTTAACATATTCGTTGTCGTCGTCGTCGGTGGGGCCAAAGAATCGTATGAAAACATCACTTAGATCTTCCTTCCCTTGCCCTGTAAAACAAAAAGGACACAAAAATGTGATAATCTGTAATGCCGTTGTCATAAAGATAGGTTTCACACCACTAAATAACGTCTGGCCCTACCCCCTTTGAGGCAATAGTCCAAAACCGGTCCGTTTCTATGCCGAAACGGGAGACCTCTTGTAAATTACTGTTTAAAATTAGGGTATTTACTACATGTTATGGCAAAATTAATATAATGTGAATTTTGCCAGACACATCAGCGTTCTTCAGGTCCAAAAAAATTGATGCAATGATGATTTTTTAATATTTTAACAGAGACATTTGTGTTCAGGTCATTTCCGGTATCTGACGCCATCATCTAAATCAACAATTGCGTGTGACCAGGACAACCCAACTCGTACTTTTTGAAAAGGCTCTAACTCAGAAAAATGCCAGTTACCCCCCCCCCCCCATATATGAGTTATTGAGTTAGTAGTCATGGCTTTCATCTTCAAGTTGAAACCAAATTTCAAGATACCAGTTTCTTATAACGTCGAGAAATATCCATTTTAAAATTGTGCATTTCACGTGCAAACCTATGGGAGATGTATTTGGTGGTGTGCAACCTTGTAGTAGTTTGGAGATATGTTTAGATCATTTTTATCTACAAGTTGAAGGTAACACTACTTCGAGTAGCTTTTTTGGCAACAAGTCGCTTAATGCCTTTTCAAGTCGAGGGACGCCGATAAAAGATGTAAACAAAAGGGGAGAAGGCAAATTATATACACAAATCCAATCATTTTGAGGTTAAATATCCAACCACTTTGGGTGAAAGTTTCCAACCACTGTGTGGTTTAAATGTACAATAAGTACAACGATTCGTTATTTTGCTAATTTTATTATCAAAATAACGAACCGTTGTCCTCGTTGGTCATACGACCTACGCGCACATCATGATAACTGTTGTCGGTCAATTGCGTCATATCGGACAATGTCTTCTTGAAATCATTTATATAGATAATTTGTTCAAGATTTTGATATGAAACACTTACTGCTGAGCCACAGGCGATGTAACGTCTCATGTCCATCTTGTTCCTTACTTTCAGGTTGCATAGAGCACATGGTTTACCATCGGGTTTTTTACAACCTGCAAGAAAATTGAAACGTCGAGATAACCTATGGTTAAAAATAAAGTCTTTTGAAAAATATTATCAAAGGCAACGCAGCTTGAACTTGACCAACCATGCTCCATGTCAGTTCAGCGGACTAACCCATGGAACATATTGATTATAATAATAAACACATTTTTTAAGCGCCTAATAATAAAACAGTTTTTAAGCGCTTTACAACTTTATATCACTAGAATCTTGACGTATGCGCAGCACAGATAATAGTTGAGCTGCGCATACGTCACAAATGTTAACGATATCCCTGAAGTATCTTCTAAGTGCCCTTGCGAAAAGTCTTCTGCTACGTCTGAAAATGAATGAGTTCACAAATTGCTTCTTATTTCTTTTCTCGAATGATAATGAAATTGGAATATGGTGGACAAAATTAATATCCCCTTCACATAATTAAAACTACTTCTTTCCATTGAGAATGATGCCCTTTAAGCGCCTAATAACAAGACATTCCCTAAGCGCTTTACAAAAACATCACAGCTGGCGGCATTGAGGAGTTTTGCTCACTGCAATCAACTGTGATAAAACATAATACTATTATGCAATATTCCTAGAATTTGAGGTAACAATATTTTCCAATTAAAAATGTTGTTCTGAAATTGTTTTGAATTATTTCATTTTTCAATAATTTAATTTAGGTCCGCCCTAATTTAATGAAAATGCCAATTGGAAGTCTGTGAGTAAAACCCCCCATTTAGTCATCATTATATGGTATCTTTAGCAGCTGCATGTGTTATCCTTTTAAACTCGGTTAACTTGTCGACATTGAAATAACGCTAAATAACACAATCGCGAAGTATTTTAAGAAAGTATTTACCCAACTCAAAGCATTATCAATGTTTAAACAATTATCAATGTATAAAACAATTATTGAAGGCTCTTTATCCAAAGATAGTAAACATTGATTACCCGTCGATAATCCTGAGATCATTTGCCTACTATTAATTCTCTCTTTGCCCTTTGTCTCTTGTATCAATAGTAGGACACTCATCTCAAGAATATACCGTAGGAAAAGATTTTACTCTTCCCCCTCATTTTTAAAGCTTATAACGGTAAAGACAGCTTCCATTTCCAAAATCACCCCTGCGTTTTTGAAATGTGTTACTTAACTTAGCTAATTGGGTTTTGATAGGCATATCTTATTTCGGCCTCTTGAGACTCTCAACAAAAGACTTTGTATACATTAGTGTTCGTTCATCTGGTGCCTATGTGAACACAGCATCTCTGGTCTAGTGGGTAATCCTTCGGGCTCGAGAACTTTTATTTTTAAGGTCTTTGTTAATTTGATTCACCCCAAATTTGTCCAAGTCTATATATCTTGTTTATTCATTTCACTTATACCTGGCTTGTATCATTTGCTCGATCCTCGAGTTAATTTAATTGAGTTTCGCTAGTCATAGATTATGCTAGAAGCTGAAGCACGCCCATTGGCCAATATAATAGTTAATATTAATTCAGATGAACTAGTTCTACTTACTTCCAACCTTGCTTCCTCTCTTCTCCATTTGCATTGCTGTGAAATATTCCTCAACATCTTCTACGGTAAGGTCCTCTGAAAGTTCTTGTTCCATTTCAGCTTCTATAACTTGCTCAAAGCCTGCCATGGCAACAGCAATAAGACCCAGAGCGAGGATTACTAGAAGTATTTTGGACGCCATTTTGCTGGCGGAAAAAAACAACAACAAATGAAAATGTTAGCTTCGGTATACAATAATCATATAAACAGATTAAAACAGCGCTATTGTCTATCTACGGCCGCTCCAGCTATAAAAAGCCTGTTTAGCATCAGACCGAATTGCCAGTCTGAAGAAGTTACGAGAATTGTTGGGAAACTTAAAAGTGATTCATGATCCACCGTATTTAGATTTATTCACAATGAACTTCTCTCAAATTATATATATACATCATTGTAGCTATAATCCAGATGAACTAATCTAATAATAGGCAAAAAGCTATAAACCAGAGGATTCCTCGATTATTATGTCTTATTTAAAACAGACTTCAACTTTTATCACGTTGTTAGAACAGCCATTCAGATAAGAGAAATTCATTGATTAGACAAATTCAAGGTTATAATAAAAAGCTGTACCGAATTCGGGTACTGGTTTCTTTAAAAATTATCCTAAAGGCCCAACTTCTCCTATGTATCAACAATTCTTTTGTTGGTTGAAACCACATGTCATAATGATTATGATATGTAGAAACTGTTAATGGTATAGTTCGTATAAGAAATATCATTTTTTTGTATTTTGAAATTGTTACAAGTGATTAAAACAATAACATTATTGAAAAGTTACAGACTTTCCAATTTTGGATCCTTTTTTACAGAATGCACTATAGAGTAAAAAGGCGGTCGATCCTGTAATACCAGGAGCGGAGTGCCCATCTCCCTTTTAAAGCGATAGGGCCAGACTCACCCCTTTTTATAATGTTGCTGTGGGGCTCGCTACACCTCCTCCACGGCGAGTCTGTTACCTTCCCAGCACTGAAGAATGTCGGTACCCATTTTAATACACTGGGTAGAGAGAAGTTATTGCGGTAAAGTGCCTTACTTAAAAGCACAACATGTTGACCAATGCGGGACTCGAACCCACAACCTTTAGATCATGAGTCCAGTACTCTACCCACTGCGCCACACATGTTCACATAGTATAGAGTATTGAAATAAAAAAAATGGCACTTACCTGTATTCGGGCTGAGGTTTTTTAGTTTGAAGTGCGACGTAAAGACTAAGGAAGACAGAAGAAGATGAATGTGATTCGGAGAAGATTTGTCCTTATATGTACCTAAACGGTGGTCATGGATGGGTGAACATTGATACTCCCCGTTGACACTAATTACATTGCCAACAGTTTAATATTGACTCTAATTAACGCTACTAGTAATCACATTGCCAAACGTTCGATATTGACTTTTAATTAAACACACAGTCCATGACGAATAAAATGATATACCTGCTTGAAAATATGCAATTATGCGTAAAATGTATAACAACGTAACGATTAAATATTTTGGGTACTATTATTCGTTCCATTTTGTAGCCCTACCGCATCAGTTTCTGGGATAAGGTCCACTTTTTATTTTTCAATTTTCAAAAAATGATTGAGTTTCTTATACTTATATTTTGATCCAACTGTTTTATAATCAACTCCATAGTCCCTTCCTGACTTTCATGTGTTTTAGTGGTCTAACCCTTATTACCCATCTACCCAATGCAACTGAAAGATGGCTTACTGTCGATGAAACGTTTGCATGAAAAAAGTCATGTTATAAAGTGTCACTTTAGTATGAATAAAAATAAAGACCGCAGTTTCTCCTCGAAGGTCAGAGCAAAGAGAAACTTACAATTAATATCCACTGGCCTGACGTGAAAACGCATTAACACCCGTTATTATGAGTAAGAATCTTAATCTTTATGTACTTTAAAATAAAAATGATTTGACCAACTTGACATTTATTGATAGACCAGCTGGGTGTTCATTAGGAAATACAGAGTGGTCCAATCAAAGATTGAATCTCGATCATCTTGCGTAAAATGCTGCGTCAATCACTGGAGTACGTTGTGACGTCACTATGCAGAGTTGTATGAATGAATCATGCAGTATATCAGTTACGCCTATGATCTCATCTGCAAAAATAGTGGAATTAGCCATGCAATTAATGTAATAATAATACATTTTCGGTAGTTTCAAATATTTAATGCGTAAAGGTTATTAACGTTGTAATTGTTCATGCCACCAAGCGCAACGGTGGTTACTCGATTTATATAGAGTATTCAAATATTATTTTGAAGATATTTATAAAGTTGACGCCACAATAAAAGATATGCATCATTAATTTGGATATATATACACATGGGCAGTTCCATTCAGCCTTTGCTTTATTAAGATTTCACGCCATTAAATAGGTTCCCTTTAACATGATAAAGGGATGTTACCAATGGTTGCAAAACGTCGATTTTCTCGCTTACAAAGCGACTGGATTTTTCAACTTTACATTTCTTCAAGTTCTTGATAGTAGGGGTAACCCTAGAAGTTCCGAGAAATAAGTCCCCGATTTTAGACAGCTGGTGTATCGCTCTCATTTATCATCAAAATATTGAGCAGTGTTAACAGAACATGTACAATCGAAATCATCCAAAAACCTACAAAATGGACTGAAAAGATCTCTTTTTTGCACCGTGGTAGTATATATTAGTCCTGAAATCAGGATTAGATTCCAAATTTAATCATTAGGGGACAATAAGTAATTTTCCTGATTACTTATCATTATGCTTAGGCCATACGACTACATTTATTTAGTGGTGCTGAATCTTAATACCCAATGACCCCACAGTTTCTTTTTTATTTACACTCTCTGATCCCCTGTTTTAAAGAAGCATTTGCAAATATCTAACGCGAAGATTCCTTGTTGTCAACATTTTGCAAATCTGCCACCCATACTTATACACCTATCAGTTACAAGACGCACCCACCATACGACCCAGTGAATGGTGCGTCACTTTACCGAGGTGAGTCACTTTATTCATGTACCATAACGCACCCCTGTGTTACAAAAGTGACGGACCTTTGTCATACAATATACGGTACCCTCAGTCAATTTTGTGACGCACTATTGGTTGATTCTGACGGACCATGACTGTCTTAAATGACGCACCCCCGTCGTCATACATGTACAGGGTGTCCCAAAAAACACAGTGCACGTGTTTACCCAACTTATTGATCATGAAGTTTTTAAATGTGGTGTAATATTTGTATACATCTTGAAAGACTAAACGCTTTGCTATTAGACACCGTTTGTTTCATCTGATTTGGTTTTCTCAATCCTGAGATATGACCAATTAACTAAAGCTACCTAAATAGTAAAATTGATGTTGTGCCACTTTTAAAGAAATAATGCTTAAAAACTTGTCAAACCGATGCGTACTTGTTCTTTCAATGGGCATCAATCCGTTTTGAGAAATTAAATCAGTTCTGTTAGCTATGCAGACCCTAATTCTATTATTTAAACCTATTCAATGACAATATACAAAAGTTGTGGTTGCATAACATTTGCTAAGACCTCTCGAACAGGTGGAAGATTTGTATCTCCGGAGTAAACCTTTCTATTTATTTTAAACAGTAAAGTGGCAAAACGGCGATTTTAAGTAGCTTTAGTTAATTGGTCATATCTCAGTATTGACAAAACCAAATTAGATGAAATAAACGGCATCTGAAAGCCAAGCGTTTATTCTTTCACGATGTATAAAAATGTTACACAAAATGTTAGATTTTCAAGGTCAAAAAGTTGAGTAAACACGTGCACGGTTTTTTCGGGGAAACCATGTACATCGTTGACTGAACTGAAAATACATGTGGCCATGAATACTGAAAATGAAACTACTTCATGATTCACGGGGGATCTTCCCCTAATTGATGTTGTTTAATACTCAAGGGTTATTAGAAAAACGACTATTTGAAATAATATTATGGACTATATTTATTTAAATATCGATCCCTACGTATTATAAGACCGTGTACACTGTGTACTTGTTGGCCTTTACAATAAAGTGTTATTTAGTACACCGTGACGCACTCAGGTAAAGACGCACTCCTTCGTCAATTTTGTGACAGACCAAAGGCTGCCACTGGCGTACCCTCCGTCAAAAATGTGGTGGTAAATGACGCACCCATGACGCACCTCTCCCGGAGGTGGCATAGTACGTCTTACAATTGATAAGTTTATTACCCCCGGATACTCCTTACTCCTTACTCAAGAACATCTATATTGAATGCTTATGTAACTCGATATCTAAGTATTAACAGCCCATGCGTAATATACGCACAACTACGTGAAAATGCAGGTTTCAAATACATATTATATGTTTATTACACAAATCCATAAAGACTAGTATCATGAAATTAAATTTGTTATCTTGAACAGCAAGTTTAATATAATACCTGATTGTACTTAATTTCATTAACATTCTTGAGTTACGGCAATTTCTATTTTTATAGAGACAGCAGCCAAGCAATACTGTTATTAGAGGTAACCCTGGTTTGGGGAAACGTACATTATGATCATTAGGTTTGTGGTAGTTTTTGAGTGATTAACACTTTCCACGCGGCAGGCGTCTGCAGACGACATTACACAATTTTACATTTTTTTTTAAAAATGTCAAATTATTGAATTTCATTACCATATTTGGAATCACCATGAGAAATGCATTGAAATAAGTACAAACATCCCTAGTATTGGGTCAGTTATCATTGAGATAGACTTTGAAAATTGTGAAAGGTTTCTGAAAAATCTGTTTTGTGTATAGTGAAACTAATAGCCGCGTGGAAAGTGTTAAAGTATTGTTTTTAAAGCAGCAATAATATTTTTTAAAAACCCGGTATACTGTCATCAGAGGTATGCCTGGAACTGGGAAAGCTACAATATTCTACTTTTGAATATCAGGGAGCTATTTGATCTGCTAATAGGATTTACTGAACTATTTCCTGAACTTAAATAGATCATGTCTACTTTGGATTCCCCTTCCATATGCGGTGTGATTTCCTACTAGTAAGAATTTAAATTCTGATTTAGTTTTGATTATGTCTCATCAATAACAGGGTGGGTGGGGGAGGGGGGGATGACACTTGTTTGGGAATTACACGATGACACTTCTGACTAATTATTTTAGGCGTAGTGTTAAACTACCCCGATATATTGACCACTGATTTCTATCATCACACTTCATCGCACAGCCTGTTATTTTTCCACTTGAAAGATAACAGCCTCTGCCGAGACCGTTATTTTTCAAGTGGCCAGTTACCAGATATAACAGGCTCTGCAGTAAGGTGGAAACAAAAGGAATACAATGGATAACATGACAAAGGAAAAGGGCTAGAAGTATATATATGGATATTATTACACTGTTATTGGTATGCCGGGTAAGGGTTGAAATATAATTGATAATGCAGTATCGGTTATAAGTATATGTTGACAACATAATGTTGTATGATACTTGATGGACGGTTAGACATGGAGAAGTTGCCCTCTTCCATTGCGCAGCAGACTACCAAACTCAGTGGAGGAAGGGTGGAGTAAACAAAGTATAGAATCACTAGTACCTTTAGAGTAGAGTTGACTCGTAAAGTATTTAGTGGGGGTCCGCCCAAAACATCATGATCTATCGAGGTGTTAACATAGATGTTTCCAAAAAAATCCCTAACATGGCTAGGATTTCGTATGAGCCTCAATTTCAATACTAGTGTCACCATATAAACTGCTCACAAAAAGTTAGGAAACTTTTTGTAATCAAGTATATTTGTATTATTTATTATACCCTCTTGTATTATGTTGCATATAAATGGAAAGCTGAAGTGTTCTTCTTTATAATGTTACCATATGTGCAATGATGACATGTTGCTGGACTTGGCCACATTAATGAGAATGAGAAAAAGTCACAAATCAAATGTGCCAAAATTATCAATTTTGTGTTACTGTGTGAACAAACAAATTGAAACTGTAATGAAAACAAGCAAGACAACTTTCTGATCTTAATCCACTTTATTGTGACAAGAACTGAGTTCAGTAACGAGTGGATGATCCGAAGGCGTATGACAGCCTGGCACTTCATGACCTTCTACCTGTTAACCCAGTCTTGCAAATACCCAAACAATGGTTTTCTAAAGAGATGAGGGCAAACTTGTGTGTTGTGCTTACTGTTGCAAATCTTTGTGTAAAACATTCATGGTTCTCAATCATGACCGGTTTGATTATTGATCATTACCTAGTGACTGTTTAGCACAGATAACGGTAATTTTGGCACATTTGATTTGTGACTTTGCCTCATTCTCATTCATGTGGCCAGGTTCAGCAACATGTAATCATTGCAAATGTGGTATATTTTTAAAGTGGAACACTTCAGCTTTCCATTGATATATAACATATACAAATATGATGTGTAATATCATACTATGTTCAGTTCTCCATCCATGCATTTGCGTGTTTATCCTCTTCCTTTGTTGTTTGCTCGACCTCCTGTCTTTTCCCTCTCACGCATATGTGCATGTATGGACGACCTGATCATAGGTTGCGAGATAGCGAGTCGAAATTTATGAGACCATTTTGTCGTGTCCGTCTTTCTCCATGTGTCCTGATGCTCGATCCACTATTTTAGCGACCTTTTTATATATATTGTTTGTGTTTATTGTGTTATATGCTATCATAATATGTTGTTAAGCGCCTTGAGGACCCTTTGGGCTAAGGGCGCTATATAAGCGCTTGGTATTATTATTATTATTATTAATAAAAATATACATGATTAAAAAAAGTTTCCTAACTTTTTGTGAGCAGTTTACATGTATGCAAAATATATTGCAGTTTACGAATATGTAAATAATGATCTTTTATGATGTTCCCAAAATTCTGAGAAATTGACCTCTAATAAAGTGTATCCTTTATTGCACAGCTAAGTATTTCGTAATGAATAACCAGCTGGTCTATCAACTAATGTGTCAAGTTGGATAAATCACACATACTATAAAGATTGAAGGGTGTTGACATGTCTTCACGTGGAATAAATTACATGTTTCTCTTTCATTTTTTATCCTAAATTGACACTTAAATATGGCTTTTTTAAAAATACAAACTGTATATTTACAGGCCAACTTCAGTTGAATCGGGAACATTTTAAAAATAAGGGTTAAACCACTATATTTCCATGAAAACACGTGGAAATCAGGAAATTATTATGTAGTTGATTAATTAAAAACTGGACCAATCAACTATTAACATGTCAGTTCAGGAAATTCAATAATGTCTGAAAATGTAAAAATAAAATGCGGTAGGGCTAAAAAAGATTAATAAATATATTTAAGTAGCCTAAACATTTTTTATTTACACTTTACGCATAATTGACCATTTTAAGAAGGTATTTATTCATTCTACTACTCCTATCGTCCTTGACTGCGTGCCCTAATTATAAGTCAATATTAATCGTTTGGCAATGTAATTAGTGTTAATCAACTAGAGAATGTGTACCCTATCCGTGACCGCTGTTTAGGTATATATAAGTAAAATTTCTCTTCTCCGATTCACAAGATTTTCTGTCTTCGTTGATCTTCACGTCGCACTTCACATTTAAACCCTAAGCCCGCATACAGGTAAGTACCAATTCGTTTGTCAAGTCGTTTTATTTCAATACTATACACTTTATACATTTACAACTCTCATATTGGCATAGAAGTCTTGGGCAACGTATATTTATCAAGATTAATAGGGAAGAAGAACTGGGATGGATTGAAAGATGTGGAAGAGCGTGAACGAAATCTGTTCTTCAACGAGCTGTGCAGAGTAGAGTGCAAGTAGGAAGACAAGGACTGGGTTCACATCAAGGGAGAGAAGGGAATGCAAGAGATGAACACCGGAAAGACCTGAAACATTAGTTTAAAAGCCAATGAAGACCGGAGGCTTGTCAGTCTTTAAGGCATGGCACAGCAATGCATATGGTTAGGATGGTATATACGGCTATGCATCTAGACACCAAAGGGATCAACTTGTTGTGCTCATCGGTCATAAGAATTACTCAAGTTCTACATCAATACGGTGCATGAGCAGCATGACACACTACTTTCACCTGCAAACCATACAACTTCGAGCAAGGATTCGTTAGAACTGTGCCCCTGCACCTGTGTGGATAAAAAACCATGACAACTATACCATAATCCACTAAGAGCAGATGAAACTGAAGCCAATGTATGGTATTACGCCGAGCGAATCATCCACTACATAGCCACATAACCTCAGCATTCTACCGGGCAAGAGCACCTACAAAGCCACCTACACAATCACAATCTGGCTGGCCAGATCCAATAAGATATGTCGAGGTTGGGAGTTAGTGGAGAGACCTGGCGTGCCGATAGCAATGTAGCTGGAGAGCGATAGTTCTGGGACCAAAGCGCTTAAGCCACCGCCGTCTGGGCAGCTACACAGACTGATAATAAGAACAGGCATAATTCAAGAACCTGAACTAGTTGTAACAACTTTATTATTCTAATTAATAATTCTGTGCGCATCAAATAACGATGTCGTGGTAAAACAAACCAGGAAACGGCTCTCAATTGTCATGGTAGTAATCCTTACGAATTATTCCAATGACAGTTTCTACCTTTTGATATGACATTTGGTTTCAAGAGAAAAATATGTATTTTATAAGTCAAACCTGGCTAACAAAAGTATCGTATTGATAAAATGGAAAAGGCTGGTGTTTAAAAGGATATGTTTAAAAGACCCAGTTCATAAACAGCTATTTATTGAGGTTTTGAATAATGATATGTATGTATGAAGGCTGGTTTAGTTTTAAAGCTTTCATTTAGATCATAGCTACATTATAGACATTATTTGAGAGAAGTTCGTTATGTACACATCCAACTAAAGGGGATGATGTTTCACTACGATGCTCGTAGCTTCTTCAGACTTGTAATTCTGTCCAATGTTAGCACAGGCTGTTTATAGCTGGAGCCGCCGTAGACAGACAGTAGTACAAATATATATTTTGACTAAATAATATGAAGTTAAACTTTCGATCTCAACACAAGAAATATTTACCTGGAATTTTCAGGTGTTGCTACACCTTTCATCAGCAGACTAATGACTCGACTTGTGTTGAGATCGAAAGTTTAACTTCATATTATTTATCACCAACACAGATGAACTTTCATTCTAATATATTTTGACTGTTGATATGATTATTGTATTCTTAACAACAACAAAAATATTTCAAAAATGTTAAAATTATTGATTTCAATCACCATATTTGGTATCACCATGAGAAATGCATTGAAATAAGTACAAACATACCTAGTATTGGTTCAATATTTTTTGAGATAGACATTGAAAGTTGGGAAAAGTTTAAAATATGGTAAAACTAATAAACGCATGAAAAGCGTTAAAGCTAACCTTAGCATTTTATTTTTGTTTTTCGCCAGACAAAATGACTTCCAAAACCCTTCTAGTAATCCTAGCTCTGGCTCTTATTGCCGTTGCCACGGCAAGCTTTGAACATGCTGTAGAGGCTGAATTGGAACAGGAACTTTCTGAGGACCTTACGGTGGAAGATGTTGAGGAATATTTCACAGCAATGCAAATGGAGAAAAGGGGAAGCAAAGTTGGAAGTAAGTAGAACTAATTTATCCTAATTAGGTTGACAAAAACGTTCAGGCACCCATTCTAGAAAATTGAAAGAGTTTTACTTCAGTTCTTACCAAGCTGAAAGCGTTAGAGCCAAATTAGTATTAAAATAACAAGATCCCCCCTCCCATGCTGCATTCGCCACTGAACACTTTTAGAAACTTAGGACCGATTGTGGAAATGGAATATATTCATGGCGATATTCTGGTTTTACCGTTTACCGTTATCAGCTTTAAAAATATTGACCGAAGAGTAAAAACTATTCCCTATATATATATATATATATATATATATATATTTTGAGATAATTAACCTACTGTTTATAAAAGAGCCGAAGGCCAAAAAGACAATATTATTGTAATAAAGAGCTATCAATACTAATTGATAATGCTTTAAAGGTAGATGTTCTGAATGCTGGCCTGATTTTCAACTTGATGTCTTCTATTTTACATGAAAGGAAAGGTTATCTTTAAAATTGTCGCATACCAAAGTTAGAGTTGCATAACTTCAATGGTTCTTGTTTTAGAAGCACATGGTCACACGAAATTTGTCCATTGAATAGTACACACACTTGCCGGGTGGTTATCCACCTTTGGCAGATATTCACCACATTTTAGTTTATAAATTTTATAAATGGAACATTTCTGACCCCTAAGATTTTACAGACATAATGAGAAATATATGGAAATTCTTCTTCTATCAAAATATCTTGATGTGAAAAAGAATAATAGCCAAAAAAAGTGATCAGAAAATACACATTTAAGTTAGGTTAAATAACTCGGTATTGTGTTATCTAGCGATGGTTCAATATCGACAAGTTATTAAACAAACTTAAAATGAAGAAAAAAACCCATACCATCGGTCTCATCACATACAGATCTATTCAACTCAACACGCTTTTCGAGAAAATCGAGATTGAAAATCCTGTCGTCAGATTTGGCTTCAAACTTGCTTATTTCTTAACCAATATTCCTAGATAAGATACATACATGAAGAGGACCCTTGGTACTCTCTATTTAGGTCATTTTTGTGTGCTAATCTTTTGAATAACATTGATTAAAATGGTCCAAACTTATAATACCTCTGTATGTGAAAATATTTTGTTTTCATTATTTACGATGATTTCTCGTATAGAGCGCATATAGATCTCTATGTAATGCGCGTAGAATTTGCGATGTTCAAATACATGTAGTTTACCATGATTTCTTGTATAGAGCGCATATAGATCTCTGTGTGAAACGCGTAGAATGTGCGATGTTCAAATAGCTCATAGAATAGATCTGTATGTGAAACGGGTATATTTTGCGATGTTCAAATAGCTCATGAAATAGATCTGTATGTGAAACGCGTAGAATTTACGATGTTCAAATAGCTCATGGAATACATCTGTATGTGATGTGTCGTCCACGTTATATATATATATAAAGATCTATATGGGGCTATATGGTTCCACAAATCCCTTGTCAAAATTTGATAGAGATTTGATAGCTATCAAAACTCTATCAAATGAAATCCTATATAATTGGGACATTTATTTGATAGACTTTTGATAGACATTTGATAGAGACCTATCAAAAATCTAACAAAAATGAGTTGGTCTATATTTGAAAAAAAACTATCAAAAAACTATCAAATATCTATCAAATGGAAATTTGATAGACTTTTGATAGACTCAGATGTCCCAATTATATAGGAATTTGATAGGCCTATCAAAACACTATCAAATATCTATCAAATGGAAATTTGATAGACTTTTGATAGACTCAGATGTCCCAATTATATAGGAATTTGATAGGCCTATCAAAACACTATCAAATATCTATCAAATGGAAATTTGATAGACTTTTGATAGACTCAGATGTCCCAATTATATAGGAATTTGATAGGCCTATCAAAACACTATCAAATATCTATCAAATGGAAATTTGATAGACTTCAGATGTCCCAATTATATAGGAATTTGATAGGCCTATCAAAATTATATCAAATTTGCTCTATCAAAACCCCATCAAATTATTTGATATATATTTGATAATAGGACACTGGATCTTTCTATCAAATCTCTATCAAATATTTTACCTGGTAAAGCCAGCGAGCTTGGCATCTGCTCTATCAAAACCCTATCAAATTATTTGATATACATTTGATAGTAGAATACTGGATATTGCTATCAAATCTCTATCAAATATTTTACCTGGTACAGCCGCGAGCTTGGCTCTATCAAATTCTTTGATATAATACCTGCACCATCATTTTGCTGCTATTTTCAGCTGGACAGAAAAGCCAAAATCCATGTGGTTTACAAAATATCAATGTACATTTATTTACATGTAATACTAATGTGGACCAATGTTTGGTTACAGTGAAAATCCATACATTCCTTGATTATCATGATCACGAACAGTTCTGTCTGCTTGTCGGTATGAGTTGTAGAATTTAATCACCAAAAGCAGTCCTTTTTATTGTATTGAAAAGAGATGCACCAGCAAAATTAAGAATAAAAAGTGTTGATTCATAAACGTACATAGGACGAAATCTGTGTATTGTCGAATCTTGAGTTATATAAAAAGATAACCTTGTCCGGCAGTGAACCTGTCAACACACAATTGTATTATGATGAATTCCCGTCGTATGCAGGGCAGGCCTAGTCATAAGTCTAATCACAGACATTTGGTTCCTTCGCGTATGCGTATTCATGAGCCTTATTTAAAGGTCTCCAGAAATTGCCAAAAGATATGTCCACATGTCCCTTGTTTGGTTATGGTGAGAACTGTCATTTCGTTGTATACAGTACATGTATGGCAATAACATTACAGCAACCCTCAACATCCATGCTGCGCTGATATAGAGTAACATGGAGACCAATTGCAAGAAAACAATGAGTACGATGTCCACATACTCGCCATGCGTTGAAATTTACCATCAATCAACCTGTATTAAAAAGAAAAAGGACAGAGTAAACAATTATTACATATTCATATTTGCTTGAACTTGTAATAACTGTGGTTTGAACCCGTATGAATCATTTGCGAAGATCGAAGACCATGGCTGCGCGAGTTAAACATTCATGTATGTAGCCTTCTGGCATTCCAGGCCTATACCAAAAAGGGTTAGAGCCAATAAAACATGATTCATAGTTTCCTGTCACCCGCTCGCATTATGATTCTTTTATTCGGCTGCATTTTGTAATGCAAATTTCTACTCAATCAATATATTTAATAAATTCAATAGCTTTTCCGTGCGTCTGAATGTATGAGTTGAGTGTTTTCTTGTGTTTTGTGCATTAGTACACTAGCTCTGAATCATAACTTTCTAAATGACAGCTGGCCACTTTTCTTAAGTTGGGACCTTAACACTTTCCACGCGCGGCAGGCGTCTGCAGACGACATTCCAAATGTTCACAAAATATTTCAAAAATGTCAATATTATTGAATTTCATTACCATATTCGGAATCACCATGAGAAATGCATTAAAATAAGTACAAACATGCCTAGTATTGGTTCTGTAATCCTTGAGATAGACCTTGAAAGTTGGGAAAGATTTCTGAAAATTCAGTTTTGTATGTGGTAAAACCAATAGCCGTGTGGAAAGTGTTAAAAAGGGTGGATTTGTCACATTGTTTTTCGCTTATTTGCCATTCAAATTGCTTATATTTTTCAAACCATACATCACAATTGAGTATATTTAGTCTCATTTGGAAGATAATTTATTGCTTTAATAGAATCTATAAGAAAAATGTATAAATCAAGTTGAGATTAATTACTATAACTCGTTAATTACAATTAGTCAGGGTGGAGGAGGGTGAGAATGCACGAGGGTGAGGATGCATGCTATGCATTTCCAATGGGATGGGCAACATTGTTTCGCTTATTTGCCATTCAAATGCTTATATTTTTCAAACCATACATCACAAATGTATATTTAGTCTCATTTGGAAGATAATGTATTGCTTTAATAGTATATACAAGAAAAATGTATAAATCAAGTTGAGATTAATTACTATAACTCATTAAATTACAATTAGTCAGGGTGGAGGCGGGTGAGGATGCATGCGTGTGAGGATGCATGCTATGTATTTCCAATGGGATGGGCAAAATAAATGATTAAACCTTGTGTATATTAGTTCATTGAATTATTATTTTGTGTGATTAGTATCATTATTGTAATTACCAAACCTTAATTAGTGTTAATTACATCCCCAATTAATTAATATTACTAATTAATTACATACAACAAATACCATCTGAAAATGTATCAACGGCAAATTATTACCCATTTCAAATGGGGTGGGGGGGGGGGGGGGGTAACAGGCATAACATTGTAATCAATTTATGATACAGAAATGAGGTTGTAATCAGCCGAATTTGTTTTCTTCATTTTTGGACACCCTGTATAATACATTTTGAATGAATTAAGTAGGCCTACCTTTCTGGTATGTTCATAAACTTCATTTAAGTGTTTCTTTTGAACAAACAACAATATCATACTGTCCACACAGAATATATAGTTTTTTATGTGAAAATTGGCACATTTTGATCACCCTGTATTTTCGTTTGACAATTAATTAACCCTACAAATAATATATGACCGGAAGGGCCGTGCCTTTGGCTTCTCAAATCTGGGGTTCAATATTTATTTTAATGCACTATATTTAAATTAGGAAGCATACAGTAAATTACATTTCATAGTAATATTTATTTTGTTATACCCTACTTCCTAAGTCACCCTGTAACTGGAACAAACACTAGATATTCATAATCCTAGATATCTCAGCTTTCTAACAATGTATAATTGTCAAATGTATGCATGTGACGCAATAGGGTCCCAACTTAATAATGAATGTTACGTGAAACAAATATTAAGAAAACACAATCAAGTTTCATTGGCCTAAAATTGGTGCTTTATCATAACTTATATTGAATTAAAGATAAAATATACCTTACCATTAGCATACAAGTAGACATAAAGATGGCTTTTTCGTCACAACTGTTCAAGGCCGGTTCTGAATTTTGCACTGCGGTGGTTCTGTATACTGTGTCACGATAGAGACTCACTCACTAGTGTGTATATAACGGGAATTATTCCCATGTAGACATCCTTGGTCTTCCTGTATGCTCCAAAATCACTTGCTGTCATTCTTATATTATTTCTCCTCTAGAAAAACTTTAAGTGGTTTCATCTCTTTCATTCATTCATTCAACTGCATGCGTATATTCAGAGATATACAAGTGACACACACAGCACTATAGTCATGTGCATGTACTGCTACATGTAGAGTGTAGCCATTGTGTAGCATACAGTTCCGTATATAGTTGGCAGCTGTACATGTGTGCAGCACCAGTGTGGGGTGTGCACACAATGGCATCCGTTCAGGGTCAACAACAGCATAACAAGTGTTACCAGAATTAACAACAAAACATACTTATTCTGGTGCCTAATTTAAAACAAATTAACTATTTTGATGGCTAGAAGTTTCATTCCCTGTTTCATTTATGTACCGGTAATTTCATAGAGTATATGCTAGCTTTAAATGATAAATTCAATTGTTCAAAATGGTTAATACATAGGTACAAATAATTGTGCTAGTGACATAAATTTAGCCCAATTTCTATGTGTGGTTATTAAATCATGATAAAGCAATTGAGTAAGGAAGAGTGGGGGGGGGGGGGGGGGGGGTCTATACCTCCCTTCAATTTCAGTGATTGCATTTTTATAACAGGGAACTCTATATGATTTTTCAAATATTTATTTATTCCTTTTTGCCAACTAAAAAGTTGCCAACTACCGTTTCAAATGGTTTAACTTATATTTATTTACTAGTAATTTATTTTTATTGTATTTTTTATTATTATTTATATCGCTTTGTAATTTTTATTTTTTTATTTTTTATTTTTATTTTTTTTATTTTTTTTTAAATTTTTTATTTTTGGGGGGGCATCCTCTGACAGGTTGAGGGTCATAACCAATTGTTTTGTGTACATCATTTATCACATGGGTGTGGGGAGGCATCAGGAAAGGGGGTCTATACCTCCCTTCAATTTCAGTGATTGCATTTTTATAACAGGGAACTTTATATGATTTTTCAAATATTTATTTAAATGGTTTAACTTATATTTATTTACTAGTAATTTATTTGTATTGTATTTTTTATTATTATTTATATCATTTTGTAATTTTTTTTTTTTGGGGGGGGCAGCCTCTGACAGGGGAGGGTCATAACCAATTGTTTTGTATACATCATTTATCACATGGGTGTGGGGAGGCATCGGGAAAGGGGGGGGGTCTATACCTCCCTTCAATTTCAGTGATTGCATTTTTATAACAGGGAACTTTATATGATTTTTCAAATATTTATTTATTCCTTTTTGCCAACTAAAAAGTTGCCAACTACCGTTTCAAATGGTTTAACTTATATTTAGTTACTAGTAATTTATTTTTATTGTATTTTTTATTATTATTTATATCATTTTGTAATTTTTATTTTATTTATTTATTTTTATTTATTTTGGGGGGGGGGCAGCCTCTGACAGGGGGAGGGTCATAACCAATTGTTTTGTGTACATCATTTATCACATGGGTGTGGGGAGGCATCAGGAAAGGGGGGTCTATACCTCCCTTCAATTTCAGTGATTGCATTTTTATAACAGGGAACTCTATATGATTTTTCAAATATTTATTTATTCCTTTTTGCCAACTAAAAAGTTGCCAACTACCGTTTCAAATGGTTTAACTTATATTTATTTACTAGTAATTTATTGTTATTGTATTTTTTATTATTATTTATATCATTTTGTAATTTTTTTTAAATTTATTTATTTATTTATTTTTTTGGAGGGGGGGGGCACCTGTGACAGGGGGAGGGTCATAACCAATTGTTTTGTGTACATCATTTATCACATGGGTGTGGGGAGGCATCAAGGGTGGGGAAAGCCTTCTGGGAGCCGCCCCTGTTACACCCTGCACAAGTAATCCAGAACATGTGCGTGCATTCTAACTTTGTATACATTTAAGATTGCGGTGCAGCAAATATCAATTGCGCGCACATTGTATGCAGGACGTTGTGTCTGCACACAAGATGTGCGTGCGCAGTTATCAAGTTGGCGCGCATATAACATTGCCTGCATGCAAATTCCGTGAGAATAGCAATGTGCATACAGATTGGTGGCTCGTGCGCAATTCTGCAAACTAATAGCGCAAATGTAAGCATGCAATGCCTGCGAGAATAATCGCAAGCTTATGCGCACACAAACAATTTTGCTTGCGCACTTTGAATTTCGTGTGGCATGCAACCACAAATTTGATGAGGAATTTGATTAGAATTTGAGATAGAGAAAATTGGAAAAAAGACTAAGTCAAATTTGATAGGAATTTGATAGGTATATGATATTGAGAAAATGGCAAAAATATACTAAGTCAAATTTAATAGGAATTTGATAGGAATATGATATTTAGAAAATGGCAAAATTTGACTAAGTCAAATTTGATAGGGATTTGATAGTATTTGATAGGGATTTGATAGTGTTGTCAAAGGTCTAAGTCATATTTGATAGGAATTTGATAGGAATCTGATATTGAGAAAATTGCAAAAATGGATTATGTCAAATTTGATAGGGATTTGATAGTATTTGATAGGGATTTGATAGTGTTGTCAAAAGTCTAAGTCATATTTGATAGGAATTTGATAGAGATAGCTTAATTTGATAGATTTTTGATAGTCTATTCAAATCAATTTGAGATTTGATAGGGTTTTGATACTATCAAATATATATCAAAAGTGATTTGATAGGGTTTTGATATATCAAAACCCTATCAAATGCTCATTTGATAGGGTTTCTATAGTGTTTTGATATACTTTTGATAGAAAAATTTCTACAAGGGATAGCTCATAGAATAGATCTGTATGTGAAACGGGTATATTTTGCGATGTTCAAATAGCTCATGAAATAGATTTGTATGTGAAACGCGTAGAATTTGCGATGTTCAAATAGCTCATGGAATAGATCTGTATGTGATGTGTCGTCCACGTTATATATATATATAAAGATCTATATAGCGCTATATGGTTCCACACCACCAATTAAATTGTCATTGACTCACATGCATAAGAGATCAAATTAAAGTCTAATTTTTTCCGATATCGAGCGACTGGTTTGTTCAAATCCTTGTTTTCTTTGAAGATACTGATGTCTTCCATCAAAAGAACACCCATTTTGGTGGGGTTGACCTTCATTTTTTCCCGCAACGGGACGTCGAATACTAGTACACTCTCCAAATTGCTGTCTGCTAGCTATATTCGGTGCATTTGTTCTAGAAGAGGTGAAAAGAGAAAAGATGTGTCAAATCTTACTATTACAGAAAATACCAGGGTTCTTTGGTTAAATATTAAGTTTATAGTCTACAAATCACAAATAACACAAATTTCTTTAATATTAAGAGCATTGTATACCTTTTCTGTACATTTAAATTAATGGTTACAGGTGGGAGCCTTCTTGAATTAAAAACACAGGATAGTGTTGGGCGCTAGCACACATTTATTTGGAGGTGTGGAATCATATGTGAAACGCTGAAATGTAAAAAAAAAGCAAATACACCAAATTTAAGGACTTATTTCTCATTAATTAAACAGAATTGAGGTCTTTAACTTGGGTTATTGAAGAGCACGATACAATATTACTAAAAACCGATTTTCTCAAAAATTCATAATCTCTCGAATAGATCAGTATGTGATGAGACCGACGATACGATATAGTTAATAAATAACCTTATAAATGATCACTGATGGCAGCTTTTGTCACAAGCTTCAATTAGGCAGCTCCTTACTATCTGTAATTAAGGCCAAATAAACTTGTAATATTGACACCAACAGATTTTCTGAACAACATTTTAGATGGCAACAAAATAAAAATCGTTAACGATGGCTATTTTAAACAACAGTTTTCAGGTGGCACTATTTAAACCATTGTTTTAAGGTATTTGCATTGAATTTTATGTTGGCAAGTCATAATCAAAATATTACCAAAATGTCCATATATCGAAAAGCTCTTGTGGGCTGAAATCGGTTTATAATATACAATATCCAAAGCTTGCAACACAAAAAACATTTAGTACATAATGTCCGTAGTTATAAAGTAGATCGGAAATCTAGAGCCTCTGTGTAAGCTAAGGCAATGGGCTTTAAAGTTAGTACGTGACGATGTTCAATGTCAAAACATACACGGGCTGTAACAGGATTAATACACTAAATAAACAGGGTAAATGGCAGTGAGCAAACGATTGGTTTTTTCTCTTATTTTTGTTTCTGCAGGCAGCTATGATAATTTGTAAAGCGCTTAGAAAATCTTTTATTATTAGGCGCTTAAAAATGTGTTTTATTATTATAATCAATATGTTTCATTTGGGTTCGTCCGCTGAACTGACATGGAGCATGGTTGGTCAATTTAAAAGTTCAACCTGCGTTGCCTTGATAATATTTTTCAAAAGGCTTTATTTTTAATCATGGGTTATCTCGACGTTTCAATTTGCTTGCAGAATGTACCAAACCCGATGGCAAACCATGTGCTCTGTGCAACCTGAAAGTAAGGAACAAGATGGACATGAGACGTTACATCGCCTGTGGCTCAGCAGTAAGTGCTTCATATCATTGCTAAAACATTGGACAAACCCCTCGTGGACAAAATGATATAAATTATTTCTCGTTTGGCCATGACAATGATGTATTGATAAACCAGGAGACATGTTATAACCAGTAACATTATCGCTCTGAGCGAATTCCTGAATGTTTTGTAGTCGGAAGTTCTCTTTAAAAAATCGAAATAATGTCCCTCTATCCTCTTATACAGGGTGTCCCAAAAGTCTATGCACGACTTTGAAGCTTTGTATTTCACAAAATATAAGTCGTATTGAAAATATGAATACATATTTAGAAAGAGGAGATGTGGGAAATAATTTTGATACCAAACATTGGAGTAACATCTGTTTGTAATACCACCCTAGAAGACAAATATGTATTACTGCAAAAATGTAATTTTATACTTCGGAGGAATAAAGTTCATAAATCCATACCTATTGTGATTAACAAAAAGACGGGTAGAGTTGGTTACACGGAAAGTGATCCGTCAAATGTAATATTTAAAATTTTACCTTACAGTGATCCCATTCATAATAAC
The DNA here is from genome assembly GCA_035610835.1 of Ophiura sarsii. NCBI lineage: Eukaryota > Metazoa > Echinodermata > Ophiuroidea > Amphilepidida > Ophiuridae > Ophiura > Ophiura sarsii. Next base: position 57,598,585 of record CM069448.1, read on the forward strand.
AAACTATATCACACATAATTTTCGTTTCTATAGTTTAAATGTTTTGTTTGATCTGAATCTTGTATGGAAACTTCTTCAAGTCCTTACGCAAAATTCTTTGAACAGTTGATCTTTTAATCTTGTTTTCTGCGGAAAGTCGGCGAATAGATCTCTTTGGTCTTATAACATCAATGTGACTTGTTGATCAACCAGTATTTTTCTACCACATCGAGACAAATCATGCACAGTTCCTGTGTTCAAAAATGTATCCACCCACTTCAGAATGGATATTCTTCCTGGCGCGCGTTTCACTTTGAAATGTTTTCTGAACTTTTGTTGAGTAAGTTGAACTGAATTTGTTTCAGCGTAGAACCATACAATTTGTATTCGATTATCTATGCTGTAAACCATCTTGAATGAAGACTTTTGCTGTGCAATGTTTAATATCTACTGCGCCTATTTATGTTGTGAGTGACCGAGTTTGGTAATAACATTAATGTTTCAAGGTAAGCAGTGAACTGTGACTAATGCGCAACGTTGCTTTCATACCGTTAATTTATGCGCACCTGGTTTTAGCAACAATGTGCGGTACTTGATATGGGTAGGTCTCACACGGCCAAAAACTTTCAACCAGTTTTATAATGTTGGTGGTTCACTAATAGGGTTGTGTTTGGTATCAAAATAATTTCCCAAATCTCGTCTATCAAAATATGGTTAAATTTATACCATATGATTTATATTTTATGAGATATGACTCTTCAAAAACGTGCATAGACTTTTGGGACACCCTGTATATAGAAGTACGTTCATAAACAGCACGTTTCATGCCACATTAAGTCAGGAGAGCTATTTGTGCACAGATTGGAAAATGGTCGAGACAATTTAAGTTATTATCATGAGAAAATGTGCGGGTAGCGCGTAAGACTAACAATAGGGACAACGATTCATTATTTTGCTAATTACATTTTAACCCCAAAATGGATGGATAGTTATTAAACCCCAAAGTTGTTGAACTTGTATACATGATTGCTTTTACACCTTTTATCGGAATCGCTCGGGCCTGCGAAATGGTGTCAGAAAGCTAGCCGAAGAAGGCTAATTTTGAACGTGTGAATGAAAATAATCTAAATAATATTTTCCGACTATAACAAAAACATTTATACCAACACGTAACAAAAAATGTGTCATAATGTTAACGGTAAAATATTTGTGTGTCTTTTTTTTATTTTACAGGGCCGTGGAAGGAAGATCTAAGCGATTACAACGGTTCTTTGGCCCCATCGACAACAACGAATATGTTAACGATTATGGAATTGTGTGTATATAATTTTTTAATCAAATATAAGATGTCTGATGTTGAGTGAGAAATGACACCTTTATTAAAAGAGGAATGCCACGTAAACATCCCATATAGCCAGGTTCGCTTCCTCAACACAGTGATTTAAAAGCGCCATTGAAAGATCGCAGCTCTTAGCTGCGCGCGAACGTTACGGCTGATGTTTGTGTACACATACCCCCGCACCTCGCAACCATGGTGGTATCAATGTGTTGAGGAAGCGCCGTAAATAATGTTAATTTAGTTCAAATGATGCTATTGAATGCTATGCAAATTGAACGTTTCATACGAAATAGAGATTCTTAAATACAATTTCTGCCATTTTTCTCAATTTGTAGGGAGGGACAACTACTGACACAACAATAACAGGTTGTGCATATTGAATGATTAATAAAAGGAAACGCATCAAACAATCTTCTTATGTGTAATTTGTTGTCTGTATTGTACGGTCTGATACATGCTGATACTATACGAGGGCATGTAATTTGATACGAATCTTACTATTCTAGACGCGGAATGAACTTAATAATGAATTTGTTCATTTTGTTAAGTGCTTTTAAAAGATTATAATGTTTTACCTACATGTACTATAGACTTGCGAAGATGTTCAAATAATCAAAACTAGCCCAATTTTTTTCAGTCATAAGTGTTGTAATGCATTGTAAGCATATGCTTCCATTTAGAAGATCAAGAGTTATGCCTGTTTTAATATATAAACCCATTTTGAGGACTGTCCACGAAACGATAAATCCTATGAAATTATAAATATCAGTGAAGAGCAAAGATATTGATAATTTCATAGGATCAATATCAGTGAGGAGCAAAGAGAGCATATTCACAAAGGGTCATTAATATTCAAATGAGACTTAAGGTTTTAAAATTAAAACAAGCATAACTCTGAATAACAAGGATCAATTTCAATGATTCTCTCTCAACAATAAGCTTTTTAAAGCCTCAATAGACTAATAAGATGGAATTCAGCGGCCATTTTCAAAACGTCCTCCAGCAGACAAACTGCCACTTATGCTTATTTTGATACCATGGTATAGCTAGAGGTCTCCTCTTTCCATACATACCAAAACAAACATCCCACGCAGGACGTCACAATGACGTTAGTAAACATGGCCGACCTCAAAATCCCGTTGTATTCGTCTGTACGCCAAAATAAGTTCCAAACATAATACTATATGATTCAGGACCATACAATTAAGATCGTTGTCAAAATGTTAATTTAAAAAAAATAGTAAGGTGGCACCCCCACCCCCACCTCGGACTTTCACGGCTTACCCTACCGCTGGGTAAGTTGGTACCCTTAATTTATGTTCGTCAAATTGAGCGCAAGGGATGTAAAAGAGATCACCTAGACGCCATAAGGCATTGTCCTTTGCTTTTTAGCATAATCGGCGAAAATTCATAAGGGGGGGGGGGGGGGGGGGGGGGGGGAACGAGAACGAGAACGAGAGTTAATTATATCTGCTTAACCTCCTTCAATATCTAGCAGATTATTGATATTCGATAATTTATAAAAGATTACATCACTCTAAATCCCCACCATTTTGTTGGTATGTTTGATAGTAGAGGTCTTTGCTCTGAAGAGTAACCGAGGGTCTCTTTCATGCACACGGAACCCCCTTCAGACAAAGGAGGCAAGCTTATGAAAAGTCAACTTTTTGCTGCGCATTTGATCAGCCGGCGATAGACTTGGGAACCACGCGCTACCGGCATGTGGTAGAGTAGTATTTTTAACACTCAGAGTCGTAAGTATTAAAAGATGTGCATCATTGAGTTGGATACATGACCACTATAAGGTCAGAAGTCACAAACTGGTCCAAACAAATGTTTCACTTCTAATAATGTTGAGAAATGCACCAATTCTGATTAAACGGGACACAACTTAAGTTTTACATACTTAATGACCCACAAACTATATATTGTTGGAAAGCTTATGATTCAAGGTTTTTCATTTTTGCAAAAAATAATCAAATTATACAGGGTGTGTAACATTTTTACAGGGTGGAACATAAAAAAGTTGATCGTTTTTGCTCCTCACAAAATATTTTGATAGTTTGTACAATTAGGGTTTAGCTGAAGATAGTCACCAAAATCAGAACAACCGCAGAAGGTGCTACCAAATTTGCTAAGAATCACCTGCCCAAAATGTACACAGGAAAAGTACAGGGTGTCTAAAATTATGATGAAATAATGCATAAAATGAAGGTTTGTATATAATATTCTATGAAATTTAGTTAGCATGGACTATTTAATTTAAAGGAAAATGGTTATCAAAATGAACTACATGAATATCATTAAAGTTCCTTTTATTTTGAATACAGGGTGGTTCAAACTAGGTCTAAATAGCAAATTTTTCATAAATCTATGAACAATTCTGTGAAGAAACACTTCTGGTTTTTTTAGTTAAATGTTTTACTACCCAGGGTAGAAAAGGACCGAAGAGTCACACAAATGAAATAGAGAGACCGCGATTTGGCCATTGTTTAATCAATAACATTAATAAAACTGTGTATTTTTTACGTTAAAACACTCCCTGAATTGAACATCATATTCTAGTAGAGAATGTCTAGATAACAATTCAAAATTATTATTCATAGTAGCAGGCACATGTTATTAACACATAAGAGAAGTTTGAACACTTTCCTATGTATACTTTTAAAATGGCATCAATTTCAAAAGTTCTAGTTTTCCGCTATTTTGTGTAGAAACCTATGGGCGCCTCACCCACCGGCTCCACCCTTGACTCACTCGACGTTTAGATTGATAACTTCACTGTTGCTAAACATGTGGCTTTAATCCTTTTTTTATTCGGTAGCTGGATAAATTGTCTTTAATATGATACCAAAAATGTTATGTTTTTTTTGACAACTTCTATTTAAAATAGAGACACGTATCACGATTTTATGGATTTTTTGAAACGGCTCCACCTTATTTGATATACCTATTAGTGACCTGTGACCATAAACATATAAACACATACTCATCCAAGACGTATTTTCGTCTGGAGAAATTTGCATCATCCCGTGAGGCAGTCTAATATGATGACGAGGGGTATGCATAATAGACATTAGTAAGGCTGGTCTGACCCCCCATCCCGGCCCATTTCAGCCGTTGCTTTAAAGCCCCTATTGCAGGGGTTCTCAACCTGGGGGTCGTGACCACCATTGGGGTCGTTTGGGGTTTTCCAGGGGGTCATGAAGGGCTCATAAATATAGGTTTTGGGGGAACCGTGTTACATTTAGCTTTAAAAAAAGCTTATAAACACCCAAAAGAAACGTACAAATATGCAAAATTTCCTGCTCGCTACGCTCGCATCCAAACTAAGCAGTTTCATTTATGATATCCGGCTGGTGTTTTTATCCAATTTTTGTTTTGGGGGGTCACGGTACTGACCAGGAATGTCAAAAGGGGTCGTGGGGCAAAAAGGTTGAGAACCACTGCCCTATTGTATTTTTGAGATTATTGTTTCTCACAACTGCCCTATTGGCTTACAGAATTTTGACTTGCCCCTTCCCTCTGCTATTGGGTGCTGAAGCCTTGCCTTTGGCTTTTACCATATTAAATACCATATATGGTGTCTATGTTGTTGAATGATTTTCACTAAAGTTTGATCAGTTCCAAATTGGCGAGAAATATTCGCACGCAATTTTAGTCGCACGCATGCGATGTTTGTCGCACGTACGCGTCACTCATATGATGCACAAAGCGCCTGTTGCCTTCACCGCACCCGCGTACTTCTGTATTCATTCGCTGCTGTAAAAAGGCTTCACCAATTTAGAACTGATCAAACTATTAGTCAAGCCCCGAAAACAAGGCTGAGCACGCAGAAGGGTCTGATTATGGTCTTTACACGGATCCGTCATTAAAACTGGAATCAAATTGCATCATTTCACAATGTCTCATTGCATTAACAGTCATATTGTGCAGAGAGAGTTGAACTAGTACCAGTTCGAGGCTCTCCTTGCAAATGGAGGACTGTACAAAGGGCGAATATGGGCGATTGCACGGAGGGTCATTAGTTCAAATCCTTCTCCCAAAGAGGACATGCATTATGGAGTATACCAATCACATGTTAAAATGATATTTGACCTTGAAGTGAGATTTGAAAGTAGGAACGCAATGGGTCGTACTAAGAGCGCAATGTAACGTGTTAAGTGGGATAGGAGCATACCAAAGAGCTACCTTGTTTTAAAAATGTGACAATTTTGGACAGTTGTCCGCCTGGTCGCCGTAGGTGTGAAATGCGTATTAAGAAACTTTAATTTATAAAACAAATTTAAATATATTTTCACCCAAGTAGGTTTAAACGATTTTTGCGCATGCGGGCCACCCCCTATAGGGTAACTGCTTGAACTTCAATATGAATCTATACTTTATAGGATTCTTCGTCAAATTTACGGTGAGTATTCATAAAAAGAATCAGTAACTTTATTTCTGATTAGGTTTTGATTAGCTCTCATTGCAGATGTGTACACAGGAGGTTGAAATACTGCTTGCAGATAGGAAGCCACATTTACCTTGTTGGGAATGACACGATAGATGGCGCTAGTTGAAATGTCGATGATTTTACCTTCAAAAACCGGTAGCAAATCCTCCAGACCCCACTCCGCCAACAATCGGCTCACCAACTCGAATTCAGCCATTTTTTTATTCGTCTGAAAATTTGCATATCCACGCCCGGTGAACCAATGACAACTAGTCTAGCGTACCACGCGATCTGAAGTTGGGTAAAATTATTTGTTACCCAACTCTTCGCAGCGGGGAAAGGCGTTTTATCATTGAGTTGGTTAAAAGTATTTCGGTTTTGACCAATATTGTACTTTATTTCACCAAATCTCTATTTTACCCAACCTGAAAAGTAAAAATGGTTTAACCAACCATATATTAAAACTAATTTGCCCAATTCTTTAAGATTGACCAACATTGGGCAATTTATAACCAACACATTTATACAGTAGGCCTATAGTGATATTTTAACCGTGATTCTGAGTGTGTACCACATCTCTATAATTATAACCCTAGGCCTATTCTAAAACCATATCACGTGGATTACTTTATTACCCCCACCACTCAAACCACATTACTTTGTTAACCCCGGTACAAAACGGTACTTTTAATAATACCACATCACTATAAATTATAACCCGGCGGCCATATGCTTCATATCAAACCATTTCCCGTGATTTAATGGCACCGATTTAACCCCACCCAACCATGCCAACGGTACTTATACCATATCACTTATAACCTAGGCCTATTCTAAACCATTTCCAGTGTTATACCCCCACCCGACGGTATACCACATAACCCCTAGGCCTATCCTAATCCTCCCGTGTGGCTTTTTATTTATTTGCCCCGTACGGCGCATGGTGTGTGGGATGTGTGCGTATAATCAGTGACAGTTACTGGTATAATAATAGAACCTCGATAATGGCAGCACCTAGATGAAAGGAAATAATTGATTGCCGATACTTTGGAACCCGGTAGTATATTTTAAGGGAATAAATCGAATTGAAAATTAGAAACCATCGCTCGTTTACACTGCCCTTAGCTGGATTCATAATAACTAGCGGGCATCCGCGCTTCGCGCGGAACCCGCTAGAAGATAACGGGGAGGTTAGTAAACAAAGGTAAGAAAATTTGGTACAATATCAAGAACATGTCCTTTACATAATCCAGATAATCTGAATATCGCAGGTGCATTTGATAATCCAGGTATATGTGATGTGCCAGGTAGGCATATACCCTTTGTATAGTATCCAGATACCTAGGTACCTCAGGATGTAGGCCTCCCAATCCCATGTGACCTGAAATGCAGGTACCCCATAGGCCTAATCCCTACTCTCTAAATGTAAAAGAGTGGTTTTCCACTTTTCAAGGAGTTAAACGCAGTACAACACGTTTTTGAGTAGAAAAACACTTTAAAAGGAGTGAAAGGGGATTTATATGACAATGTTCCACCCTCAGAAGTAGAAAAAAATTCAATTTTCAAACTCATTTGGTGCGATCTGGTGTATACTTTTGACCAATATTGTATTAAAAAGCCATTACTTAATTTTCAATAAATATTTTGTTTTTTATCAATGCACGAAAGAAGTTGAGCTTTTGTATACTGATAATATTCTTGATTTTAGTATGGTTTAAAAGCTCCAACAGGGGGAGTCTGAGGGGAGTCTGATGTGCCTCCCTGTGAAGTAGATTTTTTTTCAATTTTCAAACTCATTTGGTGCGATCTGGTGTATACTTTTGACGAATATTGTATTGAAAAGCCACCACTTCATTATCAATAAGGGGGGGGGGGGGGGGGGGTCTGAGGGGGATGTGCCCCCCTGTGAAGTAGATTTTTTTCTTCAATTTTCAAACTCATTTGGTGTGATCTGGTGTATATTTTTGACCAATATTGTATTGAAAAGCCACTTCATTTTCAATAAATATTTTGTTTTTTATCAATGCACGAAAGAAGTTGAGCATTTTTTTATACTGATATATTCTTGATTTTAGTATATAGATGATTTAAATGCTCCAAAAGGGAGGGGGTCCGACGTGCCCCCCCCCCCCCCCCCCTCAGAAGTAGATTTTCAAACTCATTTGGTGCGATCTGGTGTATACTTTTGACCAATAATGTATTGAAAAGCCATCACTTCATTTTCAATAAGGGGAGTCTGAGGGGGATGTGCCCCCCTCAGAAGTATAATTTTCTAACTATTTGGTGCGATCTTGTGTATACTTTTGACCAATATTGTATTGAAAGCCATCACTTCATTTTAAATAAATATTTGGTTTTTATCAATGCACGAAAGAAGTTGAGCATATACTGATATTCTTGATTTTAGTATAGATGGTTTAAAAGCTCGAATTCGAACAGGGGGATCCTGGGGAGGGTGGGGGTGTGCCCCCCCCCCCCCCGCTCAGAATTGGATTTTTTTAATTTTTCGAACCCATTTGGTGAGATTTGGTGTGTACTTTTGACCAATATTTTATTGAAAGCAATCACTTTATTTCTGATCAATATTGGCTTTTTAAATAGGCAGATATAGGCATGTCAGAAAGAAGTTAATTAGTTATCTCCAAAAGATGGATTCTAGTCAACGTACGTACGCGTGTGTATCCTGACCAACGTACAATAAACTCCAAACGTTCTTATGTCCCTCGCATGCCTTCCCGCCCGCCTTTCTTTCTCTTTTTCCTTTTTTTCTCCTTTTTTCCCCTTTTTTTCTTTCTTTTTTTCTTCCTTTTTCCCCCCTTTTCCCCCCTTTTTTTTTGGTAGATGTGAAAAATCAGGAGGGGGGGATGATCCATCACCCAGGTCAAAAAGTGTGGGGGATATATTTCCCCCATCCCCCCCCCCCCCCCGGATTTCCGCCCTTGATGTACCCTGTGCCCTTAAGTCTGACATTGGTGCCACCACAGTGCCCTTAATTCACATATACTGTATGCCCTTAAGAAATCCAAGTACGCCATTTATAACACATGGTGCCCTTGATTATTCAGGTACCCCCATGTACTTGATTAACTTCAAAGTTTAAAATTAGCTTTAAATTGGTCCAAAATGTCTGATTTAGAACAAATTAATCTTATTTCAGGAATGTTTACAATAAAAGCCAAAAGGCTTGAATTTTCCACCCAAGTGTTTTGTCTTGCCCCCCTCAAGATTGTTTTATTGTCCAACACCCCACCCCGTTTTCCCGACCTTGATCCACCAGCCCAAAGCTTCATGATACCAGTCATGCCTTATGCGGCGGTATCGGCCAAATTTACACATAACTAATTTTAGGTGAGAATTGCTCAATTAATCATTTATGTATATAACATGTTTAAGTCAAGACATTCATCAATCATCCATATTTATAATACCGGAAGCATGGTTGACTGCATCAAATGGAGTTACCTGCATGGGTGACTCCTCCTATCCAATGGGGTTACCTGCATGGGCGACTCCTCCTCAAATGGGGTTACCGGTTACTGTATATGGTTAACTCCTTCATCAAATGTGGTGACTTGCAAGAGTGACTTCATCAAATGGGGTTACAACTGCATTCAATCAAATGTATTTTCCTTCAGCCACTTCATGTCACTTTAATTAATAGGCCTACATGTTTTCCTGGATACGGTTTGCACCTTGCTCCCCGTTTCTTTATTAAAATAAAGGTCTTATTATACCTTGGCTTTATTTTTGTGTGTGTGTCTTGCTCTCGTAATCTTGTATGTACGGTATGCACAGCGGAGCAACCGACTACTTGCTTTCATCCTGCCCCGTAAACAAAGTACAACGCCACAAACGCGTACACAATTTGTCTGCGTCATTACGTGTGCGCCGTATTGCGTGCGCCATGTTAAACGCGAACGCGCAGCAACAGAAACGGTTGGCATGGTACTGCCAGTTTCTTTATCGGTATCAAACGTCGCATTCGCCTATATAACCAATGTGAAAGTGTCACTTTTTAAGATCTGTGTAAGAGTTTGTTGTTTACATTTAGAAAATTTCGTGAAATATTTTTATTTGTCGGACGTATTAGTCCCGTATAAATGCTTTTTACTATGCGATCTTTAAGAATAACAAACAGCCGCATATACAGAAATGTAGCTATATCTCTGAAGAAAATATTTTGAGTGAAGACTATATGTCATCACTCATTCCGAAAACCACAATTTGTGTCCGAAAGTAGCTACCCGAGTAAAAGAAATTCAACATATCGGATTTTCACATGTGATCCTTTCTGCGCATGTCTGAAAACGGTAAAAAACGTGCATTGAACTATCTAATTAGCTCGTGTATTAGAGGCGCAATTACCACGCTTTTTCAGTTGAGGAGGGACGCGAGTGTAAAATTATATTGAACTATCTAATAAAGCCATGTTCCGAAAATTAGTATATAGATAGTGCCGCGGCAGCGCGCCCTTGCGCTAAAAATGCATTTTGTTTGTTTACGTGTAAATCTCAGGAGATGTCGGCGAGTCGGCTCTTTGTCAATGCCGACCAAAATTTGCCGATACCCCAACGATTATATATTTGCGACCCGATGCCGATCCGACGCCGACGCGACCCCGATTGCGTCCCGACAAAACTAAAATATAATGCGACAATCGGTGTCGCGTCGAGTTAGCGGCCGATTTTTTAAATTATCGGCCCACCATTTGTTTTTGTCGGCCGACGGTTAAACTGATATTTTATAACCAAGTGAGACATGAAAGTAGGAACGTAATGGGTCTACTAAGAGCGCAATGAAACGTGATAAGTGGAATAGGAGCATAACAAAGAGCTATACCTTGTTTTAATTTTGGACAGTTGTCCGCCTGATCGCCGTATGCATGGTAGGTGTGAAATAGGTATTAATAATCTTAAATTATATAACAAAAATTGAAATATCTTTTCATCCAACTAGGTTTGAATACTTTTTGGGGCATGTGGGCCAAAGTCCCCCCCCCCCCCCCCAGGGTAACTGCCCACTCTAAGATTGGGAATGTATCTAGAAATACTCAAAACAAAAATTATATGAGAGCCAAGTTATTTGCTACCTACCAACTAGTCTAGTTTACTATGCAATGAATACAAATCCAAATGTAAGAACAATGGGTCTAGGTATCCCTATTCTTTTTATTTTCTATTTTGAGGTATATTTCTATATAAAGCAAGAATTGAAAAACGATATACTGGTAATGGGGAACCTACATTATGTTACTTTTGAATATTATAGAGCTAAGTGATTTGCATTAAGGATTTTTTGAACATCAATAGATCTGTACTTTGAGTATTCATAATAAGAATCAGTAACTTTATTTCTGATTAGGTATTGATAAGCTCTCATTGCAGATATGTACACAGGAGGTTACTGCTTGCAGATAAGAAGCCACATTTAACTTGTTAGGAATGACACGATAGATGGCGCTATTTGAAATGTCGATGACTTTTTTCGTCCACAAGACTTTGTTGAAGTTAACACGAAATCGCTGGCAAAATTCTCGAACAATATTATAAACATGGTTCTTTATGAGCCTGGAATATGAGAAATTCGTCTTTTTTCATTGTTTGTGTGTTGTACATGTACATATAAAATTCATTTTGTCACCATAGCGTTGTTGTTTATTTCTGTGGGACTCCATGCAAGTCTGTATAATTTCGGAAGGCTGTTGACGACTTTTCGCTGACGTAATCTATAACGTATTAGCGGGAGAACATAGCGCAGATGCCGCTGTTTGTGGTAATGATGATAAATGAAAACTAGGGCTGTTCTCGGGTTTTGTTCACACATTTTGCTGTTCTTGAGTTTCGCAGTTCTTGGGTTTCGCGGTTTGAAGGTATTTCGGTTTTGGGCGTAAGGGGTTCATGTTTGGGTATGTTATGGATCCGACCATTAATCGTCGCATGAGCACGTATCATTGCCTTGAAATGCTTTGACTGCTATTTTTTTCTTTCTATGTACCATGGCTGTTCACCATCATATAAGGATACGCAGTCGTGTTGAAGAATTATTTTGTATACAATTTACTTCAGAATTCGAGATGAACATTAATAATGGGCATTTTTGCTGTTGCCACTCACGAAATCACGAAAGCAGCCTGTATTTATTTATTTATATTGTGGCAGTTGATAGAGCTGTTTATAGCTGGGGAGCACACATGGTTTTGAAACACATTGAAACACACGTGACCTTGTACCCTTAATCAAGTTCAAAGGTCAATCACCCACCCCAAGTAGGCAAGAATGTCCACTTAGGTTTACCGGAAAACCCCTATGCTCCCCAACTAGTAGTGTGAAATTCTTGTCTAAGTCGTGATCAGAATATTTGAATTGACGTTTTTCAGATTCAGAAATCAGCCCTCGTATTCACACCGCAGGTGTGATACTCGACCATTATCCTTTACATAAAACAATTATTGATGGCTCTTTATCCAAAGATAGTCACAATGGATTACACGTTGATTATCCTGAGATAATTTGCGTAATATTTGTCTTGGCCTTTTGTCTATTGTATAAATAGTAGATTAATCATCTCAAAAATATCGAGGGAATATTTGTTTCTCTTGCCATCACGAGTGGTTAATATTTGTAAAGCTTATAACAGTTAATACAGCTTGTCACCCTGAATATAATTATTCCATTTCCACAATCGTTCCTGCGCTTCTTAAACATGTTCGTCACCTAATTGTGACGAATCAGTTCTACTTGCTTCCAACTTTGCTTCCCCTCTTCTCCATTTGCATTGCTGAAATATTCCTCAACATCTTCTAAGGTAAGTTCCTCAGAAAGTTCCTGTTCCAATTCAGCCTCTTGAGCTAGGATTACCAGAAGGGTTTTGGGAAGTCATTTTGCTGGCAAGAAACTCCAAATCTATGCAAATGTTTGCAAATGTTAGCATCAGTATAAATAATAATATCAACATATAAAGTACACTGGCACTCATAAGTATTAGCGCAGTGAATATATCCCAGATATATTCCATCTTTTATGAACAAACTATTGGTTATCTTCAATAGTAACGACATTGTATGTTTTCATTATATAGTTCTTCTTCATAAATTCATGTTTGTTGTATGTTACGATCATCAGTTTTTGAATAAAACCCTATAAACTGAGAGAAGTCTAAAGCTACACAGTGAAATCACATAGACATTTGCCTCATTATTATTCATATGCTCATTATCGCCGTTGTAACGCTATAGGGGTATCCTTGCTTGAAAAAAAGTTCTCAAACAAATCATTAGTTTTACATTATTTTACAAATTTTCAGCACAAATAGTTATTATGCCAGGGACTGCAATACACATTAATACCTAAAACACGGCTAATGTTTTCAAAAGGTTACTGGAATTTTCCAGAAAAGCTGATATTTCGAGACAAAACTTTATCAAAGTGTTGGTTGTAGAAGGACAGTCGCGTACAGGAAACCAGCAAAATGTTCTTTCTAAAACTTGCAGCAGCAATTAAAATGTTTATGTTATATTCTGTTATATTGAAATGTGTGCATAAAACATGGGCTATAAACACTTTGAACTGATGCACATGAAATGTATACAGAGCACACCGTGCATTTTTACACACCATTGAGCATGTTGAGCTCGTCTTGGTGGAAATGTCTGGTTATATTGCAATCTTCGTATTTTTTTTTAAATTCAGGAACATTTTATGGTGACACCCCCTAGGGAGACGGCTTGTCAAGTTTGTTCAGAGAATTTTGAGACCAACCAAGTCTGACCTACGTTATTAGAAAATATTAATCACCAATGATTTTAGTTATCGAGTGATCCAGCATACATTATTTTGAATGGACTTGTTCGACTCTTTTGTTAGACTTGAATCGATCACCCTTTTAGCGCATTGTTTTATGAATGGGAGTTGACTATTACAATGTGAAAGATAGCGATGTCGCCCAATTAAAACACAACTGATAAGTCCGGGTTTGTCTAGTGCGGTGGTATAAGCTGTTGGGCTATGTTGCTTCACGCAAACATGGCACATCTGAGAGACCGACTGACCTTCGCAAAAATATTACGGTGACTGTGACTGGCTTGCTTGAATGAAAATCATTGTCGCGGTAATTTTAAAACCTGCTAGGCCTGTGTGCTGCCTCATGTAAAATACAGACAATCTGCGTGGTTCTCGGTAGTATTTTCGAACACTGATTTTTAAACCTAAATATTTAAATTGTCTTTTTTGAAAATTCAAATTGCCTCCTCAGCAAATTACCATGTTTCAGGCGTTTATAAGTCCAGGGCATCCTTATTATATTACATTGTGAATATAGCAGTTAATTGTTAAAGCACTGACTTTTTCCAGAGAAGGTGTAGCTAAGAGAGAACTTTCCCATAGCGCAATACTTAATATATACTGAATATATAATGAGGAAAATGTCTATGGGAATTCACTGTGTAGCTTTAGACTTGTCTCAATTTATAGGGTTTTGTCGATAATCTGATGATCATAACATACTACAAACATGAATTTATGAAGAAGAACTTTATAATGCAGACATACAATGTCGTTACTAGTGAAAATAATCAATAGTTTGTTTATAGAAGATGGAATTTCTAGGATATATTCACTGCGCTAATACTTTTGAGTGCCAGTGTATATAATTGCTCTACGGCCACTCCAACTATAAAAATCTAGCGTTGGACCGAATTGCCAGTCTGAAGAAGCTACGAGCATTGTACTGAAACTCATCATCATTATCATCATTCACTTTATTTGGATTTGTACACAAGGAACTGCTCTGAAATATATTTATACTGTAGCTGTAATCCAGATGAACTTATTTAAATATTAGTCAAAAAGCTATAAACCAGGCTTTCACCATGTATACCTTTATTACAAACAGTCTCAAATTATTTTGATCACGTCATTACAACGGCCACGCATATTAGTGCAAATTAACAATAATTCGACGAAGGACCAAAAGAATTTATACTTAAACCCCAACTTCAAATTAATATTAAGAAACTACTTTTACTATTTATATTTATATATTTTATATAACAATTGGCTAACAGCCAGGACAAACCCAATGGTGACATAAGCACTAAATTAAAGGGATGCCCAAAACATCAAACAAACAAAGAAACATAGGCTCACAAACATAATAAAGCAATACAACCCACCCAGACCCATCCCCCACCCGCCCACATAAAACCCAGAGACACCAGGCTATTCATAGAGTTGGAGGCGGAGAGCAGTTTTAAAAACAGGCAGAGTGGCACACTGTTTACTATGTCCTCAGGAAGGTAGTTCCATAATGTGGGGCATAAGGGTACAAAGACCTTTGTGAAAGAGTTAGCCTGCAAAAAGGTGGATCAAGAGAAAGGCTATTGAGATTACGGAGAGTTGGCCGAGGATGAGGCTTGAAAGGATTGGGAGATGTGCAGAGGTGGTTGATATACTTGAAAAGATGACACAGGTCGGCAATATCACGGCGCTTGAATAATCCAGGGAGATCGGCTTCATGGAGGAGGTTTTCATGGGAGAGCTTCCATGATTGAAGAATGACTCTACAAGCAAACCTGAGAGTGGATTCAAGCCTGTTAGTAAGGATGATATCGAGTGGGTGCCAGGAGATACTGCCGTACTCAAGAATGGGTTCAACCAAGGCTAAGTAAAGAAGCCGGCGGGTTTTAGGGGAGGCACTGTTGAAAGCCCTGCGGAATGTTGCCGATGATTTTTCTGGCTTTCTTACAGATATAGTCTACATGCTCGTTACAGGACAATTTGTCTGAAATGTGAATACCAAGAAATTTGACAGAGGAAACTCTTTCAATCACCTGGTTGTTCATGTTGAGACATATGCTAGGGAAAGGGTCCTTTTGGTAGAAATAAGAATGAGCTTTGTCTTGTTAGCATTCGCGGTGAGAAGGTTGTTGTCAAACCAGAGATGGTTTGTCAACTAGCCAGATTTAACTTCAAAAACAAATATTTTTCAGTAGAAACCACGTTAGACGTCACTCATAATGTTACGTAGAAACTGTCGATGGAATAATAAAGAAAGATAAACGTACGTTGCTCCATGATTTGTATGTCAGTGTGTGAGTTTTGAAATTGAAAAGTGCTCCAAATGGTTCAAAAAGGGACTCAAAATATTTTGCAAAGTTACAGGCTTTCCAATGTTGACCCCTTCTTTAGAGTATTGGGTATAAAACGAATTGGCACCCACCTGTAGGCCTATGCCGGCTTAGGTTTTTAGTGTGATATGCGACGTGAAGATCAAGGAAGACAGAAGATCGAGTGAATCGGAGAAGAGATTCTTTGCTTATATATACACCTAAACAGCGGTCACGGATGGCGTAATTACATTGCCAAATGTTTAATAATATTATTGACTTTAATTAAAGTAGCAGTCCAGCAAGCACGACATAGATCTAATCATAGATCCTTTGTTTCTTAGGCTGGTCAGGAGGAGGTGTATGGATACATCTAGCACGACATTGATCATTTTTCAATCATCGAGCCCAAATCGCGTAGTTATATAGATAAAACCCCCGTTTTATTAAAACGAATACAAAATGCATCTCTCAACATGCCATTTTCAGTGATTTACGTGCCGGTATCAATGACGTCATGGTTAATGGTGCTTAAATTTGCGCACTTTCCTTGAAGAACTATGAAGTCATTGAAACCGGGACTTTCGGTCACCGCGAAATTTAAAAAATGGCAGTTTGAGATTGTTTATTTATCAACTACTAGGGTGCACTACACTAAATGGGGCATCCCCTACCCTTAAGGACGGTGTTTAAAACTAGAATCGGAGAGTATGCATACAAAATCCTAAATGTAAAAGACTTGACAGTTATACAATTGCGTAAATGCCTAAGATTTTTGATTAATCATGATTAATGGGACATCACCTACATGGACCCTGACTATAAACTGTGAATATCATCTAGTTAAATGTTGAGAGATGTTTAAAATTTGTGCTTTTTACTGGAAACATTGGCGATTACGGCGACTTTTCCATGCTCGTCAGATAGGTAGTTTACTCCATGGGCATATTTTGGAAAATCGAGCAGGTTCACCTACCTATTTTTTCACTTTTTGGTGAGATTATGTTATCATCTTTCAGAAAATATCACTCTACAAGGTCCAATTTCGCAATTTAGTGGTCTAAAACAGAGTTTTATATCAGTATTTTTGTACATATCCCTATGGAGCCCTATTTAGTAGTGTGACACTAGCTGGCTAGCATGGGTCTAATTTTAGGGGGTTTTCGGTCCCGGTCTACGGGCACAGGGAGTTATACTAACATGTTTATCCTTGCCAACGTGAATGTTTAATTGACCTTTGATCTTGATTTTGTGTTTCTTCGGGACCTCATCAATGTTGGGCTGAGTGTTTAGAAAAGACACTTTAGTGACACTTTTGATCGTCGATCGAAGGTTTCAATCTATAACCTTTTGAATATAGGCAAGTCAGCTAATAAAAGCTACTGTTTTTCACACATTCCGCTAACAATTCCAGTTTTTCAGTCTTTAAACAATACTGTAACTAAATAGGAATTTATAAACCATCTTATAAGATGGGTAAATAATTCTACATTACAACACATTTTTATGGTGTGGCGTTACAATGGTAACAGACGTTAATGACCTCCAAAAACACCTACAAAAGCTGGTAAAATGAGGGTAAACTTTTTGTCATATGTGGCGGTAGCCATGAAAACTGCACTACCGGTAAGCAAAATGAAAGAAGGTTTATTTACCAGCAATATAATGTTTTCTCATCATCTACAGACTGATTGTTTGTTGTTCTTACGAAATTGGCCAACAATATCTTATTTTTGCTGACTTCACATTTTCAAGGTTATGTCAAAATCTTTGATCAACGTTATCCGTTTTGGTTTTATCACACATCCCAACAATATGATATTATTTTTATGGTCAATAGCCTGTTTGTATTTGTTTTATTGCGTTAAATTTAGATTTTGAGGTCCCATTGAAACACATGTCACCTTTGATGTCCACGTTCATGTAGGTTGTACTCAACAAACTTCAAGGACAGTTTTCAGAGCTGTTTCGTTAAAATAAGAAAGATAACAACGTTCCGGTTTTTGGTAGCGAGTATAGTTTACGCGTCGGAAAGTAGACGCAACAATCCAACACCAAGTGACCATTAATGTACATCACTTCCCTGTATACCATGTTCTATTTGTATAATAATTACATTATCTGCACTCTGTGTAGTGATGTCAAGACGTAGTTCAATGATCGCACCTCATTGCAATGCACTGGCGTCAGTAGTACCCACGCAATCAAATACAGAATCTCGATAATCACTACGTGACGTCACTGGAAAGTGCAATGAATGAATCATATATTCACATACAGCATATCGGTTCCGCTAAAGATCGCATCTGCAAAAGAGATGGAATAAGCCATGCAATTGATGTAATAATAATACTTCTATAATAATTTCCGGTATGTTTCACCATTTTTAAATGGTATTTATTTTATTTATTTATGATTTTTTAATTTTTGTATAAACACTATCCCTTAATACAATACCTATATTCATCTACAGAAATTTGCATATAGACCGTACCTAGTTACTACATTATACTCTTGAACAACAAGTTTAATAAAAATAAAAGGTGGTACATAATTTTGTTAACATTTTTACACTTTTTTAACAGAAAGCAGCCAGGCAATACTGTCATCAAAGGTATGTCTGGTTTGGGGAAACGTACATTATGATCCTTAGGTTTGTGTTACTTATTTTGTTTTAACACTTTCCACGCGGCAATAAGTTTTACAATGTACAAAACAGAATATTCAGAAACATTTCACAATTTTCAAAGTCTATCTCAAGGATTACTGAATCAATACTAGGCATGTTTGTATTAATCTCAATGCATTTCTCATGGTGATTCCAAATATGGTAATGAAATTCAATGCTGTTGACATTTTTTTAACATTTTGTTAAATTTTGGAATGTCGTCTGCAGCTGCCTGCCGCGTGGAAAGTGTTAATGATAGAAGGTATTAACGGGGTCAAAAAATGAAGAATCATGTCCATCCATGAATATGAACTAATGCTAGTGTAGCATCCTGCAGAGCGTAATATATCAAATGCTTTTGATTTGACTCAAAACGGACAATTTGTTTTACAGATATATATGATTGATCAAATGTAAAGCAGTGTAATTCAAAATTCATTAAAATGTGCAATATCCTATACATTTGCAAGTACAAATTTCCAATGGGCTATATCTAAGAGAATTTAACATTATTATTTACACATTATTTGAAACATCTATTGTTGTACAATTATATTATTTAAATGTACAATTTGATTTAATTAAATATCACTGTTTCGGGATTTATTTAAGTATTTTATTGTTTCCTCACCTTGCTATCTTTAAGAGAATTATTTAAAAAACTTATTGCAGGAGAACGAATGAGTCAATTCTCATCATTTTTCTTTTAAAATTAACAATAATTCAGTTTACAACTGAAACAAACAACAAAACTACGTATTTATAAAAATCAAAATTTAAATTATCATAAAACGATACACCAACATCAAATGCCGATATCTCAAAACGTCAAAATGCGGGATTAGTAAATTTCAAACAAGCGTAAGTTGGGCATATTTTGAAACGTCTCAACAAGGGCTTCACTATGATATATATCACCAATGTGTCACCATTTGGGAACATTAAGTAAATCGAATTCGAAGTTCAGGGCCAACCCCCCACACTTTAAAGCAGCATTATATGTCATGAGAGGTGCGCCTGAAACTTGGAAACCTACAATATTCTCCATTCTTATATAGTGAGTGAGTGTTAACAGGAAATTTGTTGTTTTTTGGATTATTTTTTGACATGTTCGATATCACCCCTTTGCACTGACCATTAAAATCACCTTCAACCAATCCCCTGACCAACACCGTGGTACATGATTCGGATTAAACATAAACATTATTATCCGTGGTGTGTTTGCCAAACACTTTCCACGGCAGGCGGCTGCAGACGACATTACAAAATTTCACAAAATGTTTAAAAAATGTCAAAATCATTGAATTTCATTACCATATTTAGAACCACCATGAGAAATGCATTGACATAAGTACAAACATGCCTAGTATTGGGTCAGTAATCCTTGAGATAGACTTTGAAAATTGTGAAAGGTTTCTGAAAAATCTGTTTTGTGTATGGTAAAAATAATAGCCGTGTGGAAAGTGTTAAAATCTCCCAGGGTATGCCCTTGCTTCGAACGCCAATGTATATGTACATTATATCGAGCCCAAAACGTATCGAGCCTCGGAGCAGTCTCGATAACTTTATCGAGTTTATGTGGAACTATTCCCTAATTCTAAAACATTGCACAGAGGACAAAGATCATCGACATTTGATCTAGCGCCATCTATTGTGTAATCCCCAACAAGTGGAATGTGGCTTCCTATCGGCAAGAACAGTTTCAGCCCCCTCTACATATCTTTAATGAGACCTAATCAAAACTTAATCATAATTCAAATTCATGACATGATTCTAGGGTCACGCGTTATGGACTCGCCTCCCAATAGGGTGGTGCTATTACACTTTTTAGTTTTATGCGGTCATATTCCTTAAATATTTTTAAAACCACAAAAGCTATCTCAACAAATTTGGTATCATTTGAAAGCCCTAATAACAAGCATTCTGCCTGCAAAATAGCATTGGTATAGCTAATACAGAAAGGGAGTTACAGCTGTTTGAAATTTAGGGACCAGGGGTGGTGCCGGAAGGGATGCCGCCGGAAGGGGTGCCGCCTGTACAAACTCAATGGAAATAATCCCATGCTTTGTTCTTTTTACCATAACTGATTATCCCCTAATGTTACAAACACCATTCGGGTCCCATTTTAAAGGATATTTAGTAGTCTTTAAGTATGTGGTTCAACATACTTGTCAACTATTTGTAACAGCTAATTAATTTTGGATAAGGCAATGATCATCAGCTTTCTTCCTATTCGCTGCACAGTCAACATGAATAATCAGCCTCAATTCACCGGATTTATACAAATGACTATAGAAAAAGTTTTCAACCTACATGTATGATTTTTGGAAATCTTGGAACTAGGGGAATTCAAAAATGCAGTTTAGATCAGGGAAGGGTACATCCTTAGAAAATATTTCTAAAAAATTCTAAAAATATATAAAATAAAAATTGGAGATATTCACTAGCCGGTATAATTACCTTACCGACGTAGTAACCTTTGACAATTATATATCATCTGATGGGTAATTTCATGAGGAATTCAAATATGTAAAGTAAAACATGATAGGGGTAGGTATAGAAATTATATGGATCTCAAATTAAAATGAAAAATTCTGATATTTTCCGAACAATTTATAATCATGTCACGGATTTTGGCTTTCAGATTATGCTATAGCTCCATGATATTCAAAAGGAACATATTGTTGGATTCCCAGTACCAGGCGCACCCTTGATGACAACATACCGTGTTAAATCTCTACTTTATATTATTCTATAAACCCTTTTATCCTTTTCAATAAAAAGACCATGATGCACGTTTCCCCAAACCAGGAAAACATGAATATGGTGTACAACTTTGTATTTGAATTAAAATTGCTGATCAAGAGTATACCAGGTGTGTGTCATCAAAAAATGCAATTTTTTTTGTTTTGGATTATATTCACAGAGAAAAACATTTATTAGATGTGGACGTTAATTAGTGCTACATGTATGTCTTGGGGAGCCGTTCGCCAAGAATTGACCGACAGATCAATAATTTCATGAGGCATCTCTAAATTTCAATTTATATAATATAATGTGTAATATAGGCCTAATGCAATGGTCTTAGACATGTCACAGAGTGGTGACTTTGCTCCCCACACTCTAACGAGCTCCTATCATAAAACGTTTTTCTGCTGCGGATGCTATGATCTAACTTAACATTTAGTGTTCCAGACACTACCAGGTTGATGGAACCCCAAAACCAATGTTAGGCATCTGGTGAAGGTGGAGTGAGCCAGTTGACCTGATAACGTATTCTTACATGCACTACACGAGATCAAACCATCTTACTATACAAAACAAACCGCAGCTCTAATTACAAAAGAGTCTAAAAACAGTTCGTTCACAATTAAGCACATGGAATGTATAGAATTGCACAAAAGGAAATGTGTACACTTGCTTGAACTGCTGGTATCATGGAACTCGGGGCAACATTATCACATTTTTAATATTATTATAAGCCGCAGTAGCTCAGTGATACGTGTGGAAAACAGCATGGAAATGGAACGAAAGAAAACGAAGATGCAACAGTTTAGAGAAAACTTTGTTTGTTTTGAACATAAGTCTATGACATTGCTGAGATGCCGTTCAATTCAATAGCATAATAATGGGCAAAAAGAAGGTCAATATTAAAAAGCGTGACCACAATTATAGACTTGTGTGTGGACAAAATTGATTCCAAGCATTTTCCTTAAAATGGCTACTGTTTCGTTATAAGAGCTTCAATTTCAATACCAGTTTCACTATGTATGTTCAAAATATTGGAGTTTAAGAATATGTAAACACGATCTTTTTTATGTTTTCTCCAAAAATTCTGAGATATTTGCCACTGAAGGGGGGGGGGGGGGGGGGGGGGGGGGGGTGTTGCTACCAATATTTTTAAATCGCAATTTTTAAATCGCAATTTTGAAAAATATCTTAGTTGTATGGTCCTGAATCTTATAATAATATGTTAGATAAATAATTTTCTTCACAGTAAAAAACCAAGTGAAATTCTGATATTTGGAACTTTTTTGATTTTGGCAAACGACGGGATTTTGAGGTTGGTTTGGTATGTATTGAAAGAGGAGAGCTCTAGCTATACCATGGTACCCAAGTAAGCATGCTCTGCACCTTGGTTTGGAAATTGTTAGGCCCCCCTTAGGTACCAGTGTTACAAAAACGTCTCAGGAGGACGAGGGTTAATCAACAATTGTTTGAAACTTATAAAATAAAAAAGTTAACTGTATCCCAGAAACAAATTCGGTATACAAAAACGAATTAATACATGTAAGTAGCCTAAATACTTTATTTACATTTTACGCATAGTTGACCATTAAAAGCAGATGTATTATACCCCTCCTATGTCCTTGACTGCGTAGCCTTATTACACATTTGGCAATGTAATTAGTGTTAATTAACTGGAGAAGTAATGTACCCAATCCGTGACCAATGATTAGGTATACATGTATATAAGCGAAGCTTTTCTACTCCGATTCACACGATTTTCTGTCTTCGTTGATCTTCACGTCGCAATTCAGACTGAAAACTTAAGCCCGCATACAGGTAAGTGCAAGTCGTTTTATTTCAATACTATACATCGCATCCCGCAAATAGGATCCAAAAGCATGTAACTTTAAAAATAAAAAAGGGACTTTTTTGAAACATCTAGAACTTTTTGCATTTCAAAACTCATACATTGGAATAAAAAAGTCTTGGAGCAACGTATGTTTATTAAGATTAATAGGGAAGAAGAACTCGAATGGAGTCAAAAGATTAGAAGAGGAGTGAGCAACATCTGTTCTTCAACGAGCTGTACAGAGTGAAAATTCAAAGGCAAGGGCTGGGTTTCATCAGGGGAGAGAAGAGAATTCAGGAGAAAAACAATAAGCCCTAACAACATTAGTTAAAGTCACAGAAGACCAGATGCTTGTCAATATTTAATCCATAGAACAGCAAGGCTTATGGTTGGGATGTGATACAGCTATGTATCTAGACACCAAATGAAACAACTTGTTGTGCTCATGGTCACCAAAATTGCTCAAATTATACATCAATTCGGTACAGGACACAGTACCTTCTCCTGCAAACCTGAACACTTGGAACAAGTATTCTTTACGACTGTGCCGCCGTGTGAATATAACAACCATGACAAATATACCATGATCCGCTAAGAGAAGGATGAAACTAAAGGCATGATATGGTATTACGCCGAGCCCAAATGCCTCAGCATTCTACCGGTCAAGAGCATTTACAGATTAAAGGTGCTATGTTTTGCTATTTTCAGCTTATTTTGTATGTATATGAAACCTATGATGTTTTTTTTTATTGTTATCATTCGTAATTTGCTGTCTTTTGGATTGATTGTGATTTCTATATCAAAATACATGAACAATTATGTTTTGTAATTTGTATTAAACGTTAAGCAACTCTCCTGTAGTCCAAAAAAATCAGAAGGGAAACTTGAATTATACTACTGTATAATGCCCTCTATTGATGAACTTTAGGAGATGTGGCTAATATCCCAATGTTGGCCAGTAGAGGACATTACCAGTCAAAATTGCTTTCAGTGGTATTTCTGTTGTTTCAGGATATAGATGGTGTGACCGGTGACGTAGTGCCCGGCAGTATGCGTGCGCACCTATAGGGAATGTGCTTTAATTAACACTTGATTGATCATTACTTACAATGCTTACGGTGTAATAGTGCAGTAGTCATGGTCTGCATCCCTAAGCACAGTGAGAGACCAGGTACTAAATCTGGTTGCCCTGCCGTAATAAGGGCATGTGCTTTTAAAATTGGCGCTCAGTGATGTGTGTTTTGCTTTCGAATAGTATGTATGCAGTATTCATGGACTAGTACATGTACCTCTAGCATGTTTTTAGACCAGGCGCTAATCAATTTGTAAACACTACTGATGTAAACAACGGTCACCTCATCTATAGTTTGGAAAATAGTAAATTACGAATGATAACAATAAACAAAATATGGATGTCATATACATGTACACCTGATTTGCAGCTGGAGAGCGAGGGTTCCTGGGACCAAAGTGCTGAAGCCATCGCTGCCCTTTGTAGGGCAACTACACAAGCTGATAATACGAACAGGCAGAATTCAATAGCCTGTTGTAACAACCTCCTTTTCTGTGCACATTAAATAACGATGTCGAGGAAAACAAACCAGAAGACGACTCACAATTGTCATTATGATTGTATTAATCCTTTGGAAATATTCCAATGACTGTTTCTACGTTTCAATATGACAATATGTGGTTTCAAACCTGGCTAACGAAAGTATCTTATTGATAAAAAGGAGAAGGTTGGTATTTTAAAGGATACTGTTTAAAAGACCCAGTTCAGAAAAAACTATTTATTGTGGTCTTGAGTTTGTCGAATGAATGTTTATTTTCCCTAATAATATGCGTGGCCGTTATAATCACTTGCTCCAAAATAGATTTCGAATAATGATGTATGAAGCCTGGTATTATTTTAAAGCTTTTTAAACTATATTATTTAAAAAGTTCATTTCAATTATAGCCACAGTATAGTCATATCTTTTGAGAAGTTGGATATGTACAAATCCTATTAAAGGAGGTGTCCCACAAGCATAAAAGTGTGCATTATATGTTAGAAATATAACTATCGAGCCCAACTTTTGTAATTATATAGAACAAAACACCACACTTATGATAAAAACAAATAAAAACCGCCTTCTCTCAACATGCACTTTTTAAAATTCGCGGCGATCAAAAGTCCCAGTGTCGATGATGTCATAGTTATACAATGCACATGCGCAAATTTGAGCACTGATACCCATGACGTCATCGACACCGGGACTTTCGATCGCCGCGAATTTTAAAAAGGGCATGTTGAGTGATGGCAGTTTTTATTCATTTTTGTGACTAGTATAGTGTTTTGTTCTATATAATTACGTAACTTCGGCTCGATAATTATTTTTCTAACAAATAATGCTCAATGTTGTGCTTGCGGGACCCTTCCTTTAAGTTGATGATGTTAATCAGTTTCACTACAATTATCATAGCTTCTTCAGACTTGTAATTCGGTCCGATGCTCACAGACTGTTATAGCTGGAGCCGCCGTAGATAGACAGTAGTGAAAATGCATATTTTGACTGTTGATATGAATATTAAGCTAACCTTTACATTTTTTTCTTTCTTTTTCGCCAGACAAAATGACTTCCAAAACCCTTCTAGTAATCCTAGCTCTGGCTCTTATTGCCGTTGCCACGGCAAGCTTTGAACATGCTGCAGAAGCTGAACAGGACCTTTCTGAGGACCTTACCGTAGAAGATGTTGAGGAATATTTCACAGCCATGCAAATGGAGAAGAGGGGAAGCAAAGTCGGAAGTAAGCACACGAAATCATAATTAGGTTGACAAACACGTCCAGTGGCGTGTCCAAATTGCACCCATTGGGGGGAATTGAGATAGTTTTACTTCATTTCAATCCAATTTGAAGGTGTCAGTTGGGGGAATCGAAACCAAATTAGTATTAAAAATAGCTTATTTTCACGCGTTACGCGCGCATATGTCCAGGAATATCATTTTAGAAGCCCATTCAAAACCAAGGTGTACCGTAATTATAGCGAGATTCGGGTACATAACAAATAAATTTAGGAACAGGTAACCCAGCAAACTGGTGTCAATGCATATGGAAAATGTAGAACATTTTGGACAGCAGTTTCTAAGTGGCAACATTCAAAAACTGTTTTAAGGTTTTTAAATTTTATGTTGGCAAGCCAAAATCAAAATATTACACAGAAAAATCCAATGTATCGACAAACTTGCTCGCTGAAGTCAGCACAATCGGTTTACAAAATCCAAAGCTTGGAGCACAAAAACCTTTTAGTAAATTATGTCCGTATTGAGATAGGAAGATTCGAAATCTAGAGACTCTGGGTTAGGCAATGGACTTTAAAGTTATCACGTGATGAAATTCAATGTCAAAACAATAACAGGATTAATACACTAACAAAATATGATGAAAAGTATTTTCTAAATCTTCAAAATTTGAATTCATCAAAACGCCTTACGTGTCTGTGCTCTGCAATTCGAACAAGGCATAATCGTTGTCTCAAATGTGTATTATAGTACTGGTTTTAAAGAAAACTAGTACATTTCAGCTTAAGGACTATTTTATTATAGTATTATGTGTTATCAAACTTATTTTTGTATGGCTCTTTATGCAACCAATTTTGTTATTAGGTAGGTGCTTACAATGTGTGTTATTATTATAATCGATATGTTCCATATGGAATGGTCCTCTGAACTGACAGAGAGCAGGGTTGATGATTTTAAAAGTTCAACCTGCATTGGTCATATTTTTCAAAAGCCTTTATCTTAATCATGGGTTACCTCGATTTTCTAATCTTGCAGAATGTAACAAGTTGTAAAGCGCTTAGAAACTGTTTTATTATTAGGCGCTTAAAAAATGTGTTTATTATTATAATCAATATGTTCCATGGGTTAGTCCGCTGAACTGACATGGAGCATGGTTGGTCAAGTTCAAGCTGCGTTGCCTTTGATAATATTTTTCAAAAGACTTTATTTTTAACCATAGGTTATCTCGACGTTTCAATTTTCTTGCAGGTTGTAAAAAACCCGATGGTAAACCATGTGCTCTATGCAACTTGAAAGTAAGGAACAAGATGGACATGAGACGTTACATCGCCTGTGGCTCAGCAGTAAGTACTTCATATCATTGCTAAAATATTGGACAAAACCATCTTGGACAAAATGAAACGAATGATTTCTCGTCTGTATTATATAGCAGTATTGATAAACCTGACAACATGTTATTGCCAGTACATTATCGCCCTAAACGAACTCTTGGATGTGTTGTAGTCGGAAGTTCTTTCTAGAATATCTAAATAATGCCCCTCTCTCCTCTTCTTAATCTCTTAGATAACTCAATGATTTCTGGGTGCAGCCCCTACGATTTACATCCACATGAAATACGTAAAAAGCAGATCTCAGATACACATTTAATATTTAATCTCTCGTTCTCTACGTACGGTTTGGTAGGGTTGGAGCAGACTACATTACTCGTCCCCTCCGCCCTTGGGTGCTGAAGCCTTGCATTTGGCTTTTACCATATGATTTCTATGTTGTTCAATGATGTTAACTAGTCAAGCCCCGAAAGCAAGACTGAGCACGCAGAAAGCTCTGTTTATTGGCTCTTTACACGGATTCGTAATTTCGTACTTCATCTATGCATGTCTTTTTCCGGAGGATGATTTTAATTAATGACCCTCCATGCAATCGCCATATTCGTCCTCTGTACGGTCAATCACGGTCAAGCCTCGAACTGGAATAAAATTGGATCATTTCGCAATGTCTCATTGCATGAACAGTCATATTGTGCAGAGAGAGTCGAACTAGTACCTGGTCGAGGCTCTCCTCGCAAATAATTCACCGTACAGAGGACAAATATGGCGATTGCATGGAGGGTCATTAATTAAAATCATCCTCCGGAAGAAGACATGCATAGATGAAGTACGTTTATAAAAAGCATGTTTTATGCCACATTAAGCCAGGAGAGCAATTTGTGCACATATTGGAATATGGTCGACACAAGTTATCATGAAAAATGGACGGACAGCGCGCAAAACCAACAATAGGGGCAACGATTCATTATTTTACTAATATGACAGTTTAACCCCAAAATGGATGGATATTTATTAAACCCCCAAAATGTTTAACCTTAATACATAATTTACTTTTATCGGTATCGTTAGGGCTTGTCAAATGTTGCCAAAAGGCTACCTGAAGAACGCTAATTTTCAACCTATAGATGAAACTAATCTCAGAAATATCTCCCAACAGGAACCTTATACCCACACGTAGCAGAATTCTGTCATAATGCATTTTAAAGATTAACTTATTATGTGTGTGTCTTTTTTTGTTTTACAGGGCAAAGGAAGGAAGATCTAAGTGAATCCAACGATTCTTTGGCCCCACGCCCCCACCGATAACGACGAATATGTCAAACGACCATGGAATTTTGTGTATATAACGTTTTGTATCAAATATAAGATGTCTGATGTGAAGTGAGATGATACCTGCATTAATAGAGGCAAGACAAGTAAACATCCCATAATCCAGTTCTCTTTCTCAAGACAGTAATGTAAAGACTTCATTAAAAGCTCATAGTACTCGGTTGCGCGCGCACGTTATGATTGATGTTTACACATACAACACCCACCAACCATGGTGATGTCAATGTGTTGACGAAGCGACTTAAATAATGTTAACGAGTTCAAATGATGCTGTTGAATGTTATGCAAATTGAGGAAATAGATATTCTCAAATACAATTTCAGCAATTTTTGTCAATTCGTAAGGAGGGGTAACAGCTAGGACACTATAATTACAGGTTGTACATATTGAATGATTAATAAAAGGAAACGCATACAAAAACAAATCTTCTTATATGTCATTTGTTGTCTGTTGTACGGTCTGATCGTCTGATTCATGTTCATACTATACGAGGTAATTCAATTTGATACGAGTCCCAATATTTCATCCGCAAAATTGACTTAAAATAATGAAATATTATATACAATATTAAAATAATGAAGTCCTTCATGTTGCTAAGTGATTTGTTGATGGATTATAACGTGTTACCTACAATGGACTTGTGAAGATATTCTAATAATCAAAACTAGGCCAATATATTTGGTGGTTAGCTGTCGATAGTGTTGTACTGCACTGGAAACACACCCTTCCGCTCATTTGGAAAAAGAATCAGTGAAACAGGGTCAATGTCAGTGATTTTTGTTCTAAGATGAGTGGAAAATTTCGTTCTTTGAATACGTGCTTCATTGCTTAAATATATTGGGAATAAATATCTTTTGAATTTGAATTAATCTAATTAATCTAAACTCTTTGTTGCTAACTTAAATTGATGATTTAGAATTTAATGGACAGTTCCCTAAATGGCTTCTTTTATTAAACAGGTATAACTCTTGATAGCAAGGAACAATTTAAGTGATTCCAGTGTCGCGGGGCGATGAGCTGCTGTTAACAGTTAAGCGTGTGTGTGTGTGTCGACGTGATTGTCGAATCTGACACCACCTATTTTTGTTGTTATTTGGGCTCAGGGTTTAAATAGTTAGATTAGTAAGGCGCCCGGGTCCGTTGTGGGGATGGAACCCCACGCTCTCTCCCTTCCACTGACGAAAAGACAACCGTTGGACACCTTTGTTTTTATTTCACTTATACAATAATTTATTTATTCAGAACTGCTACGCCGACCACCAACAATTACCATTAACAATAGATACAATAAGACAAGACAAATTTTACTCCAACACACTACTCCAAAAACAACACTCTACTCCACAAAACAACACTCCACTTCAAAAAAGCTACACTCCACTTCAAAAACAACACTCTATTCCAAAAAGCTTGTAACACCTCGGGGTTTACCTGTTAATGATACAAAGAACATGGTATAAATTTCTAGGCCTATTTTTGCCTAAGTCAAAGACCACTATATCAAAGATTGTCACAGCCAAGCTACTCCCTGGTACACATGTACCAGTAACTAATTCCAGCTCATGATAATTGTAAAATCGGGCGTGCGTCTCCTTATGGGTGTATAATTATGGCCATCCCCAATATACACGAATTGCATACAGAATATGCATCCTTGTATATTGGTTCAAGATATACATTTTGTTGTAGTAAATATATTAAAATGTCATAAGTATTAATGACACATGGAAATCGGGCGTGCGTCTCCCTATGGGTGTATATGGCCATCCCCAATATACACGAATTGCATACAGAATATGCATCCTTGTATATTGGTTCAAGATATACATCTTGTATTAAAATACATTAAACATGCATAAGTATTGATGACAATTGTGAAATCGGGCGTGTGTCTCCCTATGGGTGTACATGTATATGGCCATCCCCAATATACACGAATTGCATACAGAATATGCATCCTTGTATATTGGTTCAAGATATACATTTTGTAGTAAAATACATTAAAAATGCATAAGTATTGCTGACAATTGTGAAATCGGGCGTGTGTCTCCCTATGGGTGTATATGGCCATCCCCAATATACACGAATTGCATACAGAATATGCATCCTTGTATATTGGTTCAAGATATACATCTTGTATTAAAATACATTAAACATGCATAAGTATTGATAACAATTGTGAAATCGGGCGTGTGTCTCCCTATGGGTGTACATGTATATGGCCATCCCCAATATACACGAATTGCATACAGAATATGCATCCTTGTATATTGGTTCAAGATATACATTTTGTAGTAAAATACATTAAAAATGCATAAGTATTGCTGACAATTGTGAAATCGGGCGTGTGTCTCCCTATGGGTGTACATGTATATGGCCATCCCCAATATACACGAATTGCATACAGAATATGCATCCTTGTATATTGGTTCAAGATATACATTTTGTAGTAAAATACATTAAAAATGCATAAGTATTGCTGACAATTGTGAAATCGGGCGTGTGTCTCCCTATGGGTGTATATGGCCATCCCCAATATACACGAATTGCATACAGAATATGCATCCTTGTATATTGGTTCAAGATATACATCTTGTATTAAAATACATTAAACATGCATAAGTATTGATGACAATTGTGAAATCGGGCGTGTGTCTCCCTATGGGTGTACATGTATATGGCCATCCCCAATATACACGAATTGCATACAGAATATGCATCCTTGTATATTGGTTCAAGATATACATTTTGTAGTAAAATACATTAAAAATGCATAAGTATTGCTGACAATTGTGAAATCGGGCGTGTGTCTCCCTATGGGTGTATATGGCCATCCCCAATATACACGAATAGCATACAGAATATGCATCCTTGTATTGGTTCAAGATATACATTTTGTAGTAAAATACATAGAGATAACCAAAACACCCTACCCCCACAAAGTAATCATGAAACAGGTATGAGACCCAGCATGTGCAGCCTTCTTCCTTCTGACCAGATTCTACCGCCGCTTTCCTCCGACCAGCTACCTCCGCTTTCCTCCGACCAGATTCTACCTCCGCTTTCCTCTGACCAGCTACCTCCGCTTTCCTCCGTCCAGCTACTTCCGCTTTCCTTCGTCCAGCTACCTCCGCTTTCCTCCGACCAACATACTTCGATTACTGGCTACCCGTCTTACCATGCTTACGGTCTCATACACATTCCATAATTACCCATAAAATTGTCCAACCCATTAGATTCCCAAGGTATAAATCCTCAGTAATTCGTCAATTTGTAATACACATCCAAAAGCCTACTCAAATGTAATACACATCCAAAAGCCTACTCAAATATCGTCCCTCAGTGTCCAAAATATCTCACATGCATTATTGAGTGAATTTCAACCATCTACTCCAAATATTATGTGTATGTCTACATCGTAGTAACTTTACTAAGTATTCCAAAGGTGTTAGGTGACAATAAGTAAATCATTTAGTAATTCTCTGATATCCAAAAATCCAAATCTTCATCATTTTTCAACCTCAGTACACCAAATCGTGAATTACATAACCGAATATAATTTCGTACAACACTGCCATCATATGGGTATTATGATGGGAAAGACGAAATTATTATTTGTGACAACCAATTGTTTTATTTTCACCTTGACTCCTCAAAAGTTTCACCCTACAAGAAACGACTCCACCTCTGTTCCTATAACACAATCATACAAGAGAATAGGCCACCGATAATTAATCTATCATACTCTGGAAGGCACAGCATCTAGCAATCGATTTATTAAATTGAGACAGACGATTTATGATGAGAAGCCTACGCATTTCACCTAACGAAGTATACAAAATCTTGGATGATCGTTCTGTAAATGAACCGCTAATGTTATAAGTCTATAAAACGCGCCAATTAGCAGACGACATTTAATAAAATACTCCGCCAATTCCATCAATATCCAAAAGTGCGCCAAATTTAGCTGACTACATTCTATAATTAATTTAGTTACCAACACGCCGTATTCAATCGAAAAGCTGCACCGATTAATTAAATCGCACAATCGGTCTAAGTTTTTGATGTCAAATCCTAGTAAATTTAAACAGTAAACCCATAACAATTAGGCTTATCACAATTTGCTCCAAAATTGTCTCATCCTCAACTCCATGTGGCCTACAAATTCAATCACCACAACACCGTCATATCCGCGCAATTTGGCTCATAAAATACAATACAAGTTTTGAATAACACCTCATAAATCGTCATTTCTCACCCATCAGTAGGCTTATCAGATATAATTAAAATAAAATGTCAACAGGTCTCAGCATGCAACCACAATATTATATTTAGTTTTAGGGAAACGCATCTACAAACATGATCATCACCAAAGGCCTACGTTTATGCATCATCCCCTTGTAATAATTATAAAATAAATGAATAAGCCTCGGCCCTTTTTATAGGCCCAGCCCTTTTTGACATTCTTCTATAATATTCATCAAGTCCCGAACGGTATCTACAAATTATGATACTCATCCAGTTTTTCTGCATTTTATGCATCATCTACATTAGAATAATAATAAAATAAATGAACAAGCCTAGGCCCTCTTTATAGGTCCAGCCCTATCCGACATTCTTTTGCATGAACACAACGAATTAAATTAAACCCGCAATGTGATCAATTTTACCAGGTATTTTATTAGAATAAAATAGAATCACAATCGTAATTTTGCAACGTCCAAAATGTCCATCTAAATCACTAATCATCACATTAATTTAGGCACACAGCTCAAAAGAACACTGTACGATTTTAAGCATCAATAATATTTCATAGGTCTGTCCTGACAAAAGGGCAATTTGGTTTCCAAAAATGTGAAATAGAATTTCTGAAACCGAAAACATAGGAAACATTGGCCTTCTTTAAAACAAGCCTTCCCCTATTCACACGCTGCATCATTATTTTTAGAACGGTGAACTAAATTTCTGGCATATAGAATTCAACTCGTAAGTTTGACTAATATTTGAAAACAGGCTGTAGTTTTAAAAATACTAACACAATCAGGCCTACATTTTACCCCACAACAACACGCTAGGCTAGCGTCAATTGGTTTACACTTTAACAACATTATAATCGTCAGTCTCGTCAATCTGAACACCCATAATTGTACATTATTTTTGTATACGGATTATGGAAACAACTATCCTAAAAGCCGTCAGTAAAATCTCTCTCATTTATAATCCGCCAGGTCAATCGAAAATACACAAATCATTTGGCCCGGGTAAAGCCTACGATACAAAATTGGGATGTTTTGAATTTATAAACCATCGAATAGATCAAGAAACTATTGATTCAAAACATGCCTACGATCTCTACAGTACTCCAAAATCACCGCGTCTCTCGCCATCGCATACTCACAGTGTACAAGTTTATAATTTTAATAAAAATAAAGGTCCAGAAAAGAGGCCGTATTTTATCTTCTAATTATAAAAACACCCCCAAAAATGTCACTGCCGAAACCCCACAATTTAGTTAACATGATTATCAATGTGATGCATTCATATTTGCAGAATACGGTATGGATTGGATGCTAAAAGAATTGACTCACCACTTAAATATTCGCAAAAGGTAATCTCAAAAATCTCTGTCGCACAACAATCTCTCGCATATCCGTCCGTCAAGTATCAATCCCGCAATGAGGCAATTTCTGGCCGTGCGTGCGTGTCGGGAGGCGCACGCCGATTGGCCTACTCGCTAATTGATTGAAAAATAAGAGTACTGCAGTGCTGTCCCGCCATGCGCTATAATTCCTGTCAGAATGCAGTAATGCCCAGAAAATACCAAAAATACAAGAAATACAAGAATAGTCCTTAAAACAAATAGCTCGCCCATTTTGGGTAATAATTGAATGATTTTTGCAATCCCGTTACACCAGTTTCCAAATGAGGGTGCTTGGATACTTGTTGCTTCAGTGGTTTGTGAAGTTTGTTTGGTCTTTTTGGAAAATATCCATTCATGTACAACTTGTTATTGACTCACACTGTATTGTATACAGAATTAAAACAGGTATGTTTTCGCGTATGAATGTTGGTAGTAAACATCGAGCAGAGAATCGTTTAAAACAGGTCTTCAACACCCACGTTCTTAACCGTACTATTCAGACTAAGCATAGTCCCTCTTCAGCGCAGCCCTTTATGGCAAAAGAATGTATCTTATATGTAGTTTTCTAACAGTATACTTCCTTTTAACATGATCAAAGTTAGCTTTTTTCTCCATAAATCATGTCGTGGTAAAAGGCAGTATATTACTTTTATTGTCTTCACAAGTTGCAACCTTTTCCTAAGTGAGGATTATTGAATCAGGTTAACACAATACATGTTAAAAGGAAGTATATAATTAGGAAAGTACATCTAAGATACATCCTTTTGCCATAAAAGGGCTAAGCGGGTGGCAGCTAGTTTGCAACTGGTCGACTCCTTCATCAGGCAGGAAAACAGCCCAGGGATTCTATAATTATGGGATAAGAAACTCTCCAGACAAAACCCCGAATCTCTTGACCTTAATAGTTTGTCGCAACTTGGTCTAGGTGGCGTTCTATCATTGCCAAAGTAATCAGAGGATGTTAGACATGTTTGCCTAAATTTAGTGGTTTTTAACGTGATCACGAAATACATCGATGCGAAAATGGGATCCAATGGCGTTACATTGATAACAGGTGATGGTTGATGAGCTGGATAATTGACCTGACCAGCCCCATTCTGAACAGGGACAGGGGCCGCAAATGTTCTAGGATTTATGACTCCTTACTAAAAACATCAACAGCGCCCTCTACAAAACACTTCACAGCAAGAAGTAAGGAGTATATCAGTCGCAAACCAGCTTGCACCCGCTGAAGACGGAATATTGTTATTCTGAAAATTACTGTTAAAATTGTCTTCATTGAAATCTACGCATCTATAAACCCCTTGTATATGGTTTTTACTTTTAAAAGGCGACAGATTTTATAGTCTTGTAAACAAGTACCGACCATTCATGCTTCCATATGTCCAAAAGTAATCAACTCTAGCGAATAAACTGCCAAGGTACCAAATGTCTACCCTCACTATTTTGGTATGTTTAATAGTAGATTATTGCTCTGAAGAGCAACCGAGGGTCTTTTTCATGCACAAGAAACCCCATCAGACAATGGACTATAAGGGGACAAGCTTACAACAAGTCAACCTTTTGCTGCGCATTTGATAGCGTGCCTGGGCGCGGCCGGCGAATGACTAGGGAACCATGCGCTACCGGCATGTAGCATTTTTGGCACTCAGGGCCGTAAAGATTAAAAGGTGTGCATCATTGAGTTAGAAACATAACCAATGGCCTCATTTTTGTATAATATAAACACTCTGTCATCAAAAGACCTATTTTCGTCTGGTAACATTTGTGAGTAGTCCCATATTATGCTGATAAGGCGGGTGATAAGGATACGCATACTATGCATTTTTGTAAGGCTGCTCTGACCCCCATTTCAAACGTTGCGTTATATAAAGCCCAATGACCGCATTTAAATCTCTTAAATAACTAAAATATTTCTGAGTGCAGCCCCTGCGTTTTACATCCACATAAAATACGTGAAAAAGCAGGTTTGACATACGCATTTAATATGTATTATACATATTCATACAGACTGCACCTAGTGCCAGGAAATGTACGTTATACTCTTTGAACAATCATTGTTATTTGAACACACAAAGTTGTACATAATTACATTAACAATTTTTTAGTTAAGGCAAGTTTTTGTTGACAGACAGAAGCTCAGCAATAATGGTTTTAGGGTGAATTTAGAGTGAAAATATAAACTGTCGTGTTATCCCGACAATTTATTTTCAAAAACAAAGTGCCTTCAGATAATATTATTTGTGCAATATTTTTAGGATGTGGAAATATTATCATCCGAACTATTTTTGTCTACGGTGTTTTAACCACCTTTGGATCATTTAATAAGCCAAGAATCTGTACTAAATTACAGGCACAACAATGCCTTTCTTTTAAACTGTTACTCCATTCCATCATGCTAAACAGTAATATTCATGTCTTGACGTTGTGAATCCTATTAGAATGGCGAACAACGCGGTCAGCTTTCAAAAGTTGTCACAGTTTGCCTATTGTTCAGTCGATTACCTTTTCTTTCTTCAATTTTTTGGGTAGATAAACGAGATTAGATACGCTTTATACTAACAACAACAATTGCATGGTTTAATGCACACATCAACGTTAACATTTCTTTTGTTATTCACCCTGTATAAGGAAAACTTAAAACAATAAATTTTCGACATTTACAGCACACTTTATTTGTTAATGCTTGTACAAAACAAGATATCTCACCACAAATTAAATGATTTACCATGTTTATTCATAATTTTTACCTCTACAATTTGTTTGGTATTTTATTTATTGGTATCTATTGCATTATTAGCTACTAGTCTAGTTCATTTGCTATGCAATGAATAAAAATCAACATGTAAGAAAAGTAGGTCAAAGTATCCCCATTTTACCAATTTAAAAAAAAAATGATTTCAAGTATATTTCTATATCAATCAGGAATATTTGAAAAACAATATTCTGTCATCAACGATGCATCTGGTAAGGGGAACCTATACATTATGTTACTTTTGAATATCATAGAGCTAAGTGATCTTATGATTTCGAAAAATATAATGAAAATTAACGTTCTTTGTGAGCCTGACATATGGCAATTTTGTTCTTTCAATGTTTGTTTTGTACATATGAAATTCATTTTATCACTTTCCATTAAATACACACCATAGCGTTGTAAATTGGAAGGCTGTTGACGAATTTCTGCTAACGTAATCTTTAACGTTTTGGGCGCGGGAGTATAGCACATATACCGCTGTTTGTAGTAATGATGATAAATGAAAATGAGAACGGTCATTTTTGTTTGCGCTGAATAGGAGTATCTTATCCTAAAATGTAGAAATATGTTTGCCCAGTGTATCCCTGCCTAGAGATGGAACAGGATAAGAAGCCATAATGATTACCTAGCCACTTTGTGGTGTACAAGCTGTTATGACGTGATCTATGTCGACTTAAGAACACTCGAATGGCAGTGAGGTAACGACTGAACGCGCCAGAAAATACGCAAAAGGCAAAGTTATTATTGTTTAATATAAACAGTGTTTTTATAAAACGTCCAGATGCATGACCTGCGCGAACAAACTATGTGACGATTTCACGATTGACCAATAAGGACACGCGGTCATTTTTGAATGCGCCCTGTACGCACTTCCAGGTTTACGCACGTATGAATTTACGCGCGTACGCACCTACGCACGCACGCACGCACCTACGCCCGCTCGCACGCACGCACCTACGCACGCATTGTTGGAATTTTGTCCATAGCATTTTTTTAACGCCGACTATAACTCCAAAACTATATAATAGCTCCTTAAATAAAGCATTAAGAAGAAGTTTCTTGTCGTTAATTTGAGATATTACACGTGAAAACTGACTGAATATTAACATAGCTATGTCCAAGACTAAAACAAACTCAATATTGTTTTCTTCATTTTTACATTTGGTTTTCCATTACACAGCCGTGGTGTAGCAATAGACAGATCATTGATAACCGGTCAATAGTAGGATGGATCGGGGATACTGCAATTGATCAATGCGGCCGATGAGCATACTTGTCACACTACCCAATTGCGAAAATGAAAATATCACTTTGTCTCATTCTTTTCGGTTTAGCGTTCTCATAATATCTCGAATCACAAGAAGAGAAATCATTCTATACACATTGAAAAGTGCAAATGTGGCCTCGAATTTTGCCACCATGGTGTGATATTAAGGATCATTTGTTTGCGTAAGCTGTCCAACAAAATGTTATACAATAAAAGGGACACATTTTAGTTTGTGGCGTAATCGATGTAATGTTTTTCAAGGCCAAGGGGAAAATGCATGTTTTTGTCCAAAAGCATGCATGAAACAAGTTTGGGTATAACGCGATATTGAATAGACTTTAAAAACTTGAAATAGTCATTGTATTAGTTCTGTATTTGGCGAAAGATATGTTCCATTTAGACGTTATAAACTACAATGAGTGAATTAGTCCAAACATGCCATTTTTTTGTTGCTGAAATTTGACCCCAGATGACCTTTGACCTTGGAAGACTTGACTGTGTTACCAAGGATTACAACTATAGAGATTAATCATCGGGCCTCTCAATATCGCGTTATACCCAAACTTGTTTTATGCATTTTCCCCTCTTGAAAAACATTACATCGATTACGTCACAAACTCAAATGTGGCCCTTTTATTGCGTAACAATAAATGATCAAAAACAAATGATCCTTAATATCACACCATGGTGGCAAAATTCGAGGCCACATTTGCAGTAGGGTCATTGTCAAATTTAATAAATCCAGTTTTTTCTTTATATTCGTGAATTAAAGTACAAACATGAATACATTATATAAAAAAGCACAGTCTGCTTTTTGAACGAGCACACTTGGTTGGATATATCTTGACTTATATATTAGAAAAGATTTCATGTTCACAATATGTCATACTCAGTAGCTGTCTATAAATAGCTTCCAAACTTCAATAATAATTTGAGCGAGCAGCAGCAACCCCAAAGTGTTAAGTTTATCATTTGTTATGTTATAACAATTATACTTTAAACTTCAATTTGTTATAAAATTAGTGCTGATTCAGATTTTGTGAAATAAAATGTTCAAATTTCGAGAAAAATCACGATTTATACTATTGCTTGAGCAGGTTTTAGTTTTAAATTGAGCCCAATTAGGACATTGAACAACCCTCATGGCAACACTCTAATGCCTTGGTCAAGGGCGGAAGCCCGCAAGCAATTTCCACAGCATGTGGGCTTGTCCGTGGACGGTGCAATGTAGGTCTGCCAATTCCTGGTTGGATTGACACAGCACCCAAATTGTATGGTCTGAGCATGTTTTAGGGAGGTTGTATAAAGAACTTCTAGCTTTAAACTTCAATTTGTTATAAAGATTAGTGCTTACTATTTCAGATTTTATCAAATAAAATTTTGAGGAGGTGTCGATATAGCATTTCTAGATTAGACTTTAGATTCAAGTATTAGCCCAATTTGGCTACATTAAACATGTTAAATGCTAAACAAAATGTGTCAAGGCTGTATGCCTGTATTGGCTAGACAAAGTCAGGTTTCATGTTCACGGAGCAATCTTGGCCTGTCATTATAGTCATAAAACTCAATTCCAAAGTGGCTCAAATTAAAAAGGCGATGGAACCGTAATGAACGGGTTAATGGAATTCGATTGTCATTTTTGTTGTTGATAAACCTGGTTTTTCGATCGAAAAAACAGGTTTTTCGAATTCGATTGTCATAGTTTTTGAAAAACCTGGTTTTTCAATCGAAAAACCAGTTTTATAAAAAAAACCTATGACAATCGAATTGAAAAACCAAGTTTATCGGCGAAAAAACAGGTTTTTCAAAAACTATGACAATCGAATTAGAAAAACCTGGTTTTTCGATCGAAAAACCAGGTTTATCAAAAAAACTATGACTATCGAATTGAAAAACCAAGTTTATCGGCGAAAAACCTGGTGTCTCGGTCGATAAACCAGGTTTTTCTATAACTATGACAATCGAATTCGAAAAACCTGGTTTTTCATTCGATTGAAAAACCTGGTTTTTCGATAGAAAAAACAAGGTTTTTCTGTTCTATTGTGCAATATACTTGCCATACATGTGTCCGGCTTGTTTAAGGACGTATTGGTCATACTTTTCATTTATAATTCACTTTGGTATTAACAATTCAATTCAATTCAATTTATCAAAAAAAACCTATGACAATCGAATTGAAAAACCAAGTTTATCGGAGAAAAACCAGGTTTCTCGGTCGATAAACCTGGTTTTTCAAAAACTATGACAATCGAATTCGAAAAACCTGGTTTTTCGATCGAAAAACCAGGTTTATCAAAACAAATATGACTATCGAATTGAAAAACCAAGTTTATCGGCGAAAAGCCTGGTTTCTCGGTCGATAAACTAGGTTTTTCAAAAACGATGACAATCGAATTCGAAAAACCTGGTTTTTCGATAGAAAAAACAAGGTTTTTCTGTTCTATTGTGCAATATACTTGCCATACATGTGTCCGGCTTGTTTAAGGACGTATATGGCAAGTATATATTGCACAATAGAACAGAAAAACCTGGTTTTTCGTCGATAAACCTGGTTTTTCGATCGATAAACCTGGTTTTTCGATCGAAAAATCAGGTTTATCAAATCGAAAAACCAGGTTTATCAATTCGATTGTCATAGTTTTTTGATAAACTTGGTTTTTCGGCTGATAAACCAGGTTTATCAAAAAACTATGACAATTGAATCGATAAACCTGGTTTATCAATCGAAAAACCAGGTTTTTCGAATTCGATTGTCATAGTTTTTGAAAAACCTGGTTTATCGACCGAGAAACCAGGTTTTTCGCCGATAAACTTGGTTTTTCAATTCGATAGTCATAGTTTTTTTTTATAAACCTGGTTTTTCGATCGAAAAACCAGGTTTTTCGAATTCGATTGTCATAGTTTTTGAAAAACCAAGTTTATCGACCGAGAAACCTGGTTTTTCGCCGATAAACTTGGTTTTTCAATTCGATTGTCATAGTTTTTTTGATAAACCTGGTTTTTCGATTGAAAAACCAGGTTTTTCGAATTCGATTGTCATGGTTTTTGAAAAACCAGGTTTATCGACCGAGAAACCTGGTTTTTCGATCGAGAAACCTGGTTTTTCGATCGAGAAACCTGGTTTTTCAAAAACTATGACAATCGACCTGGTTTTTCGATCGAAAAACCAGGTTTATCAAAAAACCCTATGACAATCGAATTGAAAACCGCCGTTTGATCGCTACATGGTTTCACGTGTGATATTAAATACGACATTTGTACTCTAAAATAAGGGATCGAGACTGCACAAACAATATGGCGGCCTACACACAAAAACATGGGAATCGACAGTCAGAAGAACTTCTCTTAGAAAACAAGACATACACGCGAACTATTGCGTTAAACATCCGGTGAATATTATTTTTTAATGACTTGGATAATTGTACATCTAAAGTTACGAACTTTTGGCTAGGATTGATTTCTAAAATGAGAAAATCACCTCTATTTCAACGCCAACAATCGAATACACATGATGTAAACACGGTCATGACGGTAGCCTACCACACACATACAAATGTACGAAGCAATGACTGGGTTTTATTCCATGAACGATTTTGCCGTACGTCACTCACGGGGGTGGGGGTGGGGGGGGGGGGGGAGGGGGGCATTTGCTTTTCCCCCCAACATTTTTTCATTTTTTTTTAAATAAGAAAAAAATAGACAATTTAATCATAAAAAGGCAATTTTTTCCACGCTGCGCGCACATTTTCTTACTTAATTAGGTTTAATTAGACCAAATTTTGATTTTGACCGTTTTTGTTTATGCCCCCCCCCCTAATAAATGCTTTCCCCCCAAATATGCACCCCCTAATTTATGAGGCTGGTGCCGCCACTGGCTCCAACTCTTGCGCTCTCACACATGCGCACCCCAGTCTCCAGCTTACGAAAAGGATTGAAGCAACGCTTGATCAGCAAAGCGTTTTCCGATAATTTGATTAATCAACGCTTTTTGAGAGAGCGGTGAACGCTAAATCCAACGCTCATGTTCAAATCAGGTCAACTTGATAGCGTTGCACTGAGCGTACAAAGTATGATAACAGCGCTGGCCCAACGCTAACGTTGGGCCAGAGCGCAGCGTTGGAGCGTATGTAAGTGGAGTATGTTCGCAGCTTAAGTATTTTCGAAGATGTGTCACAGTACGCAAGAGTTTCGAATAGTTCTGGTTGTTTCGAAACACTATTTTTTTCAAGTTTATGGATCAATTTTGCTATTGTTTTCTATAATTATGAGTCAAAAGTGTGGTTTAACAAAATATTTTACAGTAACAGGCTACTAGACGTGTAAACCATTATTTAGTAGTACTAAAAAGTGTATTTGACATCGGAAATATGGTGTTTGCAAAATGAAAAAATAACACCTAACAATTTGGTGCAGAAATCCTATTTATTATTTTAGATACGACCTGATCAGCGTTTCATATTACAACAGGCGCGTAGCCAGCA
Organism: Ophiura sarsii; assembly: GCA_035610835.1. Lineage (NCBI taxonomy): Eukaryota > Metazoa > Echinodermata > Ophiuroidea > Amphilepidida > Ophiuridae > Ophiura > Ophiura sarsii. Next base: position 57,641,271 of record CM069448.1, read on the forward strand.
TTGTCATTCCGGTGGGGCAAACATCAATATCATCCCTATTTTTTTTATGTCCCTAATTGAAAAACCAAGTTTATCGGCGAAAAACCAGGTTTCTCGGTCGATAAACCTGGTTTTTCAAAAACTATGACAATCGAATTCGAAAAACCTGGTTTTTCGATGGAAAAACCAGGTTTATCAAAAAAAACTATGACTATCGAATTGAAAAACCAAGTTTATCGGCGAAAAAACTGGTTTCTCGGTCGATAAACCATGGTTTTCAAAAACTATGACAACCGAATTCGAAAAACCTGGTTTTTCGATTGAAAAACAAGGTTTTTCTGTTCTATTGTGCAATATACTTGCCATAGGCCTACATGTGTCCGGCTTGTTTAAGGACGTATTGGTCATACTTTTCATTTATAATTCACTTTGGTATTAACAATTCAATTCAATTCAATTCAATTTATTCAGCAAAAAGTAATACAAACAAATATAATACAATATGAAGTAGAGGCTAGGAACCCCAGTGGAAACCCTGATAGACGGGCTTATATATTATGTCATGCTACCAAAAGGGAGTTTTGTTATAGTTTTTATAAACTTGCAGATTTGTTACGTGGTGACTTTGTCCAGTGGTTTGTTACCGCGCTTGGAGTCCGAGGATCGATTCTTCAGGCTGACGTTAATTTTTCTCATTGTTAAATGCAGGATTTTACAGCAGGCGATTGTACATGTTATAAAACATAAATAGATTTATTAAACGGTAGGCCTATACCTTTTTTCTCTTTGGGACGCTGCTTTTTGTTGGTTTTTGGGCGTTACCTACAGCAGCACTGCTATGGGGTAAGGTATGGGCGTTTAAAAAATAACTATTGATATAATATACACTTATATTAATGTTTAAATCAATGAATGAATGAATAAATAAATAAATACATAATCAACAGCCTGATGAGTGCAATGAGCCTTGGTTATAGGCTTGGGCGATACTTAATTACCAATTACTGAGCTATTATTCGCGCGAAAATAATTGCAAGAGCCAGAACGGTTTTAATTAAAAAGGCGAGATAAATGACTGGTTTTAAAACAATTGGTGCCTCGAAAATATCTTTAATACTACCATTATTTTCAAACTAATTTCATCACATAATAATCACATAAAAACTATGTCAGATAAAAGTATGTCAGATAAAAGTGTGTCACCTTTACGGACACACCCGTCCCTGTTCAATATAGGGCGTCCCATGAATAGCGCTGCTTTGATGTCTTCTCAATTTAGCCGCCCGTTATCCACCACCGACCTCTTTCATCAACCATTGCCTACCGCTTGTATTTGATTTCCATTCATTTCCTTTTTTTTCAACATTTTTGTAAAAGTTGATTTATTGGAGCTAGGATTTATTAGTTTCGTATTATCGAAGGACGAAGCATACAATATTATGATAACAATAACGATATAGTAATAGAATCTTTAAATAATATAATATTCTTTGTATAAACAACAATCACTTAATTTGATGAAGTTTGAGATGGGCAAGTAGATTTGAAAATTACGCTGTATCTGGTTACCATGGTAACACTGAATTATCAAATAATCATCCAAGATTTATTGAAAATTCAACGTTATCAAAATAGTATACAACTTATTAGTTTCGGTTACAGCGAGTTCAATTTAAATTACTCTTTTGTTTATCATAATAAAATGCCAATATCAACGAAACGGTTACCGGTGCATCAATATTTGTCCGATAACTTCGTCCCTGTCGATGGTTTCTCGAAGAATGATCTACGTTTGAAATTTGAAAACACTGACAATTTCCTTGATAATACTTGATCCAAGGGCAGTTCTTGATGTACGCATTCATTCCATTGGTCGTAATTAAAAGTAGGTCGAGGCCGTATGTCACGAGGCAAAATTCCTTAAGTTTGGCAAAATCGACACATTTCCCCAAAGTTGCGATAAAGCTGACAATTTCGGCCACTTATAAAAATCATAGACGGTGAAAAGGGAAAATCTTTTATAAATACCTTTAAGGCAAACCTAGTGACACTTAAAGGCATATTATGTGATATTTTCCAGAGAGCGCCCTCTATTCATGATTTTTTTTAGAAAGTAGATTTTCTTGCAGATTTACATTTCTGATCATAAATCGTACATACCTTCCAAGTTACAGAGCGATACGATTCCTAATTACCTCAAAATCATGGTTTTAGAGTGAATTTAGAATGAACATATAAACTGTCGTGTTAACCCGACAGTTTATTTTCACTCTAAAACCATGATTGTGAAGTAATTAAGAATCGTATCGCCCTGTAACTTGGAATGTATGTTCGATTTATGATCAGAAATGTAAATTTGCAAGAAAATCTGCTTTCAATTTTTTTTCAATGTTGAGGGCGTTCCCTGGAAAGATACCTTAATATACTTTTTGTTAACATCCTTACAATAAACTTTTATGCTAGTTTTTAATGTATCATTTATCCATAATTCAACATTTTGCCAACAATGGTTATAATTGGGCATAGCCAAAACATGTTCAATATTTTCTTTCACTAAACACAAATGGCACTTGTCATCATAAATAAATTCTACAGATTTCAGAATGGAATTACCTGGAATTAAATGAACAGAGCTCTTTTATTAGAATCGTCATTCAGAAATTGAACATAATCAATTAAATAAATAATAATCTACCTACTAAATGTTGATAGTTAGTTGAAGTTGATAAAAAAACATGTTTTCATCCATATTGGCCATGACATACCATAACATATTTGAACTTTAGACGGTATTTTAAACAATACATTGACATGATTCTTAAATCATCATCGAGTCACAAAAGGAGGTTTTTCAATTGAAAGTCATTTCCATTCATATTGGTCCGAAAACGAATATCGGGCATGTCATATGCCAGGTAAATCTTGGTAAATTTACAGAGGTCACACAGTAGCCCTATTTTGTGAGTGTGTTTAGCCCAAGCCCTGGCATACATGTAGCACAACTGCTTTTTGGCGGCACAAGATTCTTTTTTAGCCCAATGATGCGTCTTATTGATGTTTTATTCAACACTGTCGACTTATCTACATGTATGCCTATTACAGCGCGGTGCGAGCTGATGATGATATTTATAACAGTGAACATGAAATATTTTCTTTTTCATATCTTCTTTGTAAACTTTGTCTAGGTTTAGGTTATAATATGATTGTAAAATGTGGTGTGCGTGCGGTCTTGATTATAGTTCATATAACAAGGTTTAAAAAGAAATAGGACCAGCTATATACGCTATATATAGATTGACAAAAATGGCACAAATTGCATCACCAAATCTCTATTTTGTACGAACGTTCAATTTGCATAGCATTCAGCAGCAGCATTTGAAATAATTAATATCAGGCTCGCTTCGCTTCCTAAACATAATGATATCATATGCGTATCAAGTTCGACCACCAACAAATTCGCGTAATGCCATGAGCGCATGGCGTATTTGCACAACGCAGTAGTTACGCGACGTGTGAGTGGTTCGCTCGCACGATTTTCGATCAGATTGATCGATTTTGTAATGGGTGAAGCATAGTTAAATTGCCGTAAAGTGTAACTTTTAAATAATAAGTGACGTGTCTGTATCAGTAAATATAACTATTTTATTTGACGGCTTTGAATCAGGATAATGACTTTGATCAGTTGTTATGTCGGTAACTGTGAAGAGTAAAACATTTTACTTTGGGACCTCGGAATTTCCCTCGGTGATTAGCCCCTCGTGCGATTCCTCGGTACAAAGTGAAAATATTTTGATTCTTCACAGTTACCTCTACGCAACTAATACGCAGTCATTATCCTTTAAATGAAGTTTGCGTGAGAACATATGCCATTAGTCATGATTTCAAGATAGTTTATGAGCTGTATGGTTTTTCATTTATTAACTTGGTTAACTTTAAACCATTGAAACAACGATACGCAAAGATAGTCACAATGGATTACCTGTCGATTATCCTGAGATCATTCGCTTAATATTTGTCTTGGCCTTTTGTCTAGGTCAAGCATGTGCAACCTTTTCTACCACCCGGGCCTCATTGTGATTTTTAGATCCATTCACGGGCCGCAGTGATGTCAAGCACTCCATAACACGTCCGGAGGAAGGGTAATAGGGGGGATGAGAAGCTTAGGAATCGTAATGCCGCATCAGATTGTACTCTTTGAAGCAGGAAATAGACACCATACAAATAAGGCATAGAGACGCACTGTTTTGTTCAATGAAGAAATAATCATCAGCCAATTGCTCATTGAATACCGGCTTCTCTTCATGTAATTTCCTCTATTTACTTGCTGTTGCTGCTGCAAGCGCCATTTTAACCAGGGATTTTAACACGCAATCACGCCTCGAGTTATATTTACTAAATGCAGCGCGTCACCCTACTAATCATAAGGGAGAACACCACTAAATCAATCCGCCATTTGTGTAACCTAGGGAGTTCTGGTTAAAACGGGCCGCATCAATGGGAATTTTGGGATTGCTTGGCGGGCCGCAGATTAGAGGCCGGCGGGCCGCAGGTTGCACACGCTTGGTCTAGGTTAATCATCTCAAGAATACGGTATATCGAGGGAATAGTATTTACTATTCCCTTCGTTAGCAGTTAATATTTGTAAAGCTTATAACGGTAAAAACAGCTTGACATCCTGAAAGTGTGAAATCCCCTGATTTAATGCGGAATAGTTACCATGCCAACCAATCAAAAATGGCGGAGACAATATTCTGTGCATATTGTTCTCATGCACCTACACGTATCCTCCGAATATAACCCCAGTTGGTTATTTATATTTTTAGTTATCAGTGTTCCCGTCTTTAGCCAATCAGAGGCCTTGCTCGATTACGATGGAAACCAGAGCAAAAACAAAAGCGTTTTTCAAAACTAGGGATCATGGGCTACAATATGGTATACAAAACTTATCGGCTGTCGAGAAAGTTGTGTAAAGTCGTTGTCTAACATAGTCTAATTCTGACTCCTCCCCCTTAAGCCCCAACTTCTTATATATATCAAAAAACTCCTTTCACTAGCCAGATTTAACTTCAAAAACTAATATTTCATCAGTTGACACCATGTCATAACAATACGAAGAAACTGTCGTTGGAATAATAAAATACGTTGCTCCATGAATTTTATGTCAGTGTGTGAGTTTTGAAATTGAAATGTGTTCCAAATGTTTCAAAATGGCACTCACAATATTTGCAAAGTTACAGGCTTTCCAACTTTGATTCCTTTTTGCGGGATGCGCTGTATTATACAGTATTGGGCATAACACGAATTGGCACCCACCTGTATGCGGGCTTAGGTTTTTAATCTGAGGTGCGACATGAAGATCAACGAAGACAGAAGTCGAGTGAATCGGAGAAGAGACTGTTTGCTTATATATATACACCTAAACAGCGGTCACGGATGGGTACATTGCATTTCCAGTTGATTGACACTAACTACATTGCCAAATGTTAAGTATTGACTTTAATTGAAGGAGCAGTCCGGAAAGACGACACTGTGCATTATATATAAAAATACTTATCGAGCCCAAACCGCGTAGTTGTATAGAAAAAACCCCATCATTCTTATCATTAAAACAAATAAAGTAAGCATCTTTCAACATGCCTTGCGTTATTTATTCGATTTTATGAAAAGTGTGATGTTTTTGTCTTTATAACTTATACGCAATTTTGGCTCGATAATTATTTGTTCTAACATAATGCACAATATTGTGCTTTCTGGATTGCTCCTTTAAACACGCATTCAATGCCTATAATAGTAGTATTAGTAGACAGCAAATTTTGAGCCAAACAGTGATTTGTTGCTTAAAATTCAAATAATCAGCATTTTTAGTGAAATCTGAAACTACAAATGGATTCTTCGACTCATTTCCATTCAGAAAATGTTTATTTTTGTATACATCACATGAACAGTTCAAAAGTTATAGTTCCTGATAATTTATTTATTTTTTTTTGGGGGGGGGGGGGGGGTAACAGCCCTCTTAAGGGAACAGTTCAATTTTTACCCGATAAACGACCCATCTCGTCATATCAAGTACTTGATGATGTTGGCTGTAAACATTCCCATTATGGAATGCTCCAAATTAGTATATTATTATATTACACACTATGATAGTCAAACAATAAAGTTGTACTTGACTTACCTATACCGCCAGTGGATGTGTGACTTTAAACTGAAGGCAAAACTGTTAAAGCTTATACCAATTACGTTATATGTGACGTTACCACATCTTGAAAACAATGATAATGACACGATTTGTTGACATGATCGATATTACCCCTTTGAACTGACCAATGAAATCACTAAACCCACCTCCTAAGCAACCAATTAAAGACCGCAACACCGTGGCACATGATTCGGATTAAACATAACTTTATTATCCTTGGTGTAATAGCTTCATATCTCCCAGGATATGCCCCTGTATCGAGCGCCCGATATCGAACGCCAATGTACATTATATCGAGCCCAAAACGTATCGAGTCTCGAAGCAGTTTCGATAACTTTATTGAGTTTTTATGGAAATGTTCTCTAAGTCTAAAACATTGCACCGTACACAAAGATCATCGACATGTCAACTAGCGCCATCTATCGTGTAATCCCCAACAAGTGAAATGTGGCTTCCTATAGGCAAGAACAGTTTCAGCCCCCTCTACATATCTTTAATGACACCTAATCAAAACTTAAGCAGAATCCAAATTCCTGATAAATGAAGTTTAGGAAGCCCTTTATTCAGATTATGCTATAGCTCCATGATAATTTTATTCAAAAGGAACACATTGTTGGCTTCCCAGTACCAGGCACACCCTTGATGACAACATACAGTGTTAAATCTCTGCTTTGTTGTATTATTTTATAAACCCTTTTATCATTTTAAAAAAGATCATGATGCACGTTTCCCTAAACCAGGAAAACATGAATATGGTGTACAACTTTGTATTTTAATTAAAATTGCTGATCAAGAGTATACAAGGTGTGTCATCAAAAAACGCTACACTTTTTATTTTTGATTACATTCACAGAGAAAAACATTTATTAGATATGGAAGTTAATTAGTGCTATGTCTTGGGGATCTGTTCGCCAATAATTGACCGACAGATTAATGATTTCATGAGGCAACTCTAAATTTCAATTTACATCATGTGTAATAGGCCTAATGCATGATTGCTGGTCTTAGACATGTCACAGAGTGGTGACCTTGCTCCCCACACTCTCACGAGCTCCTATCATAAAACGTTTTTCTGTTGCGGATGCTATGATCTAACTTAACATTTAGTGTTCCAGACACTACCAGGTTGTTTGCAAGAACTATGGAACCCCAAAACCAATGTTAGGCATCTCCAGCATCTTAAGGCAAGGACTGAAAAGGGGGTCTTAAAACAGCTTTACATACGCTCGTACTTATAATATGCATGCCCTCATCAATATAATATGGGACTACGCCACGGGTATGCATGAATTTGGATCGCGTGTGTACTTACGCTCGAGTATAACTCGCAAAGAGGTGCGATCATTGGGTTATAAACTGACGTCTCTACACATAGTTTAGATGAATATTGCGGTATACTCACTATCAAAAATCGGAACGTTGAAGGTTGTTTTTATTATTTGTACGAATCTCATCAAAAAGAAAGTCAACACCCAATGTTTTGACGTAGCGCATGTTAGTACCTCATGGATGGTTACTGGTTCAAACATGGGTCCCATTCATCTGTTCCGAATTATTATACTGCAATGGGTTTTATGTTATGATCATGTGATCAGTGGTTCGTAACGAAGGTGGAGTGAGCCAGTTAACCCGATAACGTATTCTAACATGCACTACACGAGATCAAACCATCTTACTATACAAAACAAACCGCAGCTCTAATAACAAACTAGTCTAAAAACAGTTCGTTCACAATTAAGCACATGGAATGTATAGAATTGCACAAAAGGAAATGTGTACACTTGCTTGAACTGCTGGTATCATGGAACTCGGGGCAACATTATCACATTTTTAATATTATTATAAGCCGCAGTAGCTCAGTGAAAAACAGCATGGAAATGGAACGAAAGAAAACGAAGATGCAACAGTTTAGAGAAAACTTTGTTTGTTTTGAACATAAGTCTATGACATTGCTGAGATGCCGTTCAATTCAATAGCATAATAATGGGCAAAAAGAAGGTCAATATTAAAAAGCGTGACCACAATTATAGACTTGTGTGTGGACAAAATTGATTCCAAGCATTTTCCTTAAAATGGCTACTGTTTCGTTATAAGAGCTTCAATTTCAATACCAGTTTCACTATGTATGTTCAAAATATTGGAGTTTAAGAATATAAACACGATCTTTTATGTTTTCTCCAAAATTCTGAGATATTTGCCATTGAAGGGGGGTGGGGGGGGGGGGGGGGTTGCTTACACCCAATATATTTAAATCGCTATTTTTATAAATATCTTAGTTGTACGGTTCTGAATCTTATAATATACGAGGGGGTATCATAAAGTTTTAGAAAACACCCAGAAGTGAAGGAGCTAGAAACTTAATTTTGTTATGTGATCCTTCAGACATCTTTACTAAGTCCCTGTGCAAAGTTACACATTTCTCCTACTTTTTATTACCTGTCCACAGACCGCCATTGTAAAGATCCTCAGATTGACCGCCATCGATTGATTCTCAGATTGCCTCAGATTGTGTTATTCCCAAAACAGCAATAAATAGTTTAAAGTTTAGACAGAAAGAGGTCAAAGGTCATTACAAATAAGCTTGGTGACAATAAACTTATGGGTAACATGGGGTGTACACACATTGACCTCTAATGACCCCTACATGACCTTTGACCCTTTCTGTCAACACTTAAAACTATTTATTGCTGTTTTGGGAATAACACAATCTGAGGCAATCTGAGAATCAATCGATGGCGGTCAATCTGAGGATCTTTACAATGGCGGTCTGTGGACAGGTAATAAAAAGTAGGAGAAATGTGTAACTTTGCACAGGGACTTAGTAAAGATGTCTGAAGGATCACATAACAAAATTAAGTTTCTGGCTCCTTCACTTCTGGGTGTTTTCTAAAACTTTATGATACCCCCTCGTATGTTAGAAAAATAATTTTCTTCACAGCAAAAAACCAAGTGAAATTCCGATATTTGGAACTTTTTTGTTTTTGGCAAACGACGGGATTTAGAGGTTGGTTTGGTATGTATTGAAAGAGGAGACCTCTAGCTATAACATGGTACCCAAGTAAGTATGCTCTGCACCTCGGTTTGGAAATTGTTAGGGCCCCCTTAGGCACCAGTGTTACAAAAACGTCTTAGGAGGACGAGGGTTAATCAACAATTGTTTGAAACTTATAAAATAAAAAAGTTAACTGTATCCCAGAAACAAATACATGTAAGTAGCCTAAATACTTTATTTACATTTTACGCATAGTTGACCATTAAAAACAGATATGACTCAATTGGTACTAAGTCACATTATATGTACTTATAGATATGATATTGGTAGTTGGAGATAGTGCATATTGATTTTGACGTTCTTGTTGGGCTGTTGCCGAAATAAAGACAGTGGATTGGATCGATGGCATATTGAGATCCGTCATCACGAAATGAGAGTTAAGTCGGAAAATTTAATTTTGAGGTTTCTGCAGATTCAGAATACTCAAGAAACAAGCTTGAAAATGATATGCAACACGTCGTATTTGCTCAATGTTTTCCCTGTCAAAATTCAAATTGAAGTTGCAAAATTCCTTTGTTTTCTATTGATTTTTGTCATGTTCATTGGACCATATCTCCTAATGCACACTGGCGACTTAACGCTCATTTTGTGGTGACAGGTCTCAATCTGTGTCCGGTGTGTTTGTTTTAATGGGGATTAACGAAGCCTTACTGGCAAGTTAGGCCTATTTAAAACATCCACAGGATCATGTTTTTCGCGCATGCGCTTTGGTGCCTTTTGCATGATCCAATCTATCGTCTGTTCGGCAACAGCGATAAAAATTTCGAGTCCCAGCCCTCCCACCCTTGTTTAGTTATGGCGTTTGGGAGTTTAAACTCAGAGTTAAACTCAGGTTGTATGTTACCCTGAGAGATGCACGATGTAGAATTACCGGTGTTTTTGAGGTAAGTGTATATGACCGGTGTGTTTTTTGATGAGCGGTGCTTTGATAAAATATCGCGTATGATATGTTGCATATAAACCTCAAGTTGTATTTATGATGGCACAAAAATGTCACCTTGAGTGTTTCCTGGTGTATATGACCGGCTTTGATATAAGATCGCAATTGATATAGCATATCAGGGTGTATAAAATGTCACCCTGTTTTATCCCTAGTGTATATGACCGGCTTTGATATAAAATCGCAATTGATATTAGGCGATTTAGAATTGCAGGCTGTAGAAAAGCATCACCCTGTATTATCCCTGGTGTATATGACCGGTTTTGATATAAAAGCGCAATTGATAGTAAGCTACATAAAATTTCAGGCTGTAGAAAATGTCACCCTGTATTATCCCTGGTGTATATGATCGGTGGTTTTTGATGATCGGTGTTTTGATAAAATATTGCAAATGATATCTTACATATAATCCTCAAGTTGTATTTAGGATGGCAAAAATGTCACCTGGTGTGTTCTTGGTGTAATGACCGGTGTTTTCGATAATTGTTCTCATAATAGTTTACAAGCCTCTGCCTATATTCAGTATTGCATAACAAAAGGTCACAATGAGCGGAGTTTGGAAAATGACTCAATTGGTACTAAGTCACATTATATGTACTTATAGATATGATATTGGTAGTTGGAGATAGTGCATATTGATTTTGACGTTCTTGTTGGGCTGTTGCCGAAATAAAGACAGTGGATTGGATCGATGGCATATCTGCGTCCGGTGTGTTTGTTTTAAGTATTATACCACTCCTATATCCTTGACTACGTACCCTTATTAGAAATCATTATTACACGTTTGGCAATGTAATTAGTGTTAATCAACTGGAGAAGTAATGTACCCAATCCGTGACCAATGATTAGGTATACATGTATATAAGCGAAGCTTCTCTACTCCAATTCACACGATTTTCTGTCTTCGTTGATCTTCACGTCGCAATTCAGACTGAATACTTAAGCCCGCATACAGGTAAGTGCAAGCCGTTTTATTTAAATATTATACATCGCATCCCGCAAATAGGATCCAAAAAAGCCTGTAACTTTAAAAAATAAATAAGGGACTTTTTTAAAACATCTAGAACTTTTTGCATTTCAAAACTCATACATTGGAATAAAAAAGTCTTGGAGCAACGTATGTTTATTAAGATTATTAGGGAAGAAGAACTCGAATGGAGTCAAAAGATTAGAAGAGAGTGAGCGACATCTGTTCTTCAACGAGCTGTACAGAGTGAACATTCAAAGGCAAGGACTGGGTTTCATCAGGGGAGAGAAGAGAATTCAGGAGAAAAACAATAAGCCCTAACAACATTAGTTAAAGAAGTCACAGAAGATCAGATGCTTGTCAATATTTAAGCCATAGAACAGCAAGGCTTATGGTTGGGATGTGATACAGCTATGTATCTAGACACCAAATGGAACAACCTGTTGTGCTCATGGTCACCAAAATTGTTCAAATTATACATCAATTCGGCACAGTACCTTTTCCTGCAAACCTGAACACTTGGAACAAGTATTCTTTACGACTGTACCGCCGTGTGAATATAACAACCATGACAAATATACCATGATCCGCTAAGAGAAGGATGAAACTAAAGGCATGATATGATACTACGCCGAGCCCCAATACCTCATCATTCTACCGGGCAAGAGCATTTACAGATTGAAGGTGCCATGTATTGCTATTTTCAGCTTATTTTGTATGTATATGAAACCTATGATGGTTTTTTTTATTGTTATCATTCGTAATTTGCTGTCTTCTGGATTGATTGTGATTTTTATATCAAAATACATGAACAATTATGTTTTGTAATTTGTATTAAACGTTAAACAACTCTCCTGTTGTCCAAAACAACAGACCGATCAATAAAAAGCCAACTTGAATTATACCACTGTATAATGCCCTCTATTGATGAACTTTAGGACTTTGGGCTAATATCCCAATGTTGGCCAGTAAAGGACATTACCAGTCAAGATTGCTTTCCGTGGTATTTCTATTGTTTCAGGCTATAGTTTGGAAAATAGTAAATTACGAATGATAACAATAAAAAAAAAATGGATGTCATATACATGTACACCTGATTTACAGATAGCAATAGCTGGTGAGCGAGGGTTCCTGGGACCAAAGTGCTGAAGCCATCGCTGCTCTTTGTAGGGCAGCTACACAGGCTGATAATACGAACAGGCAGAATTCAAGAGTTTGTTGTAACAACCTCCTTTTCTGTGCACATTAAATAACGATGTCGAGGAAAACAAACCAGAAGAAGACTCACAATTGTCATTATGATTGTATTAATCCTTTGGAAATATTCCAATGAATCTTTCTACGTTTCAATATGACAATATGTGGTTTAAACAGATTTTGTTTAAAATTCGAACCTGGCTAACGAATGTATCTTATTGATGAAAAGGAGAAGGTTGGTATTTTAAAGGATACTGTTTAAAAGATCAAGTTCAGAAAAAGCTATTTATTGTGGTCTTGAGTCAATGCTCATAGCTTCTTCAGACTTGTAATTCGGTCCGATGCTCACAGACTTTTATAGCTGGATCCGCCGTAGATAGACAGTAGTGAAAATGTATATGTTGACTGTTGATATGAACATTGTATTCTTAAGCTAACCTTTACATTTTTTGTTTTTCGCCAGACAAAATGACTTCCAAAACCCTTCTAGTAATCCTAGCTCTGGCTCTTATTGCCGTTGCCACAGCAAGCTTTGAACATAATGCAGAAGCTGAATTGGAACAGAACCTTTCTGAGGACCTTACCGTAGAAGATGTTGAGGAATATTTCACGGCCATGCAAATGGAGAAGAGGGGAAGCAAAGTTGGAAGTAAGCACACGAAATCATAATAGACTCTGGGTTAGGCAATGGACTTTAAAGTTATCACGTGATGAAATTCAATGTCAAAACAATAACAAGATTGATACACTAAATAAACATGATAAAAAGTATTTTCTAAATCTTCAAAATTTGAATTCATCAAAATGCCTTACGTGTCTGTGCTCTGCAATTCGAAGAAGGCATAATCGTTGTCTCAAATGTGTATTATAGTACTGGTTTTAAAGAAAACTAGTACATTTCAGCTTAAGGACTCTTTTATTATAGTATTATGTGTTATCAAACTTATTTTTGTATGGCTCTTTATGCAACCAGTTTTGTTATTAGGTGCTTACAATGGGTGTTATTATTATAATCGATATGTTTCTTATGGAATGGTCCTCTGAACTGACAGAGAGCAGGGTTGATGATTTTAAAAGTTCAACCTGCATTGGTCATATTTTTCAAAAGCCTTTATCTGAATCATGGGTTACCTCGATTTTCTAATCTTGCAGAATGTAACAAGTTGTAAAGCGCTTAGAAACTGTTTTATTATTAGGCGCTTAAAAAATGTGTTTATTATTATAATCAATATGTTCCATGGGTTAGTCCGCTGAACTGACATGGAGCATGGTTGGTCAAGTTCAAGCTGCGTTGCCTTTGATAATATTTTTCAAAATACTTTATTTTTAACCATAGGTTATCTCGACGTTTCAATTTTCTTGCAGGTTGTAAAAAACCCGATGGTAAACCATGTGCTCTATGCAACTTGAAAGTAAGGAACAAGATGGACATGAGACGTTACATCGCCTGTGGCTCAGCAGTAAGTACTTCATATCATTGCTAAAATATTGGACAAAACCATCTTGGACAAAATGAAACGAATGATTTCTCGTCTGTATTATATAGCAGTATTGATAAACCTGACAACATGTTATTGCCAGTACATTATCGCCCTAAACGAACTCTTGGATGTGTTGTAGTCGGAAGTTCTTTCTAGAATATCTAAATAATGCCCCTCTCTCCTCTTCTTAATCTCTTAGATAACTCAATGATTTCTGGGTGCAGCCCCTACGATTTACATCCACATGAAATACGTAAAAAGCAGATCTCAGATACACATTTAATATCTAATCTCTCGTTCTCTACGTACGGTTTGGTAGGGTTGGAGCAGACTACATTACTCGTCCCCTCCGCCCTTGGGTGCTGAAGCCTTGCATTTGGCTTTTACCATATGATTTCTATGTTGTTCAATGATGTTAACTAGTCAAGCCCCGAAAGCAAGACTGAGCACGCAGAAAGCTCTGTTTATTGGCTCTTTACACGGATTCGTAATTTCGTACTTCATCTATGCATGTCTTTTTCCGGGAGAATGATTTTAATTAATGACCCTCCATGCAATCGCCATATTCGTCCTCTGTACGGTCAATCACGGTCAAGCCTCGAACTGGAATAAAATTGGATCATTTCGCAATGTCTCATTGCATGAACAGTCATATTGTGCAGAGAGAGTCGAACTAGTACCTGGTCGAGGCTCTCCTCGCAAATAATTCACCGTACAGAGGACAAATATGGCGATTGCATGGAGGGTCATTAATTAAAATCATCATCCGGAAGAAGACATGCATAGATGAAGTACGTTTATAAAAAGCATGTTTTATGCCACATTAAGCCAGGAGAGCAATTTGTGCACATATTGGAATATGGTCGACACAAGTTATCATGAAAAATGGACGGACAGCGCGCAAAACCAACAATAGGGACAACGATTCATTATTTTACTAATATGACAGTTTAACCCCAAAATGGATGGATATTTATTAAACCCCCAAAATGTTTAACCTTAATACATAATTTACTTTTATCGGTATCGTTAGGGCTTGTCAAATGTTGCCAAAAGGCTACCTGAAGAACGCTAATTTTCAACCTATAGATGAAACTAATCTCAGAAATATCTCCCAACAGGAACCTTGTACCCACACGTAGCAGAATTCTGTCATAATGCATTTTAAAGATTAACTTATTATGTGTGTGTCTTTTTTTGTTTTACAGGGCAAAGGAAGGAAGATCTAAGTGAATCCAACGATTCTTTGGCCCCACGCCCCCACCGATAACGACGAATATGTCAAACGACCATGGAATTTTGTGTATATAACGTTTTGTATCAAATATAAGATGTCTGATGTGAAGTGAGATGATACCTGCATTAATAGAGGCAAGACAAGTAAACATCCCATAATCCAGTTCTCTTTCTCAAGACAGTAATGTAAAGACTTCATTAAAAGCTCATAGTACTCGGTTGCGCGCGCACGTTATGATTGATGTTTACACATACAACACCCACCAACCATGGTGATGTCAATGTGTTGACGAAGCGACTTAAATAATGTTAACGAGTTCAAATGATGCTGTTGAATGTTATGCAAATTGAGGAAATAGATATTCTCAAATACAATTTCAGCAATTTTTGTCAATTCGTAAGGAGGGGTAACAGCTAGGACACTATAATTACAGGTTGTACATATTGAATGATTAATAAAAGGAAACGCATACAAAAACAAATCTTCTTATATGTCATTTGTTGTCTGTTGTACGGTCTGATCGTCTGATTCATGTTCATACTATACGAGGTAATTCAATTTGATACGAGTCCCAATATTTCATCCGCAAAATTGACTTAAAATAATGAAATATTATATACAATATTAAAATAATGAAGTCCTTCATGTTGCTAAGTGATTTGTTGATGGATTATAACGTGTTACCTACAATGGACTTGTGAAGATATTCTAATAATCAAAACTAGGCCAATATATTTGGTGGTTAGCTGTCGATAGTGTTGTACTGCACTGGAAACACACCCTTCCGCTCATTTGGAAAAAGAATCAGTGAAACAGGGTCAATGTCAGTGATTTTTGTTCTAAGATGAGTGGAAAATTTCGTTCTTTGAATACGTGCTTCATTGCTTAAATATATTGGGAATAAATATCTTTTGAATTTGAATTAATCTAATTAATCTAAACTCTTTGTTGCTAACTTAAATTGATGATTTAGAATTTAATGGACAGTTCCCTAAATGGCTTCTTTTATTAAACAGGTATAACTCTTGATAGCAAGGATCAATTTAAGTGATTCCAGTGTCGCGGGGCGACGAGCTGCTGTTAACAGTGAAGCGTGTGTGTGTGTGTCGACGTGATTGTCGAATCTGACACCACCTATTTTTGTTGTTATTTGGGCTCAGGGTTTAAATAGTTAGATTAGTAAGGCGCCCGGGTCCGTTGTGGGGATGGAACCCCACGCTCTCTCCCTTCCACTGACGAAAAGACAACCGTTGGACACCTTTGTTTTTATTTCACTTATACAATAATTTATTTATTCAGAACTGCTACGCCGACCACCAACAATTACCATTAACAATAGATACAATAAGACAAGACAAATTTTACTCCAACACACTACTCCAAAAACAACACTCTACTCCACAAAACAACACTCCACTTCAAAAAAGCTGCACTCCACTTCAAAAACAACACTCTATTCCAAAAAGCTTGTAACACCTCGGGGTTTACCTGTTAATGATACAAAGAACATGGTATAAATTTCTAGGCCTATTTTTGCCTAAGTCAAAGACCACTATATCAAAGATTGTCACAGCCAAGCTACTCCCTGGTACACATGTACCAGTAACTAATTCCAGCTCATGATAATTGTAAAATCGGGCGTGCGTCTCCTTATGGGTGTATAATTATGGCCATCCCCAATATACACGAATTGCATACAGAATATGCATCCTTGTATATTGGTTCAAGATATACATTTTGTTGTAGTAAATATATTAAACATGCATAAGTATTGATGACAATTGTGAAATCGGGCGTGCGTCTCCCTATGGGTGTATATGGCCATCCCCAATATACACGAATTGCATACAGAATATGCATCCTTGTATATTGGTTCAAGATATACATCTTGTATTAAAATACATTAAACATGCATAAGTATTGATGACAATTGTGAAATCGGGCGTGTGTCTCCCTATGGGTGTACATGTATATGGCCATCCCCAATATACACGAATTGCATACAGAATATGCATCCTTGTATATTGGTTCAAGATATACATTTTGTAGTAAAATACATTAAAAATGCATAAGTATTGCTGACAATTGTGAAATCGGGCGTGTGTCTCCCTATGGGTGTATATGGCCATCCCCAATATACACGAATTGCATACAGAATATGCATCCTTGTATATTGGTTCAAGATATACATCTTGTATTAAAATACATTAAACATGCATAAGTATTGATGACAATTGTGAAATCGGGCGTGTGTCTCCCTATGGGTGTACATGTATATGGCCATCCCCAATATACACGAATTGCATACAGAATATGCATCCTTGTATATTGGTTCAAGATATACATTTTGTAGTAAAATACATTAAAAATGCATAAGTATTGCTGACAATTGTGAAATCGGGCGTGTGTCTCCCTATGGGTGTACATGTATATGGCCATCCCCAATATACACGAATTGCATACAGAATATGCATCCTTGTATATTGGTTCAAGATATACATTTTGTAGTAAAATACATTAAAAATGCATAAGTATTGCTGACAATTGTGAAATCGGGCGTGTGTCTCCCTATGGGTGTATATGGCCATCCCCAATATACACGAATTGCATACAGAATATGCATCCTTGTATATTGGTTCAAGATATACATCTTGTATTAAAATACATTAAACATGCATAAGTATTGATGACAATTGTGAAATCGGGCGTGTGTCTCCCTATGGGTGTACATGTATATGGCCATCCCCAATATACACGAATTGCATACAGAATATGCATCCTTGTATATTGGTTCAAGATATACATTTTGTAGTAAAATACATTAAAAATGCATAAGTATTGCTGACAATTGTGAAATCGGGCGTGTGTCTCCCTATGGGTGTATATGGCCATCCCCAATATACACGAATAGCATACAGAATATGCATCCTTGTATTGGTTCAAGATATACATTTTGTAGTAAAATACATAGAGATAACCAAAACACCCTACCCCCACAAAGTAATCATGAAACAGGTATGAGACCCAGCATGTGCAGCCTTCTTCCTTCTGACCAGATTCTACCGCCGCTTTCCTCCGACCAGCTACCTCCGCTTTCCTCCGACCAGATTCTACCTCCGCTTTCCTCTGACCAGCTACCTCCGCTTTCCTCCGTCCAGCTACCTCCGCTTTCCTTCGTCCAGCTACCTCCGCTTTCCTCCGACCAACATACTTCGATTACTGGCTACCCGTCTTACCATGCTTACGGTCTCATACACATTCCATAATTACCCATAAAATTGTCCAACCCATTAGATTCCCAAGGTATAAATCCTCAGTAATTCGTCAATTTGTAATACACATCCAAAAGCCTACTCAAATGTAATACACATCCAAAAGCCTACTCAAATATCGTCCCTCAGTGTCCAAAATATCTCACATGCATTATTGAGTGAATTTCAACCATCTACTCCAAATATTATGTGTATGTCTACATCGTAGTAACTTTACTAAGTATTCCAAAGGTGTTAGGTGACAATAAGTAAATCATTTAGTAATTCTCTGATATCCAAAAATCCAAATCTTCATCATTTTTCAACCTCAGTACACCAAATCGTGAATTACATAACCGAATATAATTTCGTACAACACTGCCATCATATGGGTATTATGATGGGAAAGACGAAATTATTATTTGTAACAACCAATTGTTTTATTTTCACCTTGACTCCTCAAAAGTTTCACCCTACAAGAAACGACTCCACCTCTGTTCCTATAACACAATCATACAAGAGAATAGGCCACCGATAATTAATCTATCATACTCTGGAAGGCACAGCATCTAGCAATCGATTTATTAAATTGAGACAGACGATTTATGATGAGAAGCCTACGCATTTCACCTAACGAAGTATACAAAATCTTGGATGATCGTTCTGTAAATGAACCGCTAATGTTATAAGTCTATAAAACGCGCCAATTAGCAGACGACATTTAATAAAATACTCCGCCAATTCCATCAATATCCAAAAGTGCGCCAAATTTAGCTGACTACATTCTATAATTAATTTAGTTACCAACACGCCGTATTCAATCGAAAAGCTGCACCGATTAATTAAATCGCACAATCGGTCTAAGTTTTTGATGTCAAATCCTAGTAAATTTAAACAGTAAACCCATAACAATTAGGCTTATCACAATTTGCTCCAAAATTGTCTCATCCTCAACTCCATGTGGCCTACAAATTCAATCACCACAACACCGTCATATCCGCGCAATTTGGCTCATAAAATACAATACAAGTTTTGAATAACACCTCATAAATCGTCATTTCTCACCCATCAGTAGGCTTATCAGATATAATTAAAATAAAATGTCAACAGGTCTCAGCATGCAACCACAATATTATATTTAGTTTTAGGGAAACGCATCTACAAACATGATCATCACCAAAGGCCTACGTTTATGCATCATCCCCTTGTAATAATTATAAAATAAATGAATAAGCCTCGGCCCTTTTTATAGGCCCAGCCCTTTTTGACATTCTTCTATAATATTCATCAAATCCCGAACGGTATCTACAAATTATGATACTCATCCAGTTTTTCTGCATTTTATGCATCATCTACATTAGAATAATAATAAAATAAATGAACAAGCCTAGGCCCTCTTTATAGGTCCAGCCCTATCCGACATTCTTTTGCATGAACACAACGAATTAAATTAAACCCGCAATGTGATCAATTTTACCAGGTATTTTATTAGAATAAAATAGAATCACAATCGTAATTTTGCAACGTCCAAAATGTCCATCTAAATCACTAATCATCACATTAATTTAGGCACACAGCTCAAAAGAACACTGTACGATTTTAAGCATCAATAATATTTCATAGGTCTGTCCTGACAAAAGGGCAATTTGGTTTCCAAAAATGTGAAATAGAATTTCTGAAACCGAAAACATAGGAAACATTGGCCTTCTTTAAAACAAGCCTTCCCCTATTCACACGCTGCATCATTATTTTTAGAACGGTGAACTAAATTTCTGGCATATAGAATTCAACTCGTAAGTTTGACTAATATTTGAAAACAGGCTGTAGTTTTAAAAATACTAACACAATCAGGCCTACATTTTACCCCACAACAACACGCTAGGCTAGCGTCAATTGGTTTACACTTTAACAACATTATAATCGTCAGTCTCGTCAATCTGAACACCCATAATTGTACATTATTTTTGTATACGGATTATGGAAACAACTATCCTAAAAGCCGTCAGTAAAATCTCTCTCATTTATAATCCGCCAGGTCAATCGAAAATACACAAATCATTTGGCCCGGGTAAAGCCTACGATACAAAATTGGGATGTTTTGAATTTATAAACCATCGAATAGATCAAGAAACTATTGATTCAAAACATGCCTACGATCTCTACAGTGCTCCAAAATCACCGCGTCTCTCGCCATCGCATACTCACAGTGTACAAGTTTATAATTTTAATAAAAATAAAGGTCCAGAAAAGAGGCCGTATTTTATCTTCTAATTATAAAAACACCCCCAAAAATGTCACTGCCGAAACCCCACAATTTAGTTAACATGATTATCAATGTGATGCATTCATATTTGCAGAATACGGTATGGATTGGATGCTAAAAGAATTGACTCACCACTTAAATATTCGCAAAAGGTAATCTCAAAAATCTCTGTCGCACAACAATCTCTCGCATATCCGTCCGTCAAGTATCAATCCCGCAATGAGGCAATTTCTGGCCGTGCGTGCGTGTCGGGAGGCGCACGCCGATTGGCCTACTCGCTAATTGATTGAAAAATAAGAGTACTGCAGTGCTGTCCCGCCATGCGCTATAATTCCTGTCAGAATGCAGTAATGCCCAGAAAATACCAAAAATACAAAAGAAATACAAGAATAGTCCTTAAAACAAATAGCTCGCCCATTTTGGGTAATAATTGAATGATTTTTGCAATCCCGTTACACCAGTTTCCAAATGAGGGTGCTTGGATACTTGTTGCTTCAGTGGTTTGTGAAGTTTGTTTGGTCTTTTTGGAAAATATCCATTCATGTACAACTTGTTATTGACTCACACTGTATTGTATACAGAATTAAAACAGGTATGTTTTCGCGTATGAATGTTGGTAGTAAACATCGAGCAGAGAATCGTTTAAAACAGGTCTTCAACACCCACGTTCTTAACCGTACTATTCAGACTAAGCATAGTCCCTCTTTAGCGCAGCCCTTTATGGCAAAAGAATGTATCTTATATGTAGTTTTCTAACAGTATACTTCCTTTTAACATGATCAAAGTTAGCTTTTTTCTCCATAAATCATGTCGTGGTAAAAGGCAGTATATTACTTTTATTGTCTTCACAAGTTGCAACCTTTTCCTAAGTGAGGATTATTGAATCAGGTTAACACAATACATGTTAAAAGGAAGTATATAATTAGGAAAGTACATCTAAGATACATCCTTTTGCCATAAAAGGGCTAAGCGGGTGGCAGCTAGTTTGCAACTGGTCGACTCCTTCATCAGGCAGGAAAACAGCCCAGGGATTCTATAATTATGGGATAAGAAACTCTCCAGACAAAACCCCGAATCTCTTGACCTTAATAGTTTGTCGCAACTTGGTCTAGGTGGCGTTCTATCATTGCCAAAGTAATCAGAGGATGTTAGACATGTTTGCCTAAATTTAGTGGTTTTTAACGTGATCACGAAATACATCGATGCGAAAATGGGATCCAATGGCGTTACATTGATAACAGGTGATGGTTGATGAGCTGGATAATCGACCTGACCAGCCCCATTCTGAACAGGGACAGGGGCCGCAAATGTTCTAGGATTTATGACTCCTTACTAAAAACATCAACAGCGCCCTCTACAAAACACTTCACAGCAAGAAGTAAGGAGTCTATCAGTCGCAAACCAGCTTGCACCCGCTGAAGACGGAATATTGTTATTCTGAAAATTACTGTTAAAATTGTCTTCATTGAAATCTACGCATCTATAAACCCCTTGTATATGGTTTTTACTTTTAAAAGGCGACAGATTTTATAGTCTTGTAAACAAGTACCGACCATTCATGCTTCCATATGTCCAAAAGTAATCAACTCTAGCGAATAAACTGCCAAGGTACCAAATGTCTACCCTCACTATTTTGGTATGTTTAATAGTAGATTATTGCTCTGAAGAGCAACCGAGGGTCTTTTTCATGCACAAGAAACCCCATCAGACAATGGACTATAAGGGGACAAGCTTACAACAAGTCAACCTTTTGCTGCGCATTTGATAGCGTGCCTGGGCGCGGCCGGCGAATGACTAGGGAACCATGCGCTACCGGCATGTAGCATTTTTGGCACTCAGGGCCGTAAAGATTAAAAGGTGTGCATCATTGAGTTAAAAACATAACCAATGGCCTCATTTTTGTATAATATAAACACTCTGTCATCAAAAGACCTATTTTCGTCTGGTAACATTTGTGAGTAGTCCCATATTATGCTGATAAGGATACGCATACTATGCATTTTTGTAAGGCTGCTCTGACCCCCCATTTCAAACGTTGCGTTATATAAAGCCCAATGACCGCATTTAAATCTCTTAAATAACTAAAATATTTCTGAGTGCAGCCCCTGCGTTTTACATCCACGTAAAATACGTGAAAAAGCAGGTTTGACATACGCATTTAATATGTATTATACATATTCATACAGACTGCACCTAGTGCCAGGAAATGTACGTTATACTCTTTGAACAATCATTGTTATTTGAACACACAAAGTTGTACATAATTACATTAACAATTTTTTAGTTAAGGCAAGTTTTTGTTGACAGACAGAAGCTCAGCAATAATGGTTTTAGGGTGAATTTAGAGTGAAAATATAAACTGTCGTGTTATCCCGACAGTTTATTTTCAAAAACAAAGTGTCTTCAGATAATTTTATTTGTGCAATATTTTTAGGATGTGGATATATTATCATCCGAACTATTTTTGTCTACGGTGTTTTAACCACCTTTGGATCATTTAATAAGCCAAGAATCTGTAATAAATTACAGGCACAACAATGCCTTTCTTTTAAACTGTCACTCCATTCCATCATGCTAAACAGTAATATTCATGTCTTGACGTTGTGAATCCTATTAGAATGGCGAACAACGCGGTCAGCTTTCAAAAGTTGTCACAGTTTGCCTATTGTTTAGTCGATTACCTTTTCTTTCTTCAATTTTTTGGGTAGATAAACGAGATTAGCTACGCTTTATACTAACAACAACAATTGCATGGTTTAATGCACACATCAACGTTAACATTTCTTTTGTTATTCACCCTGTATAAGGAAAACTCAAAACAATAAATTTTCGACATTTACAGCACACTTTATTTGTTAATGCTTGTACAAAACAAGATATCTCACCACAAATTAAATGATTTACCATGTTTATTCATAATTTTTACCTCTACAATTTGTTTGGTATTTTATTTATTGGTATCTATTGCATTATTAGCTACTAGTCTAGTTCATTTGCTATGCAATGAATAAAAATCAACATGTAAGAAAAGTAGGTCAAAGTATCCCCATTTTACCAATTTAAAAAAAAAATGATTTCAAGTATATTTCTATATCAATCAGGAATATTTGAAAAACAATATTCTGTCATCAACGATGCATCTGGTAAGGGGAACCTATACATTATGTTACTTTTGAATATCATAGAGCTAAGTGATCTTATGATTTCGAAAAATATAATGAAAATTAACGTTCTTTGTGAGCCTGACATATGGCAATTTTGTTCTTTCAATGTTTGTTTTGTACATATGAAATTCATTTTATCACTTTCCATTAAATACACACCATAGCGTTGTAAATTAGGAAGGCTGTTGACGAATTTCTGCTAACGTAATCTTTAACGTTTTGGGCGCGGGAGTATATCACATATACCGCTGTTTGTAGTAATGATGATAAATGAAAATGAGAACGGTCATTTTTGTTTGCGCTGAATAGGAGTATCTTATCCTAAAATGTAGAATATGTTTGCCCAGTGTATACCTGCCTAGAGATGGAACAGGATAAGAAGCCATAATGATTACCTAGCCACTTTGTGGTGTACAAGCTGTTATGACGTGATCTATGTCGACTTAAGAACACTCGAATGGCAGTGAGGTAACGACTGAACGCGCCAGAAAATACGCAAAAGGCAAATTTATTATTGTTTAATATAAACAGTGTATTTATAAAACGTCCAGATGCATGACCTGCGCGAACAAACTATGTGACGATTTCACGATTGACCAATAAGGACACGCGGTCATTTTTGAATGCGCCCTGTACGCACTTCCAGGTTTACGCACGTATGAATTTACACGCGTACGCACCTACGCACGCACGCACGCACCTACGCCCGCTCGCACGCACGCACCTACGCACGCACCTACGCACGCATTGTTGGAATTTTGTCCATAGCATTTTTTTAACGCCGACTATAACTCCAAAACTATATCATAGCTCCTTAAATAAAGCATTAAGAAGAAGTTTCTTGTCGTTAATTTGAGATATTACACGTGAAAACTGACTGAATATTAACATAGCTATGTCCAAGACTAAAACAAACTCAATATTGTTTTCTTCATTTTTATAAATGATTTATTTATAAAACGTCCAGATGCATGACCTGCGCGAACAAACTATGCATGCATCCGCGTGACGATTTCACGATTGACTAATAAGGACACGCGGTCATTTTTGAAAGCGCCCTGTAAGCACTTCCAGGTTTACGCACGTATGAATTTACGCGCGTACGCACCTACGCACGCACGCACGCACCCACGCACGCATTGTTGGAATTTTGTCCATAGCATTTTTTTTAACGCCGACTATAACTCCAAAACTATATAATAGCTCCTTAAATAAAGCATTAAGAAGAAGTTTCTTGTCGTTAATTTAAGATATTGCACGTGAAAACTGACTGAATATTAACAAAGCTATGTCCAAGACTAAAACAAACTCAATTTTGTTTTCTTCATTTTTGCATTTGATCATTGATAACCGGTCAATAGTAGGATGGATCGGGGATACTGCAATTGATCAATGCGGCCGATGAGCATACTTGTCACACTACCCAATTGCGAAAATGAAAATATCACTTTGTCTCATTCTTTTCGGTTTAGCGTTCTCATAATATCTCGAATCACAGAAGAGAAATCATTCTATAAAATTTACCTTTGATATCATTGCTAATAATTTGATTTGATATTTTCAGTTGGCGTTCATATTTTATGTTATGAAAGCGTAATGCCTGCCAAGTTACTTTTTGATTACTGTAATTTGTGATATATTCACAATATTTGTTGCATGACAATGGAAAGTTGATGTGTTTACTTTTCCAATGACAATTTGTAGCAATCCATTTGTTTCAGTGCTCATTCCCCGAAATTGCCAAAAGAACAAAATGTGGTGAGCTCTATAAAAGTCTTATTAAACTTATTGAAAGAGCTCTACTTTTACAAAACATTATTGTAATCATGTTTGCATATTAAAATTTCTAATTTTTACTACTGATTACATTACATATGCCTCTAAACTCTCAGCCAAGGTTTGACCATGGTTTGACAGCTCAAAAACGACATTGACAGGCCATAAAGCTACATGTAACATCGACCACATGTAGAGTGGTCCAGATTATAATTAGCAGTCAGCCCAAGGAACGCACTGCCCTACCATTGCACACGGTGTGACTGGTGTGACACTATTTATATAAATAGATCTGGTGTATTAAAATGTTAGTCTGAAAATTTGAACTGAAGCGTTGTCGTGAAGTATTGTTGCTCAAATATTAATAACTCCTATTAAAATATTTCAAAAATCTTTTTTAAACCGTGCCACTATGCATAAAATTAAAAAGCATAAAATGCAACGTTAAGTTTAAAATTGGAAATGTTGCTGGGGGTTTAAGCATGCTGTGGCAGTGTCATTACAAATGTCATTACAAACAAGCTTGGTGACAATAATATTATGGGTAACATGGGGTGTACACAGATTGACCTCTAATGACCCTACATGACCTTTGACCCCTTTCTGTCAACACTTTAAACTCTTTATTGCTGTTTTGGGAATAACCCAATCTGAGGCAATCTGGGGATCAATCAATGGCGGTCAATCTGAGGAGCTCTACAATGGCGGTCTGTGGACAGGTAATAAATAGTGGGAGAAATGTGTGACTTAACACAGTGACTTGTGAAGGGTCACATATCAAAAAAGAGTTTCTGGCACCTTCACTTCTGGGTGATTTCAAGAACTTTTTGATACCCGCTCGTATAGGATGAATGTATTGTTTTTTCATTTAAACTAAAGTAGGTTTATGGCTGGGTTTATGGCTAATAGAAATTACTAAATGTATTCTTGGAGTTTCCTAAAGGTGTTTATTCTTGATTCACTCCCGTTGCTACATGCACACACAACACGTCCAGTGCGTGATTCCTCCTACGATTTTCCCTTTACCAGATTGTTTGAAATCCCCTCAACAAACCCCATTGATCCCCGATAACAAAATACAAAGCTTGTGGATATAAAGATGATATAACACCCTGCCACTGTGAAAGTGTAGGCTATGGGTTGTTGCCCCTTTATCCAGGTGTATAATAGTTGTAGGTTAAAGGAATCTTATTGATTTATTCTATAATGTATTTATTTCACTGACAGTGTTGAGTAAACATCAAGTGGAAGCCCTGTCAAAATGTTTAGCGAGGACTTCTAGGCCAAACCAGTTTGCACTGTCACGACTGCATTTCGCTGCCGACGTGCCGCCCTGCACCTGACGACAGTGCTGTGCTCATCATTCAGCCTGTCGTCCCTGTGGGTGTTTCCGTAACCTGACATACTTTATCTGACACACTGACACACTTTTAACTGACACAGTTATTTTTGGGCGTTTGATGAACTCCTGAAATCAGATGAAGTAGTTATAAACCCCATGTGGCTCCAAACTTATGTGTGAAAGAAATCAAGTGATTCCCTTGATACTGTACAGGTTTATTTCATCTACAAATATCGTAGGCTCTGTCACGTACATTGTGGAGAGATGAGTGCAGTGAGCCCTTATTTTTTATGGGATGGGACGGGTTGGTGAGTGTGTTGCGTCCGTCACGCGTAATGCATGCCATGAACATCTCAACGAGTTATCATGTGTCCGGCTTGTTTAAGGACGTATTGGTCATACTTTTCATTTATAATGCACTTTGGTATTAACAATTATGTCATGCTACCACAAGGGAGTTTTGTTATAGTTTTTCTAACCTTTCAGATTTGTTACGTGGTGACTTTGTCCAGTGGTTTGATACCGCGCTTGGAGTGCGAGAAGTCTGAGGATCGATTCTTCAGCTGACGTTAATTTTTCTCATTGTTAAATGCAGGATTTTAAAGCAGGCTATTGTACATGTTATAAAACATAAATAGATTTATTAAACGGGTAGGCCTACCTTTTTTCTCTTTGGGACGCCGGTTTTTGTTGGTTTTGGGGCGTTACCTACAGCAGTACTGCTACGGGGTAAGGTATGGGCGTTTAAAAAATTAAATATTGATATAATATATACTTATATTAATGTTTAGATCAATACAAGTTACAACGGATATTATATTTGATGTAGCCAGTTGTAGGGATGTTCAAATGATTGAATGAATAAATAAATAAATAAATACATACATAATCAACAGCCTGATGAGTGCAATGAGCCTTGGTTATAGGCTTGGGCGATACTTAATTACCAATAACTGAGCTATTATTCGCGTGAAAATAATTGCAAGAGCCAGAACGGTTTTAATTAAAAAGGCGAGATAAATTACTGGTTTAATTAAAAAGGCGAAATAAATTACTGGTTTTAAAATAATTGGTGCCTCGAAAATATCTTTAATAATACCATTATTTTCAAACTAATTTCATCACCTAATAAATACATAAAACTATGTCAGATAAAAGTGTGTCACCTTACGGAAACACCCCGTCCCTGTTGAATATAGGGTGTCCCATGGATAGCGCTGCTTTGATGTCTTCTCAAATTAGCCGCCCGTTATCCCACACCGACCTCTTTTGTCTACCGCTTGTATTTTATTTCTATTCATTTTCCTCTTTTTTCAACATTCTTGTAAACGTTGATTTATTGGAGCTAGGATTTATATATTTCGCATGATTAGTAACTGTTTCGTATTATCGGAGGACGAAGCATACAATATTATGATAACAATAACGAGATAGTAATAGAATCTTTAAATAATATAATATTCTTTGTATAAACAACAATCACTTAATTTGATGAAATTTGAGATTGGCAAGTAGATTTGAAAACTACGCTGTAACTGGTTACCATGGTAACACTGAATTATCAAATAATCATCCAAGATTTATTGAAAATTGAACGTTATCAAAATAGTATACAACTTATTAGGTTACAGCGAGTTTAATTTAAATTACTCTTTTGTTTATCATAATAAAATGCCAATATCAACGAAACGGTTACCGGTGCATCAATATTTGTCCGATAACTTCGTCCCTGTCGATGGATTCTCGAAGAATGATCTTCGTTTAAAATTTGAAAACACTGACAATTTCCTTGATAATACTTGATCCAAGGGCAGTTCTTGATGTACGCATTCATTCCGTTGGTCGTAATTAAAAGTAGGTCGAGGCCGTATGTCACGAGGCAAAATTCCTTAAGTTTGGCAAAATCGACACATTTCCCCAAAGTTGCGATAAAGCTGACAATTTCGGCCACTTATACAAATCATAGACGGTGAAAAGGGAAAATCTTGGCCATTTTATAAATACCTTTAAGGCAAACCTAGTGACACTCAAAGGCATATTATGTGATATTTTCCAGAGAGCGCCCTCTATTCATGATTTTTTTTAGAAAGTAGATTTTCTTGCAGATTTACATTTCTGATCATAAATCGTACATACATTCCAAGTTACAGAGCGATACGATTCCTAATTACCTCAAAATCATGGTTTTAGAGTGAATTTAGAATGAACATATAAAATGTCGTGTTAACCCGACAGTTTGTTTTCACTCTAAAACCATGATTGTGAAGTAATTAAGAATCGTATCGCCCTGTAACTTGGAATGTATGTTCGATTTATGATCAGAAATGTAAATTTGCAAAAAAAATCTGCTTTCAATTTTCTTCAATGTTGAGGGCGTTCCCTGGAAAGATCACATAATATACCTTAATATACTTTTTGTTAACATCCTTACAATCAACTTTTATGCTAGTTTTTAATGTATAATTTATCCATAATTCAACATTTTGCCAAAAATGGTTATAATTGGGCATAGCCAAAACATGTTCAATATTTTCTTGCTCTAAACACAAATGGCACTTGTCATCATAAATAAATTCTACAGATTTCAGAATGGAATTACCTGGAATTAAATGAACAGAGCTCTTTTATTAGAATCGTCATTTAGAAATTGAACATAATCAATTAAATAAATAATAATCTACCTACTAAATGTTGAAAGTTAGTTGAAGTTGATAAAAAAAACATGTTTTCATCCATATTATCCATGACATACCATAACATATTTGAACTTTAGACGGTATTTCAAACAATACATTGACATGTTCTTAAATCATCATCGAATCACAATATGAGGTTTTTTCAATTGAAAGTCATTTCCATTCATATTGGTCCGAAAACGAATGTCATATGCCAGGTAAATCTTGGTAAATTTACAGTGGTCACATAGTAGCCCTATTTTGTGGGTGTGTTTAGCCCAAGCCCTGACTTAGCACAACTGCTTTTTGGCGGCACAAGATTCTTATTTAGCCCAATGATGCGTCTTATTTATATTTTATTCAACACTGTTGACTAATCTACATGTATGCCTACTACAGCGCGGTGCGAGCGGATGATGATATTTATCTATACAGTTAAATATTTTCTTTTTCATATCTTCTTATGTAAACTTTGTATAGGTTTAGGCTATAATATGATTGTAAAATGTGGTGTGCGGTCTTGATTATATTTCATATAACAAGGTTAAAAAAGAAATAGGACCATCTATATACGCTATATATAGATTGACCAAAATGGCACAAATTGTATCAACAAATCTCTATTTTGTACGAACGTTCAATTTGCATAGCATTCAGCAGCAGCATTTGAAATAATTAATATCAGGCTCGCTTCGCTTCCTAAACATAATGATATCATATGCGTATCAAATTCGACCACCAACAAATTCGCGTAATGCCATGAGCGCATGGCGTATTTGCACAACGCAGTAGTTACGCGACGTGTGAGTGGTTCGCTCGCACGATTTTCGATCAGATTGATCGATTTGTAATGGGTGAAGCATAGTTACATTGCCGTAAAGTGTAACTTTTAAATAATAAGTGACGTGTCTGTATCATTAAATGACTATTTTATTTGACGGCTTTGAATCAGGATAATGACTTTGATCAGTTGTTATGTCGGTAACTGTGAAGAATAAAACATGTTACTTTGGGACCTCGGAATTTCCCTCGGTGATACCGTAACGCCCCTCGTGTGATTCCTCGGTACAAAGTGAAAATATTTTGATTCTTCACAGTTACCTCTACGCAACTGATACGCAGTCATTATCCCCTAAATGAAGTTTGCGTGAGAAAAGATGCCATTAGTCATGATTTCAAGATAATTTAAGAGCTGTATGGTTTTTCCTTTATTAACTTGGTTAACTTTAAACCATTGACACAACGATACGCAAAGATAGTCACAATGGATTACCCGTCGATTATCTTGAGATCATTCGCGTAATATTTGTCTTGGCTTTTTGTCTAGGTTAATCATCTCAAGAATACGGTATATCGAGGGAATAGTATTTACTATTCCCTTCGTTAGCAGTTAATATTTGTAAAGCTTATAACGGTTAAGATAGCTTGACATCCTGAAAGTGTGAAATCCCCTGATTTATTGCGGAATAGTTACCATGCCAACCAATCAAAAATGCCGGAGACATTATTCTGTGCATATTGTTCCCATGCACCTATCCTCCGAATATAACCCCAGTTGGTTATTTATATTTTTAGTTATCAGTGTTCCCGTCTTTAGCCAATCATAGGCCTTGCTCGGTTACGATGGGAACCAGAGCAAACACAAAAGCGTTTTTCAAAACTAGGGATCATGGGCTACAATATGGTATACAAAACTTATCGGCTGATAGTCGGGGAAAGTTGTGTAAAGTCATTGTCTAACATAGTCTAATTCTGACTCCTCCCCCTTAAGCCCCAACTTCTTATATATATCAAATAACTCCTTTCACTAGCCAGATTTAACTTCAAAAACTAATATTTCATCAGTTGACACCATGTCATAACAATACGAAGAAACTGTCGTTGGAATAATAAAATACGTTGCTACATGAATTTTATGTCAGTGTGTGAGTTTTGAAATTGAAATGTGTTCCAAATGTTTCAAAATGGCACTCACAATATTTGCAAAGTTACAGGCTTTCCAACTTTGATCCCTTTTTGCGGGATGCGCTGTATTATACAGTATTGGGCATAACACGAATTGGCATCCACCTGTATGCGGGCTAAGGTTTTTAATCTGAGGTGCGACGTGAAGATCAACGAAGACAGAAGTCGAGTGAATCGGAGAAGAGACTGTTTGCTTATATATACACCTAAACAGCGGTCACGGATGGGTACATTGCATTTCCAGTTGATTAACACTTAATTACATTACCAAATGTTAAGTATTGACCTTAATTGAAGGAGCAGTCCGGAAAGACAACACTGTGCATTACTAGTATATATAAGAAAAATACTTATCGAGCCCAAACCGCGAGGTTATATAGTAAAAACCCATCATTCTTATCATTAAAACAAATATAGGAAGCATCTTTCAACATGCCTTGCGTTATTTATTCGATTTTATGGAAAGTGTGATGTTTTGTCTTTATAACTTTTACGCAATTTTGGCTCTATAATTATTTGTTCTAACAAAATGCACAATGTTGTGCTTTCTGGATTGCTCCTTTAAACACGCATTCAATGCCTATAATAGTAGTATTAGTAGACAGCAAATTTTGAGCCAAACAGTGATTTGTTGGTTAAAATTCAAATAATCAGCATTTTTAGTGAAATCTGAAACCACAAATGGAATCTTCGACTCATTTCCATTCAAAAAATGTTTATTTTTGTATACTTCACATGAACAGTTCAAAAGTTATAGTTCCTGATAAATTTCATGTGGTTTTTTTGTTTGTTTTTTGTTTGGGGGGGGGGGGGGGGGTAACAGCCCTCTTCACATCCCTTAGAAATTTGAAATTTTGGACATAATAGCAACCGCCCTCTGTTGATTTTTTATCACATAAAAGTTCAGCTGTGTTGAGCCTGGTGGCGTAATTCATGGATGACAATATATCCGACCACAGGCCTACATGTTATAAACATAGGTCGCTACAGGTGTTGAAACAATGAACATGATGAAGGGTGACATTAAATTAGAGAATTCATCAATCGTAGATCTTAGATCATTGGATGAAGAAAATACTGAACTTCAACGCTAAACATTTTCGTGGAGAATTGCTTATCAGAAGAAAAACAGGATATGTTTAAACTTTTCCCATAATTTTTTAACTGTCTTCATCAGATTTAATTTTCATGTGTTACCAAGCGTTGAGCTTCGTCGATTTCTGAACAATTTGGTGTATAGATCGTTAAAATCGGCTAACTAAATCGTCTATTATAGTGACACCAGTAATCGATTTTGAGAATGTAATACCTATAGATTATAATCTTGCGCTCCTCTGGCAGTTCCCTCCGTTGGTCAATCGATAAGAGCGCTGTCTATGAATGTAAAGGTTGCTGTGCTGCTGCTGGTTCGAATCCGCTTAGAATCACATTTTTTTAAAGTAAAGCAACACGCAAGTCAAACGAGGGCGTCTTGAAAATAATTCCTCTCTAACGGATGTGTCTTAAGGGAACAGTTCAATTTTTACCCGATAAACGACCCGTCTCGTCATATCAAGTACTTGATGATGTTGGCTGTAAACATTCCCACCATGGAATGCTCCAAATAAGTATATTATTATATTATACACTATGATAGTCAAACA
Source organism: Ophiura sarsii (assembly GCA_035610835.1). Lineage (NCBI taxonomy): Eukaryota > Metazoa > Echinodermata > Ophiuroidea > Amphilepidida > Ophiuridae > Ophiura > Ophiura sarsii. Next base: position 57,674,402 of record CM069448.1, read on the forward strand.
ATAAAGTTGTACTTGACTTACCTATACCGCCAGTGGATGTGTGACTTTAAACTGAGGGCAAAACTTTTAAAGCTTATACCAATTACATTATATGTGACGTTACCACATCTTGAAAAAAATAATAATGACATGAATTTTTGACATGATCGATATCACCCCTTTGAACTGACCAATGAAATCACTAAACCCACCTCCTAAGCAATCCATTAAAGACCGCAACACCGTGGCACATGATTCGGATTAAATATAAACTTTAGTATCCTTGGTGTAATAGCTTCATATCTCCCAGGGTATGCCCTTGTATAGAGAGCCCGATATCGAACGCCAATGTACATTATATCGAGCCCAAAACGTATCGAGTCTCGAAGCAGTTTCGATAACTTTATTGAGTTTTTATGGAAATGTTCCCTAAGTCTAAAACATTGCACCGTACACAAAGATCATCGACATGTCAACTAGCGCCATCTATCGTGTAATCCCCAACAAGTGAAATGTGGCTTCCTATAGGCAAGAACAGTTTCAGCCCCCTCTACATATCTTTAATGACACCTAATCAAAACTTAATCAGAATTCAAATTCCTGATAAATGAAGTTTAGGAAGTCCTTTATTCAGATTATGCTATAGCTCCATGATATTCAAAAGGAACACGTTGTTGGCTTCCCAGTACCAGGCGCACCCTTGATCTCTGCTTTGTTGTATTATTTTATAAACCCTTTTATCATTTTCAAAAAGATCATGATGCACGTTTCCCCAAACCAGGAAAACATGAATATGGTGTACAACTTTGTATTTTAATTAAAATTGCTGATCAAGAGTATACAAGGTGTGTCATCAAAAAACGCTACACTTTTTAATTTTGATTACATTCACAGAGAAAAACATTTATTATATGTGGACGTTAATTAGTGCTATGTCTTGGGGATCTGTTCGCCAATAATTGACCAACAGATTAATGACTTCATGAGGCAACGAGCTCCTATCATAAATCGTTTTTCTGTTGCGGATGCTATGATCTAACTTAGGGATCACGTCAACACTCGACCGCCAGGCAACCGCCGGTTACGGCCGGTTCCGCCCGGTTCTCACAAAACGTGTCGTTTGTTATAATATACACACATAATGAGGTCAAATAGTTACACTCTGGTGAACACGACCGGTTGATAGTGCCTCGTCACACGCGTGAGCAATAAAATCTTGAAGTAATGGGCTCAGTTGACAACCAGTACAATACAGCTATTGATTTTCGCTGGGGTTGGCTTTTTCAATCTGTTTATAGCTCAATTAACTTTTTAGAATCAATACCGAAAGTCTATGAATGTTTTTTTATAGAACGATTATAGAGAGAGCTATTATAACCGCAAAGTAAAGATTGATAGTGTAAATTGGTCCGGTTACAGCATTAAGTCAACCGGCAGTTGTTCAGTGTTGCATGCGCGAATATTCATATACCAGTAAAACATTTGACCTGAAAGAACTGGGCGGAACCGCCCGTAACCGGCGGTCAACGGGAGGTCGAGTTTTGACGTCTTCCCTTAACATTTAGTGTTCCAGACACTACCAGGTTGTTTGCAAGAACTATGGAATCCCAAAACCAATGTTAGGCATCTCCAGCATCTTAAGGCAAGGACTGAAAAGGGGGTCTTAACAGCCTTACATACTTATAATATGCATGCCCTCATCAATATAATATGGGACTACGCCACGGGTATGTATGATTTTTGATTGCGTGTATACTTACGCTCGCGTATTGCTCGCAAAGAGGTGCGATCATTGGGTTATAAACTGACGTCACTACACATAGTTTAGGTTTTTTTTTAAATATTTGTACGAATCACAACAAAAAGAAAGTCAACACCCAATTTGTTGACGTAGCGCATGTTAGTACCTCCTGGATGGTTACTGGTTCAAGCTTGGGTCCCATTAATCTGTTCCGAATTATTATACTGCAATAGGTTTTATGTTATGATCATGTGATCAGTGAGTGGTTCGTAACGAAGGCGAAGTGAGCCAGTTAACCTGACAACGGTTATAATTATTCTAACATGCACTACGCGAGATCAAACCATCTTATTATACAAAACAAACCGCAGCTCTAATTACAAAATAGTCTAAAAACAATTCGTCCACAAGCAAGCACATGGAATGTACATAATTGCACAAAAGGAAATGTGTACACTTGTTTGAACTGCTGGTATCATGGAACTCGGGGCAACATTATCACATTTTTAATATTATTATAAGCCGCAGTAGCTCAGCAATACGTGTTGAAAACAGCATGGAAATTGAACGAAAGATATACTATAATATAGTATTTCCTAAAGAATATAACACAACCTTCCTTGCGCCTTTGATCTGTCTGCTTCACTAATGCAGCCATCGAGAGTACTACGATAGTTATATTGTTAACGCCAGATAAGTAGAGAGGTTTCTAGTTAATCACCGATCTTTTTCCGATGCTTTTAACAATAGAACGAAATACCGTTGGAAAAGCGCTTTTAAATCGCTAGAAAAATGCTTTAAAAGCACTGAGAGTTTGGATATGGACCCTAACAACATTAGTTAAAGAAGTCACTGAAGACCAGATGCTTGTCAATATTTAAGACATGGAACAGCAAGGATAATATGGTAGGGATGTGATACAGCTATGCATCTAGACACCAAATGGAACAACTTGTAAAAATAATATGGATGTCATATGCATGTACATACCAAATAACTTGAAAATAGTAGAACATAGACTAAGGATCGTTTGGGATGAAGATAAAGAGTCCAGCTATGTTTCCATCAGTGATAGTGGTAACGGCAAAACGTCAAGATATCGCCATTTATTCCACTACAGAGAAAAGATGCTTGGTGAGAAGAAAACTTTGCACAAGCCAATGACAGAAAAAGTGCAAGTACGCTAATCTCTTACCCAAATGCCTGGAAGATGAATGAAACACTTTCCAGTTGAAGTTGGGTCCAGAGGATTCCCCAGAGAGTATGTTTAAAGTACCTCTATCTATCCAACGAAGAGTTTAGAAAGGAGTAGATAATATCTCAAAAAACAGCATTTAAAGCCACCTACACAATCTGGCTGGCCAGATCCAACAATATATTTGGAGGTTGGGAGTCAGTGGAGAGACCAGATTTGCCGATAGCAATGCAGCTGGAGAGCGAGGGTTCCTGGGACCAAAGCGCTGAAGCTATCGCCGCCCTTTGGAGGGCAGACAGGCTGATAATACGAACAGGTAGAATTCAAGAACCTGGGCTTGTTGTAACAACCTCTTTTTCTGTGCGCGTTAAATAAAGATGTCGAGGCAAAACAAACCAAAAGACGACTCACAATTGTCATGGTATAATTCTTGGAATTATTCCAATGACTGTTTTTACGTTTCAATATGACATGTGGTTTCAACAGATTTGTTTGTAAAATTCAAACCTGGCTAACGAAAGTATCTTTGATAAAAAGGAGAAGGTTGATATTTTAAAGGGTACTGTTTAAAAGACCCAGTTCAGAAAAAGCTATTTATTGTGGTTTTGAGTTTGTCGAATGAATGTTTATTTTCCCTAATAATATGCGTTGCCGTTATAATTACTTTACTCAAAGAAAGGTTTCGAATCACGATTTTGACACAGTGAGTTATATACCATAATGTTCTTTGAAGTTGGTAGAATTAAAACCTAAGTGGATATTCTTGCCAACTTGGGATGGTTGATTGACCTTTGTCTTTGATTTAGGGTACAAGGTCACATGTGTTTCAATGTATTTCAAAACCATGTGTGCTCCCCAGCTATAAAGCTCTACCAACTGTTACAATAAATCAATAAATACATGCTGCATTCGTGATTTCGTGAGTGGCAACAGCAAAAATGCCCATTATTAATGTTCATCTTGAATTCAGAAATAAAGTATATACAAAATAATTCAGACGCATTTTGCGATATCATTCATGTTTTGGGTGTCTCGTGGACAAACATTGAAACGGATGCATCGGTAAAAAGGTTCAGCAAAGGCAAACAAAATATGCTATTGACTTCATTTTTTCACACAAAGTTAGATAAAAATATGTTATTCTTTAAAACGTTTAAAGTTTTTCAAAAGAAAAACTTCAACTTGATTTTGAAAAGAAGATGGTTTCTTTCTACTATTTCAGCTGTTTTGTACCCACCCTTTCGACTTACCCATAGTAATGTGGACAATTGTTAATTTAAGTCGCTTCAATAATATTTTGAGCCTTGTCCCTCGGCTCGAGGGGTAATTTGTCCTCACTCACCGTTATTTGGTCTTCAGACTGAATGAAATGTCTAGCTAGATTGGTTGTTCTTTGTCTACTCAATTGAATCATTGGGCTATTCCAGATAATAATATGTGCAAATCCCCTATATAATTTTTAATTTCTGAAAATTATCGGATTTCCGAGAGCAAATGTTAAAAGAATCTTGATTTCCGGTCCAAATTGATCGGGGAAAATGTATAGGGAGAGTTTATGCAGAATAGAAATTGTCTGGATATCCGGTGATCATTCAAACCGAGAGAGAGAAAAAAAATCAGAATTTCTTAACCCTCTATATAGGGAGAGTTTATGTAGGATAGATTTTGTCTGGATTTCTAGTGATCACTGGAACAGAAAAGTCTTGATTTCGCCGATGATCATTCGAACCTAAAAAGTGCGGAAATCCGAACCCTTTTTTTGAAGAAACACATCTTTTCTCGATATTGTCGATTTTAAACCTATTTAGACCCATAACGCAACCAAAATATAAAAGATTATTACGCGTTTTTGCATAGGCTACAGTCTGTGAAAAAGGTTGGTTTTCACAGGGAGTCTGTTTTAACACAGACTACACCCTCATTGAAATTATTTGTTGATGGTAATTTATGTTGTTTTTTCTTGACGAAAGTGGCAAAAATGGAAAGATTGAAATCCATCGGATATTAACCAAATTAGCTTAAACAAATGTTACATTTTCCCATGATTTTACCCAGTTCCCTTAGGCCAAACAAAAAAAAGTTGACTTGCCCTTACAGGGTCAAAGTCAGGGTCGGACGGTCGGATTTTTTTTGTTTTGTTGTTGAAAATGTTTAAAAATTTACTGCACAAAAACATGTTTTACAGATTTTTTTTTGATTTTTTTTTTTGATTTTTGATTTTTGTTGTTGATTTTTTAAACAAGCAGATACTACACAAAAACAGGGTTTTCATCTTTCTTTATTGTTATGTGCTTTTTTTTCTTCTTTTTTTTCTTCAATTTTTCATTTTTCATTTTTTTTTTGAAAAAAAAAAAAATAGCGACCCTAGATTTCCGAAAATTCGGGTCGGTCGAAAAGGGCAAGTCAACTCTTTTTTTTTTTGGCCTTACTTGTCTGAGTTAACTTTAAAACATCTTTCAAATTGTATAGTGTTACTTCATTTTGGTTAATACGGGTGATTTGTATAACTAACATGACCACTTCACAAAAATTGGGGGTTAAGGATCCTTTCCTTTACCAACGTAATAGGAATTTTCATTACTCTAACAAACAATAACAATCACCTGAAATTCGTCATGAAATTTACTTTCATGGAGTGTATATCTATGTTGAAGGAATTTGTATAATTAATTTTGAAAATGAAAATGTGTAGTGCAAACCAATTACCCCCGCTCTCAAATCTTCCGGGTACACCTTTGTGTGTAAAACTTCACGAAACAAGGGTGATGTCTTCTACTTTTGCAAATATTTGTTATCACGCAACGAACTTTGAAATTGAGATTGACATATTGCAATTATAGTTTTCTTAACCATACTAACTGCTTTAAATGGAAGGTGGTTTATTTAGAAGGGTAAATTTAAAAAGGGTTTCGTGATAACACGAAGAAGGGGTATATTTTACTGACTAATTAACATGTGTGTTAACTCTAGGAGTAAAGGGTGTATCTTAGCTGTAAGAAAACTCGAAAGTGGCCGGTATTTTCAATAAGTGAACCGACAAGATTTAGCCACAAAACAATGACAATTTGCGATTTTACATTTATTTTAGCTATGATTGAGGTACATTTCTTCGTTAAACAAGCTTCTACCAACAAATATTCCTATTTTTGCGAAACTGTTTCGTGTTTGTCCTTTTGACCATCATCATTCCATGATTCCTCTTGTCAAATGAACAGTGTCAGTCTCAACCGACACGACAGTCAATATTAGGGGTGGGGGGGGGGGGGGGCGATTGCCCCCCCCCCCCCCCCTCTGGTTACGTCACTGTATTCAATTACTTTATATGAGCATACATGAGTATGGGTACCCGAAACATGTTGGAATGTAACAAGTTTCACGTCCAATTGAAAAGAGTCTGTGTTATCCCTTTTAAAGGGACTTTTATTGGGGTCATGTAATGCTTAGAGTAATATTTAGTCGACTGGCCCCCTGGCTAAAATAGTTCAAAGTAATACAACAACACTACAGCAACATTCCAGTGTAAATAAACAGTTGTACACAATTTCAATCGTAGTCATCAAAATCACTGACTGCTTTTATACTTTTATACTTAATACTATACTCACACAATTGATTTAATAACGCGTAATGAATTATAAATACATACAAAAATGACGCCTTTTGTAAATGCAAATGTTCGGACGGCAAAGTAGTTATAAAATTTACAATAGCTCTAATGTTTCTAAGTTTATAAATGTGCCTAATCTTTTAAACATAGATAATATATGGACTCGGACAAACTGGCGTGAATTAAATTAACAATGACCTTAAAAATACACGGTCTCGAACCCGGTCCTTCTTCACTATCGCGGCGAAGAACTAATCACTAGACCACAGATCACAAAGCCATTGTTGAGAGTCTCAAGCGACCGAAATACATGTAGTAAATAATTATTAGCTATATATTATTGTTAACATAGGCCTATAATACCACTGTATAGGTCGTATAGTGGCTTAGTAGACAACACGACCTTTTTGCAAGGTTGAAGCCATACATGATTTCGTGACTATATTATACCAAATGATATGCCGCCTTTAAGGGGGGGGGGGGGGGGGGGGGGGGGGTCTAGGTTGATTTGCACCAATTTTGGAAACAGATTTTCTCAATGTTACCGTGGGCTTACCCCTTAGAGTCATATATCAAATTGAAGCTTAGGTAACACCGTTTCCAGAAATGCGCGTTATTTTGATCTGGTTGCTATAGTAACCAGACAAGGCCTCTGATTGGCTAAACACGGGAACAAAGATAACTAGAAAACGAAACCTCGTATCAGGGTGATATTTGGAATGGATAATAAGCTTCAATAGAGGAATGAACCATTGAAGCCAGATTCTTCCCATACATCATCTACCAAAGTATGGTGAACATGCAACATGTACACACATCATGAGTTTTCAGCAATATATTAAAAACTATCACATGGCTGAAATCAAGCCTATCATAATGATATAATGTCCACCATTAATAACGACAATAATTTCCCTGGATCGTTGAAAAGTGCCACTTTTATGAAAACTTCATTTTGGGTTAATGTGACTGTTTTAAAAAAGGTAAACATGGTATTGAAAAGGGGAAACTAGCCAAGCGTTTTCATTTTTCATACTTGTTTCAATCTCTCAAAACGCCTAAATGTGTGTGGAGTTATGCAAAGCAACTCGCATACAATAGGATCTAAAAAAGTGCAACTTTGTCTGGAAAATCATGTGGATTTTTTATATCCGCAGGCAATTTGATTGGTGTTCAGCCGATACGCACTGTATAGTATGAGACAATTATGTATTGTTTGGGGCGAGGCTTAATTTATTCGAATACTAATACCTTCAGTGCGTATGATCATCGCGTTAGCGTGCCCTACACAGTGGCGTAACTAGACTTTTTCATTTGGGGGGGGGGGGGGGGGGGGGGGCAAGAAGGGGCAGTGACTTGAAATGGGGGAGGGGGGGGGGGGCTCCTAAGACAATCCAAGTGCCGCGCCAACGGCACCTCCGCGCTTTTGCGGACAGGGAGGTGTCTCAGGGGGGATGTGTCCCAGTGGCGTAGCTAGGTTATTCATATTGGGGGGGGGGCGAGGAATGTAAATGAACCGACAATATGTTTTGAGCCAAGTGATGCGCGCGTAGCGCGCGAACATTTTCGACTTTACAGATATTTTTTTGCACGATTGAGCTACATTTTGGCTCTAAACAAGCTTGTACCAAAGAATATTTCTTTTCGGGAAGAGATATGCGCGCGTAGCGCGCGAAAAATGTTCATATGTGTACTTTTGACCATCATAATTCCATGATTCCTTTCGTCAAATGAACCGACAGTGCCAATCACAACGGACACGACGTCATTATTGGGGGGATTTGGTGTGTATTGATTTGGTGTGTATTGACTTGATTTCATTGGGGGGGGGGGGGGGGGGCGGCAAGGGTTCCAATTGGGCCGCCCCCGCTGGTTACGCCACTGGACTGGCCCTACATAAAGGCGCCGGGCGTATGTGTTGTGCGTATCAAACAACCTTACCATGTGCGAATGTGCTTAAGAACGCGATTAATTCGAAGCAGGAAGTTGGTAAACAGCTCGCTATTTATAAAGGGGGAACTTTGTTGTTGCTTGATTAAACTTAAATCTAACAAACTGCATTATTTTATGATAAAAGATCGAAATAACCAATAAACTTAAAAAGAATGAGAAAAAAAATATAATTCTTAGCTGTTTTTACTATAAACGATGGTCTTATAGGCCCGAATTGACAAAGGTGGCTTAACCTACAGAAAGGATAGATTAAAGTGTAACTGTCCTAGACAAAGTGTTAATGTTTGGTGTACTGAGATTCTTGAAAATGTGTCAGACTGGAATGGCTAGGTTTAAAACGCCCTATGGATCGAGCAGTCAGGGAGTAGAAATAGCTATCAATGAATAGAATATGTTCAAAAATGAGTGCAAAATTTGCAGTTGAAACCCATGACAGCTGCATGCGTACGCCGTGCACAAATCAACAGACCAACAAAAGCCTCTTCTCTCACTCAGGTAGGCCTACGATTAGAATCATTTTGGACATAACCATTTAATTAGAAGATACACAAAGTATTGTTGTGAGATGTGTCCATCTAACAACTTACCAGCCTAAACAGTTAATTTTCGACCAAAAAAAAGCCCGGAAAATTAAGTTTCTTTTGATAAGCTAATTTATTTACCTTGCTATAACTTAAGTCAGCCTATATTTACGTTAGGCAAGCATTCTAGGTGTACCCTGTCCCTGAATTGATCTTTTTCACTCCCTTGTATTTGTAGTTTTAAAGTGATGAATTTAATAGTATGGTCCATGCTTTGAGTTTAATTAAAACAGCCTCAGCAGCAGCCAGCAAAATCAAAGCCATTTTGTTCATTTGCAGTGTTTTGTTGTAAGGAGGTCCAACATCAGTTCAGGTGCACCATTCCCAACAGATCATCATTAAAAACTATCACAAACAGCTTGCAAAAGGATGAGTTTTCAAAGGTAGGCCCATAATTAACAAAATACGTATACTGGCAGTTATTGTGTCGTCATTTTATGGACGCCTACGGCGACCATACACGACTCGAAATATGGTACAGCCTATACAAGACCATCGTATATAGCGAAACAACTAAGAACTATATTTTATTCTCTAAATATTGTAACATACACTTGCACCACGTGTAAGCAAGGGTTACATCTTACACCACGTGATAGACACCACGTGTAAGCATTATTTTGTCATCCGGTATGGTAACCTCGCCTAAACAACCGGATATAAATGCTTCATCTTTGTGTGTCGTGTCCTAATGATGAAGGAAACTCGTCATTATAAATAGGAAACTACAAAATCACCAAATCACGATGGCATGAGATGATCACGAGCCATCTGCAGACGAGGGACCATTTATAGGAGTGCTCTGATCTTGTGTTGTATCATTGACAGCATTACACGTGAATCTTCCAGACAGACGTCGATAGTGGTGCCCACGTTCGATACATAACGTCACACACGCTGACATCAAGGCGAGACCAACTACCACGAAAGCAATGACAGAAACTTGGATCAAAATAATCCCACTAGGACTGGTCACTTTATTTTTCTCATCTTTTGAAGAGTCACTTGTAACCTCTAAATCACCAAACCCCACTGTTGTGATGGTGATAAACCAGAAGTACACACCGTCTAAATACGTCAAAAGTGGATTGTTTCGGCATATAAACCACGCTCCTAAACAACAATATCCGATGATTAATATCATCAAAAACACCATGGGCACGTCGGGCGCTAATTCATCGTGATGATGATTGTTTTGAAGGTGTACGAACTCGGGTACTGGACGATCTGCAACTGCGGTTCTTGATAGAGACCCTCCCATGTTAGAAACACTCGATGAAAGACTGTGAGCATCTGCTTCTTTCTCTGGCCACTGCAGGTACTGGGCGGAAAAATTGGTGCCACCACTGTTCGACTCCTCGGCTTTCTTGCTATACTCACTTAGCGCCACCGATGTAATCGTGTCAACGGATTTGCTCCCACTTGAGGCGTGTATCCCGGTGTCCAATTTTCCACTGTGCTGCGTCTGACCCAGATTACGCAATGATATGATAAGGACACCAAACGCTTTGATCTTCGAGTAAATTGACGCTATAAGACGCGCTAGGTGTCTGCCAACACACATCATAAAGATTAGATTAAGAGGTAATCCCACGATGGTATACAGTATACATAATCCACGTCCAAGTTGGGTCTTTGGAGCTAAGTAACCATAGCCTGTATTAAACGAGACAAGAAAAGATAGAAAATAAAAGCGAGGAAGTAAAGTAACATTTTCGTAGTACAGAGCGTGTTAAAATGTGTCCTCTGTGAATTTTTTTGGGCCATGCAATATATAGAAATTGTACGTGAAATAGTTTTTATCATTTCTAATGTGTCATAAGCATTATTTTCTTTCCATTTTGGAGGTTTCGTTATCAAATTATGGCAAATCTACTCAGGCATGTCATATTCAGCTTTGGCCACTCATGTGCAGAGAACTCTTTTATTATAATCATCATTCAGTGTGTAAATGAACGTCATCAATAAAATCAACAATAATGTACATACTACATGTTGATAGTTACTTCAATTTGAGTAGAAAAACATATTTTTATCTATATTATCCATGACAAATCACAGAATATTTGAATATTTAATGTATTTAAAAAAAATACATTGATGTATCCTATAATTCATTACTGGAATCTCAATTTGGTTTTTTTCCGTTGAACTTCCGAGCCTGTTCAAAAGTGGCCATAGTAGGATTCACACTCTTGTTACTGAATTGATCATATCTCAGGAGTTAGGGGTTGACATTTAATGGGATGAAGTGTATTTGATAGAGGACTAATAGTGCCTATCAGCAGTCTTTTTCATTGAAAACCAAAAACATGGGATGTATTTTTAATTATTTTTGACACTCTTTTGACAATATACATTTGACATTTGTATTATAGACTCTCCTCTGAATGTTTTCAACGCAGGAATTTGTAGGAGTACCGCCCCCTACAAAAGGACTCGGGTGGTAACATCACCGCAAGATGCTCATGTCCAATACTTGGATTTGCTGTACGCTGCGCGAGTAATCGGCGGAATTTCGCTCCTTCGCTTTCACAAGAATGGCTTGTAATTGAAATCGGTTTGATTTGATTGATTAGTTGAGCAGTTCCAAAATCCATAATAGTAGCATAAAATACATTCAGAACATAATTCACGTATAGATCAATATGCCTCTTCGGCAAATACCGGTTGTATGGGGACATTAAACTACCTGATGAATTAAATCACCAACAATGTTGTTGCATATACAGTGCTACTGTTAAGACATAGGCAAAAAATATTTGTTTCTAGTGCAGCATACGTAATAACATTACAGTGCCCAAAGGACATTTTCAAAGAATAAACCGTGCCAGAAAAATTCTAAATTATCAGCTATCAAAGCTTATTTGACCTCCGCCTTCTTACACATGGAAGACATAGACGGGATACCTTAACCACATTTTAGCTCAGATTCAACGTCTATATAATACAATATTATGTGTCATTTAGAATATAGGGTCTTTTGAAAATCATCAGAAGGCTGGATTAATTACACACACCAAATGTATATCGTGTACCAGGATGTGTCTAAAGAGCCTCTTTTTGCAATATACATACGTTATAAGCCTTTAATTGCAATTTCGAAAGAAACCATTAGACAGTAGATGGAGACAATTTAATCAAGTGATGTAAGCATGGTAAGTGATGCGTGCTTGTATGGCTCTACTAAATGTGGGTGGTAATGATCCGAACAGCATTTTCTCATAGACATTGGTTACGAAATGTGAAGTATATTGCGTGACTAGGGCACTGAACGATTGAGGCTTGTAATAGCGGTATTCGGTGTCTCCATATTTGAAAGTGAAATGTTCAGCTAGTTAAACAGCGCAAATGGTTATGATGTCAAATATTTAATATTTATTCTTTGTAGGGTTAAACGCTGTTTCTTATTAGCTTTTATTACTGACTTGTAACTATGCTTTTATAACGTAATGCTGAATATTTGTATGCTATTGTTTATCATTAATAGCTTACACGACACCGATATTTTATATTACATTGATTACAGCTCCTTTTATTACGTGCAATGTTGTATTATAGAAAACAGTTTAGTAAAAGATTCTCCTTCTTAAAACTACCTTATTTTGGGTTTGGTTGCGTCTGGAGAAGGTGCTCATAAGTCCGAATGGACGAAAATGACGATTTAGGACCCGCGCTGAGGCGACCCTAATATTAAAAAAAATATACGATATTCTTATCACATTTACAAATGCATCAAAAAAGGCATATGTACCTATGTGCCTCTCTCGATCAGGAGTAATTTTGGAAGGTTCGATAGCGTGCCGGAAAATAACATTGAGTTCTGAGCTTCCATGAGCACTATCACTTAGCTCTTAGTACGATGGTTTAGCGCATAATGTTCAGTTGGATAAATAGTACGAGTACGAGCAACGCATACTCGTGAAGGCTTTTAATACCGATTCAATTTAGGCATGACCGCAAATAGTCCTTAAAATCTTTATTCTAAGGCGGAGAATTATTCATATATGTATTGAGGTTAGAGGCTCCCATGTTGGTCAATACTATTGGCACTAATTTACCTAAGAATATAACATTATGGGACCTAATAGCTATGTTGATGGTTATATTTGGTTGTTTCTTCTGACACAATACGTAAACGAAAAGTGTACTTTAGGTCCCAGATACTGGTAATGATAATAATAATAATATAAAATACTTATAGAGCGCCTTACAACAAGTTATCAAAGCGCTATACAAAGAGAAAAGTACAACTACATAAAATACACAAATATATGAGAGACATACAGAAACTGCATATAAAAAATACAGAGGGCCTGTACAATAGTTCACAAAAAAAACCCACAATATACTAATCAATTAGACAATATATATGGACTTAAAGATATGAGTCTTGAGAGACTTCTTAAATTGGCTAAGAGATGACCTTACGCGAATATAATCCTATAATCAAAACAAATATGTCGATCACAGAGTCATGATCCGAGCGCTCGCGATCATTACAAAGGTAGAGTGTGTCCTTGCATGCAGTGCGTTCCATAACAGTCACAACGCTGCGTGGGGTCTTGTTGATTATGGCCCGCGATTGGTCAATTATTATATATTTGTTTACAAGTACGTCACATACGCCCTTGCCATCGCGAATGACGCGGTTACGCACGATCCGCACCAGTTGCATTGGACGCAATCAACACATTTTTGTTTTGATTATAGTGATTAGAGACCTTAGCCCAGTGGTTCTCAACCTTTTTGGCCCACGACCCCTTTTGACATTCTTAATCGGTACCGTGACCCCCCCCCCCCCCCCCCCTCCCCACAAAATGAAAAATGAAGAAAAAAACACCTCAATTTATACACCTATCAGTTGTAAGACGCACCCTATGACCCCCGGGAGAGGTGCGTCGTGGGTGCGTCGTTTACCAATTTTTTTTGACGGAGGGTACGTCAGTGGCAGCCTTTGGTCCGTCAAAAAAATGACGGAGGGTGCGTCAAGGTCCGTTACTTTACATGGGTGCGTCACAGTGTACATCTGTTTACGAACAACAAAATACGACCTTTAAATATACGCTATAGGGCTACTATACCACATAACTCCTTAATACCGCCAACCAGGCTCCACTTTAATACCGCAAACATTACTCCGATATTTTATACCGCATGTTCTAAAATGCCTGAAATCACTCGATCATCAATACAAGAGTTTGGCAAACGAAAAAAACAAGGAACCGCAGTAGACCGAGAACCTTTCATTTTAAGAGAAGTGTCACGTATACAAGCATCTTCATGGTATAAGATAGGGGATCAGCATTGCGCTCTTCCGCACAAGCGCAGAACAATCTAAGAACACAGAGGTAGTAGGACAGGCCCCCGGAATTGAATTTGGTCGGGGATGTGCGACAGGAGATTCAAATAAAAAACATAGGCCTACCCATTTCTAAAAGGTGATTTTTTGAAAAAACGGTACCCATTTCTAAGGATTTTGCTTCATTTATAGACCCCGTTCGCAAATTATCTGGAAAATAGACCAAAATTTCGCATTCGCGAAAATACACCCATTTATATGATTTTCTTTGTGGAAAACTAGACCCAATCTTCGCAATTCGTGAAAATATACCCATTTGTAAGGATTTTAAAATAGAACCATCTGTAGCAAGTGGGGCAATTTTTTTATTTTTAGAGATTTTCCATCACAAAATCATACCCCATTATGTTTTTTTTTAGCAAAAAGCGACTAAGCGGCACTACATGTAGCGCCACCGCTTAGGCGAGTACCCTCCCACCGCCCCCCCCCCCCCCCCCCCCCCCCCCCACCGAAGAAAGGTCACACATAATTTGTCAATCAAGCTCACGGACACAGACATCAAACAACAAAAAGTCGGGTATTAAAAGAGAGAAAAAAAACTGGGAGATATTTGATTTGAACAAAACAAAACACTATTTTTAATAGAGCCCAGCCGCCTGGAAATAAGGCCAAATGGTGTAAGGGTTGTTATTAACAACCCTTAACACCTGGCCTCGAATGTATTTAAAATACATTCGAGGGCGGGCCCAGCTGAGAGAGCCGGGATACACCGTCCGGGGGAGGGGGGGGGGGGGGGTTGGCGGGCGCCCCTCGTAAAATTTGACAATATACCTTTTTTTGTGTACCACTGTACCTTTCATGTTGGGGACCTTTTACGATTTGGTACCAATTACAAAACAGTCTTGGTCAGCCCCCCCCCCCCCCCCCCCCCCCCACCCGGTAAATTTTAATCCTGGATCCGCCACTGTTGTCCCCATCACAGAAATCACCGAAATGAAATGACAGTCTCCGATATGACTGGTTATGACCACTCCCTTGATCACAGGCCAAAGCCCCCGGTACTCGGATTTGGTTTGGTCGGGGGGGGGGGGGGGGGGGGTGGGGTGCCGCTGGAGATTCAAAATCCCTACCCTTTCAGGGTGATTTTTGAAAAAACGGTACCCATTTTTAGGGGTTTTGCTTCATTTTAGACCCAATTTTCGCAAATTATCGGGAAAATAGACCTAATTTTTGCAAATTTTCGCGAAAATAGACACAAAAATCGCAAAAATAGACCCACTTGTAAAAAGTGACCCCATCATTAGGGATTTCCAGCACAAAATCATACTCTATGTTTAGGGATTTTGTGCCCAAAAAGCTACCCATTAGATAGAGCGGCACGCCCCCGTATACCATCTTAGGCGAGTACCCCCCCCCCCCCGGGTCTTGGCCTGAGACTACTTTACCGGGGGAACCACTCGTAATCACCCGTGGCCGTGTTGTCCATGCAATTTTAGTCAAATTTAGGGGGCATCGCATGTGGATCATCAGGGGGGGGGGGGGCATATCTGACTATTTGTTTTAGTTTACAAAAGTTCACATCGAGTTTGTAATTTCATTTGGGGGGGGGGGGGGGCATAACGGTGGGAGGGGGAGCCCCGGGGGGACTTATCACAATAGCGGTACGTGTATGTTCCGCCTTTTTAGATGCCTTTTCTCGAAGTATATGGGTGATATTGATGATTAAATTAGAAATGTTTTTGGTATTTTTAAAGTGCTCCCTTCAATCCTTTGATGGTTTATAGAAGGTGTAATTTCCAATCCGAAGTTCAAATGTTTAAATACACTTTCGAGAACCCAATTTTGGTTATACACCGTTCGAGAACCCAATTTTCTACTTACCTTATTGCATAAGCGCAAGCCTACATGTATAACATAAAGGGATGAAGGATGCCCCGCCGCCCACCCCACCCCCAGTCCCCCACCCCACCCCCACCTCCTGGTTACGCCACTGAACGGGTCGAAAGCAGAATGGGCAGAATGTTCTCGAAATTGTTTCATCCTCATCCTGACGTTTATGATAATCAGTTAAATATTTTATGAATTTTAGACCAGACCAGTCAGACAAAACATTGTGCATATAAAAGTTCTCCTCTTGGTTCCGTCCATGGTCCATCCCGGTCCCGGTCCGGAGTATAATTATTCGAGGGCCAGGGTTGACAACATCGAATAAGGGCAGATCCCCCGTGAATTAAAAGTAGTTTCATTTCCAGTAGTCATCGTGTTTTATCCAGTTATAGTCAACGATATCTGACGACGGGGTGCGTCGTCATGGTCCGTCAGAATCCACCAATGGTGCGTCCAAAAATTGACGGAGGGTGCGTATTTGGAAGGCAATGGTCCGTCGTTTTTTTGACACAGGGTGCGTCATGGTACATGAGAAGTCGACGCACCTCGGTAAAGTGACGCACCACTCCCGGGGGTCATAGGGTGCGTCTTACAACTGATAGGTGTATTATTCAAACTGAAACTGCTTGGTTATATGATGCGAGCGTAGCGAGCAGGAAATTTAACATTTGAAAGTGTCTTTTGAGTTTTTTCTAAGCCTTTTTAGAGCGAAATATCAAAATGGTTCCCCAAAAAGCTTTATTTATGATCACTTCATGACCCCCTGGAAAACCCCAAATGACCCCCATGGGGGTCATGACCCCCAGGTTGAGAAGCCCTGCCTTAGCCTATGGTCACGTTTATTAAGTTGGGACCCTATTGCATCACATGCATACATTTGACAAAATTGACATGTGATAATGCTCTAAGCCTAATAACTCAAAAAGTATAAATCCAAAGTGTCCAAAAGTGTACATTGTTAGAAAGCTGAGATATCTAGGATTGTGAATATCTAGTGTTTGTTCCAGTATACAGGGTGACTTAGGAAATATATAGGGTGTAACAAAAGAAATATTACTATGAAATATAATTTACTGTATGCTTCCTAATAAACATAGTGCATTGAAATAAATATTGAACCCCAGATTGAGAAGCCAAAGGCAAGGCCCTTCCGGTCATATATTATTTGTAGGGGGCAGTTCCGTAATTAGGTAACCCAAATTGAAGAAATTGAAAAAATTGAAAATCGTCGATATATCCTAATTTATGTATCATATCAAAGGTTATGGGTTGTAGTTTCATGATATAATTTGGAATTTGATCTAACATTCTCGGTTTGGCTGATTTTGAGGTTGTCGCGGACGTACAGGGCATTTTTTTAGTAGAAATCGCACCATGGAAGTGCAATTATTTCCATGAATGAACTAAGGCAAGTATTACAAATTGATACAATCAATACAACAATGAACATGTGTTATGTATCATATAAAAAAGTTACTTAAAATGACCAAAATATTTAAGAATTATGCTTTTTGGATTAAATTTGGTACCTTCTGTTGCGGACGTACACTTCCCAAAAGCTGCTACTTTTAACCACTCTGTTCAATACTTTGGTAATGTTGGAAACCAATGAAGTAGGTATTTTTCTAAAGCTGATGATTCATACTTAATGTTTAAAACTTATTTTGTTCTGTATCTGTTTACATGTTTAATACATGGTCTTTTGTTAGTGTCGCGGACGTACATCTGTGTTGGACGTACATCTGTGTTCACAGATGTACGTCCGCAACACTAATATGTACGTCCGCGACGGATAAACATCAGTCAATTTTAACTTAAAGATAAAGGTTCTGATAATTTTCTCTGTTTGTTTTCTTTAGGTTTGTCCCTCTTACAAACAAAACAATATTAGTTTTCATTACAGACCTGAACACTTCAGAGAACTTTTGATAGGAATACAGGTGTACTGAAAAAATCACTTTCTCTGCGTACGTCCGCGACGGAGGGTTTTCACGCCATATCTCATTACCCGTAAATGGTACAGCAAAGGAATTTTCAGGTTTTATACTCCTACTAGAGATACTTGAAACCCAGGTGTTAATAATCAAGCAACTGGTATAGTTTAGATTTTGCAAGCCCTC
This sequence comes from Ophiura sarsii, assembly GCA_035610835.1. Classification (NCBI taxonomy): domain Eukaryota; kingdom Metazoa; phylum Echinodermata; class Ophiuroidea; order Amphilepidida; family Ophiuridae; genus Ophiura; species Ophiura sarsii. The sequence goes on from CM069448.1 coordinate 57,692,767, forward strand.
AAAGTGTCTGAAATGTACGTCCGTAACTACGGAACTGCCCAGGGGTTAATTAATTGTCAAACGAAAATACAGGGTGATCAAAATGTGTCAATTTTCACCAAAAAACCTATATATTCTGTGTGGACAGTATGACAAAATGTATATAAATGTTGTTTGTTCAAAAGAAACACTTAAATGAAATTTATGAACATACCTTTTTGGTAGAAAGGTACAATTCATTAAAATGTACCTTTACAGGGTCTCCAAAAATGAAGAAAACAAATTCGGCTGATTACTGACAACCTCATTTCTGTATTATGAATTGATTACAATGTTATGCCTGGCAATAATTGCACTGACATCTTGCTAACATACATAGTTAAAACTGTTGATCTATAGAAATCAGCATTGGATATTGAACAATTTGAAAATGATATACAAGTAGGGTGACGGCGATGGACATGTTAATCCTAAACACTAAGAAGTGATATTATTGTGCGGATTTGGTGGATAAAATAAGCACTTCCTAGGTAATTAGTATCAATATAATTAGCAAAGTTTATCTAAAATATTAAGGAACATTCAACATTAGGTCCAACTTCATTAAAACAGTGCAGAGATATATTGGCCCCCCCCCACCCAGTTACCATTTGAAATGGGTAATAATCTGCCGTTGATACATTTTCAAATGGTATTTGTTGTATGTAATTAATTAGTAATATTAATTAATTGGGGATGTAATAAACACTAATTAAGGTTTGGTAATTACAATAATGATACTAATCACACAAAATTATAATTCAATGAACTAATAATATACACAAGGTTTAATCATTTTTTTTGCCCATCCCCATTGGAAATACATAGCATGCATCCTCACCCGCATGCATCCTCACCCGCCTCCACCCTGACTAATTGTAATTAACGAGTTATAGTAATTAATCTCAACTTGATATATACATTTTTCTTATAGATACTATTAAAGCAATAAATTATCTTCCAAATGAGACTAAATATACTCAATTGTGATGTATGGTTTGAAAAATATAAGCATTTGAATGGCAAATAAGCGAAAAAAATGTAACAAATCCACCCTTTTTAGGGTCCCAACTTAAGAAATGTGACTCTATGTGTTTGCTTCAGTAGCACCTTATGAGTGTGGTGGTACCACACGAAACAAATTTGTAGTGCACCATGTATTAAAGATACAATTTCTTCTATGTTATAATGTTGCTTATGTATGGTATATATAATACAAAACTTTACTTTTCTAATAAGAATAATTCATTTTCCGTAGCCGGCCATATTCCAACCTGCATGTCTTGCTTTGCTTTCCTTCAACGCGTATAGGCAATACCAGCATTGGCATACATTGTTATGTACTCCTACTTTTATTTCGTATACCAAAACACTTCCTACAGTCCAACACCCTTCCATTTCTTAATCACTGCTCATCTGCTATAAAAACACCAGCCATATGATATACCCTTGCAAGGTTACTGTTATTATTCTTTTGAGCGCCCTTTCCTTTTAAAGGATTTGTTATTGTGTTAAGTGTAGGTAACAATCACAAACCTGCCAATCGGTTATGGATCACAGTGTGATGGCACAATGGCACTACATGTAGTATTAATTTCATTTTGATGGCACAAATGGCAATACTTGTACAAGTAGTATTAATTTAATTGTGATGGTGTTTTTGTTATTCTCCTGCATCTTACGTCTTACGCGTAACTTTTAATATAAAGGCTTTCACATTTGAGACCTGTCATCACGAAATGAGAGTTAAGTCGGAACATTTAGTTTTGAGGTTTGTCCAGATTCAGAATGCTCAGAAAACAAGCTTTAAAATGATACGCAACATATCTCAATGTTTTCCTGGCCAAAAATCAAATTTAAGTTTAAAAATGCCTTTGTTTTCTATTGATATTTGGCATGTTCATTGAACTATATCTCCTAATGCACACTGGCGACTTAACGCTCATTTTGTGATGACAGGTCTCATTTGTTAACTGACTCGGCAGACACAACCCGTATTTGGTCACATTTCTTAAGTTGGGACCCTAAAAAGGGTGGATTTGTCACATTTTTTTTGCTTATTTGCCATTCAAATGCTTATATTTTTCAAACCATACATCACAATTGAGTACATTTAGTCTCATTTGGAAGATAATTTATTGCTTTAATATTATCTATAAGAAAAATGTATAAATCAAGTTGAGATTAATTACTATAACTCGTTAATTACAATTAGTCAGGGTGGAGGAGGGTGAGGATGCATGAGGGTGAGGCACTATGTATTTCAATGGGATGGGAACATGTTTCCGCTTATTTGCCATTCAAATGATTATATTTTCAAACCATACATCACAATTGAGTATATTTAGTCTCATTTGGAAGATAATTATTGCTTTAATAGTATCTATAAGAAAAATGTATATATCAAGTTGAGATTAATTACTATAACTCATTAAATTACAATTAGTCAGGGTGGAGGCGGGTGAGGATGCATGCGTGTGAGGATGCATGCTATGTATTTCCAATGGGATGGGCAAAATAAATGATTAAACCTTGTGTATATTAGTGTAATGAATCATTATTTTGTGTGATTAGTATCATTATTGTAATTATAAAACCTTAATTAATGTTAATTACATCCCCAATTAAATAATATTACTAATTAATTACATACAACAAATACCATCTGAAAATGTATCAACGGCAGATTATTACCCATTTCAAATGGTAACTTGGGGGGGGGGGCAATATCTCTGCAGTGTTTTAATGAAGTTGGACCTAATATTGAATATTGAATGTTCCTTAATATTTTAGATAATCTTTGCTAATTATATTGATACTAATTACATAGGAAGTGCTTATTTTATCCAACAAGTCCGCACAATAATCAATGGTATGTTCATCAACTTCATTTAAGTGTTTCTTTTGAACAAACAACATTTATATACATTTTTGTCATACTGTCCACACAGAATATATAGTTTTTATGTGGAAATTGACACATTTTGATCACCCTGTATTTTCGTTTGACAATTAATTAACCCTACATATAATATATGACCGGAAAGGCCTTGCCTTTAGCTTATCAAATCTGGGGTTCAATATTTATTTCAATGCATTATGTGTAAATTAGGAAGCATACAGTAAATTAAATTTCATAGTAATATTTCTTTTGTTACATCCTATATATTTCCCAAGTCACCCTGTATACTGGAACAAACACTAGCTATTCACCATCCTAGATATCTCAACTTTCTAACACTGTATAATTTTGCACACTTTGTATTTAAAATTTTTGAGTTATTAGGCTTAGAGCATATTACATGTAATTTTTGTCAAATGTATGCATGTGACGCAATAGGGTCCCAACTTAATAAATGTGACCATTTATTAATTTAATGAAATTCATTCGATCATACATTATAAGAGTCAAATATAATTAATTACAACTCGGTTTCATTTATTTCTTATGGTAGACAAACTGTGTCGATGTGCATGCAAATTATTGTAGCAACTCTTTGAATAGCTACACAAAAGTACTGAACAATCAAGTCAAGTTCATATCAAGCCTACCGTGACAATAGACGGTGAATACATTCCAACGTCTGAATTATACAATTATAGGTAAACACACTGCCAGTTGGTTATAGCTCACAGTCATTTTTGACACTATATCTATTTGATTGTCAATTGTCATGGTAGTTATTTGTGTTTTTCATATCGTTTGCGTAAATGGCTATGGGAGGCTAAATACGCCAAAACGGTATATAATGTAAAAGGTAGTGTAGAAATGTAAAAGGTAGCGTAGAGATGTGTAAGGTAGAAAATGTGAAAGTTAGTGCATATAATGTGAAAAGTAGTGGTACTTTACGAAATGCAATCGGTACAATTTAGTTAACATGTGCAAATGTCCAGATATGTGCGCTTTTGTTGAAAGGTACAAATGCCGAGAGGTACTTATTAAGGTACAAATTCGTGGCGAGGTACAAATTCGTGAGTAGTGCGGATATAATTATATATATTGGTCGTAGAAGTTTATATTCGTTCAGTAGTGTCACATAGAAACATGGGGCTTGCTACTCAGCTTGCTGATCTGAGCCACATTTAACTTGTCATGACAGACAGTATTGAAGGCGCTGTGACGTTGTTTGTCTAGGATATTGAATAGACTTTATTAAGGTTTACTAAGTGTTCCTCGTTGTTTGGGTTTTATATTTTTAAAAGAAATATTGTTAGTGTTTTTACTTAAATCAATAGGGGTAATTTTATAATTAATTTCATATTTCGGACATAATTATTTCTCGACACAGTAATAATTATGACTTCATTGTATTTCTGATTTGACAGATTTAATGTAAGTCTACTGAATATAAGTTTGTTGTTGCGATATCATGAGCTAATTTCCGTTCAGGCGCAAATACCAAGTTTCAGGCCCCTGAGTAAACAAAACACTGGCCGTCAGACCGCGGCCGTCAGATGATCTAATTCTATCCGTACTACTCACACGTATTTCAAATTTTCTATCTATTTCAATTTGTACCTCGCGACGAATTTGTACACTACCTAACACATTTTGTACCCTTTTTGCGTATTTGGTCGCCCTTATGGGCCAAATACGCCCAAAGGGTAACACATGTAAAGGAAGTGTAGAAACGTAAAAGTTAGTGTAGAAATGTGAAAGGTAATGTAGAAATGTGATATACTACATTAAACATTTTCTATCTTTTACATTTGATGCAATACCTTTTAAATGTCTACTCTACCTTTTAAATTTCTACACTACCTATCGTATTTTTCTACACTACTTCATATTATTTCCTACACTACCTTTCGCAATTCTACACCTTTTGCATTTCTATACTACCTTTTACATTCATACACTACCTTTCACATTTTATAACACTACCTTTTGTATTTCTACACTACCTTTCACATTTTATAACAATACCTTTTGTATTTGTACACTACCTAACACATTTTGTAGTGCCCTTTTGGCGTATTTGGCCGCCCATATAAGGCATTCAAAATGTGCACTGATTCAGAGGACACACCCAGCTGTATTCACCGAAGTAATCAAATATATTCGATAGAAGAAGCGTTGCTATGAGTCAAAAGACCTTTACTTACTATTGTATGTATATTACTTGATATGATCAGGCATATGATCAGGCTTGAAACTGCAATGATATATGAATCAACTCGTCATTCCTTTAGTTGCTTCTTTTCTGCTTTAATTGTTTGTGTTGTTGTTATTCAGATAAATTGATAGAAGTAAATTAATCAAACAATATTCAGGGGGTCTCATAATACGTTTATAATCCGTATCTTGGTTGATATAACTTTTTTCATCTATGCCAAATGTTTTTTGTTTATCAATTTTTTTAATTTTAAATACATAGATTTTTAATTGTTTTAAAATGTTTCCTCTATTTCACGTGCAAATAAGTCCAACCCAACCAATTTTGGTCTAGCTTTATCTATTGCTTTTAACGCATACATAAGTCTTACATTATCAAAAATGACAGCTCCAAAAAATAATCGATATTATATAGTTCTGATGTTCGTACAGTCGTGATGAATGTCAAAGCCTTCTTCGAAAGAGAAAAAAGGCGGGTCAATTTAATAGAGTATCTCGTTTTCAAAATTGCAGCTTATCGGAGATACTATCCCATTTACCCTTAACCTTAAGACTAATTAAATCTGGCCATTTAGACAGAAGTGATTATGGCCACACAACTATCCAACCGAGGAAGATGTGTATCACATTTTAATCGACATAACGAGGACGTTTTATAAACAAAAAATGTACAAAATTGTATCTACCAACCGCGGACGGTATCGGTACCTGTGACTGAGGACCTTATTAAGGGGGGGGGGGGGGGGGGGGGGGGGGTCTAGGTTGATTTGGCCCAAATTTGGAAACACATTTTCTCAATGTTACCGTTGACCTACCGCTTAGTGCTATATATAAAGTTAAAGCTTAGGTCAAGACGTTAAGAAAATGCGTGTTATTTTGATCTGGTTACCATGGTTACCATGCAAGGCCTCTGATTGGCTAAATACGGGAACAAACGTAACTAGAAAACGAAATGTTGCATATACACCATACTAATAGGTAGATGATGTATCGGTATAGTGCGCATGAAACCATAGTTCAACGTAGTTCAAATTTGATAACAGATATATAATTTGATAACAGGTTCAATATTTATTTCAATGCACTATGTTTATTAGGAAGCATACAGTAAATTATATTTCATAGTAATATTTCTTTTGTTACACCCTATATATTTCCTAAGTCACCCTGTATACTGGAACAAACACTAGATATTCACAATCCTAGATATCTCAGCTTTCTAACAGTGTATACTTTTGGACACTTTGGATTTATACTTTTTGAGTTATTAGGCTTAGAGCATTATCACATGTCAATTTTGTCAAATGTATGCATGTGACGCAATAGGGTCCCAACTTAATAAACGTGACCATAGGCTAAGGTCTCTAATCACTATAATCAAAACATAGTTCAACGTAGTTCAAATTTGATAACAGATATTAAAAGTCGGGCTCCATGGTTTCATAGCCCCTTGTGTGCTTAAATCTCATGGTTATATGAGCTTTCGATTTTGAGTTACGTTTGTTCCCATATTGCAAGTTTGCGTGTTTTATAGTTTTGAGATATCGTGCAAAACGGATTGAAAAATATTAAAATTGGCGAGAAAGAAATAAGTTGACATTTGGGATAAAAATTATGAAGAGCATGAATTTAGACACATTTTGAGCCATTTTGGGTAAAAATCGCAATGATATTAGCATTTTTATTGATTTTTAAAGATAAATGGCTTAAAAATAGCCGGGTAAGAAAAATAAAGAAATACATAAGAAATTACGTTAACCTTGACATTTTGATGATTTATGATGTGCAATTACTTTTAAAAATATTTTAATAAATAAATTTGATCAAATGTTACAATCATTTTATCAAAAAAACAATTAAAACTGAAAATGCTAAAAATTGCAGGGTGAGCGTTTTTTACATACAATGTATACTAAATACCACCGATTTTGTTATACACCCGAAACTTAATTGACCATAACGTCAGAACCGAAAATCCCATTTACCTCAAACAAAAAGCATTTTAAAGCAGAGATTTTCTACTGTGCTAATATCTCATTTTTGTCCGAAGCACTGAATTTTAATATCTGTATATCTCCCCTGAAACGTGCTTTTAAATGCATTTTTGGTTTAATTGCAGCCCCATGCCCTAGTCTAGAATCTGTTGTGTGTCAACGGTTGACGGTGGAAACGCACGCACGCATCACGCATATAATGCACAGTACGTTGGTGCGTTCATGCGCCCCTAGATCCTTCTGGTTTCAATCACCGCTGTAAATAGGCTTTGCCAATTTAGAGCTGATCAAACTATAGTGTGAATATAGTTAATATCAGAGTAGAGATACAAATTGTGTCTTTTATTTGTTCTTGGGAATTTATTCTAAATATATGCATTCAAACCTTTTATACAATTCGTAAATTGTAAGAGAAGTGTGGTACATGATGAGGAGCAACGTGTGATTGATTTGGAAAGCAGATGTGTCAAAATTATGGAACGCATTTTGGGTTTTTTAATAGTGATCAGAAATTCGATCATTTTCATCGAGAACATTTCATCGACCAGTCTATCGCGAACATTTCATCAATTAAAAACCAGAAATGCGTCGCATTTTCAGTTTTTATTAATGATCTGAAATTCGAACGTTTTATCATGAACATTTCGTCGATCTTTTTGTCACGAACATTTTATCGATAAGTTTATCGCGATCATTTCATCGATGAGTTTATCACGAACATTTCATCGATGGTTTTATCACGAACATTTCATCGATGAGTTTATCGCGATCATTTCATCGATGAGTTTATCACGACATTTCATCGTGATGGGTTTATCACGAACATTTCATCGATGAGTTTATCACGAACATTTCATCGTTGTGTTTATCACGAACATTTCATTGATGGTTTTATCACGAACATTTCATCGATGGTTTTATCGCGAACATTTCATAGATGAGTTTATCACGAACATTTCATCGCTCTTTTAACGTCGATCAGCGGTCAATGACCCCGTCACACAGGCTGTGTTTAACTTTAGGCGCACTACACTAAATACTCCACGTCACTTCTACTTCTACGGAGATAGGGCCTACTCTTTTTACATGAACATGCACAATTGTGTTGCGCAATGCGAATGCCAGCATGGATTCAAATCACCCTACTGTTTGTCCCAAAATATTAGTAACAAATGTTTGAGAGGCTATAGTGTTGTTGAAGAAATATGGCAAACTGGTTCGCTTCTGGTGACAAAATTTGTAAATTAAAATGGCAGAGAATGCAGACAGTGCTGGGACCATCTTGTACGAGGAATAGATGTATGAACTGGATATTGTTAAACCACTATTGTGAAGAAGACTTCGATGCTACCCTTGAAATAAAAGCATCAACCCACATAAAAGGCCTTGATGGATTGTTGACAATAGACGCTTTGTGTGTGTCACTTTGTTTTGACATAAGGGCGGTTTTGGCCTAACAGATATCACTGGGAAAACCAGTAGGCCCAGATCCAATGTCAGAATAGGCCTATGGTGAATTGCGATTATCAAACATATCATGTGATGTGGGTGCCCGTTTATTAGAGAACTTTAACCAATCTTGGTCCATAGAACTTCAAATGGCCAAAATACTTTATTCCGTGTATTTTGTTGTGACTGGTGTTCATTATAATAAAAAGAGCAGACCTGTCATGATCAAACTTTGTTGTAGGCCCTAAATACATATTGTTTGTAATTTCTTTATGTCCGCCTATACATGAAAGAACCCATGAATTTAAATTTTGTTTTGCTATAGCCGTTCGACAAACTTTTAACCCCGTGCACCCCCTTGAGTACTCAAAACTATTTGCCCCCTTCAGCAGCTTTAAAACTGTTTTCTCCGTGCCCCCTCATATTTCTCAGCTCCCCACCCACCAAAGTATTTCTGAACACCCACTAGACTGGTTTCTGAAGATTAGTCTAGCAACCCTACCCCAACTCCCTGGCCCTCTGATTATATAATGGTGCGTCCCTTAAAACAAGGGCGGAAATCCCGGGGGATAGGGGGATATATCCCCCCACTTTTTGACCTGGGGGTGGTCACTGTAATCATCCCCCCTCCTGATTTCAAGCCCCTGGGAAGGGGGGGGGGGGGGGGGGGGGGGGGGGGGGGTGCTGAGGTGCTGCAGCACCCCCATGGTCTTTGAGAGGGGGTGTTGAAAAAATATACATTATCAGTCCAATAATTAGTTAAGGGACCGTTCATTATTTATGCTGGAGGGGTGTTGGGTAAAATATTGGGGGGGGGGGGGGGGGGTCATGTAACTTTCATATGTTGAAATAGGGGGGCTATGTAATTTTTTATTCTTAAACAGGGGGGGGGGTTGTGTAATTTTTTTTTAAAACTATAAAGATGGTGGTGTTTGGGTGGATTTTAGAGGCTATTTTGGAGTGTAAATGCCATTTTTTCTGCGCTTCGCGCACATTTTCTTACAACCTATCAACTTCAAAACATGTACTTATGATGAGACGACTTTCGGACAGCAATTTTTGTGTGTGCACGCCCTGCTCGGACGATCTGTTGAAAAAACGCCTATATAATCATCAACGGTTGAAAACATTAGAGCCATTGGGGATATAAAAACATGTTAATTAGCCTATGTTCCAAAATCCAAAAATATATGATTAAAAACGGTAATTTCTTGCATGCTTTTCACCTCGTCTCACTCTCAGCTCTGCACCTAAGCTCACAAAAGTAGAATGTTGCATACGTTTTTGTCAGGATGTTCTAACTTTTTTCGGGAATATAAAGACTCACAAAACCACCCAAAATGTATAAATATATGACAAATTTCCCGCCTCGCTACGCTTGCAATGTAGTTATTATAATTCAGAATATTCAGAGGGCACAAACAGAACTACCAACGAATCCATGGACAAAAGAAAAAGACAGCCCCTAAGATGTGATTGTGACAAGTTGATTTAATTTTTTTGTGTTTTTTTTTTGTTTTTGTTTTTTGTTTGTTTGTTGTTGTGTTGTTGTTTTGGTGTTTTTTTTTTTTTTTTTTTTTTTGGGGGGGGGGGGGGGGGATTGTGTAAAAAGCTACTGGTTAGCAGGGGGACATGTAATTTTCAGTTTCAGCTGTAGGGGGGGGGGGGGGGGGGTAGGTAATTTTGACATACGAGTCTCGAATTTGTCCCAACACCCCTCCACCATAAATAATGAACGGTCCCTAAGATTTTAAGATTTTGGTATTACATACACTATACATAACAATTCAATATGACCAAAGTCATGTATTTCTCACCTCTGACAGTGAGACGGTGTGTATGGGGGCCTAGATTTTAAGATTTTTGAAAAAAATATACAGTGTCAGTGTCAGTCCAAGAGCTGCGCACCCCCTAAGATTTTAAGATGTTGGTTTTACATACACTACATAACAATTTAATATGACCAAAGTCAAGTATTTCTCACGTCTGACAGTGAGACGGTGTGTAGTAGGGGGGGGGGGGGAGGGGGGACCCTTTCCCCTAAGAAAACAGTTTTTCTAAAAAAAGACAACACAAATTTGTTAAAATGTTCGATCATGATATTGGTATTATGGACCAAACCAGTGGCGTATCCAGGGGAAGGGGGGGGGGGGGGGGGGGGGGCATCCCCCATTGAAAAAAAAAGGAGGGAGAGGAGAAGGAGGAAGAGGATAAGAAGGAGGAAGAGGAAAAGAAGGAGGAAGAGAAGGAGGTAGGAGGAAGAGAAGGAGAAGGCTCACTTTTTTCAACATAATGGATCTCTAAACACACCAAATATTCTAAATAATATGCGGAACGTTAAAATCGTCATACTGGACCACTTATAGTGTTAGAAATATCAATTTGTGTGTACATCGCGCGCATTAGTTTGAATGTTTCATTATTCAAGCTTAACAATTAGATGGCATTGCAGGACAGTTTTCCATGACCATTTTAGTTCAAAAAATGAAAAATTGTGCGCGCTCCGCGCGCATATTTTATACATGATTTAACATTATAATGGCCCTAGAACCATGCAAAATATTCTAAATATTATGTTGGTGACGTTAAAAACGTCATACTGGAACAATGTAAGTGTTAGAAATGTCAATTTTTGCGAACATTAGTTTCAATGTTTCATTATCCAAGCTTGACATGATGGCTTCAGGACAGTTTTCCATGACCATTTTAGTTCAAAAAGTCCAAATTTTGCGCGCTCCGCGCGAATATTTTCTGCACATTTATCATTATATTGGCACTCAGACCCACTTAATATTCGAAATATGTGGGGGCATGGAAAACTGTCCTGAAGACACCTTGTTAAGCTTAAATAATCAAATATTCAAATTAATACGCGCGCGGAGCGAGCAAAAAAATTGCATTTCTAACCCTAATGGTCCAGTTAAACGTCCCCCACATAATATACAGACATTTTGGTGTGGTTTTTGTATTAAAACTATGGTCCAGTATGATTGGGGTTTTTTAACGTACCATTTTAGTCAAAACTTTGCACGCTCCACGCGCATATTTTCTACAGGTTTTAACATTATAATGGCCCTCAAACCATACCAAATATTCTCGATATTATGTGGGGGGACGTTAAAAACATCATACTGGAGCCTAACTGGACCATTTAATAAGTGTTAGCAATGCCAATTTTTGCGTGCTTCCCGCGTATTAATTTCAATATTTCATTATTTAAGCTTAACAAGTTGACTTCAGAGCTTAACAGCTGACTTCAGGGTATACACCACCAATGCACTCCCCATAGACGCTACGTGCAAAGTAGGGGTCAAACAATCGGCTCTAACTGGAGTTATCCCATACATCCTTATATGACATTTACAGAGATTATTCCTAAGGGATGTCCGCAAAACATATCAAAAGGAAATGGCAAAGTGTCGGACTAGATTTTTCAATATTATGCGATGAATTTGATGTAGCGATTTCGGCCCTTTATTTACGCCTCAAAACCCAGGACGGACCTTCGCCGATTTCAGTCGTTTAAAACTTTAAAATGTTCAAACTAGTGCGATTTTTTTGGAAATATGTACTGTGCACACTCATAAAAATGTGTAATACCCAAAACTAATAGATATAATTGAAAAAAAGTATGTCAACATCTCGCAATTTGTACCGCAAAAAGGAACTATTGCTTTTACCGGACGTGCTATCCCATAGTGCATTGGTGGTGTATACCCTTCAGGACAGTTTTCCATGAACAATTTTCTTTCAAAAACTCAATTTTTTTTGTGCGCTCTGGATTTAACATTATAGTGATCCTCAAACCACACCAAAAATTATAAATACTAGCGGCGTACCCTCGCTACGCTCGGGTCCCCGCTAGATGGTTATGCCACATTACTACCTCTGAAACCACATAAACCTCCTGGTTATACCACTACCTACCTCTGAAACCACATAAACCCCCTACATCACCCCCAAACCAGGTTTATTAATAACCATATCCCTTCTAAAGGCATTATAAACCCCCTACAACCCCCCCCCCCCCACCCCAATCAGGTTGATTTATAACCATATCCCTCCTAAACCATTTACCGTGTCTACTTTATTAACCCCTACCTCTCAAACCGCATCAAGTTAACCCTCGGTACTTTTAAAACCACATAAACCCCCTACAATTGCCCACCCCAACTGCAACTACACCAACCAGGTGGATTTATAATCATAACCCTCCCTAACCATTTCCCGCGGCTACTTCATTAACTCTTAACCCTATCCTAAAACATTTCCCCGTGGTTTTACCCCACCGCCCCCCCCCCCCCCCTCCCTCCATGCACACACCCCAACCAGTTTGATTTATAATCACAACAACCCTCCCTAAACCATTTCCCGTGGCTACTTCATTAACCCTCGGTCCCTTAGATTGTTTGGCATGCCAACTTCAACTTAAAGGTATATTATGTGATCTTTCCAGGAAACGCCCTCAACATCGAGAGAAAAAAAATTGAAAGCAGATTTTCTTGCAGATTTACATTCTGATCATAAATCGTACATACATTCCAAGTTACAGGGCGATACGATTCTTAATTACTTCAAAATCATGGTTTTAGAGTCGGATTGTCGATTTTTGGCCGACAACTTATTTTACTCTAGTCTAAATTCACTCTAAAACCATGATTTTGAGGTAAATAGGAATCGTATCGCTCTGTAACTTGGAATGTATGTCCGATTTATGATCAGAAATGTAAATCTGCAAGAAAATCTACTTTCTAAAACAAATCATGAATAGAGGGCGCTCTCTGGAAAAGATCACATAATATGACTTTAAAGTAAAAAAAGAAATCAGGTTGCTTCATTACCCCCGCAAAACGCTACTTGTACCATTATAACCCTAGGCCTATCCTAAACCATTTCCCGTGGATTTACACCCCCCCCCCCCCCCCCCCTGGTACTACCCTACCAACACCAAGTCGGATTGTCGATTTTTGGCCGACAACTTATTTTACTCTAGTCTAAATTCACTCTAAAACCATGATTTTGAGGTAAATAGGAATCGTATCGCTCTGTAACTTGGAATGTATGTCCGATTTATGATCAGAAATGTAAATCTGCAAGAAAATCTACTTTCTAAAACAAATCATGAATAGAGGGCGCTCTCTGGAAAAGATCACATAATATGACTTTAAAGTAAAAAAAGAAATCAGGTTGCTTCATTAACCCTCGCAAAACGCTACTTGTACCATTATAACCCTAGGCCTATCCTAAAC
>CM069448.1:57706692-57756957 GCA_035610835.1 Ophiura sarsii
TTGTTAAAATCAAAGAGGTCGCAAACTTACTTACAATTGTATATTAGCCTAGCTTTAACAAGCTAAAAGTGACATCTCTGAATGTATAAACAAAGTGTACAAAGGAGAAATTATTGGGCACACTAGTAAAATGGGTTTACAACAAGTTTTGCCATCATTACCAAACTGAACTCAAGTAAAATCACTTATTTATCGAGCAATAATATAATTGTTTACGCATTTTAATTGTTTAGATACAAAGTTAAATAAATCAAGAGTTAAATTATAGATAAATAAATAAAAAGAAAACTATAAACGCATGTGCGGCCTTTATAATTTATCAACTCTGTTCAAAGGCACAAAAGGGGACTTGTTTAAGGCATATTATTTGCAATTCTGAGGTGTGCAGATCGATTTTCTTTCTCGAATTGGTTAGAAAACCATCCATTTTAGAACATCTGAAATTTAAAATGAACTACACACCTGGGAAAGTATGATGCCAAGGGCATATCTTTTGCACGTAAACCTAATACAAGAGTTCTGAAAATCGACCAAAAAAAGAATGTCATAACCATTGATTCGGGACAAAATGGCGCGGTACCCCCCCCCCCCCCCCCCCCCCCCCCCTCCCTAACTAGAGACAATAATTAACTACAGCGCCTCCAAGTAACAGCAGTTTTGAACTCATCATCCTTGACTGAATTTTCCAAATACCAGTAGGCCAATAATAAAATATTGTTTGGTTGTCCTCGACCCCCCCCCCTATCTTATTTTCCGTCAGTTCTAAAACCTTGCAACCTTATTCATAGTCAAATTACCCGCTCATGCTTAAAGGGACAGTGGTGTTGAAAATTTTAAATGTTTAAACAATTACCTAAAAATTCAAGTTGAACATTAAAAATTGTCATTATTGTTGTTTCTACTAACAAAAACGCAGCAAAACTTGATTAAAACAATATCATCGCTATTTATTGAAAAACGCCCTCTATGCAAATATGGTTCGCGTTATGTATCACGCGTACTGCAGGGGGATACTGTCGGACGTAAAATGCTCGTTGCAGCTCTACGAGCATTTTTGAATCGACGTTTTCTTGTACAAAGAAGGCTGATTTTCTTAATCCTAATAGGTGTAAGTTCAAATATGTAATACGATTATAAAAATATACTAATCCCAGTATTCGCTACACAGTGAACTTTCCCTAATGCATCGGTTTACATACATGACTATAACAAAAGAAATATTTAACCGATGATAGCAAAATTATACATTTTTAGAAAGCTCTCAAATAGGGGAATTCAAAAATGCCGTTTACATCAGGATAGGGTGCATACCCCAAAAAATATACTTGTAAACGCTAATAAATATGAAATTTAAACGTTTGTACTCATATGCACAGTAAAATTATGATTGGGATAGGTATAAAAATATTATTGAGCTTAAATCAAATATGAAAAAAAATCGATATTTGTTTAACATTCTTAATCACAACATGTTACGATTAGGTCTTATCTAAATTCCAATATCATATTTGGATTCCTTGTCAGATTACCGTTCAGAAAATATATACTTTTATGGGGTAGAATAAAAAAGTTATTGCGATATGCTAATTCGAATCTCAGATGGTGTAAAATGTAAAAATCTGGACATGCAACGGTAAGGGTGGCGAGTTCAAAACACACGGCCATATACTAGTACCTAAAGGGATAGGAAGCATGCATATGGACCAGGCTTCTCGTTACATTGCGTTTTCGCGTCTGGGGACGCAATATTTTGGCTAAAAACGCAGTAAATTTTAAACTGGACTCTTTATTGCGTCCATCTGGACGCAATAATTTCATTAATCGTGTGTCAAGATAATTTTGAACGTGTAAGCTAACAAATATAAGTTTTCGTGACAATCCGGATCACAATATACTTGGTAATAAAATATTAAATATTCTCGGTCTTCCTTGTACAACTCTCGACCATCGTCAATGTTTTCACCTCATCTACAAATGTTTTCGTCGTGTCCGTACTCCGTAGTCGTCGTTGAATACATACATCAAAACAAAACAAATAGAGTAGACAATTGTTAGACATTTCAGCGCTGAAGTCCCCGTTTAACCACTCCGTATCCGATTCCGAAGTCACAATTCGAAAATTACCATTTTTGACTTGGACCCCATAATTTTTTCTTGGACCCCATAATTTTGAGAATTGGTAGATTATGGGGTCCAGTGGACCCCATAATATTTTACCTAACGAGAAGCCTGAACTCGAACTATTGCTGTTTACCCCGGTGTATTCAAACACGTCTGATACGGCTGCTGTGTACACGCATACAGACGATGCCGGCCAAGCGGCAAGACCCACATATAAAACAAAAATGATCATAACGGGGCTCGAACTCACAACCTTTCGCTCCCCATGTCAATGTTCCATCCATTACACTAACAGTGCTAATTGAATAAGTTTTTTGGCGAATATTTTATTAATATCTAATTTTATTAATTGGACATTTGAACTTGAAAAAAGGTCGAAAAAGGACACGTAGACTATCAGTTTTAAGATTATTTACTGTAGTTATACATAGAAAAGGGTTTTTTTTAGACTTTTGTGATGAGTATTCGCGATTATGTATTAAGCCAATACGAACTAGTTCGGAATTCGTGTCCAGCGCTGTGTAATTCTACATTCCCAGCAGACACTCTGTTCAAAGGCACAAAAAGGGGACTTGTTTAAGGCATATTATTTGCAATTCTGAGGTGTGCAGATCGATTTTCTTTCTCGAATTGGTTAGAAAACCATCCATTTTAGAACATCTGAAATTTAATGAACTACACACCTGGGAAAGTATGATGCCAAGGGCATATCTTTTGCACGTAAACCTAATACAAAAGTTCTGAAAATCGACCAAAAAAAGAATGTCATAACCATTGATTCGGGACAAAATGGCGCAGTGCCCTCCCCACCCCCTCCCTAACTATAGACATTAATTAACTACAGCGCCTCCAAGTGACAGCATTTAACTATTGAACTCGTCATCCTTGACTTGATTTTCCTAATACCAGTTGGCCAATAATAAAATATTGTTTGGTTGTCCTCGACCCCCCCCCCCCTATCTTATTTTCCGTCAGTTCTAAAACCTTGCAACCTTATTCATAGTCAAATTACCCGCTCATGCTTAAAGGGACAGTGGTGTAAGTTCAAATATGTAATACAATTATAAAAATATACTAATCCCAGTTTTTATCATAATTGAGGGCGCAGTCTCCAACACATCTATTAGTGCCCCTTTAACCGATGAACATGCCTGTATTGTATCAGCGCAGTGGCGCCGGATTTGACTACAGATAGACCAGTGTGCAAAGAAAGCATTCATGTGTAGTTAGATGACGAGAGTTCAAGCGTCGAGTATTAGCCGTTGATGGGCAGAGTATCGATTGGGAAATGTGTTGAAATTCTTTTGTTGTTGTATTGGTTTGTTTCTTTATTGACATCATTGTTTACCGGCCTATGTTAGAGGTGAACAAGGACTGACCAAGGGCAACTAAGTTATTTATATTTTGGGACTTACGGGTGTATTAATATTAGACGATTTATTGAATCAATTTCCATAAGTAAGTTATCAAAATATTCCTTGATGTATAAGTATGTGTTATAAACGAAATCATTCTCTTTGCTGTACACATTACATGAAAGTTGCAAAGATTTTAATTTTTGTTGAATTTTTAATTGTTTTGCGACACGTTAATTTCCAGGGGAATGGCATTTGGCTCTCATCTCATTTATAATAATAGAGGTTTGACTAATATTCATTACATCCATACCATTAAACAACCATTTTGATATGTTAATTTTCTAATATAGAGGAACCCATAGTTAGCTTTAGACAATTGACATCAGAGCAAGCGACCAATGATGTTTAGCTGTGGTTCGAGTCCTATTGTTCAGCTGGTCGCTAGTGGGCGCTGCATTTGATGTCCGTTGTATTTTTGCTCTAGCACTTGTGCTGTCCCTCTCATCTCGCCCAATAAATAATCGAAGACCCTAGTTTCGCCACTGCAGTCCTATAATAGTTTTATCAGTTCCAAATTGGCTAGAAATATTCGGATTTTATCTTTTCGCGAGTAAAAGTAATCCGTAAATGAAAAAGCGTACGCGCGCGATTATGGCTACTCGCACGCGATTTTAGTCGGACGCACTAGGTCATGCATATGATGTACGGTGTGCTTGTTGTCTTTATGTCAGCGAGGTTTACAGATTATATGAAGGAGATACATTACGAAATATAAATATATTGCCGTATCTCTTTACGTGTAACGGGCGCCATTGTGGATTTCCACACCATTGTGGATTTCCACACCATTGTGGATTTCCACACCATTGTGGATTTCCACCATGGGGGAAATTTGGAGGTATGTCGGTATTCTTCGGAAACTGTACGGAAAAGAACGAATGCAGCAACTGGAGCCGTGTATCTTTCCGAGTAAAATCGTTGCGTTGAGCTTGCGCGCCGACTTCGAATGCCATTTCGTATTTTTAGCGAACGTCATATCGAAATCGCCACCCATTTCAACCGGGGGAAATACCGCACTGCACGGACGGTATTCATACTGTTTTAATCAAAATGCAAGATTCGCTTTAAATAAATGATATACCATCTTAACACGTGACACATATTGATCATCATTTTTGTCTGAGAGTTTTAATCCTTCTTGTTTAGATAAGGATTTAATTATAGAGAAAATCAATTTGCATGAGAACAAATTTGGAAATTAATCTTGATATGAACTACCACGATGTAATTCAAGACACTGGGAAGCATTTACGACCATATGGGCCAATGATCAAATTACGATTTCAATCACTGCCTCCCCCTTAATTGGAAGATATTAGTTTACCTATACTGAAATGGTACACCGGCCAAAGTCCGAGAATCTACTTAACAACTGTCTGATAACCATCTGGAGCTTCTGATCACCTGTACATGGTGTTCCTAAAAAAGGGTGCACGTGTGTAGAAGACTAATACGTAACAAAAGCAAAATACGTAACAATTTCATACGTATATTGGGTGCAAGTGTCGTTACTTAGAAGAAAAGGTGGCCAAAAAAGTTCATCTTGCCCAATATGCAACAATCAAAACACTTTAATTAAAATCAAACATTTTAAGAATGTATTACACTCCCTACCTCTGTATTGATTGAATTAAAGTGCTTCTTGATGGTTCTTACTCATACGGGTTTGTGACGTATTGGGTCGCTGAGTCACAATTTGTCCACTCTTTTTGTTACGTATGATATCATAATAATTAAGTTGGCTTTACATTGAGACTAAATTGGTCATGGTCCAATGATTATAATTATAATTACACCGTCATGAAACAGAGTCCTAATTTTTTTGAGACACCCTGTATACGCACTAGACTAAAAAAGATGCATATTTATCCAAATCGTTGATTTTAACCGATATAATCGCGCTAATAATTATTATGTTTCTGTTTATTGTAAATATATCCACTCATTAACATTTTTATTATTCAACCAATCAGAAATAAGCTTTAATCATGTTTCCTCATATTTCATTGAATATTCAGTGTAGAGGACTAGGGGCGCGATGCTTTAATTGGATTGGTCAGTCAATGAGCAAAACCAATCGAACACTTTGGCGCAGTACTTTCGGGCAATTATTAGTATCCTGTGCTCCACGTGCGCGTTCTCATAACACGATTAATTTTATTGGAACGCACTAGGTACGCAGCTATCACGATTATTAATGAAGTAATGAATTATTACACTATAGAACGCTATTTTATTAACAAATCACGTATAAATTGTATTCAGTTTGACCTAGGCCTAAGTGTTTTTTGAAATTTTATTTTGATCATTTTTCGAAAGATTATAGAGCAACCTTGGAGCTCCTTGAATAAAAACACAGCCGCAACCCGCATATTATGTAATTGAATATAATACAGGCTGTCCTAAAATGATTAGTACCAATCGATTCCCAAAGTTCATTTTTTAATTATTAAAATCAATGAGATTCAGGTCCGTTGTTTTTCATCATCTTTGACACTGTACCCTTTCATTAGAGAAGTTTAGATCATGAATATCGGACTTATTTAATTGAGGTTACACTCCATTGTGTAAGACCTTTTTGGCAAAGTGCAAAAATGCTTGTACATTATGTTAAAAATTTTTGAAAGAAAGAGAACTGTTCTGTCAATCTGTTATCTGATATTGTTCCTTTCTATTTTAAACTTTTGTTTGTTATGGTTTTTCATATCATTTGATTCAATTTGAAGAGTAAAAGTGGATCGTCACACATGAGTGATCCGAAGTTTTTTTGTCTATATGAGCTAGTTGTGAGGCTAAACATGAGGGACATTTAAATAGGTGAAGAAGTGGTCATGTGTAATTAGCAGTGACTTAGACTTCTTTTTAATATTGAGGTAGAGTTTCTTACGAAATTGGTAACACTGAAATAGTCCATTACTTTTTAACCTCACCAGCTCCCTCCTCCAATTTGAAAATGAAATCTAAGTAACCCACTCTTAATTCCCCATTACCACTTCATTAACTATTTAAAAGTCCCTTAACACTGTCAAATAAAACAAAGCATAAGGTCACTCTTTTACCCTTCAAATTGAATTAAAATGAAGAATTTTTATTGATATGAACAACCATAAATAACACTTAAAATAGAAAGGAACCAAATCCGATATTCATATGATCTAAAATTCCGATGAAAAACAACGGATCTAATCCCATTGATTTTGATAATGAAAACAATTAACATTTGGCATTGATTGGTACTAATCATTTTGGGACAGCCTGATAAATTAGCGATACAGTAGACCTTTTATAGTCCCTTCATTCGATTTTCCCTGATGCACTGAACAAGCCATCCAAGCCTTTCATTATAGGGATACTATTTTCTCTTATTTCACAAAACACATGAAATTCTAAATATATCTATAGCAGCTGCATTCTTGGTAGTCATAGTAATTCTTGTGTTTTTTTAAACCAAATTGGATTGTGCAGCAAACCATAACTTGTAATTCACGTTTAATGCATCATCATAACATTAAAACATTATTGACAACATGGTAACGTTATAAATAACTACGCTCGTACAGTGGTAGTGCAATACCCCTTAGTAATGTGACGATTAATTTGAGCGTTTTAGCACGACAGTAAAAAAATATAAGGGAGACAGCAGCAACATCAAATCAAATCAAATAGTGTAATATAAACTCAAATGTATTGCTATGCCTTTGGCATACTGGAATACTAAAAATCAGTCTAATTTTCGTTATTACAAGTCAAGCCATATTGATGCCTCGTATGTTAAATTTTTAACATAATAGTCACTCTATGAGTTTTCATTTTATGTGCAACCTTCAGAATAATCAATCAGGTTGTCAATGATAGAAAGTCATCTCTTTAGTAGACTTGTAATCCCACTATTTAGTCCGGTAGATTAACAATCACTTTTTTTATGAAAGTTAAATATGCCTTTTGCAGGGTGCTCTATAGGGGAGGGGTAAACTTATGGTTGTCTTGATATGGTTCTGGTTATTCAGAGGGCATAATCTTTCCAGAGAATAAGTCACGATCACAGTTTATAGTCTGTTAAAGATATATATCTGACATTTAGAACGGTTATAATTAACCAATAGGTATGTTTTACCTCTTACAATAAGCCAAATGAATAGCACTTTTCCGTCACACTAAATGTAAGTTTGGTTTTCACTGCATCTCCAGAAAAGTATAACCAGTACTCAAATCATTTTACAATGTATTTGAAGCTTAGGTTCCAAGCTACAAGTGTGTGATATTTCATAAGACTGGCTTATATAATAATAATGTTATGAGGTAGGAGGTAGAACTTATTATAACCCTCGTAGTATTAGTACATTCCAGTATCTGGCACCTAACGTATACTTTCCCTAACCATCAGTCCTGTGTATTTCCAGTGTTAAAGGTGAATACTCAACTGATTGCTTAAAGTCGGTTTTCCACCAGTACGTCATGTTGCGCTTCATAGGTACCACCCTTCACATGGACTGTAATACTTCTTTTCTATGCAACGCTTAGCCTATGGGGAAAAGATTAAAACAGATACTCACCAATGGTTGACACGGCAGTCAAGCAAAAAAAGAAAGAGGCGAATAAATCCCATGGTCTTGCACCTGGCCCAAACTCGGACTCCTTCAGGAGATCCTCCAAATGGACAGATACATCCTTGACCAGTTCTATTTCAGCGGAGGCATTTGATGAGCAATTGTTGAGTAAAAAGTCAACAAGATTTGCCAAGCTTTTCGGTAGAGTCCGTTGCATTTCTAATACCTTTTCTCGCCGTTCCGCTGCTACTTGATCCTCTACGGCTTTAAACATGATTGCTCCCAATGATAGGTATGTACTCCATAGCGCCATAGGTAGAATTGCGCGTATGCTAGTTCGTAACGAGAATCTACAAAAGAAACTTGGTTTTGGAGACGCTGGTTTGTTTACTTTCGGCGTCGCCTCTCTTTGTTGACTTACGCCAGATGTGGAGTTGTACCTGTCGTGGAATATATTCCCGTTTGAAATCGTTTTCAGTGGCATGATGATATAGACTTTTACCTGCTACAGCGCAGCAAAATGTCTGCCTAGTGTTCTCCCGTTATAAAGCAACAATGCCTTTTGCTGTTTAGTATTATCTTATGATGAGCACGATAAACATAAAATGCCCTTCATCTCTCGCTACTGATGATTCCTTATTTACAGCTATGCATCATGCGCACAATTGCAATCCTTACAATAGTATTTTCAGAGGGATTTTTGACAAATCATGCGTTTTCAAGTGCCTGCATGGCTATAAATATGATACTTAATCAATGCATGTAACAATTACTCATGCGACTGAACGTTTAATATTAACAGTGAATAGAGAAAATATAAATCACTTATAGCTAATATTTTATATTGAATTTGTACGTAAGAAGAAAAGGGCGAGGTCCTTTTGGAGGCTGAAATCCAGTCAGTTTTGATAGCAGTACAGCAGTGAATACGAACATTGAAAATGAAGCATAAATCGGTCAATTTGGCTTAAAATCACCCCAGCAAAGAATGGAATATGTAGACATTATTTTTTACTCCACATTATATAAATGATGGCCAGTGAAAGACCACTAACCATCTCGTAATTGAACCTATGACATCTGGGTAGGTACCGGAATACACATGCAACTCGTGTTGAACTTATACAATGGGGAACGTTCGTTCGGAATTTGCCACCGAATTTGACTTAATCAGGAAAGATATTCCGTCCCCTGCCATATACGCTATATTCAACCAGGAAAAGTTTGCTGCCTTTAGATGAGCATTTGATAATGCTGAGAATTGCTTAAAGTCAAAGTTAGACGCGTGTTTAGCTTAAAACCGTGTTGACCTACGTACGAGAATACGGGCCTATGTGTCCAATGTTCATGCACAGGTTGCATTTAAGCACTGGCTTTTCTGTTCAGATCAAAGATAACATAAAAAACATGCATTTTCACCATCGAAAAGGTAGGTTTTTTAAGGATTTTATGCGTCGGTCGTGTTTGGGCAAACAAACTTATATGTTGTGCCTTACTCTATGTAAATCTATGGAAGTTAGAACACCGCCAAATTCCAAGGCTTGCACTGGCAACCGTGATTTCGTAATATGTTACATCAATACTGAACGAAATCGGCAAATCGCAGCCTGTCGGCAAATAAACGATATTGCAATGTCAAGTCTGTAAATTCTGTTGCATATTGAGTGTCTGTATTCTGCATAATATTTAAAAGAAACCTCCTTTGTTTCTACTCGTCAGATATCTATGATGCTGTGCAGCGTTCGAAATAAGAAAAATAAATTGGTTATCCACCGGATAACCTAGGTTGGGATTTTGGTCATCCGCCAATATTTTTGGTTATCCGCATTTTTTCAGTGGCAAGCTCAAAAATCACATTTTAAGCGAGTCTTCATATACACATACATGTACATATACACCCCTATTGTTTAATATATATTATACACATATAATGACAACAACTTCCCATTAACCTCTATGCTCCATAAACAACTTTCTCTTTATTTTACAATCTCCTCTCTTTTAACTACTATTTTTCTTCAGTCACTTATTTGTCCTAGTCGGCACGTTCTTTCAGTACGTCTCTGAAATGCATCCTGATGATCCTCTTCTTTACTGGTATCTCCCGACTCCATTGGATCTGTATCCAGGTCATCCTCATCTGACTCAGCATCAAGTTTCACAACTGCAGTGTCGGTGTCGTCCGCTGTGTCAGTGTCATCCTCATTTACAGCTTCTAATGCATCCTGATCATCTTCTTCACTCGTATCTCCCAACTCCATTGGATCTGTATCCAGTCATCCTAATCCGACTCAGCCTCAAGTTCCACAACTGCAGGGTCGGTGTCGTCCGCTGTGTCAGTGTCATCCTCATTTACAACTTCTAATGCATCCTTCACTCTTATCTCCCGACTCCTCTTCTCATCTTCTTCACTCTTATCTCCCGACTCCATTAGATCTGTATCCAGGTCATCCACATCTGACTCAGCATCAAGTTTCACAAGTAACAGGTTCTTAAATACTTTGGGATTGTATTATTTAGCATTATTTCAATTTTGGCCAGCTAAAAGGTTAAGGAAAACCGTTGAATAATGCATTTTATTGCTGCCAATCAGCAGCTTTTGTCACAGAAGCTCCCAATTGGCAGCTTTTAACGATTGTCATTATTTTGACCAGGAAAAATCAAAGTATTGCCTAATCATTGTATTTATGAACGAATTTTGGCAGGACAAAATAACAACAATTGTCACTCGCTTTGTGACAGAAGCTGCCAATTGGCAACAATAAAATATAGATTTCAACGCTTTTTTGTTATCTTGGCCAGTGAAAATCGATAAATCACCAAATAATACAAACCCAAAGTATTTCAGAACCTGTTAACTGCAGGGTCGGGGTCGTCCGCTGTGTCAGTGTCATCCTCATTTACAGCTTCTAATGCATCCTGATCCGGATGATCCTCTTCTTCACTCTTGTCTCCCGACTCCATTGGATCTGTATCCAGGTCATCCTCATCCGACTCAGCCTCAAGTTCCACAACTGCAGCTGCAGGGTCGGTGTCGTCAGCTGTATCAGTGTCATCCTCATTTGCAGCTTCTGGGGTTGGTTCATTCGCGACCATGACTTGTTCTTTCAGTACGTCTCTCAATAGGACGGTTAGGTCTATAGCCTCTAATACATCCTGGTGATCCTCTTCTTCACTTTCATCTCACATCATTTTGGTGATCCGCCGGATGATCGGCCAAGAAAAACTGGTCATCCGGTAGATTTGGTCATTTCGGATGACCGGATGGCCGCTATTTCGAGCGCTGATGCTGTGGTCACATGTGGCAGCTTTATACCTGGGCATTTGCACCAATCCTGCTTCCCAGAATTGACACGGATTGTCAAATCCGGTAAGTATGGCTTCGGTCTACCATGCACCAATTGTTCAATAATAACTATTTCAATACGTTTCATAAATACTGCACAAAAAGAAAGTAACCACTTTTTTTCGAGATACCCTGTGTTTAATTCCTAGGGCCCTAAATAAATTCAAAATATAGAAAAGAACAGAAATTTTCTCCCGCACATACCGATACCTCGATCATTTATTACAATAGCTTAAATATTGATGAAGCAGTGGCCATCTGAATGACAAATGATGCAGTTTCCATTTGTGAAATTAATTTTCGACAGTTTTTGCCCCAAAAAACGGCTGATTTTACATCATTTACAATGTAAGAAGAACATTTTCTTTAAAAAATTCTAAAAAATCTTGAAAAACGCAAAAAGTAGGTCGGTCGGGCCCGAAAAATGGTTTTTTTCCCTCGCCTTAGGACAAAATATGCTCTCTGATCATAGCCAGATCCACCAGGACAGCCATTAAGTATATCCCTCCCCTAATTATAGAGAACCCTGCAAAAGTCATATTTGATTTATAAGAACTAAAGAGATCTTCAATATAAAGGACTTAACGAATAGATTACAAGTCTCACGAAGTGATAATTTCCTACCATTGACTACCTGGTTGACTAATCTGAAGGATGCCCATTAAGAAAAACTCATAAAGTCATACGAGACATCACGGTGGCTTGACTTGTAGCGACGAAAATTTGACTGATGAGCAGTGTGTCAAAGGCATAGCAATACATTCGAGTCTATTCAAGAGTTAATATTGCTTACAATATTGTTTATACATGATAATACTGTAATATTATTTAAATCGTGCTCTTATATCTAACCATACAATACGGAAAACCCAACGAAAAACTTGTATTTATGTTTACAGAGGATGCACCATGATAGAGTTTGTCTATAGAATGTTCTTATAATCACTATGAACACAGTTTGAACGATTATTGAAATGAATCTTGAAAACAAAATGGGGGTCACTGACTTAGTTTTGGAGCTACAGCCATTTCAAAACACGTATTTTTACCAATTGTTTATCCTATGGAAATAGAATTTTAAAGCCGAACATTGTTCACGGTTAACGAGATTTACGTGAAACATGAAATCTACTTCATTTAATTGATCACTTTGCTAGCGTATGCTGTATTGAAGGGAAAGCTCCTTTTGGAAACATTGCCTCTTTATAAAGAAGCTATATAGAATAAGAATCGAATCGGGAAGTGTTAGTATCAAGTGAATTAAAATTCAAAATACTTTTTGGATTAGAGGACCTTTTTACCCATTCTGACTAAAGAACAGGTTATAAGAGTCTGACTATCGAACCCGTTTAAAGAATCGGACGAAAGAGCCCTTTTAAAATTCGGATTAAAGAAGCTTATTCCATATTCGGACTAAAGAACCTTTTTATTCGGATTACCAAACCTTTTTCAGTAATCGGATAATCGAACATATGATCATAGTATTCGGACTAAAGAACCGCTTTTCATGTTTGGATTATAGAACCGTTTTCATTTTCGTATTATAGAACCTTCGAATTATAGAACCTTAATTATTTTAGAAATATAGAACCTTCGTACATAGAACCTTATTTTTTTGGACTATAGCACCTTTGGACTATTAGAACCCGTCGGATTATAGAACCGTCGGACTATAGATATGTCACCGTATTTTTATATTTTACAATTAATTGATCTAAATTGATACAATTGTTTTCAAACTAGATGGTTTCGTGATTATCATAATGAGAGATGAGTTTACGTGGACCGCTGAAAATGCCATGCAAAAAATGGCCGACGATGGAAAATGGAAGGTTACATCAAGATCAAGGTTTCCAAATTACTTCAACGACAAGCACGGTTTAGCTTTTGTTTTCGAGGTGTTGTGAGATTCCCGCCATAAGGCGTTTTGACACACTTAATCAAACATAAAAAATCCACCAAAATCATCTACAATTTTGGCAATGCAAGCCGTTGGAAGTTGGGTGCTTGGGTACTGCAGCATAAGGGCCCTAAGATATTAATATTTTTGAAGGAAAGGGAAGTGGTATGCTTATTGATCTATATTGTATTATAAAAAGAGTATTGCACTACACAACGATTTAAGAGTGAATTTTTTCTAGGTTGACAAACTTGTGGACACACATTTCTTAGATTTTGCCTAAAGTGTGGGAGGTGAAAGACATTTAGTAGTTATGTAAAGATATGGTATTAACAAATTCCGCAACCCTCTGTTGCCATGGTAACGAACCTATCTTGATGTAGGTCATTTTAGGGGGAAATTTTCCTAATTATACTGATTTCAGCAACGAAAAAAGTCACCAAGGTGATACATTTTTTGACCAAAATGACTTCATAATTGATACCCTGTTGCCATGTTCAAATATCACATTTTGAGGAAGTTGACAAAGTCAGATATTACTAACCGACTTCGGCTTGCTACAGTTCCCCTCGAGGTGATTTGTTTTTCTTTGTGCTAATACCCTTTGAGTTAATTCAAGGGGAAAATGGGGAAACCCGGCACTTACGAATCATGTAAGTCACCTGAAGTCACATGATCCAATTTACGGGAAATTACATAGCCGGGTATATATGGGGGGTTATTGTGCACCCCCGGACTCCCCAAAACAACTTTTTTTTAACTTCCTTTGATTGTCCTAAAATAATATTAAAAGATGGCGTCGAAAATGGCCGCCAAAATGTCACATTTCCTAAAATGACATTATATCAATCATAATCGGGATCAAAATGTATGGTGAAAGTATAGTTTTAATAGTGGGATGTATGTATTAGACCACTAGACACTCATATCGACGATCAAAGCTGTCACTAAAGCATTTGTTCTAAACACTCAGCGCAACAATATGAGGTCCCATTGAAACACAAAATCGAAATATGTGCACCTATGTTGTAATATTCTACAGGCTTCAAGGAACATGTTGGTAAATACATGTAACTTCCTGTGCCATCAGACCGGAACCGTAAACCCCATAACATTGGACCCATGCTAGCTAGCTAGTAGTTGGTTAATAAACAACTATACCCATTTCAAATGTTAATTAAAGAAACTCAATACTTTTTAAAAATTGAAAAATAAAGTGGACCTTGTCCCAGAAAGTGAGGAGGTAGGACTACAAAATACGAATCAATATAATTAAGTATTAATAATAAGCCTTACTATTGTATTGTTATATTGTTACGCATTCAACGCAATGTTTTACCATTGTCAAACAAGAATTTTTGCTAATACTACTATCGTGTTTAAAGAAGCAGTTCAGCAAGCACAACCTTTTGCATTATTTTCGAAAATAGTTATCGAGCCCGAATTGCGTATAGTTATATAGAAAAAACATCTAATTTATCATAAAAACGAGAAAAAAAACTGCCATCTCTCAACTGCCATTTTTTATATTTCGCGGTGATCGAAAGTCCCGGTTTCAATGACTTCATAGTTCTAAAATAATGAAATAGCGCAAATTCAAGCCCCATTAACCATGACGTCATTGAAACCGGTACGTAAATCACCGCTGCGCGACTTATTAAAAATGGAATGTTGAGATCCGGTATTTATTCGCTTTAATGATCAGTGTGATGTTTTTTTGTGCTATATAACTAATTAAACAATAAACAATATCGTGCTAGATGTATTCATACACCTCCTCCTGACCAGCCTAAGGAATGTCTTAAATTATTGTAAGACAACACAACATTGCATTACTGTACTAGTACACCATTGTGTTATTGCATTATAAACATGCATTGGGCCAAGAGTTTACTGGTCACTAGGATGTATTGATAATTAAGAGCTTTATGGGTTAAGATTTTTGTTTTGGGGACAATCTGCCTAGCACTAGCTCCATGCTAATATCAGCAAATTTAAAGGGCGTGTAGGTTTAACGTTCTAAGTCAAGATCATCAGATAGCTCTGCAGTGGTTGTACATATACGCAGTACCACCGTGCTACATGCTACCTCCCATCAGATGCCCACAGGCAAATGCCGATAAAGACCAATTGATCTACCATATGTGGCTAGTTAAACGTAAGCTAAAACAAAATGATAAGATTTTGTATTGACTAAATTGTTGATGATATTGTTGAAGTGGTGTTCTTTGTGTGTGATGTCATTATGCCGTTGTAATATGACATGCGTACATGTATGATTTTATTGGTAATTTTGAATGTGTTCAAACTTTTTTCTTTGTTGTTCATAAACAAATAACATGTTATGTGACTTATAGAATCTTTAAAATAGTACAGGCATACTTCTATAATCCCAATGGAGCAATACACATTTCTGCCTATTTGGGTAGATCCGGCATCTGCAGCAAGCTGCCTCAGATGGACACTGGATTGGGGTAGTCAGAGATTGGGGAAGACAGTGGATCTGTATTTAGATCTATATCGTGCTTGCTGGACGGCTCCTTTATTAAATCAAAGTCAATATTAAACATTTGCCAATGCAATTAGTGTTAATCAACTGGAGATGCAATGTACCCCATCCGTGACCGCAGTGTATGTGTTTTATTTATTTATTTGGACATACTTTGGAACAGTGGCATCAGTCATCAGGCAATGCTTGAATGTGATTGGTTAATGTCCCAATGAATATTTTCCCGTATTACCAGAGTAATTAATCATTACTCTGTATCTGGTGACTGATAAGTTTAATTATTCCTCTTCTACTTTTAAAAATGCATTCATCTCTACTAAATTATAAATTCTTTACCCCTGTTTGTTCTCATGCAATACGGAAGATATCTATGGTTTGTTTCCAATATCTGATATTGGAAACAAACCATAGATATGTTTTCGTATTGCATGAACAAACAGGGGATAACTAATAATACTATCAAATATAAAAAAAATATATAGAATCTTGAATCTATACAAATATTTACATGATAACGATCATGCAAGGTAAATGCTACGTACGTTTAAAGTACGATTTGCAAAACACATCAACTATTTGAAGTAGGGGTAAATCAATAACGAAATAGGGGTACCATCATCGACGTGTTCATATAAGCAAAATAATGTATATTCACTTTATATTCTATCATCCTAGATCTTCACGTCGCACTTAAGACTAAAAACCTAAGTGAGTGCCAATTAGTTTGATGCCTAATACTCTATAGCGCATCCCGCAAAAAAGGACCACTTTTCAATTTTAAAACTCACACACTGACATAAAATTCATGGAGCAATGTACGTTTATCTTTTTTTATTATTCCATCGACAGTTTTTACGTATCTAACATGGTTTCTACTGTGTGTTTTTTGCTTTTGAAGTTAAATCTGGCTAGTGAAAGTAGTTTCTTAATATAAATGAGAAGTTCGGTTTAAGTATAAATGTATTTGGTTTTCGTCGAATTAATGTTTATTTGAGTTAGTATGCGTGGTCGTTATAATGACGTGCTCAAAACACTTTGAGACTGTTTGTTATATACATAGTGAAAGCCTGGTTTATAGCTTTTTGACTATTATTAAATGAGTTCATCTGGATTATAGCTACAGTATTAACATTATTTCAAAAGTTCGTTGTGTACAAATCCAAATAAAGTGGATGATAATAATCTCTTATAAGTTTCACTACAATGCTCGTAGCTTCTTCAGACTGGCAATTCGGTCCAATACTAACTTTTTATAGTTGGAGTGGTCGTAGAGCAATTATATATTTCGTCGGTCTCATCACATACAGATCTATTCGACGCAACACGCTTTTCGAGAAAATCGAGATTGAAAATCCTGTCGTCAGATTCGGCTTCAAACTTGCTTATTTCTTAACCAATATTCCTAAATAGGATATATACATGAAGAGGACCCTTAGTACTTTCTATTTATGTTAATTTTTGTGTGCTAATCTTTTGAATAACATTGATTAAAATGGTACCAAACTTATAGCTCTGTATGTGAAAATATTGTTTTTCATTATTCTCGTATAGATCGAACGCATATAGATCTCTATGGAATAGATCTGTATGTGAAACGCGTAGAATTTGCGATGTTCAAATAGCTCATGGAATAGATCTGTATGTGAAACGCGTAGAATTTGCTATGTACAAATAGCGTGATGTGTCGTCCACGTTATATCCTATTCTATATGGAATAGCGCTATATGTGAAACGCTGAAATGTAAAAAACAGCAAATACACCAAATTCAAGGACTTATATCTCATTAATTAAACAGAATTGAGGTCGGTAACTTGGGTAATTGAAAGAGCACGATACAATATTACTAAAAACCGATTTTCTCAAAAATTCATAATCTCTCGAATAGATCAGTATGTGATGAGACCGACGATTTTATCTGTTGATATGATTATTCTATACTGATACTAACATTTGCATAGATTTTGGTTATTTTGCCAGCAAAATGACTTCCAAAACCCTTCTGGTAATCCTAGCTCTGGCTCTTATTGCCGTTGCCACGGCAGGCTTTGAACACGCTCAAAGGGCTGAATTGGAACAGGAACTTTCTGAGGAACTTACCGTAGAAGATTTTGGAGAATATTTCACAGCAATGCAAAATAAGAAGAGGGGAAGCAAGGTTGGAAGCAAGTAGAACTGATAAGTGTGACGAACATGTTTAAGAAGCGCAGGACCGATTGTGGAAACGGAATATATAGGGTGACAAGCTGTATTTACCGTTATAAGCTTTACAAATATCAACCGCTCTTGATGGCAAGAGTAAACAATATTCCCTCGATAAACCGTATCTTTTAGTTGAATAACCTACTATTTATATAATAGACAAAAGGCCAAGATAAATATTACGCGAATTATCTCAGGATAATCGACGGGTAATCCATTGTGACTATCTATGGATAAAGAGCCATCAATAATTGTTTTATGTAAAGGATAATGGCCGACTAATACACCAATATGGGAAAATAATGACTGAGGCGTAAGCCGAGGTCATTATTTTCCCAGAATGGTGTGATTACGAGGGCTGATTTTTCTAAATCTGAAAAAAACGTCAATTCAAATATTCACGGCTTAGACAAGAATTTCATGGGAACATAGGGGTTTCACGGTCCCGGTCAAGGCTGACACAGGGAGTTATATACCATAATGTTCTTTGAAGTTGGTAGAATTGAAACCCAAGTGGACATTCTTGCCAACTTGGGGTGGTTGATTGACCTTTGACCTTGATTAAGGGTCTAGGTCACATGTGTTTCAATGTATTTCAAAACCATGTGTGCTCCCCAGCTATAAAGCGTGATCCTTCCTGCGATTTTCCCTTTACCAGATTGTTTGAAATCCCCTCAACAAACCCCATTGATCCCCGATAACAAAAAAACACCTTTTGGGTATAAAGATTATATAGCACCGAGCCACTGTGAAAGTGTAGGCTATGGGTTGTTGTCCCCTTTATCCAGGTGTATAATAGTAAATTGTAGGTTAAAGGAATCTTATTAATATCTTTTATAATGTATTTATTTACAGATAACAAACACAGGATACAAAAATGGAGGTATTGCTCATCGGCTACATCGAGTTTTATTAACCTTTACTGAGCACCCAAATTGGCACTCATTTTCAATTCCAACTATGCACCACATGTAGATTCACTACAATTTATACTGGTAATTTTAATTACATCATTCATTTGTAGAATTAAAATTAACATAGTTTTCATTCATCAACTATTATTTTTTTAGGAAGGCGACCCGTCTCGATGAAGCCAATAAGAAATATGATCAGTATAATAGAAAGGCAAAAGCACGGAACCTCTCCCAGAACCAAAACAAAGGACGAAAATCGTGGGCATGAAAGCAAGGCTGCTGATTGGCCCACTGAGTGGTAACCAAGACACACAGACGCACAATGCAAAAGGGAAAGCCCAGACGGTGTCTGCCCCGGTAAATAAACTGGTTTATGAAAGTAGGCCTGTCATAAACCTTATTATTTCACTGACAGTATTGATTAAAAAGCAAGGGGGAAGCCTGTCAAAATGTTTAGCGACTAGCGAGGACTTCTAGGCCAAACCAGTTTGCACTCTCACGACTGCATTTCGCTGCCGGCGGGCCGCCCTGCTCCTGACGAAAGTGCTGGGCTCACCATTCAGCCTGTCGTCCCTGTTAAATATAGGGCGTCCCATGCATAGCCCTGCCTTGATGTCCTCTCAAATTTATAGCCGCGCGCCCGTTATCCCACACCGACCTCTTTCATCAATCATTGTCTACCGCTTGTATTTTATTTCCATTCATTTTTTGGCTCAACATTCTTGTAAACGTTGATTTATTGGAGCTGGTCACGGTTTTTTACCTCGGCACCCATAAAGGTGGTTTTGTTACATTTTTTTGTCTTTAGGCTATTGTATTTGTGTAACCCTCTATGAGATTGACTTGTGTTTGAGCTTATTGTAACGGCAATTTAATACTCTTTAATAATCTGAAGAGAGGGGAAAAAATCACTTTTTATTTAACTAATACAGCACGTTAAAGCATAACTAGTCAGGGTGGTTAAGGAAGTGGAGGAGGAGGAAGTGGAGGAGGAGGAGGAGGAGACAATTGTCTCATATATGGATGAAAATGGACCGTTGTCCTGTAATAGAGCTTTCTAATTCTTAGTCTTATGTCAGTTAGTTCTAAATGATACAAGAATGTTTTACATTATTTGTCTAAAGTATCAATTAAATGAGCTAATTAACTAAAATCTGATTAACGAAGTAGGATGAACCATGTGCATATAGGCATAAATCCGTTTTTGTCAAGGTTTCAATATTTTAACTTGCAGGAAAATTGGAAAGAGTTATCAAGGCTCTGATTTTGATGTAAAAGCAATTATCCCTATTAAGCGCCCAGGGTGGTTAGCAAAGTCATTTTGGGTGGGCGCTTATTATATTACCTTTTTTTAAACTCATTTATCGTTGAGACTATCGAATTTGGCAAGGTTGCGAAGACATTTTTTTCGTTAAACATACCAATAATGTTTTAGCTCATAGAAAAGAAGAAAAAAAGTATAATTTTTCAATCACATTCCATGAATAGTTGTAAAAGACAAATCGCTAACGATTTGTTACAATTTTGTTCAAAAACTGCGTAAAAAAAAAAAAATAGCCTAAAATGCCATCAATATGTATCTGATTTTCATGTGGGCGGCCATCTTTGCTTTTCATTTGTATTTGCATAATTTAGCTATTTTTCCAGTATTCAAAATTTCGTATTTAACCACCCTGTATATATATTTCATAAGCTGACCAATTAATATTGTATATGGCTGGATGGGTAATTTACTCCATTACAACCAAAACTTGCATAGTTTTTAAGTATATAGGTCCTGCATTTAGACAATGGAAGAAAAAAAGAAAATCATCATTTTGTATATATATTTTAATTGTTACACCTTGTATAATGTTAAGGTCACCCTGTATATTTGATTTCAAGTTACCACATTTTCAATCCTTAGATTATAAGCTTTCTAAATATATATATATGGTTTCATACACTTTAGATGTAAACATCACTGTACATATCAACGCTATATTCCAACGCGTTGTAGTGTTAATTCACTCAAGTTGCTATATAATGTCCATCTTATTTTTGGCTATTATGGGTTAAATACCTAGTATGCCGTCATATTACAACTAAAGTGCTCAACAAAAGAAAGTCATACACTTTGTTTAGGTCATTTAAAGTAATTATTGTTTTACCAAACAGGCTAGATAGACAGTGGATGAATCTTTTTGGCACATTTTGATACTAAACATAACACCTAACAACAAAGATTAACCACGATTAGCGCCATTTAAAGAAACTTAGTCACTTTTCAAAAGTCACATTATCAATACACTACCCGGGAGGAAAATGGGTGCGTGTGAAGTTTACCCCGTGTGTGACGCTGTTATATCCAGGATTGACCAGGCAATCGATCACACAGTGCAGCCGTGCATCTATGCTGCGTTGGGTCGTACACTTAGGGCGTGTTCACACTATAGCTAATTTTCTCCACGACCCGGGTCGGACCCGGGTCGAACCCGGGTTGAAGTCTGGTGTGAACAGAAAAATAGGCTAAAAAAACCGACCCGGGTCGAAAATTACAACCCTGCGAAAGTGAAGGGTAGAACCCGCATCGACTGTAGTGTGAACAGAAATCGCTGTTTCGACCCGGGTTGCTGGAAGTGAAAAGAATGTTAATGGTTGCCCGCTTTATTCCTGCCATCTATTCGGCCTCTGGCACGTTGTCGCTGATGTTTTCGACGGTATTTCATTACCAGCCACTGTTGCTTGTTGTTTATACCCGCCATGATGAGCAAGCTAGGTCATTGGTCATTGATACAAGAATTTTAACTTCCGGGTTCAATAAACCCATTGCCAATGCGGATACATGATGATGATGATGATATTATTATGATATTATTGTTTTTTAAATTCTATTATTGTATATCTTACATTTTTAATGTAGTTTTGTAATTTTTAATATTATGCCAATTCAGCCGGATGGCTGCGATGACAATAAACTATACCATGAATAATAATATAATAAATACAACTTCAACACATACATAGCGCTAGTGTGAACAGAAAAGGAAATATCGATCAATCCGGGTTCGACCCGGGTCCGACCCGGGTTGAGGAAAAAGCTATAGTGTGAACACGCCCTTAGTGAGCGGGATATTTGATTCTGAACATGAAGTGCATTACATTAAACTGCTTGGAATTTGTTCAAGCCTTAGGGATACACTTTCAGGCGCGTACGAAGGGGGGGGGGGGGGTGTTTTGGGTGTGAAACACCCCCCTTGGGTCTGTCCTAAAAAAATAAAAAGGGGAAAGGAGAGGAAAAGAGAAGGAAAAGGAGAAGGAGAAGGAAAAAGAGAAGGGGGAGAGAGGGGACAGCGGAGACAGGGGAGAGGCAGTGACGTAACCAGAGGGGGTCGAGGGGGGGGGGGCGATCGCCCCTCCAGTAATGACTGTATGTCGGTTGTGATTGGCATTTTGCAACATTTTTGGCAACATTTTAGCGCAGCTACGCGCGCATGTCTCAAAAATGGAATATTTTGGGAGAGGGAGCAGGGAAAAAGTAAGAGAAAAGACTAGTACCGATGGGGGGGGGGGGGGGGGGGGGTGTTTTCTACAGGTTTTAAAATTATAGTGGCCCTCAAACCATGCCAAATATTCTAAATACTATGTTGGACCAATTTAAGTGTTAGAAATATCAATTTGTGCGTACATCGCACGCATTAGTTTCAATGTTTCATTATACAAGCTTGACAAGATGGCTTCAGGATAGCTTTCCATGACCATTTTAGTCCAAGAAGTTAAAAATTTTGCGCGCTCCGCGCGGATATTTTAGGCAGGTTTTAACATTATATTGGCCCTCAGACCCACCAAATATTCTAAATATGTGGGGGATGTTAAAAACATCATACTGGACCAAAGTTGTAATGCAAAAATCACACCAAAAATGCTAAATACTAGGTGGGGGACGTTATTATCATACTGGACCATAATGTTAAAAATGCAATTTTTGTATTATTTAAGCGTAACAAGGTGGCTTCAGAACAGTTTTCCATGACCAATTTTAATTCAAAAACTCAAAAAAATTGTGCGCTCCGCGCGAATACAGGTTTTAACATCATTATGACCCTCAAACCACACCAATAATTATAAATATTATGTGGGGGACGATATTATCATACTGGACCATTAGTGTTAGAAATGCAATTTTTGGCGAGCTCCGCGCGCGTATTGGTTTCAATATTTCATTTTTCAAGCTTAACAAGATGGCTTCAGGACAGTTTTTCATTACCCTTTTAGTTCAAAAACTCCAAATTTGGTGCGTTTTCTAGAGATTTTGATATTATAATGGCCCTCAAACTATACCAAATTTTCTATACTAAATATTATGTGGGGGACGTTAAAAACGTCATACGTTACTTTTAATGTTAAAATCACAATTTTTGCGCGCGTATAAGGTTCAACTTTTAAATATTTAAGACCAACAAGATGGCTTCAGGGTTTTTGTTGGCCTCCCATCAAAACAGTCCTGGATACGCCATTGCCCTCAGTGAGGGTTACAACGGCGGGGAGAGCTAGGGTTCAAAGGGTTAACCACATATTAAACACCCCCTAAGAAACAAGAGAATAGGAAGAGAAAAGACAGGATAAAAATGAAACAGAGAAAAATAGATAAACTTAAAGGTACAAAATTGAAATGAGTATTAGGCATCGATGCTTTTTCTGTCCGTCTGTTAAACTTGAAAGGGAGAATAACACGTGTCATGTGACACACATTAAACCAATGAGATCGCCGGTAAAACCAGCTTGTTTTTGATGTTTTTAGGGTTGAAACTCAGTCAGTATTAAGATTTGGTGTTAACACATGAGTTACTGGTGAGAAATTGCAACGTTGAACTAAGAATAAACCTGCAATAAGTGTTCAAAAATATGCAAGGAAATGCGTTCTTTTCAACCGTGAATTTCAAAAAAATTCTGGCGTCGAGAGGGGATACCCCCCTCGAACTCCCCCCCCCCCCGGGACACGCAAGCGTGTCCCGGCCAGCGCTTCGCGCAGGCATGGATAGTGAAATAATTATATAAATATTTCTAAAACACCCCCTTCTGAATTTTACCATTTTTGGCGGCCATTATGGCGGCCATCTTGGATTTAGGTGTGTTAACAAAGCAAAACTTCTAGATATGAGTGTCTAGTGGTCTAATACATACATCCCACTATTACAACTATACTTTCACCATACAATTTGATTGCTATATGTAATTTTATGAGATTTGACCTGTTTTGGCGGGCATTTTGGACGCCATCTTGGATATCTGGAGAGCATCACATTTTTTCACTGTTAACATCTAAAATGTGTTTAAGGACCCTAAAAGACACCTAAAAAGTTGGTTTGGTTTAGTACTGGGGCACCCCCTGTACATACCCGACTAATATACGAAATCAAATGTTGCCGAACTGTGAACTTTCTGGCAACAAGAGTAGAAGTATAGGCCCTATATTACCACCTGCTTTACTTAACGGGTATCTATGGAAGTCCCTGGAACATCTGGTATATACTAAGTCCAATTTGTCGTAATAAAATGGCTTCAGTATCAAAATGAATGTCATTATTTGTAACAAACGAAATATTGTAATTTTTCCAAAATGCGTCATTATCTGGCAACACTGCCGTTAAAGTATATAATACCCCAAGCTGTTTTCATCGGATATGAGTAGGGTAAAGTCATCTCTCCCTCCTCCTATGAGGACAATATCCTGAGTGCCCTTGCAAGTAGTTTTTACGAGATGCAAAGATTGGCTAAAATATCAATTTTCTTAGTCAAAACTAGCAGTGTTGCCAGGTCAGAAAATACATCAAAACATTTTATTTTATTTTTTTGTGTGTCTAAAGTATAAAGATGTGTCTTTAATTTATCAAGTAATAGCTACTTTTGAAAAGAAATCTTGCATATTGCTGCAATAAGATAACGAATGTGCGGTAAATTTCGACTATTTTTAACTGATATTGACCAACAAATGGCTAAAATCTAAATTGGGCTGTTGCCATGGCAACGAGTAAAAGAGTAACAAACTAATCTCGTTTTTCTGATATGCTACCAAAGTACTTCAACCTGGCCAGGAAAAAATAAATAAAAAAATCGGCGAGCTTTGCCACCCGTACTCGATATTTACCTGAGATGACTCTTAATATACTGTACCTTGAATTGAAGCCAAATTAGCCGATTTATGCTTCATTTCAATGTGAGTGTTCACTGCTGTACAGCTTTCACAACTGACTGGATTTTAGCCTCCAAAAGGACCTCCTCTTTTTTTCTTACGTGCAGAATTCAATATAAAATATTAGTTATAAGTGATTTATATTTTCTCTATTCACTGTTAATATTAAACGTCAAGTGGCACGGATAATTGTTACACGCATGGATTAAGTATCATATTTAGACATGGATGTACTTAAAAATGCATGATTTGTCAAAAATACTAAGTGTAATGTAACAATTGCAATTGTGCGCATGATTGATGGCTGTAAATAAGGAATCATCTGCAGCGAGAGATCAAGGGCGTTTTATGTTTATCGTGCTCATAATCAACTAATACTAAACACATACGGCAAAAGGCATTGTTGCTTTATACCGGGAGAATACCAGGCAGATATTTTGCTGTGCTGTAGCAGGTTTATGCCTATATAATCATGCCACTGAAAACGATTTCAAACGGGAATATATTCCACGACAGGTACAGCTCAACATCTGGCGTAAGTCAACAAAGAGAGGCGACGCCAAAAGTAAACAAACCAGCGTCCCCAAAACCAAGTTTTTTTTGTAGATTCTCGTTACGAACTAGCATACGCGCAATTCTACCGATGGCGCTATGGAGTACATACCTATCATTGGGTGCAATCATGTTTAAAGCCGTAGAGGATCAAGCAGCAGCGGAAAGGAGGGAAAATGTATCAGAAATGCAACGGACTCTACCGAAAAGCTTGGAAAATCTTGTTGATTTTTTACTCAACAATTGCTCATCAAATGCCTCCACTGAAATAGAACTGGTCAAGGATGTATCTGTCCGTTTGGAGGATCTCCTGAAGGAGGCCGAGTTTGGGCAAGGTGCAAAACCATGGGATTTATTCCCCTCCTTCTTTTTTTGCTTGACAGCCGTGTCAACCATTGGTGAGTATCTTATTTTAATCTTTTCCCCATAGACTAAGTATTACAGTCCATGTGGTGGGTGGTATCCATGCACATAAAAATTAAGCACAACATGTCATTCTGGTGGAACACCGACATTTAGCCATCAGTTGAGTATTCACCTTTAACACCAGAAATACACAGGACTGATGGTTAGGGAAAGTGTACTTTAGGTCCCAGATACTGAAATGTACTAATACTAGAACACCCCAGTATCGCTCGATCCTGGTACAAAGTCAGTATTGCAGTATCAGTAAAAGCACATACAGGGTGAGTCAAAAAAAAAGTGTACTCTGATTGA
Organism: Ophiura sarsii; assembly: GCA_035610835.1. Lineage (NCBI taxonomy): Eukaryota > Metazoa > Echinodermata > Ophiuroidea > Amphilepidida > Ophiuridae > Ophiura > Ophiura sarsii. The sequence continues at coordinate 57,733,089 of CM069448.1, forward strand.
AAAGAAGAAAAATATCTGACCACAAAATTAAGGCAACCAATAATTTAATCAATTACGCCATTTATCTGCTATCATCAGCAAAAAGAATCACAGCAATATATGGTACCGTTTTGTAGATGTGAATATTTCTGTAAAATAACTGAATTTTGAAACTCAATGAGCGCTTAATACTGTGTACTAGGATTAACATGTAAAGGATTAAACAGGCTATTTATAAAACCAATTACATAAATAATAGCCTTGTTCAGAATTTCTCCTCATTATTTAACATGAAATAAAGATAAAATATTATCACCACTTGTGAGTTAAAGTAATTGCAAGGATTCAAAAATGATCCATAGATTTCTTAAACATGATAAACAAGACGAGGACGTGGAATAAAAAATGGCCAAATGAGTGACTATCTGATATTGTATAAAATATACAATAAAGTATTTTGATAAAAAATGATATTGCACCTATTTCATAAATTTAGGTGCAATTACATAAATAATAGCCTTGTTCAGAATTTCTCCTCATTATTTAACATGAAATAAAGATAAAATATTATCACCACTTGTGAGTTAAAGTAATTGCAAGGATTCAAAAATGATCCATAGATTTCTTAAACATGATAAACAAGACGAGGACGTGGAATAAAAAATGGCCAAATGAGTGACTATCTGATATTGTATAAAATATACAATAAAGTATTTTGATAAAAAATGATATTGCACCTATTTCATAAATTTTGTCCTCGATACAGTTAAAACATACGGTCAAAATATCGATGTCCACAGTAAGACTAGTAATGTAAAAGTCTCTCTCTATTTCTCTACATGGACATTCATTCTTGAAGACAGTTTGTTTTCAGGTAAGTCCAGCAATAGGCAAATTATCAAGCAGCTCTTCCTTCTACGTGACCACCATTATTGTTAATACAAAGTCTTGCTCTGGTCTTCATATGCTGTTGATGTTGAATCCATTTCGACGCAATTCTCTACATGCATTGTCAATACGTTGCCGTAGTACTTGAAGACTTTAGAACCTTTTGTCAGGACTGTAATTTGTTATTGCTAAATATTGAATTTGAGCCTTCGAAGATGGTACCTTGTTCGGATCTAAAAATGGCAACTTTTATTCAAATACGAGTAAAATGAGTTTCTCTTAACCAATTTTAACCAAATACAATTCTTATTAAAGCTAATTAATAGGTCTTGTTTTTACAATAAAAATGATTTGGGTGACAAATGCTCATATTTGTTTTAAAATTCCTGCAAGTTGAGTACACTTTGTTTTGACTCACCATGTATCCAGTATTGACCGATACTGGAACAAAATAATGTACCAGTATTGGTCGTTACCAGTATCGCCCGATAATGGATCAAAATATCGATTGTTCACCAAAATACATTCTTTCAACATAAAATTATGAATGATGTAACATTATCCACGCTAACCGAACCCGCCTTTATGAGGCACATCTACATGAAATATTTTACTTTGTCAATATCGTGGTTACCTTCATAACGAATTTTAAAGCTCTACAGCCTTTATTAAAATAATGATACTGTACATGTAGAATATCTTCAGCTCCCTTCCACTTTTTCCACCAGACATCCAGAAAGAATATTGAATTAACAATTAACCTAATCCTTATCATCTTATCATCAATCATTCTCTCACTGGGGGGTTGATGTTGCTGCTGTCTCCCTTGTTTACTGTCGTGCTAAAACGCTCAAATAAAGCGTCAAATTACTAAGGGGTATTGCACTACCACTGTACGAGCGTTGCCATGTTGTCAATAATGTTTCCAATGTTATGAAATGCATTAGACGTAATTACAAGTTATGGTTTGCTGCACAATCCAATTTGGTTTTCTAAAACAAGAATTACTATGACTACCAAGAATGCTATTAGAATTATTTTAATTTAATATGTTCTGTGAAATAAGAGAAAATAGTATCCCTATAATGAAAGGCTTGGACGGGTCCGTGTATATAACCGGACAATCGTTTTTCGTTATTTCGTTTTCAACACGGTAAGCAAAAAACACAAATAGGATCATTTTCCGTTTGACTGTCACAGTAGGAAAAAACAAACAAGAGAAAAACTAGCATTTTTAAGGTTCGTTTTTATTCATCTATTTTCAACTAAGGAAAACTAAAAAGATCAACCACATTCGGTTTTTTCAATCTTAATAAAGTGTAAAAATCAATCAGAAGAAAAATAAATAAATACATATATTCGTTTTTCTTAATCCGTTTCATATAAGAAAAACGAAATAAACAAGTGTATTCGGGTTTTTTCATTCTTCAACCAGAATTGTAACCAAAAGGCAATAAAAAAACCTAATTTGATCTTGTTTCAAACATTCGTTTTTCTTGATACATTTTGAAACATGAGAAAAAAAATTGCCATGTATGTTAATGATTCGTTTTACTAACACAAATACAAAAAACAAACAGTAGAAAAATGTAAGTTTGTAACATTCGTATTTATCCCTTCATTTTCAACTTAGAACAATTCAAATATCAACCTTATTCGTTTTTCTTCTCTTCACCAAAAGTGAAAAAATCAGTCCAAAAATATAGATATATTCGTTTTTCTTAATACGTACAATCGTTTTTCGTTCTACAATAATTTGATATATTCGTTTTTCTTAATACGTACAATCGGTTTTTTCGTTTGTGTTTTTTGCTTACCGTGTTGAAAACGAAATAACGAAAAACGATTGTCCGGTTATATACATTTTTCTACTGTTTGTTTTTTGTATTTGTGTTAGTAAAACGAATCATTAACATACATGGCAATTTTATTTTTTCTTGTTTCAAAATGTATCAAGAAAAACGAATGTTTGAAACAAGATCAAATTAGGTTTTTCTATTGCCTTTTGGTTACAATTCTGGTTGATGAACGAAAAACGATAGTAGAATAAAAACGAACGTTAAAAATTCTAGTTTTTCTCTTGTTTATTTTTTCTACTGTGACAGTCAAACGGAAAATGATCCAATTTGTGTTTTTTGCTTACCGTGTTGAAAACGAAATAACGAAAAACGATTGTCCGGTTATATACACGGACCTGGATGGCTTGTTCAGCGCATACTATGCTTTTATCATGGGCAATGGAATAAAGGGACTATAAACGGTCTACTGGTCCGTGTATATAACCGGACAATCGTTTTTCGTTATTTCGTTTTCAACACGGTAAGCAAAAAACAGAAATAGGTTCATTTTCCGTTTGACTGTCAGAGTAGAAAAAACAAACAAGAGAAAAACTAGAATTTTTAATATTCGTTTTTATTACTCTATTTTCAACTAAGGAAAACTAAAAAGATCAACCACATTCGTTTTTCTTTCTCTAAATAAAGTGTAAAAATCAATCAGAAGAAAAATAAATCAATACAAATATTCGTTTTTCTTATCCATTTTCATATAAGAAAAACGAAATAAACAAGTGTATTCGTTTTTCATTCTTCAACCAGAATTGTAACCAAAGGGCAATAGAAAAACCTAATTTGATCTTGTTTCAAACATTCGTTTTTCTTAATACAAAAAACAAACAGTAGCAAAAATGTAAGTTTGACACATTCGTTTTTATAACTTCATTTGCAAACAAGAAAAACAATATGAGTCAACTACATTCGTTTTTCGCTTCTTAAACACTTGTATGGTAAGTAAGCAAGAGAAAAACCTAAATTTTAAGAGTTAGTTTTTCTAACTTTATTTTTAAAGCAAGAAAAACAAAAAGATTACTGCATTCGTTTTTCTTCTAATTCGATCAAGAACAAAATAACAAACACTACAAAAAATGTTTTGGGACTTTAATACAATCAGGCGTTTTTCTCAACCCATTTTCAATCAAGAAAAATGAAAAGGTCATTTAAACTTTGTTTTTCATATTTCATTTTGCATCTAGGTAAATCAGAACAGGATATGTGTGGTCATTTTTTTTTCTCAACTCTAATTTCTCAAAGGTTTATAATGAAAACAATTTATTTGATTAATTTTGTTTTTGTAACATTCGTATTTATCCCTTCATTTTCAACTTAGAATAACTCAAAATATCAACCTTATTCGTCTTTCTTTCCAGCAAAAGTGGAAAAATCAGTCAAAAAAGTTGATATATTCGTTTATCTTAATACGTACAATCGTTTTACATTCTACAATGATTTAATACATTCGTTTTTCTTAATACGTACAATCGTTTTACATTCTACAATGATTTGATATATTCGTTTTTCTTAATACGTACAACCGTTTTTCGTTCTACAATAATCTGATATTCGTTTTTCTTAATACGTACGATCGTTTTTCGTTCTACAATGATTTGATATTCGTTTTTCTTAATACGTACAATCGTTTTCGTTCTACAATGATTTGATATTCGTTTTTCTTAATACGTACAATCGTTTTACATTCTACAATGATTTGATATATTCGTTTTTCTTAATACGTACAATCGTTTTTCGTTCTACAATGATAAGATAAGATAAACGAATATATCAACTTTTTGACTGATTTTCCCACTTTTCCTGGAGAGAAGAAAAACGAATAAGGTTGATATTTTGAGTTATTCTAAGTTGAAAATGAAGGGATAAATACGAATGTTACAAAAACAAAATTAATCAAATAAATTGTTTTCATTATAAACCTTTGAGAAATTAGAGTCGAAAAAAAGAAAAATGACCACACATATCCTGTTCTGATTTACCTAGATGCAAAATGAAATATGAAAAACAAAATTTAAATGACCTTTTCATTTTTCTTGATTGAAAATGGGTTGAGAAAAACGCCTGATTGTATTAAGTCCCAAAACATTTTTTGTAGTGTTTGTTATGTTGATCTTGATCGAATTAGAAGAAAAACGAATGCAGTAATCTTTTTGTTTTTCTTGTTTTGAAAATAAAGTTAGAAAAACTAACTCTTAAAATTTAGGTTTTTCTCTTGCTTACTTACCATACAAGTGTTTGAGAAACGAAAAACGAACGTAGTTGACTCATATTGTTTTTCTTGTTTGCAAATGAAGTTATAAAAACGAATGTGTCAAACTTACATTTTTCTACTGTTTGATTTTTGTATTAAGAAAAACGAATGTTTGAAACAAGATCAAATTAGGTTTTTCTATTGCCCTTTGGTTACAATTCTGGTTGAAGAATGAAAAACGAATACACTTGTTCATTTCGTTTTTCTTATATGAAAATGGATAAGAAAAACGAATATTTGTATTTATTTATTTTTCTTCTGATTGATTTTTACACTTTATTTAGAGAAAGAAAAACGAATGTGGTTGATCTTTTTAGTTTTCCTTAGTTGAAAATAGAGTAATAAAAACGAACATTAAAAGTTCTAGTTTTTCTTTTGTTGGTTTTTTCTACTCTGACAGTCAAACGGAAAATGAAGCTATTTCTGTTTTTTGCTTACCGTGTTGAAAACGAAATAACGAAAAACGATTGTCCGGTTATATACACGGACCTCTATTGTATCGCTAATACAGACTGTTCCAAAATGATTAGTACCCATCGATGCCAAATGTTCCTTAATTGTTTTCATCATCAAAATCAATGGGATTAGGTCCTGTGGGGTTTTTTCATCAGAATTTTAGATCATATGAATATCGGATTTGGTTCCTTTCTATTTTAACTGTTAGTCATGGTTGTACATATCATTGAAAATTCTTAACTTTAATTCAGTTCGAAGGATATACGTGATTTGTTAATAAAATAGCGTTCTAGTGTAATAAGTCATTACTTCATGAATGTTAAATCGTGATAGCTGCGTACCTAGTCGGTCCGTGTATATAACCGGACAATCGTTTTTCGTTATTTCGTTTTCAACACGATAAGCAAAAAAACCAAATAGGATCATTTTCCGTTTGACTGTCGCGGTAGAAAAAACAAACAAGAGAAAAACTAGAATTTTTAACGTTCGTTTTTATTCCTCTATTTTCAACTAAGGAAAACTAAAAAGATCAACCACATTCGTTTTTCTTTCTCTAAATAAAGTGTAAAAATAAATCAGAAGAAAAATAAATAAATACAAATATTCGTTTTTCTTATCCGTTTTCATATAAGAAAAACGAAATAAACAAGTGTATTCGTTTTTCATTCTTCAACCAGAATTGTAACCAAAGGGCAATAGAAAAACCTAATTTGATCTTGTTTCAAACATTCGTTTTTCTTAATACAAAAAACAAACAGTAGAAAAATGTAAGTTTGACACATTCGTTTTTATAACTTCATTTGCAAACAAGAAAAACAATATGAGTCAACTACGTTCGTTTTTCGTTTCTTAAACACTTGTATGGTAAGTAAGCAAGAGAAAAACCTAAATTTTAAGAGTTAGTTTTTCTAACTTTATTTTCAAAACAAGAAAAACAAAAAGATTACTGCATTCATTTTTCTTCTAATTCGATCAAGAACAAAATAACAAACACTACAAAAAATGTTTTGGGACTTTAATACAATCAGGCGTTTTTCTCAACCCATTTTCAATCAAGAAAAATGAAAAGGTCATTTAAACTTTGTTTTTCATATTTCATTTTGCATCTAGGTAAATCAGAACAGGATATGTGTGGTCATTTTTCTTTTCTTTTTCGACTCTAATTTCTCAAAGGTTTATAATGAAAACAATTTATTTGATTAATTTTGTTCTCCAGCAAAAGTGGAAAAATCAGTCAAAAGAAATTGATACATTCGTTTTTCTTAATACGTACAATCGTTTTTCGTTCTACAAAATTTTGATATTGTACGTATTAAGAAAAAACGAATATATCAAATCATTGTAGAATGTAAAACGATTGTACGTATTAAGAAAAACGAATGTATCAAATCATTGTAGAATGTAAAACGATTGTACGTATTAAGAAAAACGAATATATCAAATCATTGTAGAACGAAAAACGATTGTACGTATTAAGAAAAACGAATGTATTAATCATTGTAGAATGTAAAACGATTGTACGTATTAAGAAAAACGAATATATCAAATCATTGTAGAATGTAAAACGATTGTACGTATTAAGAAAAACGAATATATCAAATCATTGTAGAATGTAAAACGATTGTACGTATTAAGAAAAACGAATGTATTAATCATTGTAGAATGTAAAACGATTGTACGTATTAATAAAAACGAATATCAAATCATTGTAGAATGTAAAACGATTGTACGTATTAAGAAAAACGAATATATCAAATCATTGTAGAATGTAAAACGATTGTACGTATTAAGAAAAACGAATATATCAGATTATTGTAGAATGTAAAACGATCGTACGTATTAATAAAAACGAATACGGTATATCAAATCATTGTAGAACGAAAAACGATTGTCCGTATTAAGATAAACGAATATATCAACTTTTTTGACTGATTTTCCCACTTTTGCTGGAGAGAAGAAAAACGAATAAGGTTGATATTTTGAGTTATTCTAAGTTGAAAATGAAGGGATAAATACGAATGTTACAAAAACAAAATTAATCAAATAAATTGTTTTCATTATAAACCTTTGAGAAATTAGAGTCGAAAAAAAAAGAAAAATGACCACACATATCCTGTTCTGATTTACCTAGATGCAAAATGAAATATGAAAAACAAACTTTTAAATTACCTTTACGTTTTTCTTGATTGAAAATGGGTTAGAAAAACGCCTGATTGTATTAAAGTCCCAAAACTATTTTTATAGTGTTTGTTATTTTGTTCTTGATCGAATTAAAAGAAAAACGAATGCAGTAATATTTTTGTTTTTCTTGTTTTGAAAATAAAGTTAGAAAAACTAACTCTTAAAATTTAGGTTTTTCTCTTGCTTACTTACCATACAAGTGTTTAAGAAACGAAAAACGAACGTAGTTGACTCATATTGTTTTTCTTGTTTGCAAATGAAGTTATAAAAACGAATGTGTCAAACTTACATTTTTCTACTGTTTGTTTTTTGTATTAAGAAAAACGAATGTTTGAAACAAGATCAAATTAGGTTTTTCTATTGCCCTTTGGTTACAATTCTGGTTGAAGAATGAAAAACGAATACACTTGTTTATTTCGTTTTTCTTATATGAAAATGGATAAGAAAAACGAATATTTGTATTTATTTATTTTTCTTCTGATTGATTTTTACACTTAATTTAGAGAAAGAAAAACGAATGTGGTTGATCTTTTTAGTTTTCCTTAGTTGAAAATAGAGTAATAAAAACGAACATTAAAAATTCTAGTTTTTCTCTTGTTTGTTTTTTCTACTCTGACAGTCAAACGGAAAATGAACCTATTTGTGTTTTTTGCTTACCGTGTTGAAAACGAAATAACGAAAAACGATTGTCCGGTTATATACACGGACCGTTATCAATTATATTGGTGCCTTGATCAGGTCTGGTGAGTATGCAGATGCTAGCCAGACCTGATCAAGGCACCATTATAATTCAGGCTACAACGAACACTTTATCTTACATATACTTTAACAAAAACGATCATAATAGAACAATCATGTCATCCTTTGTATTTCTTTGTTCCAATCATACTGCAGAGCATGTTATAATCTGGTAACTGTAACTAGCCACTTGAATTGTATTGGTGTTTCTAGATTGACCACTGTATTCCTTCCTCACACTTCATTGCACAGCCTGTTATTTTTCCACTTGAATCTTGATAGATGCTTCAAAGTGTCGCCATGAATTCAACTTTTTCGACTGCTGAAAACCTGGATGTTTGCCAATTAACTTAAGGTTTCTCGATCGAAAAAGAATTTTAATCGATAACAAAACTGAGAATCTCGATTGAAAACCTGGATTATTGAAAAAACCTGGCTTTTGACTACATTATAATCAGTCACACGATTTTAAATCGAAATAAGTGTGGGTGGGGGAGGGTAGAGTTAGGGTTAAAACACTTTCCACGCGGCTATTACTTACCCTATATACAAAACAGATGTTTCCCGAATTTTAAAGTCTACCTCGAGGATTACTGAACCAATACTAAACATGTTGTACTTACTTCAATGCATTACACATGGTGATTCCAAATATGGTATTTAAATTTGAAATTCAATTATTTTGACATTTTTGAAACATATTGTGAACTTTTGGAATGTCGTCAGCAGAACGACTGCCGCGTGGAAAGGGTTAATGTTCTACTCTATTCATTCAGTAACATAGGACTTTTTTATTAGCAGATGCAATGGTCGTTCTTAACACTTTCCACGCGGCAGGCAGCTGCAGACGACATTCCAACATTTCACAAAATGTTTCAATAATGTTAAAGTTATTGAATTTCACTACCATATTTGGAATCACCATGAGAAATGCATTGAATAAAGTACAAACATGCCTAATATTGGGATAGTAATCATTGCGATAGACTTTGAAAATTGTGAAAGATTTCTGACAAATCTGTTGTGTGTATGGTAGAAATAATAGCCGCGTGGAAAATGTTAATGTTCTCATTAAACATGTCGAATAATGCTGATCCGGGTCAGCACCTGATGAGGTACATTGTATACTCAGCGTTTCAGTCCAAGGACAAGGCCAACTCATTCTCATCAAGGATATTGTTTCTTTCGTTTGAGTACATAAATAACAATGAAATTTGAACGAGATAGTACAGAGATACAGCCTTGCTGCACATGTTTTATTCGTTATGTTGGTCAAAATCCAACACACTCAATTCAAAAGGAAATGGCAATTGCAATCATATTCGGACAGATACTGTTTGTCAATGCATTCAGAAGCTAACATGATATGCTATTGAAACGCAAACCATGGAATTTTTTTGCCAAATTTACACTATGCCTATAAAATACAAAATATATGTTAAATTATATCAAATATAAACACTTTTTATTTGGTAGTTTCTTGCTTATGCGATCGTCAGGCAAACTAAATGTTTTCCTTTTATTTAATTTTATATAAAGCTCTACTGAACATGGTATTGAGCACTATCCGCTATTATATTGATAATCTCGTTCTAATTAAAAATATTTTTAAACAGGTTCGCCGTCGTAGATAGAAAAGAGATAAATTGGAAAAACGATCTCGCCCGGGAATCGAACCCAGGACATCATGCTTACAGCGCATGTGCCTCCTTATCCATTGAGCCACAAGATTCCCGGGCGAGATCGTTTTTCCAATTTGTTTCTTTTCTATCTACGACGACGAACTTGTTTACAAATATTTTTAATGTGTTAATAATACCGTCGTGAATGCCTATTATTTCTTTGTAAAATATATTAAGGTTAAATTATTAGCTTATCTGTTATACTCAAATTCAACGTCAAATTAATTATAGATTGTTTTACTCTTAAAACTACCAACGCAAGTGGTTTATTTTCCATCAACATTTTTTTCCTGGCGAAGCAGATCTTATTGTGCATTCGAGCAGATGTTCATGCTTAGTAAGCACCTGGCAAATAGACAAGAGATACAGTAAAGGCCAATTTTTGCGTTAGGTGTTTTTCGTGTATTACAACTATGGCAAAAATGCGCACGATTTGCTGAATTTGTGGACCGAGGTAGCAAATATTTATGTAACATCATTAAGAACGTAAGGACACAATGTAGGTTTGCCATTTCCAGCGGACACAAGCAACACAACCCAGCGCTTTTTAGCTGTATCAACACTGAACAAAAGACAATAAAAATAAGAACGTATTTTACCACACATTTTATTTTCGATGTTTTACGTTACGCGAAATACATAATTTACAGTGACAATTTAAGGTTTTACAATACTTTATGTGCATATTAATCTGTATTAAGGTAATGGTCTACCATGTAATGGCTCAAAATAGGCTATTTGAAAAGTATGCCTATAAAAAGCAGCTAACCTTTTTCTTTCTTTTGCTTTTTATTTCACACAAATCGGAGCTGCGGTTTAAAAGTTACGGCAAATCAAAGTCGAAACTCTTATCCAATTCTCGCAAATAGTGGTATAACATATCTTAACATATCTTATGTATTTCTTTGTTTTTCAACCAGTGATATCTAACGTATATTCCTTTAAAAAATTCATAACTTAAAATATAAAGGAGCTATTGCCATGAAAATACCACCAACAATTGTGATAATTCAAATTGCAAATTTGAGTATGGTATTAAAAATGTAAATGTTGTACCTAATTTGCATAATAATTAAAAACAGTGTTTCTAGACTTCAAACGCCGTTTTCGCAAAATGGTCATATTGATAATCCCCGGGGTCTTTTCTCAAGAACGGAAGCATGTAGAAAGCTGTAATTTTGAATGGAGCTAGAAAAAACAATTCTACAGTGCGTAGCATAGCCTTTTTTGCAATTTTGTTCTTGTTTTAATTTTTATAGCCAATTTTATTTTGAAAAATGCTCATTTTTGGTTAAAAAAATGATTTTTTTAAAAACATTTTTCGTCAACATATATGCAATTTTAAGAATTTGGGACACAAATTTGAAAAAAGGGCTATGCTACCCAAATATTTATGTGTGTAAGCATATTTCTAGTAAAAAACAAAAACAACGACAAATGTTTGCGTTCTTTCAGGAGTACCCCGGGATAAATTAAGCGTTAACATCCAAGATGGCCGCCATTATTATGCAAATTAGATAAATTTTGATTTTTTTTCTCTGTCAATCATGGTCAAGAGTGTTAATATATCCAAAGATGAGCTTTGTAGGACTTAAAATAAAGAAAAAGTGTTTTATGGTAGCCCATGACCTTAAGCTTTGAAATGCATGATCTTTAGATTTCACACCACTAAAGTATAGGCTCCCTACACTTTTAAATGTTAAAGGATGTTACAAAACGTCGATTTTCTCGCTTAAAAAAGTGACTGGATTCACATTTGTCTTCGATTTCATGATTTGTGATCATTGAAGTACAACATTTATAAAGGGTAGTCCTGAAAATTCTGAGAAATGAACACCCGAGTTTGGACAGCTGGTGGATCGCTCTCATTTATCATCCAACAATTGAGCAGTGCTGACAGAACATGCACGATCAAAATAACCCCAAAACCTACAAAAAAGGACTGACAAGTTCTCTTTTTGCACTTACATGTAGGTAATAGATATTAGTCCTAAAATCAGGACTATATTCCAACTTCAATCATTGGGGGCAATATGTACCTTTCCTGATTACTTATGATTATGATTGCGCCACAGGCTTCTAAATATAGAGAAAATCCGATTGTCGTCGGCAAGGACTACAATCATTTAGTGGTGTAGAATCTATAGAAATAATAAAGTATTGTACCCAAGTTATAAAGAATTACGCTTCTTGCTACTGTTGTTTTGAAAAAACATCGGTTGGCAATGTTGTAAGCTATTAATTACAATGCAATAAAATGGAGCCAGTAGACACTGGGGACAGAAACAACACGGGTAATTTTGTATTTTATGATGAAAGTAAGGCATGTTGCCGAGTAATATCTATTGTATCTTTGGAGAATTTTAACCGTCTCCTTGACCTTGATATCCAACGCTCTAGTGGATAATGTCTGTAATTGAAGTATACATTATATACATTAATAAATAATATTGTCGGCCTATATTTACGGAATAGGTGTTTTTTCAAAGTAATGATATCCCCTAGGGGGTCTCATTACGTTCAAATAAAAAGCCAAACATGTAAACAAATTGTGCGTTAAACAGTAATAATTTACCTCCTGAAGCACATATTGATTTGAAAGTGGGCTTCCCTTGGTTTATGTAATTCCTCACTTGAAGGCTAGCTGGACATTTAGAAAAGCTTGGAATTTTTCTTTTTAGAGGTTTGTGACATTTTATTTATGATTGTTTTTGGGTCACTCACTCAAATTGATGTACTTCATTATTATATTCTTTTTCATTAAAATGCCAACAGATATGGATAATAAGCACATTCGATTTGACCAGGTCGTAGATATACATGTAGGCTAAGTTAAACAAATCACCCTTTGCAAAATCCTCATTGACGATGACAATGATTATATATATATATTTTAAATTGTTTTCCTTAAACTTCTACGGATTTTCAAATCTCCCAGAGGAAATAATGTACTCACTTTAATTCTGCTTTTAAAATAATGACCATGCACAACAATTAAAGGTGTATGTTCAGATCACTTTATTTTGGCTATAATCTATTTTTCACATCAAGATGTTTTGATATCAGAAGAATTCCCATATTTTTCTCATTATGTCTGTAACATCTTAGGTGCCAGAAATGTTCCATTTAGAAATTATAGGCTAAAATGTGGTGAATGAATGCCAAAGGTGGTTGACCACCCGCCAGTTTGTGTACTGCTCAATGAGCAAATTGTTTGTGACCTTGTGCTTATAAAATAGGAACCATTGGAGTTACGCAACTCAAACTTTGGAATGCGACTATTTTAAGAATGACATTTCATGGAAAATAGAAAACATCAGGTTGAAAATCGGACCAGCAATCAGAACATCTGCCTTTAACCTTGATATGCTATATAAATGCATGCAGCAAAAATATTTTGATTCGTCATCAACTCTGTTATTATTGTATCGTAAAACACCTAGCAACCATTTCAATCAATTAAATACAAGTGGGCGGTTTATTTTTATCTCTAATCGTAGATGCAGAAAAAGACATCAACAAAGAAGGTCATTGTAAAATCGTATAACAGAAGCAATCAAATACTGAAACGTGACTAAATCCTTGTTATACGGATTCTCGGTCCGCCAAGGTAGACTGGGTTCCCACGTGCGATACTTCTTTATCGTACATGATCCTAGAGAAATCAGTCCAATTGTTTTAAAAAATTCATTTTATTCAGTGAATTGTCCTTTATTTCGTAGTAAAACGGAATAAAGTGAATTACTCTAGGATCATGAACGATTTTTTTTTTGCTCCCCGCGTCCCTCTATATGGCCGCCATCTTTAAATCCGCATTTGTTCCAGTCTTCACATTTGAGCACCCTCGCAGGGTTGTGTGTAAAATTAGGAAGACTTGAAGGATCGAGTGAGTCTACCTCCCAATAAGGATTGTTCGGTCGAGCTTTACAAATTTTTTCAAACCTTTCGTGAACATTGTGGGAATTGAACAATATGCTGAGAAAAAATATTTAAGCAAATATGTGTTGGCCTAAAGGATATAATGTTGTGTCTTACTGAGCACGGTATAAATATTATCTTACAACAATGATGCCATTTGCGGTGTATTCACTAGAGGGTGAACATTTATTCAAATGTAGAACGTGTATAAGAGAAATTGGGGTCATCTTGTAACATTTTCGTTGCGATATGGTGTAAAATGCGTTTCTCTTTACGTTTATCTCACACTATTTGGGAGTGCCATTTTCTATAGTGGGTGTGGTTTTGAATGTCAGCAGGCAATTTGATTGGTTTTTGGCTGATTTTCAGCCGATACGCCATATAGTATGTGACAATGGTGCATAGTTTGGGGCGGGGCTTAATTCATTCGAATAATAATAATACCCTTAGTTTGTATGATCATCGCGTTATCGTGCCCTACACCAAGTCGCCGGCGTATGTGTTGTGCGTATAACGCAGCGTTGCCACGTGCGCGTGTGCTAAAGAACGCGATTAATTTGAAGCAGGACGCTGGTAAACAAGCTGGTTTGATTAAAATAAATCTAACAAACTGCGTTATTTTATGATAAAATACCAAAATAACCAATAAAATAAATGAGAATGAGAATGAAATATAGTTCTTGTTTTGCTATACGAGGCTCTTATTATGTATAGGCTACAGTACCATATTTGTGTCGTCGTGTATGGCCGCCTGTATTATATTCTCTAATTATAGCATGCTACTCTCAAACATTTCCGTTCTAAACGTGTGACATCAAAATCCTGAACTAGCCGATTTCACTAAACCAATCACGAAAATCCAACAAGTGACGTTATTCCTGCCGTCTAGGAAAGGTACTGATTTTTTCAAATGTCCTCAATATTATTATGCATAAAGCAAGGGAGTATTTCTGACAGTTTATATTTTGGGAACAAAATTCAAATTTAAAATGTTGCCATAAATCGTAGACTAGTACTTTAATAAAACCGCAAAATACAGCTTATTATAATCAAAATGAAATGAGAGTTGGTAAACACTATCGTTTAATTTAAATGAGTTTAATTCAAATGCTACTGAAATTTAACGAATGTACAATCCAAATACACAATCGAATTACCCATCCACCAGTGGTAAATCATAAAAGGGAACTGAGAGTGACTTACATAAAATAATGCAAATTTTGAATTTAATTTTACATTCATTTTATATTGTTATTATATTGTATCAAGAAGTATACGAAAAAACATTTTACCTCTGAGAATAAACATCGTTCAAGTAGACTTGTGTTGTTGAACACTTTTAATTTAAGTCAATTGCGCCCTCTATAGTCTTGCGCTTCTAAGCCCAGTATATACTGACGTTCCAAATCAATATCACCTCGAACGATAAAAATAAATAGAAATGCAGTATATTAGATACATATATCGTTGGTTGGAATATTCTCTATTTGCTTAGCGTAGCAGACAAATCTAACAATTGAATCCATTTACGCACTGGCCTCCCACTACGACTGACAGTATTTTTTTCAAGTCCACGGTTTTGAAGCGGCACAACTCGATTTTCTCCAGTTATATATGAGAAAACCAACAAAACATCATACTGTGATCACGGTGATACGGATAGCGTACTGATGCCTCACATGTATACAAAAGGCATAAACGCGCGCACCCCCAACGTGCCAAAACACACATATGGAATGTGATAATTTCCAAATCAGAGTTGGACATTATCTGAAAGTTGTATCCGAGTGAACATTTCATCTTTTAGTTGTATCAGAGTTGGATATTTCATCTGAAAGTTGTATAAGAGTTGGACATTTCATCTGAAAGTTATATCAGTGTTGGATACCGTACTTCATCTAAAAAATATCTTTTTGGAATATCGAAAGAATCATGTCCGTTACAGAAGACCAGAAGAGCTCACCGACGTCAACAAAAACGTCACCTTGTGGTATGTTATGCCATTGTAAATTCCGAGCCTTTGTTCGCTCAGTAACACCTGTAACACTATGGATGATTTATTTATGCTTGGGATCTTTGATGTTCACCGCCATAGAGGAACAAGGAGCGACCAAACGGCGGGAGTTGATTGAGCAGATCCAAAGGGACTTGCCAATCCGATTAGATAATTTGAGTCAATACCTGATTAGTAACTGTTCTGGATCCACATCGGAAAACGTGGAGTTGGTGAAAGCCATTTCAAATGGCTTAGATAGACTGTTGGAGGAGGCCGATTTTGGGCCTAGCACGAGATCTTGGGGCTTCTTTCCGTCGTTAAGGTTTTGTCTAACTGCAATTTCCACCATTGGTAAGTACCTTTACTCCTGGTTGGGAAGTTTTTCTTAGAGAAGTCCATACCTGAGCACATAGCTTGGAACTCTCGCAAGTTTGATTTAATTATCATGATTAGCAACTATAAAGATTAATCATCAGGCCTCTCAATATCGCGTTATACCCAAACTTGGCCTTGAAAAACATTACATCGATTACGTCACAAACTCAAATGTGGCCCTTTTATTGCATATCATTTTGCTGGACAGCTTACGCAAACAAATGATCCTTAATATCACACCATGGTGGCAAAATTCGAGGCCACATTTGCACTTTTCAACCAGCGGTGCGATACTTTTTTCCATGTGTATATATTAAAGATACATGCATTCCATTATTTTGAACACATTTTTTCTCTGGATTTACCTTCAAACTATAGATAGATTAAAAATCGCGGATTTTGTTTCGCACTTCAAAGTGTGTAAAATACGCGCAGAACAGTTTAATTATTTTACAATATTCTAAAAATACTAGGGTATTGTAAACAAATCCTGAAATCTGAAATTCGAACTATCGTAGAGATTGACTTCTTTGTTTTATCTCTGTGAGTTTGCATGAAGTATATTTGATCACTTGGGTCGGGTATCGAATAGCCAACCTGCTGAAAATGGCTTAGGAATGATTTGAATAAAATTCCGGTTAACAATCTCATTTATTTGCTAAAACGGCACAATGTGTGGTTCTTTTCTTATGGATTTGAGTGACTACAGGGCGAGTCCAAAAAAAGTATACTCAAAGTAAAATAATTATTTAAAATATTCATTATCAGAATAATATGAAGGCAACCAATGTATGCGGCAATAGATTACCGTTTACCAGATATATCTATTTTGGTAAAGTTTCTGCATTTTGAAACCGAACACAATATTGAATATTTTACTCAATAATGCTTGATATTTAACGAACAAGTGGATTCATGTATGGTACACATTTGCTAATTTATTTATTTTGTCAATCATTAAATGCGAAATAATGACACAACAATGTCATTATTACAACAATAACAATACATTTATTTGGCTTGGTGATCGTCGGACTCAGCTCTAGACTAGAGTGTGGACCGTTTTCAATAATGGAATTTAATAGATCTTGTAGGAGAAAATATCGCAAATCTTGTTCGGTTTATAAAATGTTGACTTTTACGCAAATGAGCATAAAATATGTTTACCACAACCGATTTCAATCAACTAAAATTCGTTATAAAGCTAATAAGATAATCCGTCTTCCACAATAAAAAAAATTTTGCACAGATCTTAAGATATAAAATCCCAAAGTAGAGTACACTATTTTTTTACTCACCCTGTATATTATAGGAAAGCATTACAAAACACAAAACCAAAATTTTGTTGAAAAACAAGGGCAATTGCTTTACCCCCAAATGACGGAGTGTATATTTAAGAGCAACTTTGCGTACCAATCAAAGAAAATCAAAAAATGTTGGCAGACTTCAATTTTTTTTTTTTTTTAATGTCAGGGTGCAGCATTGGTCAAAGTCTATAAAAATCCTAATTAGGTCACCGCTGGACCTTCGTTACCATAGCAACGGCCAAAATATCAAAATGACACGTTTTGGCCTATTTCAGCACTTTTATAAGGCTAAAATATTTCAAACTTTTAAGATTCACCATATGTAGGGAAAGTAGAGGTAGAACTTGACAGTCACACCACATGATTTACAACACATAAGCTTTCTGGAAATGCAGTTCTCAAACAACCATCATGGCCTACTTGGGTTATACCATTGTTTGAAATAGGGGTGTTTTTTGTAAATATCTCTTTTGACTAATTCTATGACTAGGAATCTAATACGGTGGTTATTTTATGATTTGGAGGCTGTATTCAGCATGAAATACAAGATGGCTGCCAGCGGCCATCTTGGAATTGATAAAATCACATAACATTTGAACATCTTAACCAGGACACGTTATTTAGGTGTCTGTTTTGACTAACGCTATGCCTTGGAATCCTATATACAGTAGTTATTTTATTATTCTGAAACATAATGTAGATGTTGCTCTCATCTTATTTATATGAAATTATTCTAAAACCTACTAGTATTTAATGACATGTATGGGTTAATTGTACTCATTATGAAAGATTCAAGATGGCTACTTGACGACTATTTTAGAAATGTTATGGTGTTCTTAAATATGATAAAGGGGCATTTCTTCAATAATTCCACAATGCTGAATACATTCCAGAGGCAAGTTTTTCAATCATTTTCAGTATAAAAGCCCCAAAAGCATGGGTGGATTTCAGTTACAAAATCCTGTACTGTTGCTGACCACGAATAATTGTTGCAAATGTTAAGGACAAATAAAAAGTATGATAAAACACCGTAGCTGCTTTAATTAACACATTTTACTTTACAAATTTTAGTTTTTAACGATAAAAAACTTTAGAAGAATGCAATACAATGCATCACTCTAGTTTCGTTTTTGGTCTTTAACCCTTACCCCGGCGGAGATATTTTGGTGTGGATCAGGAGGAGGGGGAACATTGAGGGATTTTGAACAAACAAACCACCGCGGTCCGACTCTGATTCGATCCGCGGACCTTCTGCACGCCCCACGCGCGCTCCTAACTGAGCTAACACACAAGAGCTTACGATATAGGCCTACATGATATAAATGGCACATGAAATTCGCCAGTTACGCTCGATACTGTTACAATTCTTCCAGATATATCGAGCGATACTGGAACGTGTTTATGTTCATACTGGTACGTCACACGCTACAGTAGTGAAGCATGCGCTTGGGGAGAGGATTTTGCGTAATAATTCGTAGTATTTAGGACTGTCTGGGTTAAGAATATAGTGTTTCAACCATCCAGAACATTGGTGTGTGTGCCAAATTAAACCAACGTTGCATAAAATATGTGGTGATCTTCTACTGGTTCACGTAGTGATCCTCATTAATGATCCCAAAGTACATTCCCTCGTTGAATTGTCTTGTGATACTGAATAAGGATCGCATTCTGTCAGTGTTGGTATATTGAAAGCCAAACCATACTGACCAATTACAGTTTGCATCCACCCATCTTCTTTATAAGAAAGTGTGTGGTAGAATACTTAAAATAGCTACTATGTTTTAATAATAGTATAATAACAAGCATTTAAAAAGCGCTCTACAAAGAACACAATACAGCGCTTAACAATATCAAACAACATTATATACAAGAAAAATGCAAAGAAAATAATATACACAAGTCATGCAAAGATAAAAAATCAGTACTTGGGAAACAAATTCGTTTTTAACCGGCGTTTGAAGATACAGACGGACGGGCCTCTCTGATGCTGACCGGGAGCTGATTCCAAAGTCGGGGCCACATAATAATGATAATAATAAACAGGCATTTAAAAGACGCATTTCAAACCGTAAGGAAACTCAATGCGCCGCACAAAGATAAAATCAATATATTAAAAATTAAAAATTAAGAAAACGCACAACCTTTACAACCATAAAATACCATAACAAATTAACAAACTATATAAATGAGTAAAAGGCAAAACACAATTGAAGCGCAAAAGTCAATATAGATACAGATTTGCCAAATTACGATCTAGTGAAAAGACATGAACGGAATTATCACCAGCTTGATGTTTAAATAGAGGCACAACAGTCCTGGTAGCATCAGAAGAGGGGCGAATTCGGGGTCTGCTATCTTCATTTAACACACATGATTTTTCTTTCTGTTTTGCCTTGCTACATTTTAAACTTGCCAAGACAATTCAAGTTTGCTAGCAACAGCTGACTTCTGTAACTTGAATCCACCCATGGATGCTTTTATACTAAACATGATCTCAAAATGATTGACACCCGTTTGCCTCTGTAATGGATTTCTCATAGTCCATTATGATACCCTTTCATCATCACTAAGTTAGTTTGGCTCAAAAGAAATACACCATAAATGTTCTAAAATGGTTGTTGGTGGCTTTCTTTGATATCCATGCTGAGAATAATTAACTCTTACAGGGAATCCAAGACAGATTATTTCATGAACATTAAATTATTCAAGAGCAACATCTATTGTGTTTCTAGGTTGAATGGTTCGGCCGATATGGTCCCACACCACCAAATAAGTACCCTATTGCTTTGTGTGGTTTAGAGGTCAAGTTCGTGTTAATTTGTCTCACCTTAAAGAGCTAACTGGTTCATTCAAATCATTGTTTTTGTTGAAGATCAAGATGTCTTCTGCTTAAAAACAATCCCTTTTGTGGGGGTTAACCGGCATTTTCCCCCGCTACAGGCCAATGATATCTATCTTAGGTACGATAGGCTGATTCTAAGATCCGGGATTTTTTTTGCTCTAAATTGGTGGAAACAGTGACATCATGTAAAATAATAACATTCATGAACAAGCTAGAGATTTCGGGCCTAATATGGAAGAAATAACCTACAAATGCCAAATTATGAAACATTAAGGTACATTTACAGCAATTTTTACCTTTTCTAGGATGTTAAATTTAGACTTATGGTGGGGTCTTTCTTGATTTCAAACACTGCCGGATTTTCCCAGAACGCAAAATATGATTTGGTGGTGTGCACTCATATGAAAATCTAGATATACAAGTGTCAGTCTTCTTGGAATTATAATGTTGAAGGCATACCATAATAATACAATAATCACTGTTTTGGATTCCAGGGCATAAAGTTAGTCAAAAAAGACACAGAAATTATAGAATTTCATCAATTCCAAAGATGGCTGCCAGCAGCCATCTTGGATTTCATGCTGAATTATAAAAATTATAAACTATCCACCGTAATAGATTCATAGGCATAATTAACATACACATATCATTATATCAATCATATCTCCAGGTTTATGTCTAGAAGTCATAACATTTTCTACATTTCAAAATGGCCTCTGGCGGCCATTTTGGATATTGCTGTATCCCAGCTGTCTGCAGTTGCCCAAACTTTTGCGAGGGGAATAGGAGCTAATTTTGTTTCTAAATACCCTATAGTATCAAAACCCACCCTTAACCTACCTTTGCTTTCCCTGGATCACTGAATATGACCCTACTAATGGTTATGAGCAACAGCTTCATTGAGGGCGTTTAATCTGGCAACGCTGTTGTTTAAATACTATCAAATCATGTCCAACTTAATGCTGAATTGATACAAATATCATTTGAATGCATATCAATCCTTATCAGAATTTTCTATGAAAGTAAATCCTGAAAATCCCTATTTTTCACAATGAATTAAATGTCAATAAACCGAAAAAGTGCAAAGTTCCTGGCAACACTGCTCTCCGGTACAACAATTACCAAAACTTTTTTTTCTTGAAACATGTAGACCAACATCCTGTCTATTGACCCTGAACAGGCTAATTTAAAAAAAACACCACTTTAGGGGTTATGTCATTTTTACAACCTTCACTTTTTGCAAAATTAAAATTAATCAAAACACCCCTATTCTACAAAATGGTTTAACCCACATTGAAAAATTGAAAGTTAATGTTGACATCATTTTTGGAAAGGACAAGGATGGCTACTTCACTGTATAAAAGAAGGGGACTGTAATGCATGTTCTTCATACAGAAATATGACCTAATACTTACGCTTTTTTAAAGTTGTGAAATGGGTAAAATAGTGAAAATTGGGTAATTTCATATATTGGCCGTTGCCATGGCAACCAAAGGTATATTGGTAATTTTTTCACCAAATATATACATGTTGACCAAAGGTCTAAACATGTGCAAAGTATAAAGGAAATTGATATTTTAAAGTCTGCCACCACTTCTTTGATTTTTACACACAAGGTCTCTTAAATGGGTTTAATAGCCCATATGAGGTCTAAAATTTAGTGTTTTTTAAAATGTACTATGACACTTCATCGATAGTACTTATATGAAATCAAATATCAAATGTCTATATTCATAAATGAGAATATTACTATCCTTATGCATGCACTAACATAATAATATCAAAAGACGGAAAAGTTTATGGAATATACCAATCTCTATTAGGCCAATATAAAAATGTTTGATTGTTCATAGATCACTTTCAAAAGTTTGGTCGGTCGGAAAAAAGGTGTTTTTGGGTTGTCGTTTTTTCCTTGCCCTTTTTTTCAGGTTCCAAAAGTATTCGAATATTTTTATTTTCTAAAAACAAAATGTGTGAAAAAAAGATATTTTCGCAACAACAACAAAACAAATTGCGTCGGAAGGATTTAGACGGTCGGGCGGACGAGGACAATCAAACCATTTTTTTTAGCCTTATTTTTCATATGAATTCATGGTCTCGATCTTTTGATTTTATCAATTAAATTACAAACCCCCCACAAAGATCGAACTCTATAACGTGACACAGATTGTCATTGTTACAAGATATTTACTGATCGAAAATCATTGGTGTCACAACGGATCAGCAATAACAATGCATATATTATATTATATTCTGAACCATAATTATGATCCTAAATAGAAATCTAAACTTGCCGAATGTGCCAACGGATAGGCCAACGCACATTCGTTAAATTTATTTAATAACACTATGAATCAATTTTGACAGATTTATTTTTGAGAATCTTCAATTTTACCAAAAATATTAAAAACGAGAACTTATATTTTTGATTTTAACATGTGAAGTTCACATCTGATGAATTGTATTGTGTTAATAATTAATTATAATTTCCGGAATTATTAACAACTGGAAGAATAAGACCAAGGTATTTTAATGTTGATCAAGACAACAACAAAATTAGACTCCAAGGTGCTGAAGACCAGACACCATTTATGTCCATACCTGAACAACCAAATCGTTTGTCATTATAAACACATCACCAAAAATAAGTCCCCCTCTCAACAGTTCGTCATAACATCGTAAGGTAAAACATGTTACCAATAAAACTTAGAAATAATCCTATGACTGTTTCCTAAGTGTTGTTTGAAAATAAAAGCTGTCCATGAACGTGTTTCTACTGGGGAATAAACCGCTAATAAACGCTAAGTTGTCCCAGTAGAAACAGGCAGAACCCGCTAAGAATCGGTATTTTTGGTAATCCAAAAAACCTTCATAAACCAGGTTTGGAACCGGCAATCATCGGCAATAATCGGCAAAAAACCCAATAGAAACAGAAAGGCGATTAATCTTAGCTGTTTGCACCATGAACCGTGTCACGCTGGGTTATACACATTGTGAAGCAATTTTTTCAGGTGCGGTGGCATTGTTTGGTATTACAAAAGGTCAAATGTCGTGGCCCATCGACTAAGATCGATAAACTTAGCGGTAAATTTTCGCAAGTAGAAACAGGGGGATTAAAAACTTACCGATTAAATCTTAGGTTTATTAGCGTTTACTTTGTGCAGTGCCCAGTAGCGTAGCCAGGGTCACTTGTCAGGGGGGGGGGGGGGGGGGGGCAAAGGGTATTTTCCCCCGGTGAACACCAGTTCGACCCGGTGGCGTAGCCATATTTTTCATGTAACGTTTTGATTTGCCGTCGAATAAGAAAATGACAAGGGGTGGGGGTGGGGGGGGGGGGGGGGGTAGAAGCGTTGGTTGTGTCCCATACCAGCGTGAAAAACTGCAATTTCCAACTAATTTGTCTGTCTTC
>CM069448.1:57757057-57882408 GCA_035610835.1 Ophiura sarsii
ATACGCCCATGTTATCAATGCAAAACTTTTACAGGTCTTTCATTCAATCTCTAAAGATGCCTTTACTAATATCATATTCATCACACATCATGTATCTATTTAATATAGGTAGATATGTGAGCAGACTTGATCAAATTGAGTAACAAAAAAAAATGGTTAAAATGTTGAATATAATATTAAGAATCGAGTCGAATCGAATCGTGAAAATAATGTTATTATATAGCCTATCATATTTAAATTTGTATCGTTGAGATATTATTTAACTATTGTTTTGTTAGAATTAAATTGTCGTAATTTATCTTGATAACTTGGATTAGCACAGTGTTTTCATATCTTTACAAATAAATTATATCATATAGGGCATGGGCCTATATATTTTCTTACCTTTATTATATTATTACATCGTATAATAGGGTAGATACAAAATAACTGACTCAAATTTAAGCAAAGTTTGTTATTTGTAATCTACATTTTATAAATCTTTATTGTAATAAAAAACAGAGTCATTCTATGTTTGGTTTGGCTGTTATTATCAAATACTGACATCATCATGAATGTCCCATCTTACCTACACGTGAAGGTAATACGGGACATTGTTTTGAGGACATTGTTTTGGTATGAAAAGTTATTTGACATTTTTTATTTAAAGAGTAACTGTTAAAAAACCATATGGTCCAGTAATCCATTTAAGAGATAATAATGCATGAAGTACATTGCTACAAAAAAGGTACATTGCTACAAAAAAAATATAAAAAAATAGGTTACATGTAGGTGTGGGTAATACGGGACCTTTAAGACATTTGCATACCGTCATGCTGGCTGTCCCACATTACCTTCACCAATTGTGAACCCACGGCTCCCATTCAATGCATTATAACACCAATGTACACTGTACTACCGAAGCACACACACAATACATGTTGGACCAACACCTGAAACGTGCTTAATAATGCAAAAATTCAGGTCACGCCCCTTTCCTTTTCTTTACCATCATATTCTATATGAAAACACTATTTTTATATTAGACCAAAAATATGGGTGCATTTTTCCTTAAATTGACAGGTTGTGGTGATTTATCTGGCTGGTAATTCTTCCGGTAGCTTTGATAATAGTCATGCAATTCACTAAGGGTTTGATCTATCTATAGAAGGCGCTATTAAAAGTGCTAGTAATGCCAGACGGCTGTAGATGAGATTTCAGTGATGCGGTCCCGTATTACCCACACCTACCCTAAACTATATTTACCTATTTCATGAGAAACGCGGCACCTGATAGGCGGTATGCGAAACGCGTCGCCTGATATCTAGGCGGTACGCAGTCTACGTACACTTCCTTTCCGACCAAAAAAATAGTAGGCCTATCCCTGCCTACCCTACCCAAATCAATTCTCAAAGGCTGGGCCGGCCGCGTCCGACATGCCTCCCAACCGCCCAACGCCCTCTTCAAGGTGACCACCCGTGCGTTCAATCTTTCATGAAGCTTAAAAACAAATTTCGAAAGCTTTATAAATCACTCAATTCCATTATCTTCAAATGTTTGCTAAATCACGATGGCTAAACATATGCGAGGAATAACGATATGCAACAATATATATATAGGCAGCAGCAGTTTCTGAGTAAATAATATTTTGTCGTGAACACATCATAAACAGAGCATTAGCATAATGTATATCTTTAATACCAAAACCAAGTAGACTATCGACAATAACACACGGCAGCTACTTCAATAAGCAAAATACGTGAGGCCCGATTGAAAGATTTTGCGCAATATCCATTGATATTGGCCGCAATTTTATTCCACGCTTCCATATAAATTGAATAGCGGCCTGGGGACACTCGGGGGTTATGTTGCTGCCGGGGATAATGGGATAATTTTGGTATGGGGGGATTGATGACAGGGGGTCGTTTCGGGATAGAGTGATATGTTGGGGGGGGGGGGAGGTGGCTGGATGACGGTATGATGTATGATCTTTGTTGAATGGGGGGTTTGGGGATGGCGGGGGGCGGGTTTGTCACAGCGGGGGGGGGGGGGGGGGGGGGGGGGGCGGATATTTACGGAAAGCGGTACGGGACCCCCGCCGCCCCATTAGGATTTGCGGCGCGGTTGAACAATTTGCGCCCCCGCTACTAAAACATCCCCCCGCGATAGAGAATTTTCCGCCGCCACACCAACAATACCGCCGCGGGGAACTTTTGAAAATAAATGTCATAGTATTTCCGACGCGACAACACAATTCACCGGCGCGACAACTAATTCCCCCCCCCCCCCCCCCCCCCCAACCGTCCGTAACAACAGAAAGCCCCTCCCCCCCAAAAAAAAATGCCCCCAACAGAAAGCCCCCTCCAACAGAAAGCCCCCCAACAGAAAGCCCCCCAACAGATAGCCCTTCCAACCGAAAGCCCCCAACAGAAAGTCCCCACCCAACAGAAAGCCCTTCCAACCGAAAGCTCCCCCCAACAGAAAGCCCCCCAACAGAAAGCCCTTCCAACCGAATGCTCCCCCCCCCCCCCCGGCCCCACAGAAAGCCCCAACCGAAAGCCCTCAACCCGCAAATAAAATATGTATGAATTCGGCCCGCAACTTCCCCACATAACCCCCACGTCGCAACCCCCCACATGGTAAGCCGTCGCCCCCCCCCCGCCCCGATATGATTTGATACCGAGTCCGCCCAGTAGGATTTGCGTCCCCGCCACTTATAAAACATCCCCCGCGATATAGAATTTTCCGCTGCAACTAAAAGCTTGTTGTCGCTTATAGATGCTATGGCACCCCACCCCCCCCCCCCCCCATGGTCTTTTTGAGGGACCCCCTAAGATTTTCTCACCTCTGCATGACAGTGAGGGGGGGGGGGGGGGGGGGGGTGTGTATGGGGGGGGGGGTGTATATAATTCGTGCATGCTCCTATAATATGGACCCTTTCCCTTAAGAAAACAATTTTCCGAAAAAAAGACAACACAAATTTGTTAAAATGTTCGATCATGATATTAATATTGGACCAAACAGTGATGTTTAAGATAGCAAAATTCACCCCCCCCCCCCCATGTTTTCCCTAACATGGGTGCTTCCCTAAGATTTTTGAAAACATATACAGTGTCAATCCAATAATAAGTTCAAGAGCTGGAGCCTGGAGGGAAGGGAAGGGAAGGGAAGGGGTATAACTGGTATAAAACGGGTATTACACACCAATTTGATGTACCAAAGTCAAGTATTTCTCACCTCTGACAGTCAGTGGGTGTGGGTGTGCATGGGTGGGAGGGGGGGGGGGGGGGGGGCAGTAATTCGTACATGCTCCCATATTAGGGGTTGGGGGTTGGGGTACCGCGCCATTTTGCGATATTTTGCGAAAACGATCGTGGTTGTCACGTGATACGTACAGTTGAAAACAATATTTACACTGTTTTAACGAAATGCACTATGGGATTGTGTTACCAGCCTAAAATCAAAGAGGCCGCAAACTTGCTTACAATTGTATATTATTAGCCTAGCTATAACAAGCTAAAAGTGACATCTCTGAATGTATAAACAAAGTGTGCAAAGGTGAAATTGTTGGACACATTAGTAAAATGATTTTACAACAAGTTTTGCTATCAGTATCAAACAAAACTCAATTTAAATCACTTATTTATCGAGCAATAATATAATTGTTTACGCATTTCAATTGTTTAGATACAAAGTTAAATAAATCAAGAGTAAAATGATAGATAAATAAATAAAAAGACAACTATAAACGCATGGGCGGTCTTTATAATTTATAAAAATTGACATAACAATGATGTTACATTAATCTACCATCAAGTTTAAAAGATAGAAAAATAAAAGGATGACTAGCAATTTCCGGGACTCGAACCCGTGATTGCCGATTGCCAACGACACGTCCAACGTACGCACGCCACAGAGACCGATGACTATAATTGTGATAGTTTTATTATTTAGTCATATTTATTTTATTTATAACGAACGGATTTTTATTGTGCCATTTTTGCCAAATTTGTGTGTTTCTCTCGCACAAAATGTGTTTGTAATGTGATGATACTCCTTATTTTTGAAAGAAAGGTAAAAAACGTTGACATTTTCGAACACAAGAAATGCCGTCATTTATACGGTCAAAAAACATTGGTAGCGATATGGTGTAGAAGTCCCACGTATGCAAATGATCTCACTGAATACAATGTCATGCTCTGATACCCTTACCCAATCATTGCTTGACTGAAACGTGTTGCATTATTCATGTTACGATCTGTTATCCACAGCGAACATGCCCGGGGTCATGGGTTAATGCGCTAGTAATTCTACATTCGCTACATAATTATTATGCACATGTCAGTTAATTGTATGATGCACTATAATCCTGTGTCACAAATGTGACAGACCTTATATAAGCCTTACTACCAACCATCTGGCCCAATACAGGATTTTTGAAAATGTGCAACAAATGGATTTTTTTCGCCGAAAAAGTGAAACATTATGTAGACACTTTGGTGTTACTACCAACTAGCTGGCCAGATACGGACACTAAATGGATTTGTTTTGAAATTGTGCAACGAATAATTTTTTTCTAAAAAGTGAAAAATTATATAGAAACACGTCTGTGTTGATTTCAGACTTCTCCTGAGCCTTGCTACCAACCATTTGGCCCAATACGGCAACTAAATGGATTTGTTTTTGAAAATGTGCAACAAAGAGATTTTTTCGCCGAAAAAGTGAAACATTATGTAGAAACATTTTGGTGTTGATTTTGGACTTCTCCCTAAACCTTGCTACCAACTATCTGGCCAAATACGAGTAATAAATCGATTTGTTTTGAAATCATACAACAAAAGGATTTCTGCGAAAAAGTGAAACATTATGTCGAAACACTTTGGTGTTGATTTCGGACTTCTCCTGAGCCTTGCTATCAACTATCTGGCCCAATACGGGCACTAAATGGATTTGTTTTGAAATTGTGCAACAAGTTATATTTTTCAAAAAAGTGAAACACTATGTAGAAACTCATCGGTGTTGATTACCGACTTCTCCTGAGCCTTGCTATATCAACTATTTGGCACAATACGGGCATTAAATGGATTTGTTTTGAAATTGTGCAACAAATGGATTTGTTTGAAAGAAATGGAAAATTATGAAGAAACACTTCTGTGTTGATTGATTTCTGATTGATCAAATCAGTAAGATCATGGAAGCTGTAGTACAGAAACAACTCCAACGCTTTCTTCTAAGCGATAACCTGATCTCCAGCAGACAGTTTGGATTTAGAGCAGGCCACAGCACAGCTGATCTCCTCAACATCCTGTCACAAAGTGGAACCACTCCCTAGACCGAAGCGATGAAGTGTGTGTCATCGCCCTTAATATCAAAGGAGCTTTCGACAACGTATGGCATAACGGACTCTGCTCAAAACTGTTAGCTGAAGGTGTTACTGAAAGACTGCTTTCGTGGATAGACAATTATTTATCTGATAGATCGACCAACGTCGTCATGTCAGGTCAGGCATCCAACACTGCTCCAATAAATGCTTCTGTTCCACAAGGATCTATCCTTGACCCACTGCTGTTCTCTGTTTTTTATTGATGACCTTGTAGATGTTTGTGACAACGAGCTATATCTATATGCCGACGACTCAACACTCTTTGCACCCATTAAGTCATCAACCGATCCCAACACAGTAGCTGCTAGTCTCAACAGATATCTAAGCAACATGAAAGCATGGGCTGACGAATAAAAAGTGACCATTGAGCCTACCAAATGCAAGACCATGGTAATCTCCATGAAAAGATACCCATCTGAACTTGGTATCTAATAATAGAACTGGATATCCTTGGCGTCACCATTGACAGCAAGCTGACCTGGTCAAAGCACATCTCAGGCATTGCAACTAAAGCTGGTCAGAAGCTTGGTGCTCTACGCAAAGTTGCAAATAATCTGGAGGCCAAAGGTAGATCTACTGTTTACAAGTCGCAAGTCCGCAGCATTATGGAGTATGTTTCACTTAGTTAAGTGTAGGTTAATGCTTGGTTGGGGAGATGGTGGATTGTCCTGTAAAGCATGTAGCCAGCTGGGCTGGTGATACGGCCACGCCCCAACAGGTAACAACAGGCAGCTCCTGTTAGATTTAGTTCCCAAGTTTGTTGCGAGGGTTCTCTTGATGCCCATCAGACCTCCAGATATTATTATTTTTCTTTTATTATATTTTGATGTTGTTCTCTATGTTTGGGCTTTTATCTTATTTTTATGTCACTTTCATTGGCATTTTTAGGTTCTTCCCATTTACGTTTCTTGTTTTATGCATATTTTCTGAGTTGCAGTGAACCAATTGATTGGCCTTTCAGAGCTCTCTTTCGAGAGTTACCAGTTTGATTTTAACACTTTCCACGCGGCTATTATTTTTACCATATACGAAACAGATTTTTCAGAAACCTTTCGCAATTTTCAAAGTCTATCTCAAGGATTACTGAACCAATACTAGGCATGTTTGTACTTATTTCAATGCATTTCACATGGTGTTTCCAAATATGGTTACGAAATTTAACAATGTTAACATTTTTGAAAAATTTTGTGAAATTTTGCAATGTCGTCTGCAGCTGCCTGCCGCGTGGAAAGTGTTAAATCACTCTGGTCATCAACCTTGTTAATGTCTGTTGGGCTATTGTTCACATTTGCACTTTATGTACAAAAAAAATCTCTTGAGCCTTGCTACCTTCTATTTGCCCAATACGAACACTATTTTTTTGTATTATTTATTTGGACCTATACGACCCCGGACAGCCCAAGAATGCCTCGATAGAAGCTTATTTCCATTGGGGTCCGTTAGGTGTGTGAACAGATACAGACCGGGATGATCCCGTACTCTTTACGAAAGAGTCTGTAACCTTTATTGTGCTCGGGTATTGCTCTTCCGAAGCACGGGACCACCATTTCTACGTGACTTCCGAACCACGAGGCATATTAGACTAAGTACCTTGCCCAAGGACAAAAAACAACAAAAACAAAACAAAACAAACAAAAAACTACTATTTTCTAGCACATAACACAAACATCATCCTTACAAATAGACATATGAAAATATAAACACGATATGTAAACATACAAATATCACACGTTCTTATTAAAAGGTTTCTTTAACCATATGGATAGTTGATTTACTATCGGGGACAGAAAACTGTCGAGACACATTATTTATAAAAAGTCAAACGAAAATATTGAAAACCTTTGTCGTAGATAAAATAATACTTTATAAATCAAACAGTTTTAGAGCTCTCTCTCTCTCTATTATATAGTTGTCATTGTTCTGGCTACCAGATCTTTAATACCGGGCTTTAATAGCTACAAGATCTTTGTTTTTGTGTTATTTGTGTTCACGTAGAAAGAGGCAGGCTTTCCGAGTTTGTCAAGCACTGGCCTTTTCAGAGCACTGAACTTTTTCTGCCATTAGCATGAGTAATTGTTGCGTTTGATGGATGACTAGAAAAGTAGTACCGGAATCAACAACAATGGATGATTATTATTTATTTACGTCTAATTTCTGTCGCAATTTAGCCAGAACATTTTATTTTTTTAATAGCTATATCGCTTCGTTGCACCTTTTTGTCTGATCATGATCATCATTTATTCATTAGAAGTTGTCGTCGCAATTTCAACGAGAATATTCCATTTGGAATGTTTGTTGTGTCAGGGGCGTCGCAACCCACTTTTTTTTGCAAAGAAAGGAAAAAAGAAGAAGGGAAAAAAAGAGAAGAAACGGGGGAAAGGGATTGCTTTTCAATAAAATATTGGT
The DNA here is from genome assembly GCA_035610835.1 of Ophiura sarsii. Taxonomy (NCBI): domain Eukaryota; kingdom Metazoa; phylum Echinodermata; class Ophiuroidea; order Amphilepidida; family Ophiuridae; genus Ophiura; species Ophiura sarsii. The sequence continues at coordinate 57,764,826 of CM069448.1, forward strand.
CACAAGTACACACCAAATCGCACCAAATGGGTTCGAAAATTGAAACAAATTCCAATTCGAGACTCCCCCTGTTCGAGCTTTTAAACCATGTATACTTAAATCAAGAATATATCAGTTATGCTCAACTTCTTTCGTGCATTGATAAAAATATTTATATAAAAAAAAAATAAAAAAAACCTTGCCCAAAGATACACACATGTTGGCCGTAGCGGGGCTAGAACTCACAACCTTGTATTGTGAGTCCTGCATGCTAACCACACATGCTCTCTCCGTTAAATCGATTTTGTTTGAAAATGTGAAAATTATGTAGAAACACGTCTGTGTTGATTTCCGTCTTCTCCCGAGCCTTGCTATACAAACTATTTGGCCCAATACGGGCACCTAATGGATTTGTTTTGAAATTGTGCAACAAATGGCATTTTTCGAAAAAGTGAAACATCATGTAGAAACACGTCGGTGTTGATTACCGACTTCTCCACCTGAGCCTTGCTACCAACTATCTGGCTCAATACGCACAACCGACTATTTGTGTTAATATATATACATAGAGTTTGTAATGTCATTTCAGTTTGGCGAGGGGCATCAGGGGAGCAAGCCTTCGGGCAGCCCACCCCTCCCTCTCTACGCCCCTGATATCTTTGCAGAAAGAAAATGTTGGCGTACCCCACCCCTCAATCCATAATTTCGAATGGTACGCACATAAAGGGAGCCCTCAATCAACTAAAAAAACATGATCATTACATGCAGGCTTAACAAAGAAAGCCTATAACACTCTTGAATAACAACAACGTTATATTACTGTATCGATGATAATTTAACAATAGCCGAGGTATAAAACCTTTGATACGTTAACAGCATTGCAAGGTCATCTTTGCAGTCAGTATGCTGCTATGGTAATGGGTAAACACGATAAACGCAATATCGCTACTATACATTATATATACAGAATCTTAGAAATAAGGGCTATATCTTGCTAGACGTCCCGTACGGAATAAACCGTGTACTACATCAACACATTTTAATTGGTATGAGCATGCGCACATCAGTTACGGGACGTCTAGCAAGACATCGCCAAAATGGGTTTTGACACAGGCAAAGCTATTCGATCCAGTTGATCATGGGGGTGCGTAGGAACAATACGGCCGACTATCCAACCTGCATCGTATGCATCCCCAATTGCACTACTGGTAATCGATATTGTACCCGTAGCTGGGTCACCCAATCCTAGCGTGCAATATCTCATATTAAGGAAGATAAATATCTCAACAACTTTATTATTTAATATTTCTAAGTAGAATATACATTTTTAGAGTTAATAGCCCATTAATTACCTATAGGCCTATATAGTTACTTTTTTGATGACTTTAGATTTAAAATGGATTCCTCCAAGTAGGTTCAACAATTTGCAATTCACACTCCCTGTCTTCCATGGATTTCAAATGGAATGGACCAATGTCATGTTCCATTCTCTTGACCTAAAAGCGATTCTCAGCAGTATCAAATGCTCATTTAAAGGCAGCAAACTTTTCCTGGTTGAGTATAGCGTACACAGAGAAAACGATGTACAAAATATCGCTGTTCAATTTCGGTTGTACACTTTTTCAAACAACAGATGTGTAAAAGTTATACATCGTTGTTTAAAGAAGACAACATTTTTTTAAACAGGTGTTGTTTACAGTATAAAGAACGCCGTTCACATCAATACAAAGTGATCTTGAACAACGTTGTTTACTTGTGACGTCACAAGTCACGTGTCACAATGATTCGTTCGCGATATGCTGCAAATTAATGGCCGCCGTATTTCGTTCGGTAAACAAATTTCGATTTTAAATCATAATTTTAAAGATTTTGCTGACAAGATGGGGAAATACAATCAAGAAAATAATGAAATATGATGACCAAAGAACCGATATAGTTTGATGATAGACGGCGAAGATGGATATTTTTTGCAAAAATATAGTTTTAATTTCGCGATTTTGCTCCACAGACAGAAGGCATCCGAATTCGACAGTTCTGCCGTTCTGTCTGTGTACTTCAACACAAGAAATTCAAGTCTTCAAATCGTGCTGGAATTTTAAACAACTACCAGTAAACAACCCTGTTTTTTAACAACCATCATTTAAACAACCCTGCAGTTTTAAACAACCACCATTAAACAACCCTGGTTATTTAAACAGGCCAATTTCATCCATGAGGATTGAACAACTTTCTTTGAACAACCCAAGATGATTGAACAACTTTCTTTGAACAACCCAAGATGATTGAACAACTTTCTTTGAACAACCCAAGATGATTGAACAACTTTCTTTGAACAACCCATGAGGATTGAACAACTTTCTTTAAACAACCCTTGAAAATTGAACAACAATTTTTAAACAACACCAATGTGTAAAATCTGATTTTAAACATGTTGTTTAAAAAGTTAAACAACTAGGTGTTTAAAACTTTAAACAACCCCAGATGTTTAATATTTTGAGCAACAAGTTGCTCAGCTCACCCGTCAAACAGCAGTTGTTCAATTTTTTAAACATGTTGTTCACTTTTTTTTTTACTGTGTATATGGCAGGGGATGGGATATCTTTCCTGATTAAGTCAAATTCGAGGGCCAAATTCCGAACGAACGTTCCCCATTGTATAAGTTCAACACGAGTTGCACGTGTATTTCAGTACCTACCCAGATGTCAAAGGTTCAATTACTGGATGGTTAGTGGTGTTTCACTGGCCATCATTTATGTTATGTGAAGTAAAAAAGAATGTCTACATATTCCATTCTTTGCTGGGGTGATTTTAAGCCAAATTGACCGATTTATGCTTCATTTTCAATGTTCGTATTCACTGCTGTACTGCTATCAAAACTGACTGGATTTCAGCCTCCAAAAGGACCTCGCACTTTTCTTCTTACGTACAAATTCAATATAAAATATTAGCTATAAGTGATTTATATTTTCTCTATTCACTGTTAATATTAAACGTTCAGTCGAACGGGTAATTGTTACATGCATGTATTAAGTATCATATTTATAGCCATGCAGGCACTTGAAAACGCATGATATGTCAAAAATCCTTCTGAAAATACTAAGTGTATTGTAAGGATTGCAATTGTGCGCATGATGCATAGCTGTAAATAAGGAATCATCGGTATCGAGAGATGAAGGGCATTTTATGTTTATCGTGCTCATCATCAGATAATACTAAACACATACGGCAAAAGGCATTGTTGCTTTATAACGGGAGAAGACTAGGCAGACATTTTGCTGCGCTGTAGCAGGTTAAGGTCTATATCATCATGCCACTGAAAACTATTTCAAACGGGAATATATTCCACGACAGGTACAACTCCACCACATCTGGCGTAAGTCAACAAAGAGAGGCGACGCCGAAAGTAAACAAACCAGCGTCCCCAAAACCAAGTTTCTTTTGTAGATTCTCGTTACGAACTAGCATACGCGCAATTCTACCTATGGCGCTATGGAGTACATACCTATCATTGGGAGCAATCATGTTTCAAGCCGTAGAGGATCAAGTAGCAGCGGAAAGACGAGAAAAGGTATTAGAAATGCAACGGACTCTACCGAAAAGCTTGGTAAATCTTGTTGACTTTTTACTCAACAACTGCTCATCAAATGCCTCCGCTGAAATAGAACTGGTCAAGGATTTATCTGTCCATTTGGAGGATCTCCTGAAGGAGTCCGAATTTGGGCCAGGTGCAAGACCATGGGATTTCTTCGCCTCCTTCTTTTTTTGCTTGACTGCCGTGTCAACCATTGGTGAGTATCTTTTTTTCAATCTTTTCCCCATAGGCTAAGCGTTGCATAGAAAAGAAGTATTACAGTCCATGTGACGGGTGGTACCCATGCACACAAAAATGAAGCGCATCATGCCGTTCTGGTGGAACACCGACTTTTAGTTGAGTATTCACCTTTAACACTGGAAATACACAGGACTGATGGTTAGGGAAAGTGTACGTTAGGTCCCAGATACTGGAATGTACTAATACTACGAGGGTCATTCAAGTTCTACCTCCTACCTCATAACATTATTATTATATAAGCCAGTCTTATGAAATATCACACACGTGTAGCTTGGAACCTATGCTTCAAATACATTTTAAATTGATTTGAGTACTGGTTATACTTTTCTGAAGATGCAGTGAAAACCAAACTTACATTTAGTGTGACGGAAAAGTGCTATTCATTTGGCTTATTGTAAGAGGTAAAACATACCTATCGGTCAATTATAACCGTTCTAAATGTTAGATATATCTTTAACAGACCATAAACTGTGAAGGTGACTGATTTCTTTGGAAAAATTATGCCCTCTGAATAACCAGAACCATATCAGGACAACCATAAGTTTACCCCTCCCCTACACAGTAAAAAAAAAAGTGAACAACATGTTTAAAAAATTGAACAACTGCTGTTTGACGGGTGAGCTGAGCAACTTGTTGCTCAAAATATTAAACATCTGGGGTTGTTTAAAGTTTTAAACACCTAGTTGTTTAACTTTTTAAACAACATGTTTAAAATCAGATTTTACACATTGGTGTTGTTTAAAAATTGTTGTTCAATTTTCAAGGGTTGTTTAAAGAAAGTTGTTCAATCCTCATGGGTTGTTCAAAGAAAGTTGTTCAATCATCTTGGGTTGTTCAAAGAAAGTTGTTCAATCATCTTGGGTTGTTCAAAGAAAGTTGTTCAATCATCTTGGGTTGTTCAAAGAAAGTTGTTCAATCCTCATGGATGAAATTGGCCTGTTTAAATAACCAGGGTTGTTTAATGGTGGTTGTTTAAAACTGCAGGGTTGTTTAAATGATGGTTGTTAAAAAAACAGGGTTGTTTACTGGTAGTTGTTTAAAATTCCAGCACGATTTGAAGACTTGAATTTCTTGTGTTGAAGTACACAGACAGAACGGCAGAACTGTCGAATTCGGATGCCTTCTGTCTGTGGAGCAAAATCGCGAAATTAAAATTATATTTTTGCAAAAAATATCCATCTTCGCCGTCTATCATCAAACTATATCGGTTCTTTGGTCATCATATTTCATTATTTTCTTGATTGTATTTCCCCATCTTGTCAGCAAAATCTTTAAAATTATGATTTAAAATCGAAATTTGTTTACCGAATGAAATACGGCGGCCATTAATTTGAAGCATCGCAAACGAATCATTGTGACACGTGACTTGTGACGTCACAAGTAAACAACGTTGTTCAAGATCACTTTGTATTGATGTGAACGGCGTTCTTTATACTGTAAACAACACCTGTTTAAAAAAATGTTGTCTTCTTTAAACAACGATGTATAACTTTTACACATCTGTTGTTTGAAAAAGTGTACAACCGAAATTGAACAGCGATATTTTGTACATCGTTTTCTCTGTGTATAGAGCACCCTGCAAAAGGTATATTCAAATTTTCATAAGTAAAAGGTGATTGTCAATCTACCGGAATATAGGGGGATTACAAGTCTACCAAAGAGATGATTTTCTATCATTGACTACCTGATGGACAATTCTGAAGGTTGCACATAAAATGAAAACTCATAAAGTGACTATTATGTTAAAAATGTAACATACGAGGCATCAATATGGCTTGACTTGTAATAACGAAAATTAGACTGATTATTAGTATTCCAGTATGTCAAAGGCATAGCAATACATTTGAGTTGATATTACACTATTTGATTTGATTTGATGTTGCTGCTGTCCCTTATATATTTTTTTACTGTCGTGCTAAAACGCTCAAATTAATCGTCACATTACTAAGGGGTATTGCACTACCACTGTACGAGTGTAGTTATTTATAACGCCATCAATGAACGTTGCCATGTTGTCAATAATGATTCCAATGTTAAATGATGTTGCATTTAACGTGAATTACAAGTTATGGTTTGCTGCACAATCCAATTTGGTTTTTGTAAAAACAAGAATTACTATGACTACCAATGAATGCAGCTGCTGCTATAGATATATTTATAATTTCATATGTTCTGTGAAATAAGAGAAAATAGTATCCCTATAATGAAAGGCTTGGATGGCTTGTTCAGCATATACTATGCTTTTCCATCAGGGAAAATCGAATGAAGGGACTATAAACGATCTATTGTATCGCTAATACATCAGGCTGTCCCAAAATTATTAGTACCAATCGATGCCAAATGTTCATTAATTGTTTTCATCATCAAAATCAATAAGATTAGGTCCGTTGTTTTTTTATCAGAATTTTAGATCATATCAATATCGGATTTGGTTCCTTTCTATTTTAACTGTTAACTAGTTATGGTTGTTCAAATCAATAACAAATCTTCATTTTAATTCAATTTGAAGGGTAAAAGAAGTTCGTCACATGGGTGACCCTATGCTTTGTTTTATTTGACAAGTGTTTAGGGACTTTTCAATAGTTAATGAAGTGGTAATGGGAGAATTAAGAGTGGGTTACTTAGATTTCATTTTCACATTGGAGGATGGAGTTGGTGAGGTTAAAAAGTTAAGGACTATTTCAGTGTTACCAATTTGGTAAGAAACTCTACGTCACTGCTAATTACACATGACCACTTCTTCACCTATTTAAATGTCCTTCAAGTTCAGCCTCAAAACTAGCTCATATAGACACAAAATTTCAAATTGAATCAAAATGAACAATTATTAATGATATGAACAACCATAACAAACAAAAGTTTAAAATAGAAAGGAACAATATCAGATAAGAGATTGAGAGAACAGTTCTGTTTCTTTCAAACAAGTTTAACTTACATGTACAAGCATTTTTGCACTTTGCCAAAAAGGTCTTACACAATGAAGTGTAACCTCAGTTAAATAAGTCTGATATTCATGATCTAAACTTCTATAATGAAAGGGTACAGTGTCAAAGATGATGAAAAAATAACGGACCTAAATCTCATTGATTTTGATGATTAAAAATGGACTTTGGGCATCGATGGGTACTAATCATTTTGGGAAAGCCTGTATCATATTTAATTACATAAAATGCGTGTTGCGGCTGTGTTTTTATTCAAGGAGCTCAAAGGTTGCTCTATAATCTTTCGAAAAATGATCAAAATATGATTTAAAAAACACTTAGACCTAGGTCAAACTGAATACAATTTATATAATTTGTTAATAAAATAGCGTTCTAGTGTAATAATTCATTTCTTCATGAATAATCGTGATAGCTGCGTACCTAGTGCGTTCCATTAAAATTAATCGTGTTATGAGAACGCGCACGTGGAGCGCAGGATACTAATAATTGCCCGAAAGTACTGCGCCAAAGTGTTCGATTGGTTTTGCTCATTGACTGACCAATCCAATTAAAGCATCGCGCCCCTAGTCCTCTACAACTGAATATTCAATGAAATATGAGGAAACATGATTAAAGCTTATTTCTGATTGGTTGAATAATAAAAATGTTAATGAGTGGATATAATTATTTACAATAAACAGAAACATAATAATTATTAGCGCGATTATATCGGTTAAAATCAACGATTTGGATAAATATGCATCTTTTTGAGTCTAGTGCGAACAAACCCATATTTAGTTTACCTATGGCCCAATACGTAACAAAAAGAGTGGACACATTGTGACTCAGCGACCCAATACGTCACAAACCCGTATGAGTAAGAACCATCAAGAAGCACTTTAATTCCATCAATACAGAGGTAGGGAGTATGAAAAGTGTAATATAGTCTTCAAATGTTTTATTTTAATTAAAGTGTTCTGATTGTTACATATTGGGCAAGATGAACTCTTTTGGCCACTTTTTCTTCTAAGAACTTTTTTTTTTGGGGGGGGGGGGCACCTTTTTGTGTGTACCATTGTACCTTTTTTAGAGACATAGTTAGGTTCCGTCGGTACATTTGCAAGTTCATGCGATTTCTTTGCCGGTTTTGAGACGACTACATCGCTACCCACCCCCTCCCCATCCCCACTTAGCAGAATATTACGAGCAGAAGGCAAAAACAATTGAGGACCTTTAACGATTATTTTTGGGTACAATTAAATCAAAGAAGATCTTGGTCAGCCCCCCGTAAATTTTAATCCTGGATTCGCCACTAATACGAATGAAGTTGTTACGTATTTGGCTTTTGTTACGTATTGGTCTTCTACACACGTGCACCTTTTTTTAGAAACACCATGTACAGGTGATCAGAAGCAACAGATGGTTATCAGACAGTTGTTAGGTAGATTCACGGACTTGGCCGGTGTACCATTTCAGTATAGGTAAACTAATATCTTCCAATTAAGGGGGAGGCAGTGATTGAAATCGTAATTTGATCATTGGCCCATATGGTCGTAAATGCTTCCCAGTGTCTTGAATTACATCGTGGTAGTTCATATCAAGAATAATGACAGATTGTTTTCATGCAAATTGATTTTCTCTATAATTAAATCCTTATCTAAACAAGAAGGATTAAAACTCTCAGACAAAAATGATGCTCAATATGTGTCACGTGTTAAGATGGTATATCATTTATTTAAAGTGAATCTTGCATTTTGATTAAAACAGTATGAATACCGTCCGTGCAGTGCGGTATTTCCCCCGGTTGAAATGGGTGGCGATTTCGGTATGACGTTCGCGAAAAATACGAAGTGGCATTCGAAGTCGGCGCGCAAGCTCACCGCAACGATTTTACGCGGAAAGATACACGGCTCCAGTTACAGTTTTCGAAGAATACCGACATACCTCCAAATTACCCCATGGTGGAAATCCACAATGGCGCCCGTTACACGTAAAGAGATACGGCAATACATTTCGTAATCCTTCATACAATCTGTGAACCTCGCTGACATGAAGACTACAAGCGCACTGTACATCATATGCGTGACCTAGTGCGTCCGACTAAATTCGCGTACGCTTGGATTACTTTTGCTCGCGAAAAGATAAAAACCGAAAATTTCTAGCCAATTTGGAACTGATTACACTATTATAGGACTGCAGTGGCGTAACTAAGGTCTTCGATTATTTTATTGGGAGAGGGACAGGCCTGTGTTCAGGTGAGGCATAACCGACTATTTCTTTTTTAAAACTATACATAGAGTTAGTCATTTGAAGGGGTATCGGGAGGGGGATGGGGTCAGGTGTCGCGTCCCTGCCCCTTCCTCTATTTACGCCCTGAAGGGCTTGCCGCAAACTTCTACGCAGTCCTTGGGTATGCACATCGATGCATATATTATGATGCACGCGAAGAGTTTTTTTTATTGAGACGTGCTCTAGTGAAATATATTTTGTCTTGAAAATTCTCTAGGCAGAATTATTAATACACCTTTACCATGTTAACTTTGCATATGACAACTAGAAGTTTGTTTCCCTCTTTATCATTTTTTTCATTAGAATAATTTTAATAATTTAATAATTAATTAGTCAATTAAATAATTAATTAATTACTTGATTGATTCATTTTATAATTGATTAACTAACTAATCAATTAATGTATTATTTTATAATTGATTAATTTATAATTGATATATTTATAATTGATATATTTATAATTGATATATTTATAATTGATATATTTATTGATATATTTATAATTTATATATTTATAATTTATATATTTATAATTGATTCATTTATAATTGATTCATTTATAATTGATTCATTTATATTTTAATTAAATATTTTTTATATACTTGTTGTAAACATTTGACAACCTTGATGAAACTATTAAATGTTGCGGTTTCGTTGCATTGCATGTTGATAATTACAGAATTATATGGTCTGGTGGCTGCCGTAATATCTTCATTATATTACGCCTATAAATTCTCACGACCTTATAGCTCCGTACTTTTATTTTGATCATAATAATAATATATATCTTTTCTACATTTCATGATATCAACGATTAACTCAGGGAGGTCAAACAGCCTAATGTTTTTCCTTGAAAATACCGTAAAAAACGAGATGTATATATTAAATTTACTTCCATCACGCTAATGATCAATGATAAAAATAATATAATCCAAAGTAGTTTTTGCTGAATTTAGAATAAAAAGAAATGGATAAATGCAATCATAACAGACGTTCCTTTGGATGTGAGGTAACGTATGCCAATTTCCCATGGTATGTCTGATCCCCATTTCGAATGAATTGGAACTAACCAACCAAGGGTCACAAGGCATAGGCGGCCCAAGCTTGGGGGCGTGGGGTGTGTGATTAAAACAGGGATTTCTATATTTTGTAGATGTGCGTGTGAACTTTCATATGTAAGGATTCTGAAGTATTAATCCTCGATTCAAATATTCTTTCCTAGGAACATGAACAAATTCCAAGCAAATAGTGAAGTATTCCCGACAAGATGGCTGCTAATCCATTATGTATTAGATAAAGGGTAAGCAGCAGCCCGTTTTCAATTATAATGGTGCCTTGATCAGGTCTGGTGAGCATGCAGCTGCTAGCCAGACCTGAACAAGGCACCATTATAATTCAGGCACTTTATCTTAGATACTTTAACAAAAACGATCATAATAGAGCAATCATGTTATCAGAGCATGTTATCAGGGGTGTGCCACTCAGCTTGCCGATCGGAGCCACTTTTAAATTAATATTTGGTCGGCATAGAATTGGTGGCGCTATACCGATAAGGCGTGATTGTAGCAGACGACGCGACGACCCAATATGGCAGCGGGAGTGCACCATTTTTAATTATTTTTAACAGTCATCGCCCGGTTAACGATGAAAATTCTTCTAATTATGATGAATTTGTTAAAATGATAAGATTAACATTCGCGTTTAGGTGTTATTTCTATACGAGTTCAAAATGTAGGTTTTGCGTGGCCACTGTTGTCTGTGTAAATCTACCGCGAGAACAGCGCCACCAAACCTATGCCGACCAAAAATGATGTTAAACCAGGTTAAACGCGCTAAACCCTGGTCACGGACGCATTCCGGACGATTACCCTAATTTATGTAAATATGCAAAAGGGACCGTTTTCGCTACGTACATCAGTATAGCACTTTCCTATTCCAAAATTAATAGAATCCCTGATGTTATATCTGGTAACTTTATTGGTGTTTTTTGATTGACCACTGTATTTCTACCTCACACTTCATTGCACAGCCTGCTATTTTTCCCCTTGAAAGATAACAGGCTGTCTGGAAGTTTGCTATCATTCAGGAATACAAAGGATAACATTTGAAAAGAAAGGGGCTAGAGTAACATTGCATACAGGACACAAATGCGCGTCTATTGCATACTCATTGACAGCATCTCATGATAACAGCAACATTTTGCATATCCCTGTCCCTTGTTAGAATCCAGTTTTTTCAACCGAAGCTCCATGTTTTTCAATCGAAAAACAAGTGTTTCAATAAAAAATAAATGGAGTTTCGTTCAATGAACCTGGAATCTCGATAGACGCTTCAAAGTATCGCCAAAAATTCAGCTTTTTCGATTGCTGGAAACCTGGATTTGTACCAATAAATAAGGTTTCTCGAACGAAAAAGTCCAGATGGAAAACTGCATTTTAATCGATACAAAACTGAGATTCTCGATTGAAAATCTGGGTTATTGAAAAAACCTGGATTTTAACTATATTATAATCAGTCACATGATTAAAAGAATCAAAGCTTTTTTTATCGATAGAGTTGTCTGAAAAATGGGGGTGGGGGGGGGGGGGGGGTGGAGTTAGGGTAAAAACACTTCCCACGCGGCTAATAGTTACCCTATGTAATACAAAACAGATGTTTCCCGAATTTCAATGTCTATCTAAAGGATTACTGAAGCAATACTAAGCATGTTGTACTTACTTCAATGCATTACACATGGTGATTCCAATGGTAATTAAATTTTTAATTCAATTATTTAAAAAAAATTGAAACATATTGTGAACTTTTGGAATGTCGTCTGCACAACGCCTGCCGCGTGGAAACTGTTAATGTTCTACTCTATTCATTCAGTTACATAGGAATATTTTATTAGCAGATGCAATGGTCGTTCATAACACTTTCCATGCGGCAGGCAGCTGCAGACGACATTCCAACATTTCACAAAATATTTCAATTATGTTAAAGTTATTGAATTTCATTACCATACGAGGGTCGTTCAATAAATAATGAAAGTGATCATAGTATGGGATGCATGAGTGATTCTATTGAGGGATAAAATGATCAATACATAGTATAAACCTTTGTCTTTCACACAATACCCTTTTAGATTGTTAGATACCTTTGGTTATGTAACGTCATTAATATAAACACAATAGGTTTCAGACACTGACTGAAATCTGTCAATTATTTGGCTGGATATGTAATATGTTGAATATGGGTTGATTGATACATTTGCGTATATCTCGGCAATGCAAGCATAAAATCAGATAACACTTGGCACATAGTTAGAACACACTCTTAGCTCTGTTTGACACTCTTTTTTAGATCTGAATTCCTTAAGACAAACGAGCAGGAACCATCTCAAATACGCTTTTATTTAGCAAAATCCGCAATAATATACCTTAGAAAACAACAAAGGATAAAGAACAATGGAGGGATTATAATTTAGTAAATTGTTGTGGGATGTAAAGCAATAATAGTGGGGATTTCAAGAGGAGCTGTTCATAAAATTTCCTCAAACCATTAAAAATATGTGACGATTACTTTAACAATGCATATCTAGTAGCTCTAAAGATAACAGTAATAGAGAGGTTGTGGTAGCCATCTTTGATTGACACATTCATGCATATCTTCATTTTGACTATCACAATATTTTTACACATTGATTTAAGCATTTTTCATTATTTTTGAATAGAATTTGAAGGCACAGTAAGCTTTTATCTGGTAAATTTCATGATTTTAGCCATTTTTGGCCCAGTTCAAAATGATCTGCCGTCTGCGCATGCGCATATTTTCTGCAGGTTTCGTGCGAATAAGTTCAGATAATTAGTTAACTATCATATGGAATCTCCTAAACTGGTTAATTGCTTGAATTTTTCTAAATGTTTGATTTTCCGCAATATTTATAGTGATTCACTGACCGGGCATTTTTCAATGAAAATTGGCTATTTGAAATACTGATATTTGTATACTTTTTATATGCTTTTTATTCGATTGCCTCTCCTTACCTTTTCCTCTTATACTACATATATCAAATTACACAGGGATTAAAGTTATTGTCTTTTTTATCATACTTACGCGAAAAATATTGGGATTTACCTGCTTCTGGTGTCATGTTATGCAATCTTCTTACCACATGTTTTACACAAACAATTCAAATTTCCTGCCAAATAACTGATTTAGTAGTGTCCCAAGTGTACTTACTTTGAGACAATGCTACGACGTCATAGTTTACACTTATAAATCCAAAACTGTATTGTTTGAAAGACAAAGGTTCATACTTTGTATTGATCACACTATCCCTCAATAGAATCACTCATGCATTCCATACCACGATCACTTTCATAACTAACTGAATGACCCTCGTATTTGGAATAACCATGAGAAATGCATTGAATTAAGTAAAAACATGCCTAGTATTGGTTCAGTAATCCTTGAGATAGACTCTGAAAATTGGGAATGGTTTCTGAAAATCTGTTTTTTATATGGTAAAACCAATAGCCGCGTGGAAAGAGTGCCGCGTGGAAAGAGTTAATGTTCTCATTAAACATGTCGAATAATGCTGATCCGGGTCAGCACCCGATGAGGTACATTGTAATATTTACTCAGCGTTTCAGTCCAAGGACAAGGTCAACTCATTCTCATCAAGTATGTTGTTTCTTTCGTTTGAGTACATAAATAACAATCAAATTTGAACGCGATAACACAGAGATACAGCCTTGCTGCACATGTTTTATTCGTTATGTTGGTCAAAATCCAACACGCTCAATTCAAAACGAAATGGCTATATTGCAATTTTCTGACAGATACTGTTTGTCAATACATTCAGAACTCTAAAATGATATGCTATTAAAACGCAATAACCATAGAATGTTAATAATAAAGATTCATAGAAAAATTCCAAATTTGAACTTACTGTTCCAGACAGTTTCGACGTCCGTTCGGATGTCTTTATCAATGGTGTATGACCGCTGATCCAGTGTTACCAGAAGATGTTGATTTTCTGGTGACGTCACGTGATGATTTTGATGACGTAATCCGGATCAAAGGGTCGTACAGGTGACTAAGTTGGTAGGCCCCCTCGTCGCCATTCATTAGGTGCTGTTTCATGTCATTATTGGCTTTTCGACGGATCCAAATGGATTCTCTGATCCATCTGGTATTTCTGGCGTCGTCCCTCGCGAGAATGTTTGTATTGTCCCAATTTATTAAGTGGTTTTCCGTAGCAGCGTGGTCTGCGATGGAAGACTTCATCTCTATGCTTTGAGAGTCTTTCCTTGCCATGCGGGTGAATTTGCGGTCGGTCATTTTGTCCGTTTCAGTTTTATGTTCCTTTTTACGGGTGCCGAACCGGCGGCCTGTCTCGCCTATGTACGTCTTGTCACAGTTCTGACAAGGGATCTCATAGACCACGCCTGCTTTGTCCTCATTGTCCTGTTTGTCTTTCGCGTGCACTAATATATTCCGGAGGCTGGTGTGTGGTTTTACCGCTGAACCTATGTTGTGTTTTCTGAAGATTCGCTGAACCTTTTCCGTGACCCCGGCTATATACGGTAGAGTGACGTTAGTTAGAGTTTTGGAACAGTAAGTTCAAATTTGGAATTTTTCTATGAATCTTTATTATTAATTTTCCTTGGATTCCTGATGAAATTATTCTCAAACCATAGAATGTATTTGCCAAATTTACACTATGCCTATAAATTACAAAATATATGAATTAAATTAGATCAAATAAAAACACTTTTTATTTGGTAGTTCGCTACCTTGGGTTTTTTGCTTACGCGATCGTCAGGCACACTTAATGTTTTCCTTTTATTTTATTTGATATAAAGCTCTACTCAACATGGTATTAAGCACTATCCGTCTTATATTGATAATCTCGTTTTAATTAAAAATATTTTTAAACAGGTTCGCCGTTGTAGATATGAATTGGGGAGATGAATTGGGAAAACGATCTCGCCCGGGAATCGAACCCAGGACCTCATGCTTACAGCGCATGTGCCTTATCCATTGGGCCACAAGATTCCCAGGCGAAATAGTTTTTCGAATTTGTCTCTTTTCTATCTACGACGGCGAACCTGTTTAAAAATATTTATAATTTGTTAATGCCTATTATTTCTATGTAAAATATATTAAGTTTAAATTATTATACTGTTAATACTCAAATTCAACGTCAAATTAAATTTAGATTGTTTTACTACTAAAACTACCAATGCTAGTGGTTTATTTCCATGAACATCTTATCCTGGCAAAGCAGATTTTCCGGTGCAGTCGAGCAGATGTTCATGCTTCGCAAACACTTGCGGAGTCCACATATAGTAAATCATTGACAAATAATAGACAAGAGATAACAGTAAATGCCAATTTTTTGCCTTAGGTGTTTTTCGTGTATTTCAACCATGGCAAAAATGTGTTCGATTTGCTGAATTCGTGGACCGAGGTAGCAAATGTTTATGTAACATCATAATAAGGACACAGTGTAAATTTGCCATTTCCAGCGGACACAAGCAATGCAATCCAGCGCTTTTGAGCTGTGTCAACACTGAACAAAAGACAATAAAAATAAAAACGTATTTTAGCGCACATTTTATTTTCGATGTTTTACATTACCCAAAATACATAATAACCGTGACAATTTCTGGTTTTACAATATTTTATGTGCATATTAATCTGTATTAAGCTTTGAAATGCATGATCTTTAGATTTACCCACTTAATAGGTTCCCTATATTTTTAAATGTTAAAGAGTGTTACAAAACATTGATTTTCTCGCTTATAAAGCGACTGGATTCACATTTTCCTTCAATTTTATGATTTGTGATCATTGAAGTACAACATTCATATAGGGTAACCCTGACAGTTATGAGAAATGAACACCCGATTTTTGGACAGCTTGTGTATCGCTCTGATTTATCATCAAACAATTGAGCAGTGTTGACAAAACATGCACGATCAAAATAACCCAAAAACCTACAAAAATGGGCTGAAAAGTTCTCTTTTTGCACTTTGGTAATATATATTAGTCCTAAAATCAGGACTAGATTCCAACTTTAATCATTTGGGGGCAATAAGTATATTTCCTGATTACTCATGATTATGATTGCGCCACAGGCTCCTAAAATATAGAGAAAATCCGATTGTCGTTGGCAAGGACTCCACTCATTTAGTGGTTTGGAATCTATTTAGGAATAAAAGAGTATTGTGCCCATGTTATAACGAATAACTACTTGCTACTGTTGTTTTTGAAGAAAAAAACACCATCGGTTAGCAATATGTTGTAAGCTATTAATTACAATGCAATGTAAAATGGAGCCAGTTGACACTGGGGACAGAAACAACACGGGTAATATTGTATTTGATGATGAAAGTAAGGCATGTTGCCGAGTAATATCTATTGTATCTTTGGAGGATTTTAATGGTCTCCTTGACCTTGATATCCAACGCTCTAGTGGATGCTGTCTGTAATTGAAGTATTTAATATACATTAATAAATTGTAAAAGAGTGTTGGCTTATATTTTAGGAATACATATGTAGGTGTTTTTTAAAAGTATAGATACGGAACGTTTTAGGGCAAAGAAAATTGGAATGTTTATTTTTTAAATATCACCTAACTCCTAACTTCAACAAGTTTAACAGTTTAAGGCTACTTGAATATTGCCAGTAAAAATGACGCTTAATTTAAAAAAAACCATTTTTTCCTCAAAGTTAGGTCTTGAACCTCACCGTTTTCCTAACCGAACAATATATAACAATTATAAGATTTGTTTTTTAAAGTTAGGTTTTGAACCTCACCAATTTCCTAACCAAACAATATAAAACATAAGAATTTTTTTTCTTTCTCCAAAGTTATGTTTTGCACCTCACCGATTTTAACCAAACATTTTTTCTTCTTTTTTTCTTCTTTAATCATGTTAATATAAGAAATTGGCTGTTAGTGATCTTGATTAGCCCTGCGGGGCCGATCTAAATTGGACCCACTAAGACGGAGGAGTTCTGTTAAGCCGGCCCCATGCACCTCGGGCCTCCGACCCCGCGGTTCTGTTTCTTACTAGCCCTCCCGGGGGTACGCTGGATGATCGTGAGTACAGATGAATTCGTAGAGGGCGCGCTAATAGTTAGGTTTTCGGTTAGGAATGAAACCTAACTTTTTTTTTCTCTTCCTAAATCGTGCCCCAGCTGAGTAATATGATCCCCTAGGGTTATATAGCCCTACATTATGTTATATATTGATGTTCAGACTCGTATTTGAACAGTTCTACTTGTTAGCAGCAGCAGGGAGAAATCGAGCGCGTTTTCAGAATCCAACCTCTTTTTGATTTTTTCCCCCCACAAAACCCTATGTGACAAAACTGGTAAATAAAGCTTGTAAGGTTGAAGATTAACGGTGCAAATCTTGACGCAAATTCTTTCAAAAGTTGGCCATGCATATTCTATTTTGCCATTTTCCTCGGCTAACACACATGATTCAGCTAACATATATGAGGTAATTTTTTGATCCACACCTGAGCCTTGATATGCACAAAATTATAAAATGCCATGAAACCCAAACGACTACATTTTCATAGTCTTTTCATAATATTTAGGTAGCCTTATTTAATTTAAAGCCCCCGTTCAAATTAAAAGCCAAGCATGTAACAAAATTGTGCGTTAAACATTAATAGATTACCTCCTGAAGCATATATTGATTTGAAAGTGGGCTTCCCTTGATTTATGTAATTCATCCCTTTTTAGAAAATCCTTGGAATTTTTCTTTCAGAGGTTTGTGACATTTTATTTATGATTGGTTTTGGGTCACTTACTCAACTTTATTTACTTCATTGTTAGATTCGTTTTCATCAAAATTGCCAACAGATATGGATAATAAGCACATTCGATTTGACCAGGTCGTAGATATACATGTAGTAGGCTAATTAAAACAAATCACCCTTTGCCAAATCCTCATTGACGATGACGTTGATTATATTTTTTTAAAAACTTTAGTTTTCCTTAAACGTTTTCCTTGAAATAATGTACTCACTTTCATTTTGCTTTTAAAATAATTACCATGCACAACAATTAAAGGTGTATGTTCAGATCACTTTATTTTGGCTAAAATCTTTTTTTCCACACCAAGATATTTTGATATCAGAAGAGTCCCCATATTTTTCTCATTATGTCTGTAAAATCTTAGGTGCCAGAAATGTTCCATTTAGAAATTAGACGCTAAAATCTGGTGAATTATTGCCAAAGGTGGTTAACCACCCGCCAGTTTTTTGTACTGCTCAATATGCAAATTGTTTGTGACCTTGTGCTTATAAAATAAGAACCATTAATGTTATGCAACTCAAACTTTAAAATGCGACAATTTTAAGGATGACCTTTCATGGAAAATAGAAAACATCTGGTTGAAAATAGGACCAGCAATCAGAACATCTACCTTTAACCTTGATATGCTTAATGCATGCAGCAAAAATATCTTGATTCGTCATCATCTCTGTTATTATTGTATCGTAAAACACCTAGCAACCATTTCACTCGATTGAACACAAGTAGGCGGTTTATTTTTATCTTTAATCGTAGATGCAGAAAAAGACAACAACAAAAAAGGTCATGTTAAAATCGTATAATACAAGCAATCAAATACTGAAATGTGAATAAAAACCATGTTCTACGGATTCTCGTACCGCCTAGGTAGACTGGGTCCCCGCGTGCGATATCTTTTTTTTATCGTACATGATCCTAGTGAAATCAGTTGATTTGTTTAAAAAATCATTATATTCAGTGAATTTCGCTTTATTCCGTATTAAAACGGAATAAAGTGATTTTCACTAGGATCATGAGCGAACATTTTTTTGCCTCGTCCCTCTACATGGCCGCTATTTTTAAACCCGTATTTGTCCAGTCTTCACTTTTGAGTACCCTCGCAGGGGTCACGAAAATATTTGATGATCGTGCCCGTAGAACGGGTTTTTCCCTTGGCCTAAAGGATATAATGTCGTGTCTTACTGAGCACGGTATTATTATTATCTTACATTAATTATTTGCAGTGTATTCACTAGAGGGTGAAAATGTAGTCAAATGTAGAACAAGGAAATTGGGGTCATCTTGTAACATTTTCGTTGCGATATGTTGTAAAAACGCGTTTCTCTTTGCGTTTATCTCACACTATTTGGGAGTGCAATTTTTCTACACGGCCGTTGAAACTTGGTTTGTTAAACCTTTAATATTACTATGAAGTGACAGCTTCTATAGGAATAGTAGACACTACCACGAAAAGTCCGTAAAGGTAACTCATCATTGTGAAAGGTGAAAATAAAAAAGGTTTTAGATTGATAGTACGGTGACAATTATTTCAACAACTAATAATTTTATTTGTATTCCGAGCCAACAAAATTGAAGCCCGTTTTCGAAACATAGAGTATGTGATTATATAATTATTTTTTATACATCCTATAACCATTGCAGTGTGTTACAACACGCTGACCTTAATTTTACTCTGTAAATTTACCTGTGTATTTACAATACTCTTTTTTTCTACTTGATAAAGACAAGTTTTATCTTGTCAAAACGTCGTGTGTTTTCTTTTTTTCTTCTCCGTGTTTTCCTTTCTTATTGGCGTCTTGTGTAACTGTTTTATATTGTTTCCCGCCATCACAGTTGGGCTAGTGATTTTACACCTATGCTACTAGTACAACTCCGTCAGTTGGTATAGGCTAGTCGGTTTTTTTTCCGAACCTGATTTTTCGTTCGTATTTGTAATCTTTACAAATGTTCTAACTTGCATAATATGAAAGAATACATATATTCAAACTCGTTTTAGTTTTTGGTAAACAGCACACATTTAACTAATTCTAATTTCGATCTGAATTCAAATTGAAATTAGCCCAATATGTTAATCGACCATTCTTATATAATGGTTGTGGTTTTGAATGTCAGTAGGCAATTTGTTTTTCAGCCGATACGCCATACAGTATGTGACAATGGTGTATTAGTTTGGGTCGGGGCTTAATTCATTCGAATAATAATACCCTCAGTGCGTATGATCATCGCGTTATTGTACCCTACACAAAGTCGCCGGCGTATAGTGGGTTGTGCGTATAACGCAGCGTTGCCACGTGCGCATGTGCTTAAGAACGCGATTATTCGAAGCAGGAAGTTGGTAAACAGCTCGCTGGATTCGCCGATTTTATAAAGGGGGACATTTGTTGTTGTTTGATAAAAAAAATCTAACAAACCGCGTTATTTTTTTTTTTTAAATACCAAAATAACCAATAGCTGGCCGATTTCACTTAACAAATCACGAAAATCCAACAAGTGACGCTACTCCCGCCGTCTAGAAAAGGTACTGATTTTCTCAAATGTCCTCAATGTTATGATGCATGAAGCAAGGGAGTGTTTCTGACAGTTAATATTTTGGGAACAAAATTCAAATTTGACTAGTACTTAATAAAACCGCAAAATACCGCTTATATAATTAAAATGATTTGAGAGTTGGTAAACACCATCGTTTAAAAGGATCATTGTATATAGAAATTCATTGTAGATAGAAATGAGTTTAATTCAAATGCTACTGAAATATAACGAATGTACAATCCAAATTCACAATCGAATTACCGATCCACCAGTGGTAAATCATGAACGTGATCTGAGAGTGACTTTCATAAAATAATACAAACTTGGGATTTATTTACATTCATTTTATATTGTTATTATATAATTTCAAGTAGTATATGAAATAAATTTTGCCTCTGAAAAATACATCGTTTAAGTAGACTTGTTGTTGAACACTTTTAATTTAAATAAATTGCGCCCTCTAGAGTCTTGCGCTTCTAAGCCCAGTATGTACAATAACTGACGTTCCAACTAATATCACCTCGAACGAGAGAGTAAATAGAAATACAGTTTATTAGATACTTATATCGTTGGTTGGAATTCTCTATTTGCTTAGCGTAGCAGACAAATCTAACAATTGAATCCATTTACGCACTGGCCTCACACTACGACTGACAGTATTTGTCAATTCCACTGTTTTGAAGCGGCACAACCGCACAACTCGATTTTCTCCAGTTACTGTGATCACGGTGATACGGATAGCGTACTGATGCCTCACATGTACACAAAAAAGGAATAAACGCGCGCACAATAACGTGCTTAAATACACATCTGAAATGTGATGATTTCCAAATCAGAGTCGGACATTTCATCTTTAAGTTGTGTCAGAGTTGGACATTTCATCTTTATGTTGTATCAGAGTTGGACATTACATCTTTAAGTTGTATCAGATTTGGACATTTCATCTGAAAGTTGTATCAGAGTTGGACATTTCATCTGAAAGTTGTATCAGAGATTGGACATTTTCATCTGAAAGTTGTATCAGAGTTGGACATTTCATCTGAAAGTTATATCAGTGTTGGATATTTCATCTGAAAGTTGTATCAGAGTTGGACATTTCATCTGAAAGTTGTATCAGAGATTGGACATTTTCATCTGAAAGTTGTATCAGAGTTGGACATTTCATCTGAAAGTTATATATCAGTGTTGGATATTTCATCTAAACAAATATCTTTTTTGGAATATCGAAAGAATCATGTCCGTTACAGACGACCAGAAGAGCTCACAGACGTCAACAAAAACGTCACCTTGTGGTATGTTATGCCATTGTAAATTCCGAGCCTTTGTTCGCTCAGTAACACCTGTAACACTATGGATGATTTATTTATGTTTGGGATCTTTGATGTTCACCGCCATAGAGGAACAAGGAGCGACCAAACGGCGGGAGTTGATTGAGCAGATCCAAAGGGATTTGCCGATCCGATTAGATAATCTGAGTCAATACCTGATTAGTAACTGTTCTGGATCCACAGCAGAAAACGTGGAGTTGGTGAAAGCCATATCAAATGGCTTAGATAGACTGTTGGAGGACGCCGATTTTGGGCCTAGCACGAGATCTTGGGGGTTCTTTCCGTCGTTAAGGTTTTGTCTAACTGCAATTTCCACCATTGGTAAGTAACTTTACTCCTGGTTGGGAAGTTGTTTATAAAGAAGTCCATACCTGAGCACATAGCTTGGAACTCAATGATTAGCAGAGACCTTTTCCCCTGTAAACAGGCCTGTGTTTTGTGCCATACACTGTATTTCATATCTCATGTTTTTTTGTTTTAATATATGCATTTGACTCTGTACATGTATAATTTTGTAGTTTTAAGATCATTGTTGTATTTTTGCTTTAATCTTTTATTCGTATGCTGTACAGCGCTTTGAGTTTAGATCTCACTAAAGTAAAGCGCTCTATAAATGTGTGTTATTATTAACACGCCATACCATTATAAGGTATATCATCGCCTGCTTTAAGGGGTGTGAACTCTCGGGCATAGCCTCCGTAGAACTGCTGTAACTCCTTAATTATTCATTTAATCTTTATAAAAGTATACATTTTCTTGAAGCAAAGGGTATAATGAATCCAACCATGAACATGAAATGGACCGTTTTAGAGAAAATTATAAAAAACACGTTTTTTGAACCATTTTAGGTTTTGACAAGATATCTAAAAATATATTTTGTCCAATGTTATCGTTTATTATAATCCTCATAACATTTTCTAGGAGTGAGTTTGTTTTGTTTTGTATATCTGATTTAGTTTTTGAATTATTGACCAAAAGTGCCCAAAAATGTAACTTTTAACCTCCAAAATCATGAAAATCGCATTTTTGGCACTTTTTGGTCAATAATTCAAAACAAATCAGATATTCAAAACAAACAAAAAACCACTCCTAGAGAATTTTTTTAAGTTGAATTTGGTGCAATTTCAGCATTTGTAACTGAAACTGAAATTGCTACGAATGCAGCAAATTTTGAGCAAATAAAAGTGATTCTTTTTAATATGGGGGAGCCGACGCCCCCCCCCCCCCCCCCCCCCCCCCCCCCCCCCCCTCCCCACCACAAAAAAGGGACAAAAAAGATAATAAAACAAAATATTGATCGGAAATAAAGTGACTGCTTTTCAATCAAATGTTGCTCAAAAGTACATACTAAATCGCACTAAAATGGGTTCGAATATTGACAAAAAATCCAATTCAGATTCCCCCTGTTCGAGCTTTTAAACAATCTATACTTAAATCAAGAACATATCAGTTTATATGCTCAACTTCTTTCTTGCAATGATGAAAACAAAATATTGATTAGATATGAAAAGCTGCTTTTTGATAATGAAGAGGTGGCTTTTCGATAAATTTTCATGCCCCCTCAGACTTCCCTGTTCGAGCTTTTAAACAATCTATACTTAAAATCAAGAAAATATCATATGCTCAACTTCTTCTTTCTTGCATTGAAAACAACAAAATATTTATTAGAAATGAAAAGCTGGCTTTTTGATAAAATGTTGGTCAAAAGTATAAACCAGATTGCACCAAATGAGTTCGAAAATTGAACAAAGAATCCAATTCTGAGGGGGGGGGGGGGGGGCACATCCCCCCTCAGACTTCTGTTCGAGCTTTAAAACCATCTATACTCTTTATTTTTTTTAAAGTTTTTGTAATTTTTTTATTTTATATAGTGCTCAAACAACAAGCAGAAATTACAAAAACATACATACATACATTAACAAAATATACGATACATTATGGTCATCATTCAGTAAACATAATAATACTATTTTTAAAATACTCATTGGATACAAAAAGTTTCAAGTGCCTTTCATTTCTTCAGGAATTCGTACATGGTATAACACTTAACAGCAATAATCTTTTCAAGATTATAATGGAATTTCAAAAGGTATTTGAAATGAATAAGGATGGAGTCTGTTTTTTTTAAATTTGTTAGTATAAATAACTCTCTTCATTAAAATGAGACAAATATTTACCAAAGGGTCAGAGCCAAAGCCAAATAGAATTAGCTTATAATTTAAATCAATATCGTCATTAAAATACTGTTTATACCAGTCGGAAAAATCATTCCAAAAAGGATTTACATAGTTACAATCCCCAAAAAGATGCTTCATATCTTCAATATTATTATTACAAAAGGAACACATATCACTATCACTAATTTTCATCCTACACAACTTTTTGTTTGTCATCAAGCAATTAACATTGATCTTATAATGAAACATCCGAAGTTTGACTTCAGAACAGGATTTGAATAGTCTTATACAAATATGTTTCATCAATATTAAACTCTTTCTTATATTTTATTTGAGCGGTAGGATGGGTAAAAACTCTGTTAACTAAAATACGGTAAATACATCTAGAAATCATATTTGTAATATTATTCACATCAACCTCATCGTCATAAATAACTTTTTTTTTAAATTGCATTGAAGCTGTCTATTAAAACTATCTTTAAAAAATTGTTTCCAAGAGGAGGGAATTGCGGATAACAATCCCCTCCATTTCAAAACAGATTTCTCGGAAGCCCCCTCCCAACCAAAGTGTCAAAAGGAATAACCACCCCATCAGATTCAAAAAGGTCGCTCACAATAATATTCTATACTTAAATCAAGAATATATCAGTATTATGCTCGACTTCGTTCGTGCATTGATAAAAATCAAAATATTTATTGGAAATGAAGAGGTGGCTTTTCGATAACATTTTGGTCAAAGTATACACCAGATCGCACCAAATGAATTCGAAAATTAAAAGAAATCTACTTATCAGGGGGGCACACCCCCTCAGGCCTCAGGCATAGCTCGGAGGGCGGTGGCGCACCGCATATATGGTACCAGCACAGTTTCAGTTTTTGCCCCCCCCCCCCCCCCCCCCCACTAAAACTTGGCTGGATCCGCGCCTGGTGAGGGTTCACAGTTCTTAATTTACCCTGACATAGGCCTATTGCAATAGTTCTTTGGTCTTCCAAGGGCACCACTACGGGGGGGGGGGGGGGGGGGGGGGGGGGGGGGGGGTGTCTGTTTGTTTTTTGTATGTTTGTCTGTTTACACGGTCGGTCCATACGGACACACGCTTGGGTCCTGACCATGCTCAAGCAAAATTCTCGGGCAGGTTCATAAAGCCTATAAGCATGCTGGCTGGATTAAATGAAAGATGAAAGTTATAAAAGATGGAAGAGAAGAAAAAAGTAAAAAGAGCCACTCTCGTATATATTTTGGTAAATCATCGATGAATTCTCTTTCCATCATACCATAACCCATAACATAACATACGGTATTTACATTATAAAGCGCTATCAACACTGTTTCTTAGCGCTGTACAATAACAAGTACACTATAAAACATATCAGTGAGTATCTGCAACAACAAAAAAACCGACGACATAAAAATAACTTTTTAAGATGGAATTGTTCTTTCTAAAGGTATTCCAATAAAAAGCGCATGAGTTATCATTTATAAATTTTGCAAATGGTGTTTCCCAACACCAGTTGATCTCATTTGAAAAATTCCCATAGCGTTACACTGCCGATAATGAGCTAATTTATAATCATGAGGTGATTTAATACGGCGATTTTACATGGGAATTCGGACTTGTTTGATAAAATCATGAATTTTAATGCTTTTAAATCATGCATCTTAATAGGAAACATGAATTTATTGGTATGAAATGTACTATGAACACAATGAAATGGAAGTGGGGGTCTGATGACGGTGACTGATGGCTTAATACTTTGTTTACAAAACAGTGATTACTTGCAAGCATCTGTTGGGGGGGGGGGGGGGGGGGGATACTTTTGTGCGGCAGTGTATGTATAGTAATATTTAGACTAACAGAGTGGCGACTGTAATGGATATTGATCTGTTAAGTGGACCTCGGTTCCGTTCGATATCCTGCCATATCAAACACATCAATTATTATACCCGGTCATATGACAGATCATCCATTGACATACTACTTGTTAAGACGAATACAGCGACGTAACTATGAGCGTGTTTCTACTGGGGAACTTAATAACCGTTAAGTTGCCCAGTAAAACAGCCAGATAATGTTAATTAACGGTAACAAGTTTGTAACCGCAAAAACCTTCACAAACAAGGTTTGTTACCGGTAATGAAAGGTAACTTTCACAGTAGAAACAGCCACCCGTTTAATCTTAACGTTAAGTTCTGTGACCCGGACGTATTCACGTACGTACACGCTGGATTCTACGCATTGTAAGGCAGTCTTTTTCAGGTGGGGCGGCATTGTTTGGTATAACAAAAGGTCAAATGTCGTGGCCCATCGACTAGGATCGATAAAATTAACGTTAAAAATTAGCGTTAACACTTACCGTTAAAACTTACCGTTACCTTTGTAGTGCCCCAGTAGAAACATGCTCTATGAGAAGAGATAAAGCTAACTCCGAATGGTTTGCGACCATTTGCTTCAAAAATAGAAAACAAACATGTATTGACGATAAACCATGTATAGAGGAATATCATTATTTGATTAGAGTCAATTCAAAATAGTAGAGCTTCTCTCATATTGTAACTTAATTTCACGATTGAATTTGTAATGGCTAATGTGTTAACTTGGAATTGATTGTCTCAGTACGGTCTTTGGTCTCAGATACCAAGTTGCCTATTTACTCCAGTAATCACAACATGATTGCTATGTTGCATGTCTTTTCCACATCCCCAACATATGTGGGATACTTCGTGTGGTATTCCTAATAAAGGTATTCGGGATGTTTGGACGATTTTCCTCTGTTAGCATGGTATAGTTTGACACAACTACTGCATTGTTCAGTCAGTATCTGACCTTGCTGAGCATGCTGAGCACATACTAAACGTTGTTTATCACCCGGAAATCAAATCGTCCACCACTCAATTTAACCTCATAAGATTGACAGTAATATGTTCATAACTTGTCAAGATGTATCGTTTGGTAATAGTTCAAACAATTTGTGACATTAACTCAATGTTATATGGCTGATGTGAATTTTGTAAGTGCTAAACGGGAATGTAATGTCCGCGACAATGGAACATGTAACATTATGTAATAATTTATATGCTTAGTTGATTGGGTGTCTCTCATACAAAATCTTTGTCCCTATTGTTCGGAAACTCATAACTCGTCCAGAAATAAACCGTGCAAATATTTAAGCAGAAAGATAGCGTATGGAGTAAATATATTCTGATTTGCACTGACACAATATCAAATGAAGATTTGATGACGAGTTCTCGATGCAAATTGATCTGGTTTGAAAAGTCACGCTTGATTTTATGAAATTATGTTACGATGTTTCAACCCTGAATTTATAGAGCGGAATGACATAAATTCCAGTCGGCTAATGAAAGTAAGTAAAACCCTACTTTTTCGCCAGCCGACAAACATCTGACTGCAGCTATCGTTTCGTTATATATTCTCATCATTTCACTCAGCCATTGTGACGTATGTACAAGACCCCCCCCCCCCCCCAAAAAAAAAAGCGCTGAATTTTGTGGAGAGAAAAATGAAAATCAAGGCCGGATTAAATATGATTAGTTTCTCTACTGCATGGGACTTTTGATTTAGAGAATAGGCTGTGGAGTCGTGTATGGTCGCCGCAGGCGGCTATACACGACGACACAAATATGGTACAGTCTGTAAGACCATCGTATAGGCCTATAGCAAAATAGTTTAGAACTATATTTTATTCTCATTCATATTTAGTTTATTGGTTATTTTGACCTTTTATCATAAAATAACGCAGTTTGTTTGATTTGTTATAATCAAACAACAGCAAATGTCCCCCTTTATAAAATCAGCGAATCCACTTCGAATTAATCGCGTTATTTAGCGGACACGCACATGGCAACTCTTCGTTATACGCACAACGCATACGCCGGCGACTTTGTGTAGGGCTCGATAACGCGATGATCATACGCACCGGCACTGAAGGTATTATTTTTCGAATGAATTAGGCCCCACCCCAATCTATACACCATTGTCTCATAATGCATGGGTGTATCGGCTGAAATCAGACAAATCAAATTGCCTGCTGCCATCCCAAACCACACCCACTATATAAAAAATATTATATATTTCATTCGTATGTTATTTACGGGAACCGGAGAGAAATCAAAATGAATTGAAATGAACAATAACCGGAAGTAAATTTATTTAGGATTTATGTAAATAAATAGTGGGGTCGTCGCTCGTCATATATTCAATGCAATAATGTAATTGTTTACACAAAACTACTCCTATTTCAGAAACAAAATTGCGAACTACCTTTTCATTAAACAAAAAGGATTAAGTGAGGAACCGTATTAAATTCATGTCTAATCCTAAACTTTTTTATAGTCATCTGATGAAATGGGTCAACATTTCCAAAAGTGCTATTTTGACATGATTTGCTCTGAATGTTGCAATATTCAAGTTATGGAGGTTAACAAACTTCACTAAATTTCATAAACGTCATCGAACTATTATAGGCCATTCACATACCGTATCATAAAACAGTGATTATTCAATTTAATTAAGACTTTAGTTGAGTGAGTATAAGTAAGGTAAAATAAAAACAGGGGAAGGGCTTTTCCACCCAGCTGCCCTCGCCACTAATGTTTTTTTAAATTCTCAGAAACAACTGGTTCAAGGACTTGCCATTCAATGACACTTATAATTCTGTTGACTATTGATTGATGGATTTGATAAAGTATATAAAACGGTTTATGGTTTAAGCAGTCGTCGGGTTAAGAATTTGTTGCTTCCAGACCCGAGTTACAGACCTCGCGTAAATACAGCTGCATATCACAATATTTTTCAATTACGTATGTCACATAAGGTTGCCATAATTATTTATATTAAAGATACATGCATTATATTATTTCGAACACATTTTTTTCTCTGGATTTACCTTCAAACAACAGATAGATTAAAAATCGCGGAATCTGTTTCGCACTTCAAAGTGTGTAAAATACGTGCCGAACAGTTATCTTATTTTACAATATTCTAAATTACTAGGGCATTGTTAAAATAAACCTGAAATCTGAAATTCGAACCATCGTAGAGTTTGACCTCTTTTTTTTTTATCTCTGTGAGTTTGCATGAAGTATATTTGATCACTTGGGTCAGGTATCGAACAGCCAACCTGCTGAAAAAACGCTTAGGAATGATTTGACAGGCTGCAAGATTGCGCAATAATAAAAGTCTGGTTAAACAAACTCACTTATTTTCCAAAACCGCACAATATGTGGTTTTTTTCTCATGGCTTTGAGTGACTATATAGAAAAGCATTACAAAACACAAAACACCAATTTTGTAGAAAATTTAGGGTGCTTTGTTTTATCTACAAATTACGGGGTGTGTCTTAATTAAATGGGTTTTAATAGCCCATTTGAGGTCTAAAATTTAGTGTTTTTTAAAATCTATTTATGATACTTCATCGACAGTACTTATATTAAATTAAATATAAAATGTAAATATTCATAAATGAATCCTTATGCATGCACCAACATCATAATATCAAAAGACGGACAAGTTTAGGGAATATACACCTATGTGACTTTAAGGCGAAAATTGAAGAAGAAAAAAAATGTCGCCTTATTCCCAAATAAAAATGTTATTTATACCTGATAACTGATCGAAAATCATTGGTGCAAACAACGGATCAGCCATAACAATGTATATATTATATTCTGAACCATAATTATGATCCTAAATAGAAATCTAAAATTACCGTATGTGCCAACGGATAGGCTATCGCACATTCGTTAAACTTATTTAATAACACTATGTATCAATTTTGACAGATTTATTTGTGAGAATCTTCAAGCTTACCAAATACCGGTATATTAAAAAGCGAAAACTTAAATACTTTACAGGATTTGTTATATTTTTGATTTTAACATGTGAAGTTCACATCTGATGAATTGTATTTTGTTGATAATTCATTATAATTTCCGGAATTATAAACAACTGGAAGAATAAGACCAAAGTATTTCAATGTTGATCAAGACAAGAAAAATGTAGACTCCAACGGTGCTGAAGACCAGGCCCCATTTATATAAATAGAAACACATCACCAAAAATAAACACATCGCCAAAAATAGTTCCCCCTCTCAACAGTTCGTCATAACATCGCAAGGTAAAACATTTTTACCAATAAAACTTACTTAAAAGTAATCCTATGACTGTTTCCTAAGTGTTGTTTGAAAATAAAAGATGTCCATGACCTCATGGCTGAATGAGTTCAAATGGAAGACAAAAACTGCCCTTCTCAAAAGTCACAACAGTTTATGAATGGCTTCTTATTAATGTAAAAACACCTGTGGTTGAGTGCAGTTTAAAATAGCAGCCAAGTGAACATTTTACTCTAATGTGTAATCAATTCATGATCATTCAGCCATGTGAATCCCCTTCTTCATGTTCCTGGCTCAGAGCTTAGCACAGTGAGTTGTTACTGACCTGCAGATTTGATAAATTGTTCCAGCATGGAAGACGACAATCTTTATTAATGATTTTTGACACACCCTGTGATAAAAAAATCACGGCGTTATGAATCACCTGTCTACGTTATATTGGTTTGCAGTATTTCTATTCTCTTGTGCTATGCGAGGTAGATGATTTTTTCCAAGAGCACACAGGATGTTAATTTAATCTATTACAAAGGGGTGGGTGTGAAAAGTGTAATCACGGCGTTATATTATGGCTTTTGTATTCATACATCACCATGGTAACGGATAATATTTGATCTCGTCGGAATATGTATGATTATTGGCTGACACGATGTCCATATATGCAGTGCTCTCAACAAGTATCCTACCTGGTAATATGCTCAAATCTCCTATAAACTATAACTCCACATTAATTGAATTATGAAGACCTTCTTCTCTTCAATTTAAAATATCGAGTGTGAAGATTGATTGAATTTCAACAAAGCTATGGGTCAAAAATTAAACCAAAGTACGATTCTTCTCTTCATTTAGCCCCGAGTTGTCGCCTACATGTATATGCTCATACCTTCAGAAAAGTCCCTATTGACTGCACCTCATTTAGTTGATGATGTCCCTGGCAGAAAATAGGTACACTTCAGTGTACCTTAAAATGACCAGAAAATGTACTTTAAATGTACCTAATCAAGAAATAGGTACAAATTAGGTACATATTGTCACTTAGTGTATGTACCTAAAATGTACCTACCCTAATTTTTGTACCTGATTTATACCTATTTTATACCTATCTGGAACTTATACTATACTCGACTATGCTTTATACCTAAATAGTACCTATTCTAGACTTAGATTTTGTTGGATGTACCTAAATGTACCTATTTCAAAAAGCGTCAGATACATTTACATCATATGTGTGTATTTTGACAAACAAGTACCAATTTCAAACTCTGATTTTTTTTGATATTGGGATAATAATTTGATGGAGTACCTATGTACATATGTCAGACTTAACAATTTTGTATATGGATACTAATTTGATGGAGTACCTAGAAATGTACTTATATTTCAGACTAAGCAATTTTGGATATGAATACTAATTTGATGGAGTACCTAAATTTACCTATTTCAGACTTAAATGTCAAAGGTTAAGTAAATAACTATCACATGATCATCAACTACCATATTTCAAATTTGCTATAATAGCTGTGCATGGCAGTTGTGATGTGGAGCATATAATGTATGATGGATATTCTTTTGAAAGGTATTTACTATATTATGTGAATAGTGAATCCCTAATGTGTACAGAACAGTAATGTGGAATATGTCACTAAAGAAATATAAGCACAATGGCTATAAATGTTTAAAATGTAATGAGCTGAATAAGTTTACATAAGCTTAATAAGCTTATACATAGACCATATTAATTTTTTGTTTGCAAACTTCTCACGCTTTGCAGATTTACATACATGTATTTCAGACTTTATCCATTAGTCAAGGCTCTAATACATAGGGTACTATTGCAAAGGGTTTTCAGGGGTCACATTAGCTCATATTTTGTGTATTCATTTTTTTAACATCAGGACTATCTGGTTACATTCTATTTATGTGCGTTGATATTGTTGGTGCTCGAAACAGCTCCTCTAATGTTGTTGAATTATAAAAAGGTGTATTGTGTATGTAAACAGGCCCGTAAGAAGGGGGGGGGGGGGGGGGGGGGGCGATGGTGGCGATCGCCCCCCCCCCCCCTTTGAAAATCTTCCCCGGAAAATTTGTACACATATGAAAAAAATTCGCGCGCTACGCGCGCATTTGTCTTCCGAAAATGCAATATTCTTTGCTACAAGCTTGTTTAGAGCCAAAATGTACCTCGATCGTGCAAAAAATAGGTGCAAATGACTCACAAAAATCGTCCGGTGATTTTTTTTGAAAACGCCCCCCCCCCTTTCAAAAAGTGTCTTACGGCCCTGGTAAATGCTACATCTTCAAGACAAATTAATGTCAGTCCTGTCTGGTGATTGGGAAATAAACTATAGTTTCGCGAATCGGGAAACTCAGTTGTTTCCGGTGCTGTAAATGTGTCTATGTGCTGTGTATTAGATCCAAACATTTTCACTTTGATTAATCTGGCCCTTGATGTTTCAGCACCAAGATCTTCGTAACTAACCTGGCCGTTGTTTTACAACACCTACTCATTTGGTATAGAGTGATGAATTACTGACACTTACACTCGATGGTCGCTTGGCAACAGGCTGAAATTCAACACGAACCACGTATACAATTACACTTACACATAATACGAAAACATTTCATTTAGTAAGCAAGGTGATTTTTTGTTGACATAAGATGATCTATCAATCTAAACAATTTTGTTTATACAATTGTAGACAATTGATGGTAAGAAAAACAAACTACTGGTTAGAGTAATAAACTAATCATACTAACACAAACACAAAATGAAATAATGTCTCAATATATAATAAACGCTGCAGTGACATAATAAGGTGCAAAGTGAATAACATTGATAACTAAAGGCAATTTAGTTGGCTGTTAACAATTGCTTTTATTCAAAGTTTGTGTCAAATAAAATGAGCTGGGTTAATTTCACCTCTTTATAGCTTTAAAAAGTTTGAGATGATGAGAAAGAACGAAGCAAAAATATATGGTTGTTTTTCACCTTTTTTAATGTTGACCAAAGAGTGCCAAACAAAGTGATTTTCTTTCTTTTTCTTTCACTTTTTTTGGCCATTTTTGGTCAAAATTTCATAAATACAGCTTTATAAGAAAAAAAGAGAAAATCAACACTAAATTAGTGTCTTGATAGTATAATCAAGCAATTTTGGGCATTTTTACTCAAAAATAATTTTGTTAGCTTGTCCATACAAAATTGTTGACAAAAGTGATTTTGTGTGTGATTTCTCAAAAATGATGCCAAAAATAGATTCTCTGACCCAAATTGTATGTACATTTGAGTCCTAGTTCAATAATTACAGCACTCACAAAATCAACAAAAAAATCTTCCTTAAGTCCCCCCTCAAACGAAACAAAGTTGTTGTTTTTTATAGCGAAAGGGATTGTTTTCATTGGTCAGGAAACATAAATTTACAATGAAATGATTTTTTTATATCAAGGTTTTTAAATTGCACATATATTTGTAACAGTCTGTACTGTAGGTATCTGCAACACAGGTTTGTTGTCTTTGCTATTCGTCAGGAACATTACCGGTAACTCGTCGCATTGTTAGAAATGTAAAAGATGGAGGTGGAGGATATGTCACGCGTGTTTTATAAATGTCATGGAATTGAACGGAACCAAGGTCCAGTATCTAATATAAAAGCAGAATCTATATTACAGTGGTGGCGATGTGGACAAGCTGCTGTAAATCAGCGTGTAATAAATTAGGGTCCATTTAAGTTGTGTCATGAAATTAAATAAGTTATTATAATAAGTTCCCGGGATCCCTATAGTTCCATTAAATTATATAAATGAATAATGTTGGCATCAAATTTGTTCCCAGAATTATTTCAGAATTAATAAATTCAAAGGAGACTTTAACATGGTAGTATTTCTGACTGGTAAACAAAGAATTAAAAGCATGAATGTCTCAAATAGTAATTGAAAACATATATATTAGATGGTGACAGGAAATTTAAGGAGAGGTGACTATGAATTGAGTAACACCTGAAGAAACTCTGTGCTATGGATTAAATTAGCGTATTTTGAGATGGGCATAATAATTTATCTTAAAAGGCTAATTTACTTCATGGAAACGCTACTACTTTAGATAATTTTTAATGGGAATTGAAAAACACATTAGCACCACGCTGATCTGATATAACATTGCAATTGCCCACAGACACATCGAGGAAAAGCAAGGTACGACAAGAGGTGTGCTATTGCCTCCGAAAGCAAACGAGACTAGAACATTTTATTCATTTGAACAAATCAAACTTTTCCAAAATAATAGAACACATTAGTGTTACACACATTAGTGTTACACACATTAGTGTTACACACATTAGTGTTACACACATTAGTGTTACACACATTAGTGTTACACACATTAGTGTTACACACATTTTTCAGAATCAAATCTTAAGATAACCAATTGTTGGAAATGAATTTGGAGGAGGCAAAATGGAGACGCCGAACTCCTACCCCGGGGCTATGACACGGCCGCACTATGGGATCAAATTCCGATATAAGAAATTGGTGAAAATGAAATTGGAGGAGGCAAAATGGAGTCGCCGAACTCCTACCCCGGGGCTATGACACGCCTACACTAAGGGATCAAATTCCGATATAAGATTTCTGAATTTTACAACACAACTGATTGATATCCATTCTAAATAATTCAATTTATCAATATCAAATTTCTGAATTTTACAAAAAACAATGGTTGATGATATAATTCAATTTATCAATAGAAAATTTCTGACATTTACAATAACAATTGTTTGATATCAATTCTAAATAATTCAATTTATCAATATAAGATTTCTGAATTTTACAAAAAACAATGGTTGGTGATATAAGGACAAGCTTATTGACAATGCCCCTTGGACCTTGCGCTAGGCGGCGGCAGGAGAATCACCTCTCAATAAATCAATTTATCCATATGATTGGTAGGCCTAATTACATGGAATGATGTGACATGATTTATATATAAAATTATTATAGGATTTGTGAGCCCAAAACACATGGAAGCTATGCATTATTCACTATTCTTATATAGTGGGTGTGGTTTGAGATGTCAGCAGGCAATTTGATTGGTTTTTTGCCGATTTTCAGCCGACACGCCCATACATTATGAGACAATAGTGCATAGTTTGGGGCGGGGTTTAATTCATTCGAAAAATAATACCTTCAGCGCGTATGATCAACGCGTCATCGCGTTAGCGTGCCCTACACAAAGTCGCCGCCGTATGCGTTGTGGGTATAACGCAGCGATGACAGATGCGTGTTTACTAAAGAACGCGATTAATTTGAAGCAGGATGTTGGAAAACAGCTCGCTGGATTCGCCGATTTTATAAAGGGTGAAATTTGTTGTTGTTTGTTTAAAATAAAGTTAGCAAACTGCGTTATTTTATGATAAAAGATCAAAATAACCAATAAACTAAATAAGAATGAGAATAAAACATAGTTCTTAGCTGTTTTGCTATAGACGATGGTCTTATAATGTATAGGCTGTACCATATTTGTGTCGTCGTGTATGGCCGCCTGCGGCGACCATACACGACTCCAAATATGGTACAGCCTATACATTATAAGACCATCGTCTATAGCAAAACAGCTAAGAACTATGTTTTATTCTCTAAGTTTGTCAAAAGAAAAAAGAAACTATGCACTAAGCCTACATGTAAGACATGCAATTAGCAAGTACGGTAAAACAACTAAGGGGTGAGGTGGGTGGGAAAAATTAATTTATGTCCAAGAAGAGAACGTCCACTTCGGATGCCGACAACGGAGGTAATGACTTAGTAAGGAAAACTTAATGCTGCTCGCAAAGCACGCAGGGAGGGACGCACACAAAAGGAATGGCCATCTATTGTTACTGTGGAATCAGGCGAGGAAAACCCGCGAAACAGAGACGCAAGTTGACAGAGGGACGGGACTCTGCGCCGTGAGCAAAATCGATTTATACAGATTTCATCTGAATAAATCGTCATTATGTGATATCGTCATTATGTGATTACTTTGATCCCCATTCGTAATGCCAAACAAATTACTAATAACATTAAGGGGATTCGAAATAGTATTACGCCGACCATTTACACGGGATGGATAGCATCCTGACAACTTAGAGCATTTTTATTTGTTCTAGTAACGAATGCCGTGACTATAGTAGTAGTAAGTACAAATTATTAGCCATCGGCCTTTGTTAGCAACGATTTAATGACTATTCAATGGATTGTTTCACAGTACAACAGTAAGAAATCTTTGAACGCCATACATGTAGATCGTATGGGTGTAGCGCATGGCGTTTTCTTCTTTATTTGGTGAAAATTCGTCCACAGATAAAAGCGCACTTTTAAAACGGCCAGTCACATTTTGTTAATTTAATAACTTTTACTTTAATCAAATTCAATGTAAGGTTTTTCTGGACCATTTTAGTTAGGAAACTAGACATTTTTTCGAGCTTTCGAGTTACATTGTTATTTTATTATTTTAGCTTAATACACTCCTGAAACCTCACCCTATTGTCATTTCACTCCATTAGTTTGTACGAATGGAGCGATACAAACAATTACCTTTTTATAAATATTTTAAACAGGTTCGCCGTCGGGGATAGAAAAGAAACTTAAAGTTATTGCTAAGAATGGAGAGTTTTTTTGTTCTTAGACATGTTAGAATGAAAGACCGATGACCATCATAAGTGAGATACTGACAATATACTATTCATGATATACTTTAAAGTGTTTAAATTCAATCGAAACTAAAAGGAAAACGTACGAGAGTTTACGCTATTGATCATGTTGATTGAAAATAAAGTTTGGAGGAGTGTGTGTGTTTGGTATGCCTGAAATGATTGTATGGGTTTTGTTTTAATTAAAAAAATAGCATGTAATTAAACATCAACATGCACGTGTCAGTTTTTACCGCAGAAAACATTAATAATGCTTTGCCCAAAGTAAAATGTATTCGATAACCTTAGGCGTTTTGTTTAATTAAACTTTTTTGTGCCTTTCAAAAAGTACTATTGACCGGGCGGCCAATAGTATTTTTTTTAATAGACCAAAAATTCCCTCCCTCTAGGCTCGTACGATCCCAACATGGAGTGTCTTGAGAGACCGTGTATACAACCTGAATGTGATCGTCATTCTACATAAAGCTTTCTCTAATTTCTACAAATCTAGAAGGCCCTACTTGGTACAAACAATAACTCGACAACCACCATCTGTGTGTACGAAGTTCGCTCAGTGCACAGCAGCAAAAGAGGAATCGCTTCAAACGTAAACAAGTCGTCTGCATTGCATTATTACTTGGTTTACCGAACTCTTTTATCGGCTGAATTAACATTTCGGTTAATTTTAGTCATGAATCATGAATCATAAATATTATTTGATATCAATTCACCTGAGGTTGAGGGCATTCTGCAACGAGGTCTAGACCTCTACCGATGAGATGAGTTCAGCATCAGAGTATTTTTTCCTCGGCGATCGGAGTAGGACTCGGAGTCGGAGTAAACTAATTAAACATTTAAAAAAGTAAGCTAATTTATGTCGAGAATCGACTAGCATATTCACTAAGATCTATGTGTTCAAGTGTGAATATTTTCATGCGTTAAATAAAACAAATATGCTGCCCATTATTCGTGAAATGGGGTGAAATATTGTCCCTCGGTGATCTGGAGACCGTAAGCCTACTATTTTCCCTCAGCCTCCGGCTTCGGGAAAATAGTATAGGCTTACGGTCTCCATATCACCTCGGGGCAATATTTCAAAGGGGGAGCTTTCGATTTTAAAATTATATCTTATAAATCAATCAAATTAAATGATGAATTAATCCTCCTCTCCCCATTCCCCGCTATAGATACAACACTGGCCCTGGGCATCCTGGCTATTAAACGTGGACTAAGGGGAGTTAGGAGAAATACATTTTTCGGGTATAATACATGTGCATGTACATTAAAGGGTGAACTTTATTTCGTTAGATACAACACTAGGCTATCATCCTTGATATTAAACGTGGGTTAAGGGGAGTGAGGAGAAATGCATGGTGTCAGTGCTTTAAATCCCATCGGATCCATCCACAAAACGGACATAGGGCATGGAATGTTATAGAAACATGGATTGAAACCTATAGGCCTATGACACGTATCCTAGGTCTTAGTTTTTTGTTTTAAAATTAAGTTTTAAGCTTTATAAATCAATCAAATTAAATGATGAATTAAAATATTTCACATTTCTATGTATTTTAATAAATATTGACATCAGACAGAAATAACGTTGCGTCTTTTCTCACTAGATGTAAATCCCAAATCATATAATAAATGAAGAGTTTAAATTTTCGTAAAGCTCTTGCATCCACTTTCAGAGTTTTGACAGAAAACATGTTTTTTTAATTTAAAACTTATATTTTATTTTATTCATTTTATTTGTTATATTAAGTATTCATGGATAGAAACGAAATAAATATATCTGCTACAAATTGTCTGCCTTCAATTTATTTATATTTAAGTGTGCGCATAGACGTATGTTATAGGAAATAAATAAATAATAGTTGGACCTGGCATGCCTGGGTCGAAAAAGAAGAAAAAATGCCTACAGGTCTTACTTAGTTTTTGGTTTCTGATTTTTTTATTCTCTCAGACAAGCCGAGAACCGCTGGTTTGCTTGACCATCTCAAAAAGCTGTTTCTATAGCGGCTCATCCCCGCCAGACTCTATCGCCGACCAAGCTGTTCCAACCAGCGGGTGACCCCATCTCTGACTCTGTAACGTCAGATTTGGGGACAAGGTCGAATGGTCGAAACCACATATAGGCCTACATGTAACATAGGGAAAATGTATCGCAAGTGAGCTCCATGTTTAACTGGAATATCAGTAGATAAGAAAAAAAGCGAGCCCGATACAAGTGCTAAACAAACGCTTTGATCGTGCGTATTTTAGGAGTTTCGTAAATATGCGCCAGCCGCACAAGTCGACAACAAAAATATGACAAAGAGTGCTTCGCATCAAGGTTGAAATAGGAATCATGGCTGCGTGATTATGTTTGGATGATTACGCCTTATTTTGGCACACCTGCTTTCACGTTGCTTCTATCATGTAACACACTGCTCTTACAATTTAAGAATTGTATAAAAGGTTGAATGCATATATTTAGAATAAATTACAAGAAAAGAAAAAGGACACAATTTGTATCTTTACTCCGTAATTAACTATATTCACTCTTGATCAGCTCCAAATTGGCGAAGCCTGCTTACAGCGGTGAATGAATAAGGATCTGTGGGCGCATGAACGGGTAAGCGTTGTATGTCAGCCGCCGGGAAGCGTTTTACGGAATAAACCGTATACTCCACTGTATGGAGTAGGCCTATGCGGTTTATTCTGTTGAACCGACTCCCGGCGGGTGACATACAACGCTGACATACAACGCACGCACCCCGCATTATATGCGTGATGCGTCCGTGCGTCCAAAACTGCTTGCGTGTGGCCATAATCGCGTGCGTGTGACCTTAATCTCGCACGCTTGAATTTCTTTAGCGCGCAGAGAGAGATAAAAAACATTTGCTCGTCAATTTGGAACTGATTCATCTATAGTACGGTAAACAATCATACTGCACGTGCAAGAATCGATATTAGCTTAAAAGGTTTTAGGTTTCACACATCTAATTCCATTACCTCGGTTAAATGGAAGCTACTAAATGATAACTTCTGTCTAAACCAATTGCTCGCTAATTTGGAACTGATTAAACTATAGTACGGTAAACAATCATACTGCACGTGCAAGACTCGATATTAGCTAAAAGGTTTTAGGTTTCATACATCTATTTTTCATTACCTTGGTTAAATGGAAGCTACTAAATGTTAACTTCTGTCTAAATGGCCAGATTTAATCAGTCTTAAGGTTAAGGGTTTTTAGCTGCAATTTTGAAAACGGGATACCAGGCGTATGCGTTGGGTCGCACGGGAAATAATGGAATCATTAAAATAAAAAAGGATAAATTCTAAGTATTTTTAATTTTTATTTTTGATAAATCAAAACCATTTGGCCTAGATTAAAAAAGTTATATCAACCAAGATACGGATTATAAACGTATTATGGGACCACCTGAATATTTGGTGATTGATTTACTTTTATCAGTTTATTTGAATAACGACACAAACAAACAATTAAAGCAGACAATGAGCAACTAAAGGAATGACGAGTTGATTCATATAATTGTAGTTCCAAGCCTGATCATACCCAGTAATAGACGTACAATAGTAAGTAAAGGTCTTTTGACTCATAGCAACGCTTCTTCGATCGAATATATTTGATTACTTCGGTGAATACAGCTGGGTGTGTCCTCTAAATCAGTGCACATTTTGAATGCCTTTTATGGGCGGCCAAATACGCCAAAAGGGTTGTGAAAATGTGTTAGATAGTGTACAAATACTAAAGGTAGTGTTATAAAATGTGAAAGGTAGCGTTATAAAATGTGAAAGGTAGTGTAGAAATACAAAAGGTAGTGTAGAAATGTTAAAGGTAGAGTAGAAAATGTAAAAGGTAGAAAATGTTAAATGTAGTGTGTCACATTTCTACATCACCTTTCACATTTCTACACTAACTTTTGCGTTTCTACACGTCCTTTACATTTGTTACCCTTTTGACGTATTTGGCCCATATAAGGGCGGCCAAGTACGCCAAAAGGGTACAAAATGTGTAAGGTAGTGTACAAATTCGTCGCGAGGTACAAATTGAAATAGATAGAAAAATTGAAGTACGTGTGAGTAGAATTAGATCATACGACGGCTGCGGTCTGACTGTCAGTGTTTTGTTTACTAAGGGGCTGACACTTGGTATTTGCGCATACAACGGAAATTGGCTCATGATATCGCAACAACAAACTTATATTCATTAGACTTACATTAAGTCTGTCAAATCAGAAATACAATGAAGGCATAATTATCACTGTGTCGAGAAATAATTATGTCCGAAATATGAAATTAATTATAAAATTACCCCTATTGATTTGAGTTAAACACTAACAATATTTCTTTTAAAAATATAAAACCCAAACAACGTGGAACACTTAGTGAACCTTAATAAAGTATATTCTGTATCCTAGACAAACAACGCCACAGCGCCTTCACTACTGTCTGTTAAGTGTCCGACAAGTTAAATGTGGCTCAGATCGGCAAGCTGAGTAGCAAGCCCCAGGTATATATGTGACACTGCTGAACGAATATAAACTTAATACGACCAATATATATAATTCTATCCGCACTACTCACGAATTTCAATTTTTCTACCTATTTCAATTTGTACCTCGCGACGAATTTGTACCTTACGAAGAATACGTACCTCGCGGAGAATAAGTACATCGCGGCATTTGTATCTTTCAACAAAAGCGATAATCTGGACATTTGCACATGTTAACTAAATCGTACCGATTGCATTTCGTAAACTACCTCTCACAATTTGTACACTATCTCATTTTGTACACGAACTGTTCACATGTTCTACCTTTCACGTTATCTGCACTACACTGCAAAAACACCGGTGTTAAAAATAACACCATTGGTGTTGTGAGAGGTCCACACCCAAAAAAATTAACACCGGTATACCGGTGTTAAATTTTTGGTGTTATATCAACACCATGTAGTGTCATTTTAACAACTGCAAGTGTGAAAAATAACACTTACAGTGTTAATGTAACACTGTAAGTGTTAATGTAACACCAAGATAGTGTTAAAATAACACTAATTGGTGTGGACCTCTCAGAACACCGAACGGTGTTATTTTTAACACCGGTGTTTTTGCAGTGTACCTTTCACATTTTCTACCTGACACACCCTACGCTATCTTTTACATTTCTACACTACTCTTTACATTATGTACCATTGTTGGCGTATTTAGCCGCCCATAGCCTTTTACGCACACGATAAGAAAAAACACAAATAACTACCATGACAATCAAATAAATATAGTGTCAAAACAACCGTGAGCTATAACCAACTAGCAGTGTGTTTACCTATAATTGTCTAATTCTGATATTGGAATGTATTCCCCGTCTATTAATTGTCACGATAGGCTTGATATGTACTTGATTGTTCAGTACTTTTGTGTAGCTATTCAAAGAGTTGTTACAATAATTTGCATGCACATCGACACAGTTTGTCCACCATACGAAATATATGAAATCGAGTTGTAATTAATTATATTTGACTCTTATATGATCGAATGAATTTCAGTAAATTAATAAATACGGGGTGTGTCTGCCGAGTCAGTTAACAAAATGTGAAAGCCTTTATATTAAAAGTTACGCTTAAGACGTTAGATGCAGGAGAATAACAAAAACACCATCACAATTAAATTAATACTACATGTACAAGTAGTGCCATTTGTGATATCACAATGATATCAATACTACGTAGGTATGTAGTGCCATTGTGCCATCACACTGTGATCCATAACCAATTGGCAGGTTTGTGATTGTCACCTTTAATTGTTAACACAATAACAAATCCTTTAAAAGGAAAGGGCGCTCAAAAGAATAATAACAGTAGCCTTGAAGGGGTATATCACATGGCTGGTGTTTTTATAGCAGATGAGCATTGATTAAGAAATGGAAGGGTGTTGGACTGTGGGAACGGTTTTGGTATACAAAATAAAAAGTAGGAGTACATAACAATGTATGCCAATGTTGGTATATCTTACACAGAGAAAACGATTATGTAAAAAATACACAATCTGTGTAAAAATAGAACTCCATAATAGTTGTGTAAAGCTTTTGCATAGGAATTTACACAGATTGGGTATTTATTACATATGTTTTATGTAACTCTTACATAATTATTATGGAGTTCTATATTTACCTAAAAGGAAAGCAAAGCAAGACATGCAGGTAGGAATATGGCCGGCGTCGGTAGCATGGATGATTCTGTTTAGAAAAGTAAAGTTTTGTATTATATATATGCCTATACATAAGCAAATCTATAACATACAAGAACATATATCTTTAATACATGGTGCACTACAAAGTAGTTTCGTATGGTACCACCACACTTATCAGGTGCTACTGATACAAACACATAGGCTAAGGCCAAAAAAGTTAATACTTTGTCTCAGCGGACCTCGCGCATTGCTTTTAAAATGGGATTTCGCGCGTAGCGCTATGCGCGACAGCAATTTGTTTCGATTTTTTTTAAATCTTTTTTTCTTCCAATTTTTATTTTTTCATTTATTTTATTTGTTTCAATTTTTTTTTCCGGATTAAAAATGTCAGTTTCCGTGATACTCGGCAACCTTGTGACTTTAAACACACATTCAACTAACTTTGTGAAGTTAAGAGATAAAGAGAACACAACAAGCATAAATGTGCATTGATCATATCTGACTAATTTTATTAAAAAGAAAAAAGCACAACTATTGACTATATTATTATTTTATAAAAAAAAATAGAGCGCATAGACCATAGCTTATTTTGGTAAATTGTATTTATTTTTATTTATTCAACTGGCTAATAACATCAAAATATAAACAACACAATAAAGGAGGTCTGCTGAGCAGCCAGGGAGCACTGAAAGCACAAAAGAGTACTATCACCACAGGGTGCAGTGCTCCCAACTCAGCAGAGCTCTACAAACACCAGAAAATAAAACATACACAGGTATTTAATATATAAATAGACAAAAAATAAAAATTACAATAAAGGCAACACACTATACATCATTTTCCTTATAGTGACGTTTAAGATTGGTTTTAAAAACTGGTTTGCTAGATGTGGTGAGAGAGTCTCTATGATGATGGAAAAATTTGTAGGCAAAATTTGTAGGCGTCAGTCTTAGGAGTAATGTATTGTTTAAATGCTAGCTCATTGTATCTAGGATTTATCCGCCAAAAAAGAAATACACTGGCATTAGTCAAACAAGAACACGCAAATGAAACGGAAAGGTAAGTCCTTCTGGTTTTCAAGGTTGTGAGATCAAAAGTTTTGAGTCTGTTTTCATATGATTGCTCCCCCTACGTTGACAAAGAATCATCCTTGATGCCCGATGCTGGATTTGTTCAAGTTTGACAATATTACATTTTTTATACACATTCCAAACAGGTGAGCAAAAGTCAAGAATCGGTAAAATGAGAGACTGATACAGTTTGAGAAGAATATGAGGGTTTTTGCTACCTGCGACAACTCTGATGAAACCTAA
This sequence comes from Ophiura sarsii, assembly GCA_035610835.1. Classification (NCBI taxonomy): domain Eukaryota; kingdom Metazoa; phylum Echinodermata; class Ophiuroidea; order Amphilepidida; family Ophiuridae; genus Ophiura; species Ophiura sarsii. The sequence goes on from CM069448.1 coordinate 57,808,996, forward strand.
CAGTTTATTACACTTTTTGTCAATGTTGTTAACATGGCAGTTCCAGGAAAGATCGCTGGAAACTGTCACGCCAAGCAGCCGAAGGCTATCTGTTGTATCAAGATAAGTACCATTAACACTGTAAGATGGAACTGGTTTAAGTCTGCGCCGGGTGATACACATAACTTGACATTTTGTTGGATTCAATTGAAGAGCGTTATTGTTGGACCACCAGTTTAATATGTCTAAATAGGATTGTAAAACAGAAATATCATGGACATATTTTATTTCCCTAAATAGACTGTAGGCCGTGCATGTTTTATTCCTTCAGAAAACAATTCTAGCACTCTCCATCTAGGGGATAGATGAAATGTGGCTTAAAATGAAGCTAATATATGCCTGATCAATATTTTACCTTATCCCACGTTCGTAGGTTGCACATTATGACCCTAGACCTCGATTTAGGGTCAAAGGTCACATGTGTTTCAATGGGAAGTCAAAAACTAAATTTAACATGGTAAAAAAATGAGCTATTGACTATGAAAAGTATATTATATTGTTGGGATGAGTGTTTTAAACAAAAAAGTCAATCACAACTTTGACCGTAGATCAATAGTTTTTGAACTGTGACCTTTTGAAAAAGACAAGTTGGCCAAAATAGGCCATTTTGGTCATTTGTTTGCAAAATTGGCACAAAAATGACATGTTATCATCATTAAAAAAATATTTTGACTCAATGTGAATTGATAAACCATGTTATAATGTTGGTTTATAGATGAACTTTACATTAAAAGACATTTCAAAAGTCAATGGTGTCCGCATGCCATGGCAAACAGCTTTAATATCCTTCAAATTCATCGAAAATGGGTAAAATCTGAGTCAAATTTAAAGGATTTGAAGGATATTAATGCTGGTTGCCATGGCATCAACATACCATTGATTTTTGAAATGTGTTGTAATGTAAGGTACATCTATATACCAACATTATAACATGGTTTATCAATTCATAATGAGTCAAAATATTTTTTTAATGATGATATCATGTCATTTTTGTGCCAATTTTGCGAAAATATGACCAAAATGGTCTATTTTGGCCAACTTGTAATTTTCAAAAGGTCACAGTTCAAAAACTATTGATCTACGATCAAAGTTGTGATTGACTTTTTTGTTTAAAACACTTATCCCAACAATATAACATACTTTTTATAGTCAATAGTTTTTTTACCATGTTAAATTTAGTTTTTGACTTCCCATTGAAACACATGTGACCTTTGACCCTAAATCGAGGTCTAGGGTCATAATGTGCAACCTACGAACGTGGGATAAGGTAAAATATTGATCAGGCATATATTAGCTTCATTTTAAGCCACATTTCATCTATCCCCTAGATGTAGAGTGCTAGATTGATTGATACAGACCTACGTCCCAGTGTCTAAAATATGAACGTGTCAAAAAGAAGAATTTTATAAGAATCGAATAGCCATGAGGCGCTGAGACAAAGTATTTAATTAACGTCTCTAATCACTATAATCAAAACAAAAATGTGTCAATCCCAGCGTTTACGATTCCCCCGCGTTAAATGCAACTGGTGCGAATCGTGCGTAGCCGCGTCATTCGCGATGGCAAGGGCGCAGTTAAACCGGAAGATGTGACGTACTTGTAAACAAATACGTACTTGACCAATCGCGGGCCATAATAAACAAGACCCCACGCCGCGTTGTTCCTGTTTTCCCTGTTTTTAGACACAATAACTCCAGGCGCGGATCCAGCCAAGGTTTTAAGGGGGTGGGGTGGGGGGTGGGGGGGGGGGGGGGGCGGTGGGGGCTATGCTTGGACATGGAGTGTCTGATGGGAGATGTACTCCCTCAGAAGTAGAATTTTTTTCAATTTTCGAACTAATTTGGTACGATCTGGTGTATACTTATGACCAAAATTTTATCGAAAAGCCACCTCTTGACATTTTATGAAAAGCAATCACTTTATTTCCGATCAATATTGGCTTTTTATATAGGCCTAGGCCTATGCCAGAGAAAAGTTATACCGAATACAGTTACCTCCAAAATATCAGATTTCTCGTCAACGTACGCGTATGTATCCCGACCAACTTCCAATAAACTCCAAACGTTCTTATGTCCCTCGCATGCCTCCCCTCCCGCCTTGTCGTCCCCCCTTTCCCCCACCCTTTTTGTTTGTTTTTTCGTTTGTCCCCTCTTCTTCCTCTCTCTTTCCATTTTTGTCCTTCTTTTTTTCTCATTTTTATTTTTTCCCCTTTTTATTGGTGGAGGGGGAGGGGTGGTGTGTTTTTGTTAATATTTCGACAAATAAGGGTTATTATGAAAAAAAGAAACAACCCGATAATAGGGTTGGATGAACAATTGGTTCATTTGTCAAAATATGAGTATTAATGTGTCAAACGTGTAGGGGCAAAAGAGGATCAAAAGGGCAAGAGTGGACACTTCCTTTAATCAAGTCCACGGTGGAATAAAGCGTTGCGCCCGTTTCTTTAACTGTCTATTGATTTGTACATGTTTATACACCTGGATATACGTCTGGGTGTTCCGAATGAGAGTCTTTGTATTCGTACTTTGGTTGGGTTCATTCGCGTTCAGAGCTGTGAGCATCCTATAAATAAATCGTATAATGTACATTACGTATAATACAGTCAGTACGACATCCATAAGGGCATTGATGCAAATCTTAGACACAAGATATATTTGTCTCAGATGCAAATAATAACTGGCAAATCGCGGACTTTGTTTGAATATCTGAGATTTGATTTCTTTTTGAACAAATCCAATAAAAAAGTGAAGACACTCACAATTTTAGTTGAACTAGCAGCTCCGTCAGTCTGGCAACTCTGTCTGGGAACAACAAGAATATCTTGCCCTTTTGTTTGAATATCTTCTGATAATCAACATTTTAACTTTCTGAAAACTATTTTGCATGCAAAATCAGGATATTAATACCTCTTGTTCTAACTCACCTCATCTTCTGAAAACAACATTTTGGAAAAAATGTGATGGTTTTGGAAGAAGTAAACATGCTATTGAAAAAAGTACCTTTGATGGTTAGCCACGCGTTTCTCCTTTATATAAATGTTTCTTTTCTTCAAAATGTTCATTTGTATGTTGAGTTATGCAAAAAAACGTGATCGAATTTTAGGGAGGGGACTTGCTTTTATGACCCCTTTATAATACAACCTACTTGTTAACATAACATTGAGTTGGATCTCCTAGAAAATAAATGTAGGCCTACATAAGGGTAATTCAATAAGTTATACGTCATACCTTATACAAGGGTCTCACGACATTTGTCATTGGTATGACTCTGAGTCACGGCTACACATGGTTAATCTGAGTCATGGCTACGCATGATAAATGTTAATTGATATCTTGTTCACTGTTGTTGTGATGTGGTCTCAGCCAGATTCGCTGTTATAATGTATGCCTCAATGATGCCTCGGATGTTAAATCTTTGGCATGATAGTCACATAATGAGTATGATTTATGTACAACTTATCTCTTGGAAAAACATGTAATCCTTCCATTTGGTTCTGTTTTGAAGATCTCACAGTTCTTATACAAAACAAAAACAAATTATGACTTTTGCAGTGGTCACTATAGGGGAGGATTAAGCTTAACATTTCTCCTGATCTGGTTATGTCTAATCAGATGGCATATTTTTAAAATCAAATCAGTAACTTTTAATATTATAGTCTATTAAAGATATATGGTTATATTTGACCGATAGGTACGTTTGTCTCCTAGAATTGGCAAAATGATAAGCATTTAGTTTAGAGATATGTTGTTGATTTCTATCCGTTTCCATCACGCAAAATGGACATTCGGATGTCACTGCATCTCCCAAACCACAAAGGTAAAACCAGTATTCAGACCAATTTACTATGAATCTGTAGCTGAAATTCAAAGTTAAAGAGTATTTGTATCTTTATAAATATAATAGCAAAGTTGTGAGGTTGGTGGTAGAACTTATTAAACGACCCTCGACGTATGTACAGTTTTGGTAAATGTGCAATTATCTTTGTTATTTTATTATAAATTGAAAACAGTTTTGTGTAGCATGTTGGCTAAAATTCATGCCCCTTTAAGATACAATTATAAGTAAAACGTATTGTTATTCCACACACCAACAGTTTTTTTGATTATTACATAGGAATAATTCAATTACTAGCTGTATAAATTCCGTGCAATATTGATTTATTTGGCACAGAGAATTAAAATAAAACTAAGTTTGAGACATTTAATACAATATAATTGACTTAACACATGATAGCTGACATTTCAAGTACCCGAAACATGAAAATACCTTCAATTTATAAATTGAGACACTTATAAACAATAATATCCTAGTTATTTCATGGTGGATTTGTGTTAAGCAACATTCATTGTTTCTATCCTATATTGGACATACAAACAAATTCACTACCTGGGTTTATATAAGAGTTCAAAGTTGACATAAAATCAGTCATTTCAAATTTGTCAAAACGGGGGATTTTCAAGCATTCATTTGGGGATTTTCCAAAATGCGTATTGAATTATTTTGTGATGAATTTTATAGAGCATTAGCCTATGTGTAGCAACCCAAAAAAATCTGTACAAATGTCTATTCATTACACTTTTTGTGACGAATTGGCGAAGAAAAAAATGGGGAAAAAAATGAGATTTTCAGAATGCAATTTCTTGTAATATCGAGTATTCTTTTGTTTTCCATTTTGCCATGACAACAAAGCAAATCTGATTTGTGTTAATGACATTTTAATAGCTACCTCCAAAACCCTCTCCCAATAATAATGTTCAGGAAATTATATTTCTTTTTCATTTAGCCCGAATTTTCAGAGTTTTGTTTAATCCTTAAAGAAGAATAAATCAACGAAAATTAAAATACAATACAAGTTTTCTATAGGCCACTTAATGCTTTTTATCTGTTCTTATTTCTAGTAAAGATCACCGCCAATTCATCAATCAGGTATATCATCACTTTGCTTCTGGTCACCAAGTCATGAGTAGTCGGGAAAAAATTATTCATGCTAGTCGTGACACAAATTGGATAAAAGCCATCCGGGGCGATAAAATCAATTTGATATTTGTCCATGGATCCATAGAAATACTATCAAATTCATGAATTGTAAATTAAGCTAAGGATTTCGGAATGGCGTTCCAACAGCTTTTGCTTTGATTAGAACCACATTTGATAGTGCTTTACTCCATTAGGTAGCCCACAATGTTATCAGGCATGGCTCATAAATCAAAATACACTCAGCAATCAAGTGCAGATTTTTAATTAAACTAACAATGCCTTACAACACCAACAACACAATCTTATGCAATGTTGTTACAGGAAATTGCATTCAAATGTTTTCGATCGTCTGCAGAAAACATGCAATATTGGTTCAAGAAAAATTCATGAATTGTAAATTAAGCTGTATGACTGATATCAGATGTACATGTGTGAGCATTGCGTGTGTGTAAAAGCTCCAATCCTCTCGGAGGAATTCGGAATGGCGTTCCAACAGCTTTTGCTTTGATTAGAACCACATTTGAGAGTGCTCAACTCCATTAGGTAGCCGAAAATGTATCAGACATGGTTCAAAATCAAAATACACTCAGCAATCAAGTGCAGATTTCAATTAAACTAACAATGCCTTACAACAACAACAACATCGTATGCAATATTGGTACAAGAAAAATCTGTATATTATATGACCGATATCAGATGACATGTGTGAGCATTGCGTGTGTGTAAAAGCTCCAATCCTCTCAGAGGAATTCGGAATGGCGTTCCAACAGCTTTTGCTTTACATTTGAGTGCCTAACTCCATTAGGTAGCCGCAAATGTTACCAGACACGGTTCAAAATCAAAATACACTCAGCAATCAAGTGCAGATGTTAATTAAACTAACAATGCCTTACAACAACAACAATACAATCGTATGCTATGTTGTTACAGTAAATTGCATTCAAATGTTTTCGATCGTCTGACAAAAAAAATGGATTTTCTATTTAAAGAATACATTTCGAACAAATACAACACTATTACCAGCACATGTAAGCACTTAAATGCTGCATCAGTAGCGAGATCTATTCAAATGCAAATTATATATAAATATATTTTTCTCTCTCTCGACAGCTGTTTTAAACATAGTACTGGCACTTAAACGTGACCTTACGCTAAACGCATTATTACATGGTAACATATTGACAATTATATGGAAATGAACCTTATCCGTTAATCAGTCAGTGCAGAGTCTTTGCGATTGATGCCATTTTTCCAGTCTGAATTACATATGGCTTGGTATTTTAGAACATTGTAATAATACTTAATTTCGTGTTTGAAAGTGTCTAAATCTGGCTGTTTTTCTGTCATCTTTGCTCTATAAATATGGGATTTCACCATTGTCATTATCAAAGTTAGGGTGAAATCCAGATTTGATCCAAAAAGTATTGTTAATAGATATATTTTCAAGTCCACATTTGTTTGACCTTTAAACCACCTTTAAAGACATTCCATAATGATTTTGAGATTTGACCAGGTTATGAAAAGATGCGTAATTGTTTCTGTGTTTTCTTTGTGACAAAAGTGCATAAGTTATCTCCTCTAATATTACATTTAAGCAAAAGACTATTCGTTCCTAAAATACTTGATTGATTTTATTATTGGAACCATTTCTACTTTGTGTCACCGGAAAATTTAAAATACATATTTGTTTCCACTCCCTATTTTCACCATCATGTTTAAAAGAATAGAACATATGAAAACTTCGGGAATCGAACCCGTATCTCCGTTTATAAAAGACAGTAGCATGCCACACAGATTGGACGATAGAAGTGACATCATGTTATTAATACACCATTGAACTATTCAATTACAAAACGGATTTGTATCATGAAAATTGTACCTTTTAGTGCACCATTTGTATGTGACACTCACCCAAAATATGTATGTACTGACATGATAGTCCTTATTTTTGAAAAAGCGGTAAAGCGGCATCATTTTATCTGGACCGATAGCCGATTCAACGTGAGTGTTTTTTACACTCACCTAGCGAGTAATTTTAATATTACGAAGGACCATTCACGTCAGAATTTTACAGTAAAGTATAGGTGAACACTTGACATATGCGACACTTAATTTTGTAAGGGGACGATGCTGCTTAAATATGGGTAATTTACCTCGCTAGTCACTATTTCGGTGTTACTCGCCAGTTATGCTCTCAGAATTACATCGCTAGTAAGTCACGCTACAGTTAGGGCATAACTACTAGGGAGGTAGCTTACCTCCCTATTAAGTTACGCCAGTTTGGTGCACTCGGCCGATAAACTATATACCACAAATGTGTGTAAATTGGTGAGGCATTTCAAATTGTTTTTCTTTCGTGGATCTTTACCTGACTTCAATAGCCTTAGATTAGAAGATCTTGATGCTACCGTTTTAATGTATATATACAAACCGTCTGTTCTTTTAAAAGGTAAATTTGAATCATTATGCTGAGATAACGGATACACCAAACAGTTAAAAAGTGCAACTTACAATATTAAAGTCGTTGCACGATTGGTTTATTCATCACGAATAGCAATTCGGGATGCTACTAAAAAATAAATATTGAAGCATGAGATACATTATCAAATTATCAGAGGTCACGAGTGTCAACAAATTTGGTAGAATCATCAAAGAGAGCAGGGAACCGTAATTGACTTTATTACGGGAACGCTTGTAAATCACAGACACGGGAGAGAAACTTTGAGTTCGGGTGTTTAATTCAATTCTCATTACCATGACTTAGCCCCGGGTATTTCATTCAGTAACAGATCACTTGCTGTTTCGTTTAGGGAATAATAAGCTCGGTTAAATATGTTTGAAGCAGCGAGGCATTGGAAATTGTTTTACTGTCGTTTATCTTAGCCTTAGAATAGGAGATTGTGCAGCTCCTCGATACTATTTTTGTCAAGTCTGTTTAATATCCCACAGTCCGTTCTCTTAAGAGGCAAAAATAAAGTTATTCATTGATTCAGCGACTTTATCTTCATCGTTTGTAGGTCCCTGCTATCTAGCAGATAATCTTCAAATTGATCTCACTCATACTGTTTATAAATTTGAGTTCCATGAACGAAATCTAATCAAGGCAATTTGATGTTTTCATATCGCAATGGATTACAAACGCGAGTGTGTGGAATCTAGGGTGCATTTACAATGACTTATTTTGTAGGCGTCTGACATATTATCAATATTATTATTTAATGCTTATTATCGTCTATATTGTACTAGTAATATAATAAAGAAATGTGATGTAAGTATTGAACATATGAGGAAACTGTGAAAAAAGAGTAATGCAAAAAATTAAAAACAGAAAAAAACAAGGTAAAAAAAGGAAAAAGTAAAGAGGTCACAAGTTTCAACACATTTTGTAGATTTGAATTGCCCAAAAGTGCAGTGAGCACTCGGGGCAATCAGCTGTCTGTATTGATTTTTTTTGCTACAAAACCGTTTGTAAATCACGTATAGATGAACAAATATATGAGTGGTACCGTTCCTGATTGTGTCCTTTACAGTAATAAGTTTTAACATAATCCAAACAATTCGATATTTTCAAATTAATAACCCATGCAAATACATGCACGTGCAATGTACCTTTGAAATTTACTCACACACATGATTAATAACAGAAATAATCAAAACTACACGCAATGTTAAGTTTCTTCAGATCTGATATCGATGAATGCGCGGAGATATTTTCCCGTCTCGGAAATCCTCAAGAACTTACACAATTCCTCTGAACTCGAAACTAATAGCTAAAAGTACATAAAGGAACTTACATCTGAGCTATTTGCAAATAATTTACAATTGATCAATTTATTGAGTCTCTACTTAATCGCTACTGTAACTATAACGTTTCACCAAAGCTAACCCACCCGTCCACGCTGAATTGAGAGAACGAATCGCTGGCACTCATTTTTCTTCTTAAAGATATGTTCTGGTGTACACATTTGAATTTTAATCCGTATCGAAGTTATTTTCAGTCTAATCCAGACAATTTGATGTCTTTATATCACAAACAATACTGCACATGTACACACCACCAGGAGTGTACCAGGTGACCCTTTTTTACAACTTATCAAACATCATGTTCAATTTCGCTAAACGTTGAAAGATAGTTTATTAGTCTTTTAACTCAGACCACAAGCTCCTTACCGACACTTTCGGGTTTTACATTTAGATTGGTACAAAACCATTACCTTAGGACAGATTAGAAGTACATAAAAGGGTACTTGCATCGTATGCTGTCCGTACCATTATTTCTAACTCAATATACCAGTAGATTAACGTAGAAAATAATGGTATGAATAGCATTTTATGTCGTTATATCAAATATAATCTCAGAACCTGGAGGTATGCCTATTTCAATTTGAATTCCTTACAATAGTTTTAAGCCTAATCAAAACAATTTGATATCTTTATATCACATGGATTACACGCGAAAAATGCATAATCTATGACTTGCACCATTTATACATTACCAAAATAGTGCTCTCAATAACATTATTTAAAGTAATTCACGCTACTGTTAAAATAGCTGAAATAGTTCTACTACAACTTATTCTACTTGGGACCTTCCCTGAAACTTACACGGCCATGAAGCACATTTGGGAATTAATGTGGGATACGTTTAAAATAATTGACTCAACTTATTAAAAAAGGGTTGATCTCGTTTGAAATGTACCTTCAGAATTATGTGAAATTTGTCATAGAAGAATTCAGATTTCTTTTGATATGTCATTTCGGAAAATTGTACTTTAGGTCCAAGATTCTGGACTGTACTAGTATTGTCCGATACTGGAACACACAAAATCGTTTAATACTGGTACAGAGTACAGTGTTCTAGTATCGGGCGATATCGGAACACATTTATGTACCAGTATTCAGTACTGGGACAAATCCCTATACTGGTAGCATTTCTACCCTGGCTTCCTATACAGCAACGCTTGCAATACAAAATAGCTCTGCTCACGTTCAAGGCATTGAACAATATGGCGGGAAAAGTGCACTTTAGGTCCCAAATACTAGTATATAAATACCAGTATCGTTCAATACTGGAAAATAAAAGTTGCCAGTATCGAGCAAAATTGTGTTCCAGTATCGAGCGATACTGAAATATGTTATGTTCCAGTATCGGGCGATACTGGTACACAATATACCAGTGAGATTTGTCAGTATCGTTCAATACTGGAAAATAAAAGTTGCCAGTATCGAGCAATACTGGAACACCAAATTGTGTTTCAGTATCGAGCGATACTGACATATTTTATGTTCCAGTATCGCCCGATACTGGACCATTTTGTATGCACCAGTAATGGCCGATACTGGAACACTGACTTTGTACCAGTGTCGGACGATACTGGGCGTTTCAGTATCGGACGATTCTAGTACAGTCCAGAATCTTGGACCTAACATATACTTTCTCCCAGTTTACCATCATAATTATATTCGCACAAGGTCATCTCTTAGCCAATTTAAGAAGTGTCTCAAGACCCATATCTTTAAGCCCATACATCTTGTATAATTGTTGTTGTGAACTATTGTACAAGCCCTGTGTATTTTTGATATGCAGTTTCTGTATGCCTCTCATATATTTGTGTATTGTATGTATTTGCACTTTTCTCGTTGTATAGCGCTTTGTTGTTTGGCGCTCTATAAGTATTTTATATTATTATTATTTTTATTACCAGTGTCTGGGACCTAAAGTACACTTTTTGTTTACTTATTGTCTCTGACGAAACAACCAAATAAAACCATCAATATTGCTATCAGGTCCCATAATTTTATATTCTAAGGTAAATTAGTGCCAATAGAATGTGCTTTTCCCTTTCTTTCCCTCGGGTAAATCAACAATATTGACCAACATGGGAGACTCTAACCTCAATACATATATGAATAATTGTCCGCCTTAGAATAAAGAATTTAAGGACCATTTGCGGTCATGTCTTAATTGAATCGGTATTAAAAGACCATGCCTTCACGAGTAAGCGTTGCTCGTACTCGTACTATTTATCCAACTGAACATTATGCGCTAAGCCATCGTGGTAAGGCTAAGTGATAGCGCTCATGGAAGCTCAGAACTCAATGGTATCTTCCGGCATACCATCGAACCTTCCAAAAATACTCCTTATCGAGAGAGCACAAGCCTTACACAAGGTAAAAATTGGACATTATTACGAGCGCCCTCTTCGACGTTCAAACAGTGTGTTTGTGAATAATCATGAACCGGAAAGGTACTGTGGTCACGCCTCCTGGATATAAACCGCAATATCAACGCCGCCTAGTGACGCTATAGGGCGTTGCTTCGTCTGCTTCATTTTAATATTTAAGTATAATAACAGGGGATTTAGTCTATCGTCGCTATATTTAAATGATCATTATGTTACAAAATGTTGAAATATTAGAGAAATAGCCCATCAGATATCACTATCTATAGGAGTGTTAGATAAAATATTGGAATAGCAATTACGGAATTATTATTCCATGATGGTAAGATGTTTTAAAGTCTATGAAACAAGTACGGGTAAGATTCAAAGCTTATTTTCTCAATGAATTACGTTCATATCATATTTATTTTTAGAATTCCGTACTTCCTTATATACTCAAGTTATATTTTATTCTCATTTGAAAACAATCCAGGTAATACAACGTCTAATGTAGTGATATTAGAATTACTAAACTTTGTTCACCAAAACTACCAGAAGTAAAAAGCCCATTTCATAGTCATGCGAGTTTAGTCTCCTTTCAAATATCCCGCGTCAATCCCAAGAATAAACTGAATGGTCTGTAACATCGATGAATGACCCATGATTGATTTCTTTTGATTCACTTTCTACCTGAGTTGTCGGTGCTCAGCAAAATACACCGTGATGCAATGTAACGCAAGGCCAGTCTCTATTCAATGTTATTGATTGAGATAATGTTACGAATACTGCATGTAGTATTGAGATAAGTCATTGATGTCTGACAGTGCTATCGATTTAGGGATTATAATTCCGTGAAGTAGACATTAACTTTTCTGTTTGATTTACTGATTAACATTTGAATTGCATAATGTCTGGTTTACCGCGAGCTTTGGGATAATATATTTAATAATGTTCTCGTGCAATTGATTGACCGGGAAGGGACCTTTATGGATTTTAATGGAAATCAGCCCAAACTTACAACTGTAAGGATTAAGAAAAATCAGTTGCCTTTGTGCAATAACACGTTGTTTCAAAATATTCTATCCCCGGCTCGGACAGATTTAATGGTCATTGGGAAAAAACGACAATAACGAAAAAAAGTATTTGGTATTTGTTAATTCTCTGCCACTGTAATCGGGAACTGTCACTGTGGCCGAGTGGTCTAAGGCGGTGGTCTAATGGAAACTTTTGCGCGTGAGTTCGAATCTCACTGGAATCACCTTTTTTGTCTTTATTTTACTTATGATTTTGAAGTAATTATGAATCGTATCGCCCTATAACTCAGAAAATATTCATGATTTATTATCAGAAATGTAATTCGGCATGAAATCTACTGTTTAAAAAAAAGGTTTGGTACATAAACTATGATGTGACTTTGATAAAATATGTACACAAATATTATCTAAATATGTTCATTTTGCATGTTGGTTCTCGGGGAGGGGCATCCATTTTCAACTTATTTTCTACTACAAGGGAGTTTGTTTTCTTAACAGAATGCCCACTGAAGAAAATTGAAGCTGCATACATAATTTGTACCACACGCAATTTCTATAAATTGATGTAATGGGTTATTCGAAACATTAAATTGTAAAAATTCATTGATATCACGAGGTTCGAAATAGCTCAGTCGGTAGAGCTTTAGACTCTCAATCAACAAGCCGTAGGTTCCAATCTTGATTGAAGTTCTTAATGTTATTTATTTATATTATTTTACGTTATTTATTTATTTATTTATTTAATATTATTATCTATTTACATTTTCTTTTTTTAAAAATTGACATTTATTCATATTGATTTTCTTCTTTTTTAAACTTTCTTCTATCTTGATGGGTTTATTTATTAATTATGTGTTCATTTGATTTTCAATTAATTGAACATTAATGTTATACATTATATTTGTTTATTCATTTGTTTGTCTAAGGATTTAATAACTTACCTAATAAATGAATTAATATATTCATTTATTTATCTATTTATTTACCCATTAATTAATTAATTATTAATACATATTTCGATGTGGTCGAGCTCATAAACTTATCTTTTCATAAATAAAAAGATCACATGGTGTTTCAATTCGTATTAAAGCAAACACAAACTATTAACTTCAATTTTATAATACATTGTTTTAATTATAATTTCAAAATCTGTCGTAACCAGCCCATACTAAAAGCGTGTTCAGGTTATTTGAAATGACCATTGGATTACAATATCGCTGACGCTAAACTGAATGACTGGATTAATATATCGCGCTGACGCTAATAACGAGGTCGTACTACAAATTAAATTGAATGATGATAATCGATTGGCCACTATTTACTATTGAAGTGTTACGTGTAATGTAAACCAAGTATTACCATATCAATTGGATCACGCTTACAAGTCCTGAACACTGATTGAAAAGATCGCTACATAAAACCAATGGCTAGCATTAATAAAGGTGCGTGACCCATTTACCAGGGAGTTACATAATCAATTCGATAGTGAAAAGCAATTATGCAGTATCAGACCTGGATCACTGCGCATGCACAGTTAAAAAGGGTGGTAATTTTTCGAGCGGTAAAGTGAATGGGGTGAAATATTGTGCATTTTTTACCCCAAAATGAGTGAATAAACAATTTTTGATTCACAACACACACCGGTAAACTTTTACCGTGGCAGATGAGTGACGGTTTCCCCGGCAACGGGGTAAAAGCAACCATGATGACACCGCGCGCGGCATTTATTGCCAAAATGATGCGCGAAACTTGACTATACGAACGACACATGCTGCAATGATGGCGTCGAAGACGGTCACGGTGTTCCTGATGGAAAACGACATGAGCTTTTTATTGCCATTATTTCAAGGTATGTGTTTCTATTGATATCCTAAATATGTCATTATCAAATTTAAAGGTGTACGCTGACTCAAAAACATATACAGGCTGGTAAAGCACGGTACATGACGATAAAAAAATGACCTGCATGCATGCATTGCATGTGTTTATAAAAGTTTAAGCTTACTTCAATCAAACATATGAACAATGTACTTGGTTGGTATCCTCCGTATAGTACTCAGACCGTTTGGAAGTTTTCACATGATGCATGCAATGATTTGATAATGACATATTTAGGATATCAATAGAAACACATACCTTGAAATAATGGCAATAAAAAGCTCATGTGTAACGTTGAAAGAAACATGTTCAGAATAAAGGCTTTTGCAAAAATTGAATAAATGTATTCAGTGATGTTCATTTCATTGTGATGTGTAATTTATTTCCTGCAGGTTTCATCATGTTTACACAAAATTGTGTAAATATCTACAACAAATGTACACAAACAGTTGTAAAAATATTACACAACTCTATGGGGTAAGAATATTTAACCCCATTTATGTGTAAAATAATACACAATTGAGGGGTAAAACTACTACCGCTGTTGAATTTGGTAAAGTTTACCCCATTCAGCGGTTCTGGGGAAACATGCGAGCAATTGTGTAAAAGTTACCCCATTTTCGGTAAAATGTTACTCCGAACTGGTGTAAATTTGTTACTCCCCTTTGCTGTGTAAAGCTTACTCCAGTGACGACCATGTTTCCCCAGAACCGCTGAGATGTGTAATATTTTACACCATACTGGGTAATTATTTTTTACAGTGTGAATGGTATGAATGGGCGCTTATCCCTTTATTAGGTATACTTGTCTCAGGATAAAAATCTCGATAAATACGAAATAAAATAACATTGACAAAACTACATGCTGTGATAGGATTCGAACCCGTAACCCGCTGATTTCAAATCCGACACCTTACCGCTGAGCTAAATCTATTCGATGTAAACTAAGTAAGAAAAAAACATTATACAGTTCAACATAGCTTAAAATGCTTTATGTTTCCTATTTTAAGCGTTTTTAACAGAGAGTTTTCGCCTAAAAGCATTTAAAAAGCTGTTGCACTTAAAGAATCTAATTTTGATTTAAAAGTGACACTTAACAATTAAGGACATCTATTTCGTTCGTACACACTTCAATGTGTCGATTAACAGCCACAGTCTATCGTTGCATCATGGGGGTTTAAACGATGGGTACCTGATGACTCGGGTCTGTACATCGACTCGTGTGACTTTTGTCTAGGACAATCACTTGAGAGGAACAAAAGATGTTACCTGTCAATCAAAAATAAATTGAGACTAGAGAAACTAGCCATCAAGCGATGGCGCTCTTGATAATGTCCCTGCTCTAAGGCTTGTGAGAGGCACATACATGCATTTGTAAATGTGGTAGGAATATCGTATATTTCCGAATATTAGGGTCGCCACAGCGTGGGTCCTACATCGCCATTTTCGTCCTCTCCAGACGCAACCAAAACAAAAAATAAGGTAGTTTTAAAAAGGTGAATCTTTTACTAAATTGCTTTCTGTAATACAACCTTGCACGTAATAAAATGAGCTGTAATCAATGTAATATAAAGTATCGGTGTCGTGTAAGCTATTAATGATAAACAGTAGCATACAAATATTCAGCATTACGTTCTAACAACATATACATGTAGTTGCAAGTCAGTAATAAAAGCTAATAACAAACAGCGTTTGAACCCAACAAAGAATGAATGTTTGAACCATTTGCGCTGTTTATCTAGCTGAACATTTCACTTTCAAATATGGAGACACCGAAGACCGCTCTTAAGAGCCTCTTTCGTTCAGTTCCCTAGTCGCGCAAAAATACATCACATTTCGTAACCAATGTCTATGAGAAAATGCTGTTCTGATCATTACCACCCACATTTAGTAGAATTACTGCTTTAATGAGTGCCCTACATGCATTCGCCTATGTTCCAAAGAAGATTTCGTGAGCAATACTAGCACGCATCACTTACCATGCTTACATCACTTGATTAAATTGTCTCCATCTACTGTTTAATGGTTCCTTTTGAATTGCAATTAAAGGCTTATAACATATTTAGCTAAAAGAGGCTCTTATAGGCACATCTTGGTATGTGTAATCATTCCAGCCTTATAGCTAAAATGTGGTTAAGGTATCCCGTCTATGTCTACAATATTTAAGAAGTTGGAAATCAAATGAGCTTTGATAGCTGATAATTTAGAATATTTCTGGCAGTGTTTATTCTTTGAAAATGTCCCTTGGGCACTGTAATGTTATTACGTATGCTGGACTAGAAACAAATATTCGTTGCCTGTGTCTTAACAGTAGCACTTTTGAAACAACATTACTGGTGATTTATTCATCAGGTAGTCTTATGTCCCCATAAAACCAGTAATTGCAGAAGCGGCATATTGATCTATACGTTAATTATGGTCTGAATGTATTCTATGCTACTATTATGGATTTGGAACTGCTCAAGTGATCGATCAAATCGAGGATGAATCAGACAGCGACCGATTTCAATTTCAAGTCATTCTTGTTAAGGCGAAGGAGCGAAATTCCGCCGCTTACTCGAGCGTACAGCAAATCCTAGTATGTGACATGAGTGTCTTGCGGTTACGTTACCACACGAGTCCTTTTGTAGGTGGCGGTAGTACATACTCCTACAAAATCCTGAGGAGAAACGATGATACAAATGTCAATGTTGTTGGTTTTCAATGAAAAAACTGCTAATAGGCACTATTAGTCCTCTATCAAATACACATTAAATGTCAACCCCCTAACTCCTGAGATATGATCAATTAAGTAACAAGAGTGCGAATCCCACTATGGCCACTTTTGAACATGAAATGTTCAACGGAAAAAACTACATTGAGATTCCAGTGATGATTTATAGGATACACCAATGAATTGTTTAAAATACATCTAATATTCAAATATTCTGTGGTTTGTCATATGTAATATAGATTAAATTGAACTAACTATCAATATGTAGTAGGTACATTATTATTGATTTTATTGATGACGTTCATTTACACACTGAATAATGATTATAATAAAAGAGTTCTCTGCACATGAGAAGTGGCCAAAGCTGAATCTGACATGCCTGAGTAGATTTGCCATAATTTGATAACGAATTAAAGCTCCAAAATGGATAGAAAATAATGCTTGTGACACAGAACATGATTATAACTCTTTCACGTACAATTTCTATATTTTTCATGGTCCCCCCCCCCCCAAAAAAAAAAAATCATTATTTACACGGGAAACTTTTTTAACACACTCTGTACTACGAAAATGTAACTTTAATTCCTCGCTTATATTTTCTATCTTTTCTTGTCTCGTTTTATACAGGCTATGGTTACTTAGCTCCAAAGACCCAACTTGGACGTGGATTATGTATACTGTATACCACAGTGGGATTACCTCTTAATCTAATCTTCATGATGTGTGTTGGCAGACACCTAGCGCGCCTTATAGCTTCAATCTACTCTAAGATCAAAGCGTTTGGTGTCCTTATCATATCATTGCGTAATCTGGGTCAGACGCAGCACAGTGGAAAATTGGACACCGGGGTAGACACCTCAAGTGGGAGCAAATCCGTTGACACGATTACATCGGTGGCGTTAAGTGAGTATAGCAAGAAAGCCGAGAAATCGAAAAGTGGTGGCACCAATTTTTCCGCCCAGTACCTGCAGTGGCCAGAGAAAGAAGCAGATGCTCACAGTCTTTCATCGAGTGTTTCTAACATGGGAGGGTCTCTATCAAGAACCGCAGTTGCAGATCGTCCAGTACCCGAGTTCTTACACCTACAAAACAACCATCATCACGATGAATTAGCGCCCGACGTGCCTATGGTATTTTTGATAATATTAATCTTCGGATATTGTTGTTTAGGAGCGTGGTTTTTATGCCGAAGCAATCCACTTTGGACGTATTTAGACGGTGTGTACTTCTGGTTTATCACCATCACAACAGTGGGGTTTGGTGATTTAGAGGTTACAAGTGACCCTTCAGGAGATGAGAAAAATAAAGTGACCAGTCCTAGTGGGATTATTTTGATCCAAGTTTCTGTCATTGCTTTCGTTGTAGTTGGTCTCGCCTTGATGTCAGCGTGTGTGACGTTATGTATCGAACGTGGGCACCACTATCGACGTCTGTCTGGAAGATTCACGTGTAATGCTGTCAATGATACAACACACGATCAGAGCACTCCTATCAATAGTCCCTCGTCTGCAGATGGCTCGTGATCATCTCATGCCAACGTGATTTGGTGATTTTGTAGTTTCCTATTTATAATGACGAGTTTCCGTAATCATTTGGACACGACACACAGGACGTCGAATGAAGATATTGACGTGTAGGAAACGATACCTGGCCCCTGACGCGGAGATAAAGCATTTATATCCGGTTGTTAAGGCAAGGTATCCACACCGGATGACACAATAATGCTTACACGACACGTGGTGTCTATCACTTGGTGTAAGATTATAAAATCCTTGTGGTTTTGAGTATGCATGGGTTAGAAAAAGTTGTGCTTGGGAATGTTGGAAAAAGCTCACCATTGGCTGAAGTTTTTGTCATTGATATATCTTTGTAACAAGTATACTTCAGACCAAAACAAAACAAAACAAAAAACAAAAGCAGACAGTTGTGATTGTCTTTTGCAGTCTCGTTCTGGCAACTCAAAGACTGCAAAAATGCGTCGTGTCGTGAGTCCTCATGATCGTCACTACCAAATGGTGACAAATGATACAGACGTATCCGAAACGTACATTTGACTACTTTACACTGGATCAGTATAATGAACTTTCCATATTATCAGATATTCACACTGTCATCATAAACATTTGCAGTTTACAATATGTTTACAAAATGTTTTCTTCATCATCATCATCATCATCATCATCATCATCATCATCATCATCATCATCATCATCATCATCATCATCATCATCATCATCATCATCATCATCATCATCATCATCATAATAATATAACAAGTTTTATTGAAATAATAGTTGTTACTGTGGTGCTGATTATCACAACAAATGCTTTG
This sequence comes from Ophiura sarsii, assembly GCA_035610835.1. Classification (NCBI taxonomy): domain Eukaryota; kingdom Metazoa; phylum Echinodermata; class Ophiuroidea; order Amphilepidida; family Ophiuridae; genus Ophiura; species Ophiura sarsii. The sequence continues at coordinate 57,828,129 of CM069448.1, forward strand.
AATTTCTGTTAATACTAATTTCATGGACAGATCCAAAGTACATTTTAGTTCGGAAACATTACATTTAAAGGGGCGTAAATGATTCGCCATATTGCCTTTCTTCTTTCCTGTTAAAAGTACAGGTAGATGACCTGATGCTGCCCAATCTTTTCACGTGGTGTTTACTATTTTACATAAAACGAAGATATATGATAAATAAATTCAAAATTTGAGTTAAATTGCTCCAGTGGTTTCTTATGATAGGAGCAAAAGTACACTTCAAATTTTCCCAGCACTTGCATGGTGGTTAGGGAGCACATCAAAACTCGACCGCGCGGCAACCGCCGGTTCCGCCCGGTTGGACCGCATATCATTGTTTAGAACAATAGAAACCGGCTGCAACCGCACGGAACCGGCGGTTGCCGGGCGGTCGAGTTTTGATGTGCTCCCATAACCACTTTTGAAGGTAATTCACCAATTTTGTACTCCTCTATATAAAATAGCGAGCTGTTTAACAACTTCCTGCTTCGAACTAATCGCGTTCTTTAGCACACTCGCACATGGCAACGCTGCGTTATACACATAACACATACGCCGTCGCTAATCATACGCGATAATCATATGCACCTAAGGTATTATTGTTCGAATAAACTAAGCCTCGCCCCAAACAATACACAATTGTCTCTGGTCCAACACATATAAGCGGACATACCCTTGATCTCCTGAAGAGGACTCTGTTGTTGGTGTGATGATAACGATACAACAATTTCTCCCTTCTGATCATTTTGCTACTGTCTGCAATATAAACATTGTCCGCCCGAAAGCAACAAAGGAGGTTGTTAATGTAAGAAGATTGCAGGACATTAACATGCACGCACTGCGACAAGACATCCTTGCATCGTCGCTGTATTCATCGCCAGCTAAAGATCTCGACTTGCTAGCAGAGCAATATGATACCTTGTTAAGTGGACTAATGGACAAACATGCCCCTGTTAAGACTCGGACAAGATACATTCGTTCCCATTCACCTTGGTTCTCAGACGACTTGCGCGGGGAAAAACAAAAGCTTCGTCGTTATGAGAGAAAGTGGGTCAAGTCTGGCCTGCAGGTTGACAGACAAGTTTTCCGTGAAAAGTGTGCTGCCTAAAAACACCTTCTAGAGCAAGCAAACGGATCCTACCATAGATCACAGATTCTAGACTGCGATCAGAGCCAGTTGATCAAACTAGTGGATAGAATGTGTGTTAAGAAATCTGCTAACATTCTTCCTGTCCACGAATCCCCAAATATCTTAGCTGATAACTTCGCCACTTTCTTTGAAGAAAAAGTGCAAAAACTGCATGGCAACTTAAATCAGTCTGTGAAAACCCAAGGTGATTTGCCAGACTCTGAAAGACTAACATCAAATAGTCTCAGCAATTTCCGTTGTTTGTCTGAGGACGAAGTATGCAAGTTGCTGAACAAAATGCCTTCCAAATCGTGCCCCTTGAATCCGATGCCAACATCGCTGGTTAAGCAGTGCACAAATGAACTCCTTCCCACAATTACGCAAACCATAAACTGCTCATTATCTTCTGGACATTTCCCATCAACATTCAAGACTGCTGAGGTTATTCCTCTCATTAAGAAGTGCACTCTCGATGCTGAATCATTCAATCAAGAGTTATCGTAGTATCTCGAACCAGAAATTCTTATCCAAAGCTACGGAGAAAGCAGCCATTGAGCAACTCCAGCACTACCTCGCTGAGAATGATCTGTACCCTCAATTTCAGAGTGCGTATCGTAAAAACCACAGCTGTGAAACGGCACTAGTCTCCATGTTTCGAACGATCTTCTGTTGACTCTTGATACAAAAAAGGATGCGGTACTTATCCTCCTGGACATAAATGCCGCTTTTGATACCATCAACCACGACATCCTCATCCAGCGGCTGAAGATTAGATATGGTTTAACAGGCAATGCTCTCGGGTGGTTCGATTCGTACATTCGCGGTCGACAACAAGTGATTAAGATTGCTGACTCTAAATCAGATCCTCATCAATTACTAAGCGGTGTCCCTCAGGGTTCAGTTGCCGGTCCGCAGATTTTTACCCTATATTCGTCATCAATTGAAGACATTGTGAAGCGCTTCCCTGGAGTTAGTGGTATGTACTACGCTGATGATTCCCAACTGTACATCAGTGTGAATCCAAATGATGATACCTCTTCTTCTCTAACTGAACTCGAAAACTGCATCAAAGAGATTAAAAACTGGACATTGAAGAACAAGCTTGCCTTGAATGATAGTAAAACAGAGGTTGTTCATTTATCATCCCGCTACTCTGAAAATGTTCCCACCCCCTCCATAAACGTTGGTGACTCTGTCGTTGATAATGTCACTAAAGCAAAAGATCTTGGTGTCATCATTGATCAGCATCTCCCTTTAGTCCCTCATGTAAATAACATCAGCCGTCTCGCTTCACACTCACACAGACACATTGGCCGTATCCGCAGATATCTGGACTGTAATAGCTATAAGAAACTCGTTCACGCATTTGTCTCTTCTCGTCTGGACTAAAATAACAGCATATTATATGGACTTCCATCTTCTCAATTAAGCAAATTACAGCGCATCCAAAATGCCGCTGCCCGGTTGGTAACCTTGACAAAGAAGCGTGTACATATAAGCCCAGTGTTAAAAGATCTTCACTGGTTGTCTGTGGAGAGCCGTATTGTTTTTAAACTTATGCTTTTGACATACAAAGCACTAAATAACCAGGCTCCAAAGTACTTATGCGACATTATTTGCATCAAGGAACCCACACGCACTCTTAGGTCAAATGCATCTGTCATCTTACAACGGAGGAAAACTAACACTGTCACCTACGGCCAAAGATCATTCTCTCATGCATCTCCTAAACTCTGGAACCGGCTCCCATCTCATGTTAGAAATGCAACGATCACTGCAGCAATTCAAGAGCTCGCTCAAGACTCACCTCTTTCAGCAAATGACTTTATAATGTTTTGTACCTTTGTTCATATTTTGTACTTTTTTTTGTTCAGCGCACTGGGGTCTTGCGACGGAGTGCGCTTAATAAGCATGGTGTATTATTATTATTATAATATACAGTGCGTATCGGCTGAAAACCAATCAAATTGCCTGCTGACATCTAAAAACCACATGATTTTCCAGATAAAGTTGCACTTTTCAAGATCCTAATGTATGTGAGTTTGTTTGTCTAACTCCACACACATGTATAGGCGTTTTGAGAGATTTGAAACACGTATGAAAAATGAAAACGCTTGGCTACCCACACAAGCTTTCCCCTTTTAATACCATGTTTACTTTTTCCAAAACAGTCACATTAACCCAAAATGATGGTTTCTTAAAAGTGGCACTTTTCAACGATGCAGGGAAATTAGTGTCGTTATTAATGGTGGACATTATATAATCATCATGATAGGCCTGATTTCAACCATGTGATAGTTTTTATTATATACCGCATACATAGATTCCTGTCATTTGATTGGTTAAAAGCGGGGGATAATCAAGCTATGTCTTCAATTTCAATATAACGTCATGAAAAATGACTATGCCCCGGGTGTAGTCTTTTTTGATGACGTCACACCCCATGGTTCACGAGTCAAGCGATTCGCATTCCGCGACCGGTCCGCAACCTGTTTGAAACATCCGAATCGCCCCAATTGACGAAACATAATAATACGGCGAACAATTTCGTTTTGAACACCCTGTGTTTACGCGGTGATTGACAGCTGACCTAGCTTTGACATCTCGCATTTATTCGTCTGAATTCGTCTGCTGCAAATTTTGGTTTACAATTTTCCATGATCAGTTTCGCATTGTTGTACCGTTTTAAGATGACTAAAAACAAAACAGCTCTGGTTGCCTTTGTTAATGAAGAAGGTATCACAGATATAATGTATTCCGCTATAGTCTTAATGCAAATTGTCAAGTGAAATCCTGTTAGAATCGCTACGGTAAGAATATTATCAGTGACAAAACCTTCCAAATTCGGAAATCTATATTTTTGTCAGATTCTACTTTGGCAACAGAACGGTGAAGGTTTGGTCTCGTGTACCTTCAATTCATGAAACTTTGGTGGGCCTAAGCTGAATAAGTTGATAGAAAATGTTCTTTTAACCAATCAAATGACAACAATCTATATATTTGGTATATAAATCAAATATTGACTGCTTTCATTTGGGTCACGGTTCAAATGATAGGCCCTCGATTTCGAAACCAGACTATGACCCTCGGCTAACGCCTCGAGGCAAAGTCTGATTTCGGGATCACCTTGGGCCTATAATTTGAACCATGCCCCTCATTGTAGTCAATATTTGTATAAAAATCATGGTTTGAGTAATAGTAAAGCTACATCACTCGGTCCAACTTGGATTATTCCATTAGACTCGGCGAAAAATCCAAATTTGACCTTGTAATAATAGTTTGTATTATATATCACCTTGCACCTTGAAATGTCCTTGTCATTTGATTGGTGGATTGTATGTAACATGACATAAAATATTTGTCACATTTCATTGATTTTTACATCATACGTCATTTATCGTGCAATTTAATTCCATACGTACCATTGCACGCCTCGAGTGTTTTTTTTCAGCAGGCAACAGTCACTATACACTCGCTAATAATGAACTGCGCCACGATTATGATGCGTTTGTTTTATGGCCAGCCTGTCGGCAGCGCAGTGTCTCCCAACAACCGATGATCCTCTGGTGAAAGTGCCGTACGTCGTAGCTGCTGATAGGCCTATTATAATTGATGGTATTGAAAATGATAACAATATCGATATCAGTTAAATTTATAATCGTTATAGAATCTAACCAATGACGGCACCCCCCCCCCCCCCCAGTAGTGACCTCCCCCCCCCCCCCCCCGAGTCAGCTCAAGCCCCACTCCATTTTGTCCCTCCAAATCAGCTTAAAATTGGTCTGAAATGTCTAGTTAGAACAACAAATTAATCTAATTTTAGGTATTTTTTACAATAAAAGCTAACAGCCAACGCGTGCATCCCCCCTTCCCATATTTTGTTTTTGACCCTACGAAAAAATTGTTGTTGTTAATGCTGGTGCCGTCGCAGGTGCTCACCCACTTGCTCGAGAATGTAGGGAGGTTTCAATCAGAATGAATGTATGTGCCAAATTCCCACTATATTGCGCTCAACAGAACAACTCTTTTGTTTGTTCAATGAAGTTTTATATTTTGGTAACTATGTACAGTGTACATGTAGAGTAATGCTCTGTTGACTTTTGAGCACAACCTAGCGATGATTTTGGCACATTATTTAGATAGAGATCCCCTATGTTCTCAAGAAAATAGCTGAGCACTAAAACAAGCGATTGCTACACATTTGACATAATTGGAAAGAAGACACATCAGCTCTTTATGGATGTGAACGATTTTTTTTTGTCACCGAGGTTAAGGTTTAGATAATTCTGACTGTGAAACACGCGTGGCAGCGATGATCTCAATAACTGTAGCGGCGAGATTTCCTAGTGAGACCAAACTGTTGCTTGACAAAATATGATTATGGTACGAGCTTCTTTTTTGATCCGATTCTATTGAGATATTATCAAATACGCAGTTGGATCAGCTCAAATATGATTTAAGGGAAGTGTTAACCATTTTTGGCGCCAAATTTATCAAGAAAAAGTAACTTTTAAACTATAAATGTGATGTACATACAAGTATACATTTTGTTGCTGAAATAATTCAGAGAATCCAATTTTGGTATCAAATTTTACTAAAAAAAGGTTATTTTTACATTTTTGTCCAAAAATCACTTTTTTTTTGGCGCCAAATATTTTCAGACAAACTAACAAAATCTGTTTTTTGTTTAAAAAAATCATCAAAACCATCTAAGGTCAATTACCTAGGATATTTTTCTTTGTTTTGGCTTAAACAGTTTTAGTGTATCTAAAAGCTCACATTTTTGGAAACTTTTTGGTCAATATTTTTAAGCCCCCCCCCCCCCCAAAAAAAACCCCGGATCCTAGATAATTGACTTTAGATGATTTAGGTGAAATGTTGGAATAATTAACCGAACATTGATTTTCCTAGATTGTCTGAAAAAATGTAAAAATAACTATTTTTGGTGAATTGATACCAAAAATGGATTCTCCAACTCTTTTTATTTCAAAAATTGTATGAACATTACATTATTAGTTACAAAGTTACAGTGCTTGATAAATTTCATAAAAAAGGGTTGACACTTCCCTTAAGCCGGCGTATCATTAAGTATAGAAACGAAATCATGTATGGCTTCAACCTTTGCAAAAAGGTTGTGTTGTCCATGCTACTATACGACCGATACAGTGGTATTATAGGCCTATGTTTATTATAGGCTTATGCTAACAATAATATATAGCTAATATATATTTACTACATGTATTTCGGTCGCTTGAGACTCTCAACAATGGCTTTGTAATACACATAAGCGCTCGTTCATCTGTCATCCACGTAAACACAGTCTCTGATGGTCTAGTGGTTAGTTCTTCGCCGCGATTGTGAAGATGGACCGGGTTCGAGACCGTGTATTGTTAATTTAATTCACCTCAGTTTGTCCGAGTCTATATACCGTATTATCTATGTTTAAAAGATTAGAAAGCACATTTATAAACATTAGATATATTGTAAATTTTATAACTACTTTACCGTCCGAACATTTGCATTTACAAAAGGCGGCATATTTGTATGTATTTATAATTCATAACGCGTTATTGAATCAATTGTGTGAGTATTATTAAAAGCAGTCAGTGATTTTGATGAATACGATTGAAATTGTGTACAACTGTTTATTTACACTGGAATGTTGCTGTAGTGTTGTTGTATAACATTTGACTATATTAGCTCGGGGGGGGGGGGGGGGGGGGGGGTGGGGGGTCAGATGACTAAAATATACTCTAAGCATACATTTAAAAGGGATAACACAGACTCGAATATATTTTCCTTTCATTTGGGACATTTGTTTTCAATTTGAAGTGAAACTTGTTACATTCATACAGTATTTTAAAGTGCTCCACAAAAGAAAGTCGTACACTTTATTTAGGTCATTTAAAGTAATTTTCGATTATGGTTTTATCAAACAGGCTAGATAAACATTTGGATGAATCTTTTAGGCACATTTTGATACCAAACATAACACCTAGAAACAAAGATAAACCATGATTAGCGCCATTTAAAGAAAATTGGTCGCTTTTCAAAAGTCACATTTTCAATACACTACGCGGGAGGAAAAAGGGTGTGTGTGAGGTTCACCCCGTGTGTGACACTGTTATAACCAGGATCACACAGTGTCCATCGCACAGTGCAGCCGTTTCTCCTTTCCATACAAATCCCTTTACATTCATATCCCTCGCCCATGCATAACTCTTTGAATTTAAATTAGCACGCATTGTGCTTGTTTAACAATTGGTGTTCTCTTCCGCGTAGTGTATTGAAAATGTGACTTTTGAAAAGTGACTAAATTCTATAAATGGTGCTAGTCATGGTTTATCTTTGTTGTTAATTGTTATGTTTGGTATCAAAATGTGTCGAAAAGATTCATCCAAATGTCTTTCTAGCCTGTTTGGTAAAAAATAATAAATAGTTACTTTAAATGACCTAAACAAAGTGTACGAGTCAATAGTTTGTATTATATAACGCATACATAAGTGCCTGTCATTTGATTGGTTAAAAGTGAGGGGATAATCAAGCTATGCCTTCAATTTCAATATGACGTCATGAAAAAAACTATAGCAAGGCATAATCTTTTTCATGACGTCACACATAGTTCACGAGCCAAGCGATCCGCATTCCTCGACCCGTTTGAAACACTCGAACTGTCCGGGCCCCGATTGACGAAACGTGAATAAGACTGCGAACAATTTCGTTTTGAACACCCTATTTATTTACGCGATGCTTGACAGCTAACCTTTTCGCATTTATTCGTCTGCTGCGTAAAGATTTGCTTACAATTTTACATGATCAGTTTCGTGTTGTTGTACCGTTTTAAGATAACTAAAATGCAAATAGCTCTGGTTGCGCTTGTCGACGAAGAAGGTATCACAGATATCATGGATTCAGCTAGCCTAAATGCAAAGTGTCCAGTGAAATACGCTGTTAGAATCGCTACCTCTAGCACTAGCACTGTAGCAGTTTAGCGGTAAGAATATACAGTGACAAACCTTCCGATTTCGGAAATCGATATTTTTGTCCGATTCTGCTTTTTCCTAAGGCAACAGAACAATGAAGGATTGGTCTCGTGTACCTTCATTTCATGAAACTTGGGTTGGCCTAAGGTGAATAAGTCTATAGGAAATGTTCTTTTAACCAATCAAATGACAACAATCTATATATTTGGTATATAAATCAAATATCGACTGCTTTCATTCTAGTCACGGTTCAAAGTATAGGCCCGCGGTGATCTCGAAACCAGAATATGCCCCTCGGCTAACGTCTCGAGGCATAGTCTGGTTTTCGAGATCACCTTGGGCCTATAATTTTAACCATGCTCCTCATTGCAGTCAATATTTGTATATTGCTGCCGGGCCGTATCCTGTACGGGCCGCTTCTAAAGGTCTAAGGTCATATGGGTAAACAAAATTCTGACCTTACATATAATAGCAAACTATGGTTTTCATTTCAGAACAATTTGAGACCATTAAAATCGGAGCATTTTGCTATTTTGATGTCTGTATGTATGAAGAATTAGAGGAACATGTTGACCTTTGACCTTTTTTGCCCTACATCTCGGAAACTAAACAGCAGGTGGTAAACAACTATTGATTTTGTTGCTCCTTATAATATGATCTCAGAAAGAGTCTGATATGTATTACAACATAAGCTGAGCATTTTTGCAATTTGACCCCTATATGAACTTTGACCCCTATATGAACTTTGACCTCTTATTATAAAGTTGTGAGGATTGAATTGTGAAATAGGAACCCTGGACAGGAACATGCATGTCGTTGTATGTGATTGGTCAATGACATCGTAACTACTGGAAAGCAATGGTTAGATGATCTGATGAGGCTGAGAGTGGGGGTTAAGTAGATTGATAAGACAGGTGTCAGGATGTGCATGCTGGGATGAGCTGACCGCAATGAAAAGCACATGGGCTTGAATGTGAGAGAGAGAGAAAGTGGGTAGTTTTACAGATGGACTTCAACAGCAAAGGAAGTCATGGATGGAGAAATAAAATAGAGATGTAAATATATGAAGAGCTATGTTCCAAAAGGGATCTACTCCATATACTGTAAGTGAAATAGGAGAAAAGCAACGTTTTTTAATTAAGGATGTTGTACTTCTTTGCTTATGCTAATTGTCTGCCATATGAAAGATACTATACGTGTAAGCTTAAAAACAGGTTTGATTTTTTTTTTCACTGTATTTCCTATGTCATTCCTTATTTTCGGAAACTAGTGGAGTTGATCCCTTTTGGAACATGAATGTTTCGACCAATTTTCAAAAAACACTTTACTAAACAATTGTTATTTTCATTTAGGTACACCTGAAAGACATTATCAAATCACATTGAAAACAGAAAACCGCATTGAAATACCTCTTCTACTTTTTAAATTATGACATTTTGTTTTTTCTTGAAAAAACTGAACATTTGGACAATTTGGCACATTTTTTGAAATAACAACACTCTGTTTGAGAGCAATTTTAAAACAATTATTCCATACATTTTACGTTTCTTCATTGTATTTCATTAAGGAAATTCCTATCAATGTTTTATTATGATAACAGAACCATATTTCTACCATTATGGCTTACAAAATAGTGAATTATATTCAAATTTCCGGACTCTTCCGGAAACTTCCGAAAATAACCGAGGGCCATAAATGTTTACCCGAACATGCTAAAGATGTAGGACAAAGGGTAAAAGATGTATTTCGTAACTCTCTTTCATGTTCTGCACTCAATTTCGACAAAAAGTGAAGTTGATCCATTTTGGAATAGAGCTCTTCGTATTATAAAGTCCAAGAAAAAGTATTACACCAGGAGACCTCTTCGTGCACTAATATTTACATCTCTAATAGCACCCCCCCCCCCCCCCCCCCCCCCCCCCCCCCCCCGTACATACAGGATGCGACCCGCCAACAATTTAGACTCTGGCCCTAACTAACTTAATCAGACGATCAAACCTTTGTACCGTTTCAGTTGAATTAACTGAGTAAAAATCCCCTCATTTGTCTTTGCAATGGATTAATGTAGTATATATAATGTATATTCTAGGGTGGTATATACTACTTTTTGTAGGTACCACCTTTTTTTCGTAGAATCTAAAGGATATATCTCTCAGGCCTACAGTTTTGCAGGAATCATAATAAAAATAGATTCCTTCTGAAACGTATATCTCAATGTTGATGGGAAAAATGAATTTAATCGGGTCACCTATATTTAACAGATTTTATATGTTCCCAAAAATGATTCGAAAGGGCACGTGGAGGCCATTTTGGATTTTGGTACGATCAATTATCAATAAAAACGTCGAAGAAAGCCATATCAGCAAAAGCATGATATATAAAACTGAAATTTATTTATGGGATGCATAAACACTAATTTCACAAATTCAAGAATGGCGGCCATGCCGTCATCATCAAAATACCTTTGAATTGCCCATATTGCATTAATTCCCCACATAATATGCGTCATTGTAACTGAGCCTTGTTGATGCGACGATGGATTTAATTATTCTATTCTAAAGGTTTGAATAATCAAACTCTTTACAGTTTAGATTTCCGAAACTACTATACATAAAAACCATCAATAACTTGTAACATCGAATGACTGCTGACTTATAGTTTCCCACTGTAAATACCGAGTGCCGTACCACAATGTCCAAGTGAAAACGGAAACCTGGCGTTTGATAAACTAATTAATAACGTGTTGGATCGGATACCTTAACACTTTCCACGTGGCAGGCGTCTGCAGACGACATTCCAAAATTTCACAAAATGTTTCAAAAATATCAACATTATTGTATATCATTATCATATTTGGAATCACCATGAGAAATGTATTGAAATAAGTACAAACATGCCTAGTATTGGTTCAGTAATCTCTGAGATAGACTTTGAAAATTGGGAAAGGTTTATGAAAAATCACTTTTGTATATGGTAAAACCAATAGCCGCGTGGAAAGTGTTAAGGCATAACCAAACAAGTGGGGCAATTTATATTGAAAAGAGCCTTTGAAATTAAGTTTCTTACAATTTCAGAGTCAGCGCCGGATTCATCGAAAATTAAATGTATGTATGTAGCCAGCTGAACAAAAGGTCTAAAGACGTCAAACACCCCCGGGCAAACTTCCGACGAATTTAATGTCAGTCCTTTATCATGTTATATTACACTTTTGAATAAACATGTAGGTAAACAGGTGATGAGTAGTTTATATTCCCTCTTATGTACGTCATACGTCTATTGTGCAATTCAATCTGTCAGTCCGGGTTTATATCAAGTTTACCGTACATACGCGTTGCGCAGATGAGACGCCGGATAAAGTTGAAATACTTCGAAAGAAAATGGGCTATCTCAGATAATAATGTGCACACCCGTTTTTAGGTTCGAATGATCATCGGAAATCCAGACTTTTTCTGTTCAAGTAATCACTGGAAATCTAGACAATATCTATCCTACATAAACTCTCCCTATATAGATGAGGTGACATGTGTTGACATTTAGGACGCCCTCTGTTGGTTTGAGACAAAACACACCGGGCAAGAGTTCCTATAGTTTACATAGGCCAGATCAGGTTTTCTAACTAGATTGTGGTGTTACAGCAAATTGTTATCAAAACTGTCTTTAAACTTGCTTAGGATGCTATAGGCTATCGCATTTCACAAAAAAAACTAAAACTAAATGAGTTTTACAATTCATTAGAAAGAAATTTCATGTTGTCTTCATTAACTTTACTGTATATTCTGCCTGGAGGGAAACAACAGAGGGTGTCCCATTTGTAAATACATGACATCATAGGTCACCTCATCTATAGAGGGGTTCGGAAATTCAGACTGTTCCTTTTTTTTCTAGGTTTGAATGATCACCGGAAATCCGAAAAAATTCTATTCTGCATAAACTCTCTATATAGAGGGGTTCAGAATCCATATTTTTTCCCCGATCAATTTGGACCGAAAATCCAGATTCTTTTAACATTTGCTCTTGGAAATCCAATAATTTTCAGAAATTAAAAAATAACCCCTCTATAGGGGGTGTGCACATATTTTCTGGAATAGCTCAATGATTCAATTGAATAAACAAAAAACAACCAATCTAGCCATACATTTCATTCTCCTTTCGACAGGCAGCTCTATTGCAGATCAAATCTGGGAATAATATACCTTAGATATGTTTGTCTCAGGACCAAATAACGGTGAGTATTGAGGACAAATTGCCCTTCGAACCGGGGGACAAGGTTCAAAATATTATTGAAGCGACTAAACTCCTGGAAAACTAACAAATGTCCACAATTCTACGGGTTAGTCGAAAGGGTGAGTACAAAACAGCTGCAATAGTAGAAAGAAACCATCTTGTATTCAAAACCAACGTTTTAAAGAATAACATAGTTTTGTATCTAACTTTGTGTAAAAAAAATAAAGTCAATAGCAATTTTCGTTTGCCTTTGTTGAACCCTTTTATTGATGCTTCCGTTTCAATGTTTGTCCACGAGACACCAAAACGTGCATGATATCGCAAAATGCGTCTGTCATTCAAATCTGAAAACTTAAGGAAATTAGTGACACTAGCGGGGTCTCGCTAGATGAGCAAATGAGATAAATTTGTAACTTGAGATCATGAGAAAAGTTTAGCATGCCTCATAGATTAGATATTAATTAGTGGTTTAATGTTTGAGTGTTCGGCTATAGAAGTAAATAAAATACTTGCAAACATAAATAAAGCAAAGTTTGTAATAATTTCCAATATTTTACAAAACACATGGATTATACAAAAACACTTTTTTTTAATTTGGTTGGCACTCAGATCAGTGCATCGTATCCTTAAAGTATTACATACATTACCAAATCAAACTTTACGTGGCTGCCATAGTTCACACAGCTGGCGTCGCTCCTCAACCACCCCAGCTTGTAAATACTCGGTAGAATATTTGACTGTAAAACGCGGCGCCCGATAAAAGCGGTATGGCCATGTGTTTTGAACTCACCACCCCAAAAAGGGTGGTGGCGTTGCATTTTTGGTGGCGAATCATCCATCTCTCTCTATTAACTCAACAACTAAATGTGGTAGAGCTATGGTTGATGTGTCATGTGAAAGCCCATTTATTAGCTACATTGTGTGAATAAATCAGATATTTCTATAAATGTTTGGCTGAGATATGATGATTATGTTGTGAAAGTCAGGGGTGGTGGCGGTGGCGGTGGCGGCGGTGGCGGTGGCGTTGTGTACAATCTCTATGGGGAATATAGAAAATGTTCCAAATTCTACGTTCGAAGTGCAAGAACTTCTCATCTTTGTATGGTACAAACATGATTTTTGCTCTCATTTTATAGATTGTTTTTATATTCTATAAGTTTCTGTTTCAACAAACGTGTCAACTATTACGTAACAATTTTAATCAAGAATCGAATGCATTGTCCTTGGCTTTTTCCCTATTCACTACACAGTGAACGTGCCCTAATTCAGCGGTTTTTACATACATGATTATAACAAAAGAAATATTGAACCGATGATAGCAAAATTATACATTTTTGGAAAGCTCTCAAATAGGGGAATTCAAAAATGCCGTTTAAATCAGAAAGGGTGTATACCCAAAGAATATACTTGTAAACTCTAATAAATATGAAATGTAAACGTTTGTGCTCATTTACTTCTCGATATAGTGTATTTCAACATTGTTCACCATTGACAACTATTATGTTATAATGGGTAATTGCATGAGGAACTTAAATATGCACAGTAAAATTATTAATGGGATTGGTATAAAAATATTATTGAGCTTAAATCAAAATATGAAAAATATCGATATCTTTTGAACATTCCTAATCACAACCTGTTACCATTAGGTCTTATCTAAATTCCAATAGCATATTTGGATTCCTTGTGAGGTTACCGTTAAGAAAATATATACTTTTTTATGGGTAGAACAAATAGTTATTGCGATATGCTAATTCGAATCTCAGATGGTGTAAAATGTAAAAATCTGGACATGCAACGGTAAGGGTGGCGAGTTCAAAACACACCACGGCCGTATGCGAAACGTGGCGCCGGATATATAGTCCATGAGCCTGGACCCACATTTTTGCTCATTGGTACCATATTGAGGGAGTTAGGCTAACTTGAATTTTTTGGAAAGGTATTAACCTCTAGTTTCAAAATATGGCTGATAGCAAATTCAAAGCGGTAGCTTTATATGAGTTGTCAGCAATTTTTCAAAATGGCCGCCAAAATGCCAACATAAAGCACACTAATAAACTTATGATGAATTTTTGAACTCTGTTGGATGTAAATAACGCAGTCTTGTATGTATTAGACCACTAGACACTCATATCCAGAACTTTTGCTTTGTTAACACATCAAAATCCAAGATGGCCGCCAAAATGGCCGCCAAAAATGGTAAAATTCCATATATTGGCATATATAAACCAACACGTATAATCAGAGTATAGTTTTAACAATGGGATGTATGTGTTAGACCATTAGGAAACTCCTAACTCGTATCTTTGCATTATTAACATGCTTTAAAACCAAAATGGCCGCCAAATTGATGGCCAAAAAATGATCAAAAAATGTCAAATTCCATAAAATAGCATAATATCAACCATAATGCATGATGAAACTAGAGCGGTTCTCGGCTTTCGCGGTTCTCGGGTTGGCGGTTGGTGGATTTGAATGGTAAAATGATTTTGGACAAAACCTAGCTGGGTCGTGTGGGTTTGGTGTAGTGTATATGTTGAAGTCAACTTATTTTGTTCTGCCTGTTGACATATTTTTTGGAAGATATATGATTATATGCGGCACTACAAGTAGGCTTCATAAATGTGAAAGAGCTATATGTATAGGATTAATGTCTTTAAGTATTTGTATTTGTCTTGTCCGCGATGTACAACACCATCTATACGGTAGTCTGAATAGTCTTGTATGGCACTGCCATCGTTTATGCGACTCCTGTTGACTATTGGTAGATGCCAGTTATGCGATGTGTTCCATGCACACCCTGCTCACCCAGTAGAAGTCTGGACACTGGCATATATGTCTTGTCCGCAATTTACATCACCATCTTAGAGTAATTCTTAATAGTCTTGTATGTTACTGCCATCTGTATACCACTCCTATTGACTTTTGGTAGATGCCACTTATGCGATGTGTTCCATGCACACTCTGCTCACTCACCAAATATAAGTCTGGAGACTGGCATATTTGTCTTGTCCGCGATGTACAACACCATCTATACGGTAGTCTGAATAGTTTTGTATGTCACTGCCATCGTTTATGCGACCCCTGTTGACTATGGTAGATGCCACTTATGCGATGTGTTCCATGCACTCCCTGCTCACCCAGTAGAAGTCTGACACTGGCATATTTGTCTTGACCGCCAGTTACATCACCGTCTATACAGAAGTCTGAATAGTCTTGTATGTAACTTCCATCGTTTATGCCACTCCTATTGACTATTGGTAGATGCCACTTATGCGATGTGTTCCATACACACCCTGCTTACCCAGTAGAAGTCTGGACACTGGCATATATGTCTTGTCTGCATTTACATTACCATCTATACAGTAGTCTGAATATTGTCTTATGTCACTGCCATCGTTTATACCACTTCTATTGACTATTGGTAGATGCACTACCCAGTAGAAGTCTGGACACTGGCATATTTGTCTTATACGCCATTTACATCACCATCTATACAGTAGGTCATGTATGACACTGCCATCGTTTATGCCACTCATGTTGACTATTGGTGGATACCACCTATGGCGATGTGTTCCATGCACACCCTGCTCACCAGTAGAAGTCTGGACCACTGGCATATTTGTGTCTTGTCCGCCATTTATATACATCACCATTTATACATTTGTATTGTATGTCACTGCCATCGTTGTATGCCACTCCTGTTGACTATTGGTAGATGCCACTTATGCGATGTGTTCCCATGCACACCCTGCTCACCGAGTAGAAGTCTGGACACTGGCATATTTGTCTTGTCCGCCATTTAAATCACCATTTATTCAGTAGTCTGAATAGTCTTGTATGTCACTGCCATCGTTGTATGCCACTCGTGTTTGACTAGGCCTATTGGCAGATGCCACTTATGCGATGTGTTCATACACTGGCGTATATGCTTGTCCTCACCATATTTGTCTGTCCGCCATTTACATCACCATCTATACAGTTGTATTTGTATGTCACAGCCGTCGTTGTATGCCACTCCTGTTGACTATTGGTAGATGCCACTTATGCGATGGGTTCCATGCACCTTGCTAACCCAGTAGAAAGTCTTGCATTGAATGACTGAAATTAGTTTTCGTAGTCGATTGAAACTACAGATATTTCGCCCGTAATTTGATCAGCATGGATATCAAACATAATGTAATCTTAACTCATATTTGGTCACTACTCAGGTTTGTAAAGCCTAAGGGGTCAAAGGTCACACAGGGGTCACTAGGGTCAAAACGTGGACTATTCTTTTCTGTGCTCATTGATAAGCCAAGATAAAAGTCAAAAAAAAGTTTGGGGTCAAAGGTCAAAAAAGGTCACTATAGCCTAGTCTATTTGGCCATCTCGAGACAGTGACGTTACTGCGTATTCTACAAATTGCAGCACATAACGCGCGCGCCTACTTGTGCGCTGGCGTATACACGCGAGCGTTTAAAGACGGAATATACATACGCGTGCGTAAAAGCTGTTACGTCACTGTCCAGAGGAAGCCAAATAGAGTATAGGGGTCAAAAGCCCTCGACTAATATCCGTGATCTATGATCACAATCATATCTAGTTTAATTTGCCTGACCGCCAAATGTCGAAATTTGGAAAATGGACCCAAATATCATATATGATTAAATAATTCTTTTCTTTTTTGGATACGTATGAGATCCATGATACAAAAAAGTCAAGCCGCAATCAATTTGGCGACAAAAAAGTCATTCTAATAGAATTTTTTAATTTTTTTAAATTCTAAAATATCAAAATTTGAAAAATTAGCCCAAATACCATTATTTGGTTAAATAATTCAATTGTGTTTGGGTACGTATGAGATCGATGATGCAAAAAAGACAAGCCGCAATCAATTTGGCGACAAAAAAAAAGTTATTCGCATAGATATCATAATTATTCTTTTTTAAATTCTAGGCTTGACCGACAAATATCAATATAAAAATTAGCCCAAATACCATTATTTGGTTATTAAAGTAATTCAATTTGTTTGGGTACGTATGAAATCGATGATATAAAAAAGTCAAGCCGCAATCAATTTGACCACAAAAAAGTTGTTCGCATAGAAATCATAACAATTTTTTTTTTAAATTCTAGGCTTGACCGGCAAAAATAAAAATTTGAAAAATTAGCCCAAATACCATTATTTGGTTAAATAATTCAATTTTCCTTTGGTACGTATGAGATCGATGATATAAAAAAGTCAAGCCGCAATCAATTTGACCACAAAAAGTACCGTAATTTGCATAGAAATCATAACAGTTTTTTCTTAATTCTAGGCTTGACCGACAAATATCAAAATTTGAAAATTAGCCCAAATACCATTATTTGGTTAAATAAATCAATTTTGTATGAGATCGATGATGCAAAAAAGTCAAGCCGCAATCAATTTGGCGACAAAAAAGTCATTCGCATAGAAATCATAATTATTTTTGTTTAAATTCTAGGCTTGACCGACAAATATCAAAATTTGAAAAATTAGCCCAAATACCATTATTTGGTTATTAAAGTAATTCAATTTGTTTGGGTACGTATGAGATCGATGATATAAAAAAGTCAAGCCGCAATCAATTTGACCACAAAAAAGTTGTTCGCATAGAAATCATAACAATTTTTTTTTAAATTCTAGGCTTGACCGACAAAAATAAAAGATTTGAAAAATTAGCCCAAATACCATTATTTGGTTAAATAATTCAATTTTCCTTTGGTACGTATGAGATCGATGATATAAAAAAGTCAAGCCGCAATCAATTTGACCACAAAAAGTACCGTAATTCGCATAGAAATCATAACAGTTTTTTCTTAATTCTAGGCTTGACCGACAAATATCAAAATTTGAAAGATTAGCCCAAATACCATTATGTGGTTAAATAATTCAATTTTGTTTGGGTACGTATGAGATTGATGATACAAAAAAGTCAAGTCACAATCAATTTGACGACCAAAAAGTTGTTCGCATAAAAATCATAACAATTGTTTTTGAAATTCTAGGCTTGACCGACAAAAATCAAAATTTGAAAAATTAGCCCAAATACCATTATTTGGTTAAATAATTCAATTTTCTTTTGGTACGTATGAGATCGATGACAAAAATATCTTTCGTGTATGAGCATTTAAAAAATAAAATAAAGTAGGCCTGAGTCTGACCGACAAATGTCAAAATTTGGAAAATGGACGCAAATATCATTAATATTAATGTTTGGATAAATAATTCATTTTTTTTTCTATGCTGACTTTTTTTTGAATTTATTTGTTGAAATCCTGCGAAAATTTAATCACACGAAAACTACAACATTTATTTGTTGAAGGAGCAATTCTTGTACAGTCAAAGTCGGAGCCAGAGTCACGTGTTATTGTTTAGTCACGTGTCATTGTTTAGTCACGTGTTATTTCTAACAATGGCATTCGTCGCTATCGGGACAGTCACCATTTTGCGTGATTTTCTGAAATTAGTAGGTGAATATAAGTCGTAACTTTGACTGCTAGCCACATATTTATTACAAATAAACATAGTTTTAAACAAGTTTAATACTGTAGGAAGAATTCTTGTGCACAAAGTTTTTGCTACGACGAATTGAAATATGTAAAATCACGATTTTTCGATCGCATTGAAAATGCATCTTTATTGCCTCAAAATAATGGGAATTTTTTAATATTTTTTATTAAAACGGAAACTATATCCTGGAGGAATAGGACCTCCCCTTCAAAATGAGCTTAAGTTTATTAAGATTGGTGCAGGCAATCAACCACAATGGCGAATTACAAATTACTCTATTCTTATTTATTTTCTTAACATTTCGGTATACGACGTGTGGGCCAACAGTGCACAAACAAACACGTTATTTTCTTGGCAGGCATCTGACTGCATTGATCCAATCTCGAATTAACCGGATTCAAAGTTCATAGGTGTATGTTTAGCCCTGAGCCATTGCATTCGTGGGCATTGTAATACTAAAACGCCGGGCGGATTCGTGTCAAAATGAAACTATACTGAAACTATACTGTGTCTGTTCGACCCAGCAATCGACCCAGCAAATATAATTTTAGTGATGGGATGTATGTATTGGACAACTAGTAACGCATATACAGTATTCTTGATTTATTAACATAGTACAAAATCCAAAATGGCTGCCATTATGGCCCCAAAATGGTTCCCAAAGTGGCTGCAAAAATTGTCAAATTCCATAAAATGGGATAATATCAACCTAAATCTATGATGAAAATATAGTTTTAATGATGGGATGTATGTATTAGACCACCAGTAACTCATATCTAGTATTTTTGCTTTGTTAACATACTTAAAAATCCAAAATGGGTCCCAAAATGACTGAACACATTGTTGGAATTCCATAAAATGGGCTAATATCACCCAAAATGTATGATGAAAGTATAGTATAGTATTTTAACATTGGGGTGTATGTATTAGACCACTAATAACTCATATCCACTATTATTTGCATTGTAATAACATACTTTAAATCCAAGATGGCCACCAAAATAGTTTATATACATGAGTGTATGATAATCCAAAATAGATATTGTGAGAGTGTATATTACATCAAATCCACCAAATAGTATGTTCTAAACTGGTAAGCTATTGCTTTTAGAAATAAGGCCCACATATGTGACAATTTTTGATTCCAATCTCTTTCCAAAATGGCTGCCAGAATGGTTCAGTTGATGTTAAATGACCTAAAACAATTGTTTTGTATTGTAAATGAACAAACAATTGTTTTGTATTGTAAATGACCGGTACTATGTAATACCAATACCCCCAAATTGAATGGACAGCATTCACTACATGTCTATGATAAAGCCTAGGGGCTGTAGATCTAGTTTGAGTATTCTAAAATATCCAAGATGGCTGTAAAAGGTTAAAATAGTTGAAAAACAGTATTAGATTATTGTTAGTATTACATTAGATATGACCACATTATTATATCTACAGCTTTTAAGCCATCCAGTAAACGTGTTTGTATATGTAACAAGGATGATTGAATGGTAGACTCCATTTTGACAATGTCATGTAATTAAGATGGGCATTATAATGAATATTTCATTAAAATTACCTCCAAATGGCCAAATTAATTACCACGGGTGGCCACCAATTGATAAAAATATATGCCCAGAATGAAAGAAATGAGTCTATACCATTCAATCATACCTTGTCACCTACAGATACGTTTACTTGGTGGATTAAAATCTATAGATATAATCTTTTGGTCATATCTAATGTAACACTAACAATAAAACTAATATTGTTTTTCAGTTATTTAACATTTGCAGACATCTCAAACTAGATCTACAGCCCTAAACTTGATCAAGGACATATGTTGAATGCTGTCTTATTAGATTGGGGGGGGGGGGGGGGGGGGGGGGGGGCGGTATTAGTATTACATAAAATGGTCATTTAAGCAATTATTTTAGGTCATTTAACATCAACTTAACCATTCTGGCAGCCATTTTGGAAAGTGATACAGAATCAAAATTGTCACAGAGGTGAGCCTTATATCTAAGAGAAATAGCTTAGCAGTTTTAGAACATACTATTTGGTGAATGTGATGTAATATACACTCTACAATGTCTATTGTGGATTATCAATCACTCATGTAGACTATTTTAACATTTACAGCGCGTTTTGGTGGCCATCTTGGATTTAATGTACGTTATTACAATGCAAATATACTGGATATGAGTTACGAGTGGTCTAATAAATACATAATTCCTTGCCGACAAAAAAGGCGCCAAAAATGGGCAAACATATTTGCGGGTTCTGTATTTTTAAAGAAACCCCGTTGCTGATTTCAACGTATCATATGTATTCTACATTCTAAGATTTGTCGACAGAAAACAGACCCAAAATGAGTCAAAATGTGCAGGTTTTTACGGGGATTGCATCGAACACATTTTATATTGTATATTCAGTTTTATAACTCGGTTTCTTTTCTTCTATTTCCCACACATTGAACCTAAACTTTAAAAACGAAAGAGAGAGATTTGCACTTTGTGTGATATTATTATATACAACAATATCGCATTCCCTTTTGAGTGTAATTTTGTTCATGCCGTTGCCAACATACACCCGAGTTCTTTGCATTATAGCTAATGATTTGGGTGGCCAAGTATATATGTTTTCGACCTCTGTTCTGATTTGGTAATTGTCGTTGTATGTATCTCATTCGTGGTAAATAAACTGAACTGAACTGAACTGAGTGTGCAATAGTACTACCATATATTACGCGGTCTAATTACATTTATATTCAAATAGAATATAAATGACATTATATTGACCGGTAGAAGGTGTTTCTAGTCTCAGAATGATAGTAGTGGTGTGAGGCTAGTGGGGAAAGGTGTTGTGCTTTTGAATTGCAATGTTCCCAGATCAGTGATCCATTGATGTGTACAGCAATGTGTGCTTCAATTGTTATGCATGGAAATTGACTACTAATAACAGGTGCATCTAGAGCAGTGGTTCTCAACCTTTTCGCTCCACGACCCCTATTGAGATTCTAGGTCAGTACCGTGACCCCCCCCCCCCCCCCCCCCCCCAAAAAAAAAAAATTGAATAAAAGTACCAGCCGGATATCATAAATGAAACTGCTTATAGTTTGGATGCGAGCGTAGCGAGCAGGACATTTTGCATATTTGAACGTTTCTTTTGGGTGTTTCTAAGCTTTTTTAAAGCAAAATGTAACACGGTTCTCCCAAAACCTAAATTTATGAGCCCTTCATGAGTCATGACCTGGAAAACCCCAAACGACCCCCATGGGGGTCACAACCCCCAGGTTGAGAACCCCTAATCTAGAGATTAAATATTCCATGTGCTGGAACATGTGGTAGGACTGTTGCAGCCATTCTGATGTTGTCATTCAAGTAGTTTTTAAATTCAGCATAGCCAGAGAGAACAATTTTTTGCTGATACTGCCAGTGACTTGAAGGTTAGTTTGTTGGCAATGACTTGCCTCAACCTTGGGTCCCCTAACTTATTGAAAATTAATCACGGTGTTTCTAGAGGTGTTTGTCTGTTTCGGGTACGCAGGTGTTTCCTGCCGTTTCGCAGACGACGCTGGACACGGGCGTATTCACGAATATTCAGGTTAAAATATGCGAACGAGGTTACGTGATCAAGTGAATGGGACGAACGCTTAACAACGGTTTAAATTCGAAGAAGAAAAAATACTGACACTGTGGATGGTTAGCCACCCACAGTGGTTTTAGGATGAAATAATTTAGTAAATCCATTGTTACATGAAACCAACGGAAATTCAAAATTAACGGCCGTTCGTATCCACCGTCGTCTGCCGTTTCGCGTATAATGTAAACGCCACCTACGATAAAAGCAATCTAAACTAGATATATTCTATTCGTATTGAACTGATCAAGAGAGGGCAGAATATAAGAACCCTAATAGCGCAGACGATGCTGTACACGGCCCGTACATTCAAAACACGGCTTTGTGAATGCGAAATAATTACGCAATAACAAACGAGCCAGTAAAACAGTATTAGTAGGTATAGCACATTCGCTACACTAGGGTCTGCCACACAGAGTGTGTGCACACTCAGGTGAATTTACTTGTTTTCAGGCAAAACTTAAGAACCATATTCAGTAAGAATCAAGGAAATGTTGAAAAATGTGGCAGACTGAAAAATATGAATTTTCTTCATACCTTGTGCATGGATGGACCTATGGTCAAAGTCAACAAATATGGAAACAAAATTGGTGTCACATGTATGTTACCATGGTTACGGGCAATTCCATTAATTTGATGATTTTTCTCATTTTTTGCTGTTTTAAATGCTAATTTTAGCTCAACTTGGATCCCACATTTGTAGCATACAAAATACTTATTTCAAATTCTTGTTTTTATATATGAAAGGACAGTCCACAGTCAAACTAATCCATATTTTAAAAAAAATCTTGGTATTTGCAATTGGACTATACCATGTTTCCAAATAGGGGTGTTTCGTCCCTTTTACAAACTATCAATTATTAGCCAAATCTAATCACCGTTAACCCTGAAAGTGGCACTTTTTTTTCAAAGATATTTTGCATGTAGAGAGTAACAATGTTGCTCAATTGAATTTCAATGAGAAAAGTGTGGGTAATCTTTAAACATGGCAGCAGTGTTTCCAGAAAGATAGGTATTTTTGAAAATCTTAAAATGCCTATTATCGAAAAACGGACAATTAAACAGTGAATTACATATATATAAGCGTTGATTAGGAGATATATTGAAGATGTTACTTGTTTTGTGAATGGTTGCAATAAAATAATATGAAATGTACTTGTTAAAGTTGCCAGAGTTCTCTTTTTTACCTCAAATTAGCAATATTGCAACATATGCCATGTTGAGTATATAGTATTAACATATTAGTCCATGAGCCCGTAGGGTCGCTCAGTACCACGTCGAGGGAGTAAGGCTAATAATGATTTTTGTATTGGTATGGATCCATGAAACCAGAATATGATTGATAGCAAATTCATTCAAAGCGGTAGCTTTCTGTGTGTTATCAGCACATTTTCAAAATGGCCGCCAAAATGCAAACAAAAAGCACACTAATAAACTTATGATGAATATTGGAAACTCTGTTGGATGTAAATAACGCAGTACTGTATGTATTAGACCACTAGACACTCATATCCGGATATTTTGCTTTGTTAACACATCTAAATCCAAAATGGCCGCCAAAATGGCCGCCAAAAATGATAAAATTCCATATATTGGCATATATAAACCAACATGTATGATCAGAGTATAGTTTTAACAATGGGATGTATGTGTTAGACCCTTAGAAACTCATATCTAGTAATTTTGCTTTGATAACATACTTTAAAACCAAAATGGCCGCCAAATGAATGGCCAAAAATGGTAAAAAGTGGTCAGAATTCCATGAAATAGCATAATATCAACCGAAATGTATGATGAAAATATATTTTTAACGATGGGATGTATGTGTTAGACCACTAGTAACTCATATCCAGTATTCATGCTTTGTTAAATAGTTCAAAATCCAAAATGGCTGCCAAAGTGGCCCAAATATGGTTCCCGAAGTGGCTGCAAAAATTGTCAAATTCCATAAAATGGGATAATATCAACCTAAATGTAAGATGTAATACAGTTTTAATGATGGGATGTATGTATTAGACCACTAGTAACTCATATCTAGTATTTTTGCTTTGTTAGCATACTTAAAAATCCAAAATGGCCATCAAATGGATCCCAAAATAACTGAACAAATTGTCGAAATTCCATAAAATGGTATAATATCAACCAAAATGTATGAAGAAAGTATAGTTTTAATAGAATTTCGACAATTTGTTCAGTTATTTTGGGATTCAGTATATTTGCATAATAACGTACACTAAATCCAAGATGGCCACCAAAACGGCCTCTGTAAATGTTAAAATAGTCTACATGAGTGAATGATAATCCACAATAGACATTGTAAGAGTGTATATTACATCACATTCACCAAAAAGTATGTTCTAAAACTGCAAAGCTTTTTCTTTTAGATACAGGGTGAGTCAAAAAGACTGCAATAGTGGAAAGAAGCCATTTTGTTTTCAAAACCAAAATGAATTTTAAAACTTTTTAAACGTTGCAAGAATGCTGTAATCCTAACTTTGTGTGAAAAAATGAAGTCGATCGCATTTTTCGTTTGTATTTGGTTATCCTCTTTGCTGCACAACCAAATTTACCTGTTTGTCCACGAGCACAGTGATTTTCATTTGAAATGTCACACATTGCATTTTCATATTTGAATATCCCGCCAACAAAAAAATGGAAAATTTCAGTTTGTTATTAAAATGTAGAACATTATACGCTTTCATTGCATGGGTACGGTTATAATTGATTATGCTAACTCACATGCGAACAAGAAAGGATGCATCAAAATCCAATAACATCACAAATGAACTCAAGTTCCAAATTTGAATGCGAGACACATTTTGCGATATGATGCATATTTTGGGTATCTCGTGGACAAACGTGTAAAATGGGTGCACTGGTCAAAAGGTTCACCAAAGACAAACGGAAAATGCGATCGACTTCATTTTTTCACACAAAGTTAGGATTAAATACATCATTCTTGCAACGTTTAAAAAAAATGTTAAAACTATACTTTCATCATACATTTTGGGTGATATTAGCCCATTTTATGGAATTCCAACAATTTGTTCAGTCATTTTGGGACCCATTTTGGGGGCCATTTTAGATTTTTAAGTATGTTAACAAAGCAAAAATACTAGATATGAGTTAGTGGCGGTCTAATACATACATCCCATCATTAAAACTATATTTTCATCATACATTTAGGTTGATATTATCCCATTTTATGGAATTTGACAATTTTTGCATCCACTTCGGGAACCACTTTAGTGGGCCATTTTGGATTTTGTACTAAGTTAACACAGCAAGAATACTGTATATGCGTTACTAGTAGTCCAATACATACATACATCCCATCATTAAAATTATATTTTCATCATGCATTATGGTTGATATTATGCTATTTTATGGAATTTTGACAATATTTGATCATTTTTGGCCATCAATTTGGCGGCCATTTGGTTTTAAAGTATGTTAACAATGCAAAAATATGAGTTATGAGTTTCTAATGGTCTAACATATACATCCCATTGTTAGAACTATACTCTGATCATATGTGTTGGTTTATATATGCCAATATATGGAATTTTACCATTTTTGGCGGCCATTTTGGCGGCCATCTTGGATTTTGATGTGTTAACAAAGCAAAAGTTCTGCATATGAGTGTCTAGTGGTCTAATACATACAAGACTGCGTTATTTACATCCAACAGAGTTTCCAAAATTCATCATAAGTTTATTAGTGTGCTTTATGTTGGTATTTTGGCGGCCATTTTGAAAATGGCTGAAAACTCATATAAAGCTACCGCTTTGAATTTGCTATCAGCCATATTCTGAAACTAGAGGTTAATACCTTTCCAAAATCCTTTTGTTATTCACACATTAATGTAAATAAACATCACTTATAGTGATACAGTAAAAAGCAGATTTAAGAAGAATTCTGTTTATTTAATACGAGTCTGTTCTGCCATGAATAAAGTTAAAACTCAACCTACCTGGCAACACTTATTTTTAAATATGCACTTTGAAACATGAGCAACATTATCCCTGATCCAAAAATAGTTGTTCTCTATTTTAGACATAACAGGATGATTTATTAAATAGTTTGCTGAAATTAAACGTGTATTTTCATACCATGTAATACCGATTTTTTTTTGGAAAAAGTCAACACTTTCTGGCAACACTGTTCCAACAGGTATGAATTACCCATGGATATTTTTATATATTATTATTCAGACATCCCTCAAGCTTTCATTTGTAGAAGGTGAATGCAAAAAAACCACCACTTTGCTAGTTGTGATTAATTTACGAAGGTGTATTTTTTTCACACGATTTATTATGAAAAACACCCCTTTTTCAAATAATGGTATATCCCATAATACAATTTGCCCAAGTTTTTTTGTTGCATGGAATGAAAGTTGAGACATGTATGGTTATATTTTTGAATGAAAATAAATCATGGTTGTATTGTTTGTTCAAAATGATATGTGTAAATTAGCAGTTTTTAATTTCTGAAAAATTGAAAATTTTGTTAAAAACCATGAAAATTCTAATATGTGTCGTTGTCATGGCAACGAAGGCAAAAAAACAAAAAAAAGTTCCATTTTAGTGTTTATTGACCAAAGGTCTATCAATGACCAAAGTATAATGGAAATTCATATTTGTATGTCTGCCAACAAAAACTTGATTTTTAGGGACAATGTCACTTAATGGACTGGTTTGAAAAAACTTAATAATTGATAAATGTACACTCTTTACCATTAATTAGATTGATCTCTTCTCTATCTGAATCTGAAGTTTGGTGATTATTCTACACCTGGAAGGTTTTTTTTTTTTAAATCTTTGCATGTACTTTTTATGCCTTGCCTGAAAGTCACACACTTGAGTCCTATTGACTGCCCACACTAAGCAATGCAGCTCAGCATTGAAAAACACCCATACCAATAATTGACCATTATGTTATGATGCACTCCTTATTTGGCACTGAGCTTGCTATATATGGTAGCTATGGCCTCTCTGTACATGACCCTGGGTCATACATATCAATCGAATGTTATTCGGCTGAGTTGTGGCTAGTTACATAATGTTTGGGAATTTGCTCTAAATTTTGATATAATTGCCCGATTTGAAAATTTGAAGGCCCAATTTGAAAGGTAGAAGGTACCAGATGCTAGTGAAAACTCTCTACTTTTGGCTGATATGCTTAGTTTGTATATCGATTGAATGCATCACACCAGAAAAAGACCCCAAAACACAGAATAAGCTTAATATGGTAGCTTACTGCAGACCTCTCCACAGCAATTGCACTGATCGATAGCAACATACTGGAAATGGCTAGAGAATATGTTCAGGAATAAACTTATGTAAACAAAATGCGAGTCAAACTGACATAATTTGCATATATGCAAAATTTGAATATATAATGAGCTCATTTGCATATTTAATGAGATAATTAACTAAATTTTACATTTTAATATACGTCTTGTCACAGGTAAACAGTATACCAAAGCTCATCTCTCTACTGCTTGTAGAACTTCAGATATTCACGTTACGCATATATTAATTAGCTGGACTTAGTCATTTTTTGACGATTTTCAGAGTTGCGATTATGAATTTTGAATAAAATGGCATATTCTGGAGTCTGCTGTACAAATATGAAATAAATATCATGTCTGATTTTAATAGAAATGGATAAACCTATGGCCAGTATCTTGCATCTGTGTTTTGTAGCTACTGTATGTACATAGTTTTATAATTAGAAGGGTGTAAACTTGCTAAAATGTCAGCTTTGACCATAAATGGCACTTTTTGGCAGATTTCCGGTCATATTTTCCAATAATCAATGGACAACATCTTGAGAACCGTACAACCTTTTTGCATGATTTTTTTACCAAATTTCTACTTTTGCAATTATCTACAACATGAGACTAATTTTGTACACTTTCAGTGCATTTGAATTTTTTGGGTGCTATACCTAGTATTAGACAGTTTTATATCCATACCTATTATATAATCTTGCTTCGCATCCCGTCCTATGGGAAATTATTGTATTTAACACGGCAACGGGACGCGAGGCAGGATCATATAATAGGGAGAGAGGGGTTGAGCAAATTATATATATAATCTTGACTCGCGCCCGGTCAATGGGTAATTATTGTATTTAACACGTCAACGGGACGCGAGTCAAGATTTAGGGAGTCGATGATCAATGTAATAATATTTATGTAAAGCATCAATTATAGGAACTTAGATTCACGGCAAACATGATTTCATATTGAAAACATGATTTCAAGATGGATGCGGGACGTTTTAAATCAGCCTTTCAGTGGAGGATTTTAAACGTCCCGTACGTACAAAACAGGGCTTAATAATACGGGATGTTTTAAGGGGGACTCAAGGAAGTCACTTTTTGAATTTTGTGAGTGCTGTTATTATTGAACTATGGCTCAAATGTATATAAAATTATACATTTTTGGAAAGGAAATAGATCAGAGAATCCAACTTTTGCCTCAATTTTGACCAAAAATGTTGATTTTTCCAAATGTATAGATTATGATGAAAAGACACTAACTTAGGGACGTTTTGTTTTTTAAACCTCATCAAATATTTTTTTAAATTTTGATCAAAAAGTGCCAAAAAAGTGAAGAAAAAAACCCCACTATAGAGTACTTTGAAAAGTTCATCAGGATTGTAGATTGAAATGATAAAAATGTTTTGTTGTAGCTCAGGTTTTAATGGTAACGAGAGTGCAAGAAAATCTGGTGGGAAAAACAAGTGGATCAAGTAACTACCGAAGAAGTCCTCCGAACGGGAAGACGGAACTGTCTAGCATGTGAGTAGATAATTGGATCTGTACAATAAAACAGTTTTATCAACACTATAGAGTAGACTATCGGAGGGAGATTATGAATATATGTTTCACCTATTCACTTCAACTTCAACCATATAAACATGACTTGTAAATGTTTAGGAGACGCTATGTTTTGCTCTGCAATGGGTCATAATACACTGCAAAAAGGTTGCTTAAAATACGTTGCTAAAAGTACTTTTATCATCCGTTGGTTGACGTGTTGATTAAAATTCATTCAATGTAGAAAGTTAGGCGTTGTATAAAAGTAAAAAATCCCCAGCGTTGAGCAATTCGTCGAAAACAATGTCCTTAAAATGTTGGTGGAAACTGTTTCTGTTGCTAAAATATGTTGCGTAAAAATATTCCACTTTGGCAACTGTTGCATGAGCATTGAGGACAATCACGCAACAGTTGATGCAAGTTACGCACATGTGAATTTTAGGCAACTGTTGTCCAAAAAAGCCAATTTCGTGAGCTGTTGCATACTTGAACAACTGTTGAGTGAATATAATTGCCTAACATTTGAGTAACTAGAATTGTTCAACTGTTGGTGAAAACATGTTATCCAACGGTGTTGGGCAAATTTTACTTAACAGTTGAGCGGTTGCATACTTGAACAACGTTGTGTAAAATGTAAAAATGAGTAAATATTTAAGCAACCTTTTTGCAGCGCAGGACCACAATTAGATTTATTCTGTCTTGGCATCCAAAACGGAATACACTGACAAATAGTTTAAAATTGCCATTCTTGTTTGACATATATTTGTTTATGAATATCATTTCAACGGTGGCATAGCGACGTCACTAGCGATGAATATTGAATAGTCGATTTTTATAGCCAAAAAATACACGACATGGACATATACTGAATAGTTCATGTCATGTGATCTATTTTGCACCAAAAGAATCACATACATATGTTTATGTTTGAGATAAGATTTCGTTATGTACAAATCCAATAAAATGTGAATAGGATACTCACAATTTAGTTACGTTTCACTGCTAAACTAGCAGCTTTGTCAGACTGGCAACTCTGTCTGGAGGCAACAGGAATTAGGAATTTCCTGTTGCTAGGACCCGCCGTTGTAGAAAAAAATGGCTTCAAAAAAACTGTCAACGCGTTATATTGAACAACCCTGTATAACAGAAAAAGTTTTCAACCTATGATAGCAAAAGTATACATTTTTGGAAAGCTTGAAACTAGAGGAATTCAGAAATGCAGTTTAGATCAGGGAAGGGTACATCCTAAAAATTATTTCTGAAATTTCTAAAAATATATAAGATAAAAACTGGAGATATTCACTAGCCGGTATAATTACCTTACCGACGTAGTAACCTTTGAAATTCAAATATGTAAAGTTAATATTGATAGGGGTAGGTATAAGAAATATATGGATCTCAAATTAAAAATTAAAAATTATGATATTTTCCCGAACATTTCCGATCATACCATTTTTAAGAGAGAAGATCTGGAAGGACTTAGCAAAACTCTTAAAATTCAGACAAAATCAAATCAAATCAAATTTCCTGAAAATGGTGGTGGTGAAAGTGTTTGGTGAGGTAGCAATAAAAATGATATTAAAAAAATCGGATTTGCTTTGTTGCCATGGCAACAGGGAAAACAAAAGAACATCCGATATAGCAAGAAATTGCTATTTGAAAATCTCAAAATTTGAGTTTTTTTGCAAATTGTCACAAAAAGTGTAATGAATAAAAATTATTACTGATTATATATTATGTTGCTACACATGTTGCTCTACAAAAAATAAATAATGCAAAAAAAATTCCCCATATTTGACCAATTTCAGAATTCTGATTTTCAGCTGTAGCACGATTTAGGGGAATTACAAATGTGAGGTTTTGATTCATCACAATTTTTCATCACAATCAAAACACCCTCATTGTCCAAATCGACACGTATCTGTTTACTATGTTTCGCTGCATCACACAGCTGTGTTTACATGTATTTTATTATTTTTGTGATGAAAATGTTGTGATGTTTCAAAATCTCACTTCGAAATTTCTATTTCTTATGTATAATATTATATTGTGATGAAATGATGTGATGTTTCAAAATAACGCCTCACTTTTTGAGTTCTTTTGTATTTCATTATTTTTGTGATGAAAATTTGTGATGTTTCAAAATCTCACTTCGAAATTTCTATTTCTTATGTATAATATTATATTGTGATGAAATGATGTGATGTTTAAAAATAACGCTTAACTTTTTTTGAGTTCTTTTATATTTTATTATTTTTGTGATGAAAATTTGTGATGTTTCAAAATCTTACTTCGAAATTTCTATTTCTTATGTATAATATTATATTGTGATGAAATGTTTCAAAATCTCACTTCGAAATTTCTATTTCTTATGTATAATATTATATTGTGATGTTCAAAATAACGCCTCACTTTTTTTGAGTTCTTTTGTATTTCATTATTTTTGTGATGAAAGTGTGTGATGTTTTAAAATAACGCCTCACTTTTTTTTGAGTTCTTTTGTATTTTATTATTTTTGTGATGAAAATGTGTGATGTTTCAAAATCTCACTTCGAAATTTCTACTTGTGTATAATATATTGTGATGAAATGATGTGATGTCTCAAAATAACGCCTCACTTTTTTTGTAGTTCTTTTGTATTTCATTATTTTTGTGATGAAAATTTGTGATGTTTCAAAATCTCACTTCGAAAATTCGAACGCCTCACTTTTTTTTTAGTTCTTTTGTTTTTCATTATTTTTGTGATGAAAATTTGTGATGTTTCAAAATAACGCCTCACTTTTTTTGAGTTCTTTTGTATTTTATTATTTTTGTGATGGAAATCTGTGATGTTTCAAAATCTTACTTCGAAATTTCTATTTCTTATGTATAATATTATATTGTGATGAAATGATGTGATGTTCCCAAAAAAACTACTTCAACCTTTTCTCTATTCTTTATGTATTTTACTATGTTGTTATGAAATTGAGGGATGTTTCAAAAATTGGTTTGCATATTTTTAGTACGTATGTTATTGTTTTTAGATGAGATTTTTTGTAACATACACTTTGAATTTGTTTCGATTTGTATATTTTGTTGATGTTTCAAGTCCTTGTTTTTAAAAGTTATATTTCTGATGTAGTATACGATGTTTGTATTCATGTGAATACTAGTACTCGGCAGTCGTCACGATGAATGTGATGAATGAGCGTGATACCTTCAAAAAAGGTTCCGAAATTTTACTCCCCTAAATCGTGCTATTCCTACTGATTTTAGGTCAACTTTGAACCCGTGTATAAATCCAGGTAGTGAAATGTTTTATATGTCCAATTCAGGATAGAAACAATGAATCTTGCTCAACTCAAATCCACTTTAAAATAACTGGGATATTACTTTTTGAAAGGGTACTGGCCCGTCAAATTTGTCTCATTCTGTAAAAAGGCTCAAATTGAATGTATAAGCATTTTCATGTTTCGGGTACTCGAAAAGGTAAAATATCAGGTATAAAGTCAATTATATTGTTTAAAATGTCTCATACTAATTTTGTTTTAATATATTTTAGTCAAATAAATAACTATTTGCGCATGCGCAGAATTTATACAGCTAATAACTTGCTTATTACTATATAATAATCATGAAATTTGGTCAGTTACTCTATTGGATAAAAGATTTCCTGTCAGATCGTACCCAGCAAGTCATTTGGGAGGGAAAGAAGAGCAGTGTTGCCAATGTCTCATCGGGGGGTACCCCAAGGCACAGTACTGGGGCCCTTATTGTTTCTGGTTTTCATCAACGACCTGTCTGAGTGTGTTTCATCAAGTATTCGCCTCTTTGCTGACGATGCCCTTCTATATAGACCTATACAATCCCAAGAGGACATCACAACCCTAGAGAAAGACCTCGCTAATCTACAGCTATGGGAGAAGAAGTGGCTAATGTCTTTCAACTCAGACAAATGCAACGTGTTAAGAATCTCCAACAAGAGAAACAACATCATTGGAGTATCACCTTATTCCATCCATGGGACTGCACTCCGTACCGTAGAAGAGGCAACATATTTTGGTGTCACCATCCATACAAATCTCAGCTGGAAAGCTCACATCAACAATATCTGCAAAATAGCAATAGCACCCTTGGCTTCATCCACCGCAACCTGAGGAGATGTCCTTCTAAGATCAAGGAACAGGCCTACAAAACATATATTTGTCCCACTCTTGAGTATTCGTCTTCAGTGTGGGACCCACACACCTCAGAGCTGATCTCCTCAATTGACATGGTGCAGAGACGTGCTGCTAGATTTGTTACGTCTGACTACAAACAAAAAAGCAGCGTGACCAAGATGCTACATGAACTCCGATGGCAGACTCTCTATGAACGCCGGGCTCAAAGTAAAATCCTCATGATGTATAGGATCATGCATGGCATTGTCGCCATTCCTGCTGCTCCACCCTACTTGCACCCTTTTTCAAACCTAACCAGAGGTCACCATCTTCACTTCCAACAGCAACACTGCAGGATCCTTTCATACCAGCACAGTTTCTTTCCAAGTGTCATTTGCATTTGGAATGCACTACCATCCACTGTGGTATCAGCTCATGCAGTCTCTGGAGATCTTCCGGAGCCGCCTGAAGCCACTCGCCCTACGCTAGCCAGCCATGGACTCCATTTTTACTTGCACCAGAGAGTTTTTGTTTACGCACCCTTCGTTAATTATGTTCCCGTGATCGGAACCATTGCATCAAGTACGACAATACTCCGCATTGGAGGGATGTACTTCATGTGGTAGAAGTAGAAGGCACCCGGTACAAACATCACCACTCTGCACCATCAGTTAACATGCTGCAGTACTTCACCTGTGCCTAACACTACAATTCAGGTAAAACATTTTGTAGAACACTTATACCTTATATTATTTTTACAATATACATTACAGAATTGGCTCTATACATGTAAACAAAGTGACACATAATTTGGTGTTTCAATTTCATAATATGCAGGCTTGCATTAATGTCCAAAACCAATGTCATGGCCAATTGGGTAGTAAACAATCAAACATATAGTAACTATAGGAATGTGGACTATAATTTATATCATGGCTAGCTATAAGCATGACAAACCACGTTGAAAACATTTAGCAAAAATATTATATAAGGCAATAAAACATGTTTAGCATGCCCTCCCGCTTCCTTTTTGGGTCAACTTATTTGGGTTTAAACTATTTTATACAGATATTCTCCACAATAAACATCAATAAATTGAGGTGAATTGGTTGGTAGCATATACCAGGGAATTATATGTGATTGTATAGTTGTCTACCTATTTTGTACTTTGACAGGAAATGTGGTGTACAGCAGAACCCGTTTATAAGCAGCAAATGTCGTGTTCGTTTCATCCATATGTGGCCAGTCCTTGTGGACATAATTCAAGAGTTCCTTCTCAGGAAACTGTCTTTGTTCTTGGTTGGTTGGTATACGTGTTTCTGTCATGACTGACAGCTCGTGACTTTGGTGATGACACGCCACTTTCGTCGGTCATCAGCAGCCAATCGATAAATGACTGAAGTAGGATGCCCAACCATAGTTGTTATTCTGTCAAACCATCTTGACCTGGGCCGGCCTGGTCCGCGTGCACCCTCAATCTGGCCCTGCATGATCGCCTTCTCTAGACAGTTTCCTTGGCGCCGGGCAATATGATCGAAATAAGAGAGAGTTTGGGAATTGATCAGCTCAAGTAGCCTTGTCTTCACACCATACCTCCTGTAGGCTGTAGCACACTTGCGTTGGTTCTCTTAATGACCCAGGTGATCCTTAGCATCCGGCGCCAACACCACATTTCATATGCATTGATTTTATTGCAGCTTGCAGTTGTCAGCGCCAAGGATTCACAGCCGTAGGTTGAAATATGGAAACGAATGCTTTGACCAGACGTACCTTAGTTGATATAGTGATGCCTCTGTCAGCCCATATTTTTTAGAGCTGTGTCATTGCAGATCTAGCCATAGCCAAACGACGCCTGATTTCTGTATGACATCCTCCTTCTTATGTGATGATAGATATCCGAGGATCTTTTGTTCTTACCAACTGCAATAAAGACATTTCATCACATTTGCGCAGTCTACAACTTATGAAAACCAGTGGAGATGGAAATGAAATAGATTTGATTCTCTCTAGGGTAGGCAAGTTTGGTTAGATCCAGTAAAGGTGGCAAAACAAATGAGACTAGCAAAGGACAGAAATGGTCAGAAGCGATTCAGTACAAGTGAATATTTGACATCCCAACAGATAAAGTTTTTTTTCTCAAAGAAACGGACAACTGGAGGAGGACTAATCCGGAAAGATTTGGATAAAGTCAATGAAGAAAAAAATGGCTGTGACAGTGCATGTGAATTGGAACAATTGGAAAACCTGAGAAGAATTGTAGAGAGAGAACTACAACTGACTCATTCAATAATTTGCGGATTATTGAATATTTGTGAGCTGGTGAAAAAGCAGAAACCCTCGCCTAGTACTAATATTCGGACTCTTATTGACATTTGTAACCAATGGGTATCAGTACAAGTGATATAACAACACATATCGGGTGAAAGGCTCCATATATTGATAAGATTAAAACATTTGTTGGTCAGTGCTCTTGCAGTCGACACTGAATTAAATAAGCACCATCCAACTATGTTTTCACATCATTCTCCCATTAATCAGGTTTGTTTTTTATGTGAAAATATACTGTTCAATCTCAATTTTCAGAGATAGATAATGTATACATGCATGTGAAGGGTGTAGGTTAATTGGTGGGTGCGGGTTTAGGGGTGATGTGGTTGGATAGGTTGGGGTGGTATGATTAGCTTGGGTGGTAGGGTTTGGTTGGGGTGGGTGGGATAAGTTGGGGTGAGTGATCTTTTAATTTTCAAAGAATTTGCATGTTTTCAGATTTTAAAGATAACTCTGCATTCCATTATTTCAATGCTGTTATAATGTATGTCAAATTATAAATATGCGTGCCCTACTTAGAGATACAAAGGTCATTCCTGACATCGCCTCTTTAAAAAATATAATTTTTAGGACACAAAATTATCCCAAATAGCTAAACATTTCATTTCCTATGCAGGATTAACATATTGGGACATGTTGCATTACCTTAGATATAACGAACTGTAAAATTAGATTTAGCATTTTTTATGAAAATAGCCATTTTTGTAGAATGTGTGTAACATACAGGACCAAATATCCCAGTTATTTTATTTCCTGTATGATTTACCAAAGGTATGAATAGATAAATCCATGAAGAAAAAAAAAATTCAAAAAACACTACCTCGGCTGCTGTGGCGTTTCAAAGTTGAGGTAAAATGAGGTTATGGAAAATCGCTAAAAAGAGTGATTTTTCAAAGGTTGTATTGGAGATTTAAAAAAGTGCAGACAAATCTGGCAACATTTTTTATGTAAAGTTGAACAATGATACATTATAGTAAAATCATAATTGATATTATTTTATGTAGCATTTTTTTTGTTGTCAGTAGCACAAACCTACCCTATTCAGACCCTTGAAAATTGTAAAATACTTCAATTTTCATCATCATATTTTGAATTGCGTTGCCATGGCAACCATGACACTGGGGAGGGTCATCATGGTAGAACAAACTATTTGACCCAAGACCTATATCCTGCCAAAGTGTCGATTAAATTTGGTGAACTTCATTTTTTAATTTTGTCTGAACCTTGCTAAATGCTTCTGGACCTATCTCTTATGTCTTTGGTCGTACTATAATTCCAATGGCATATTTGGCTTCCTCATGCAATTTCCCTTTAGAAAATGTATAATTGTACTACCTCAGGGGGTATACAAGCAAATATAAATGTGTAAAGTTAAAATCATGTAGCGAAAGCCAAATCCGTGTGTAACGCGAAAGAAGGCGAGCTTAAAACACATGACCTTAGTTTTGTCGTGTATGAATTAGATCAATCAGGTCAGTACGTTAGAAAAATCAATGCACTTTCACAACTGTTGATATGAACCCCGGTTTCTTGAACTCTCTAGGCAAGCGCCTTAATCACTTGGCCACCGGTAACTTGCTGATAATACAGCAATTGGAATCAGGGTAAGGGTATTAGGCGACAGGACGGGATTTTTACAATACACATGACACATTTGGCCAAACATGGTAAGGATCGCATACAGTGATACAAGAGGAAACTGAATAAATTAAATATATATAATATAAAGCAGTTTACCAATGATAAAGCAGTTTACCAACCCACGGTGTTTACCATAGACAATAATATAACAACAAACATTAACAAACACCGGCAAATGTCCCAACGAAATATAAGCAAGAACATTCACATCTTGGTGGACGATAGCATTGCTGATAGCATTACAGGCTGGTTTTTTTTCGAGAATGCACTGTAGCCCTGTCTATAAAACTTCTATAAAATAGTAAATCAAAGTTTGGTCCAAATTAGGTAATATGCTAAAGCAGTAAGTTAAAAATATTATTTGCAACAAGGTAGCCCTAACACATGGACAATTATAAGTTGTGGAATGGAGAGTTTAATTGTATCGCTCCATTCGTATAAAATAATGGAGCGAAATAACAATAGCGTAAGGTCTCAGTTATGTATCAAAATAGAATAATATCGACTTGTTTGTGTCAATCAACTGTCAGAGTCCTAAGTACTAAAGCGGCCGGGGAAGCTCACGCACCATTAGTGTCAACGTGATGGGTGTAAAAATGGACAAACTCTAACACCATTAAGTGGTAAATCGATACAATTGCGCTCAGTTTATTTACCACCTTGATTATTTGTGTCATTAATCCTAATCCTACTGAATCTTACTAAATCTCACAGCCAGAAACTATCTCCACGCACGTGCTGCTGCATTGCCTCGATGACGTCACCCCCCGCAGGCATATGTGGGCAGGAAGTTGCTTACCGCATATGCGCTGGAAGTTTAGCTCAGTTGGTAGAGGGACAGACTTTGGTGCGGATGGTCCCGCGATGGTCCCGTTTTCTGTATAAATCTTACCTTTGAACAATTTACTATCCACCACTATTCAGTTCGACGTCGTTTAATGTATATTTAAGGAATAATTGGTACCTAAAGCTGCTAAAATATAAAGAAAATAAAGGCACAAGGGAGTACAAAAGGGCACTTTTCTCAGTTTTATAGTTTTATTTGCCACTTATATTCGCTAGTTGATTAATCTATCACATGATGCTTGATTAAATCAACAAACTAGTTTGACATGACATGACATGGTCTATGACATTTATAGATATTTTTATGATGACAAATAGGGCAAAATTTAACATTAAAGGGCATTCAAGGGTTATTTAACATGGGTGTATAGAATAACTAATAGTGAATTAGAGGTGTATCTAGGCTGAGTCTTCCATGCACCCCAGGACTCCCTAAACCAACTTTTTGAACTTACTTTCATGGTCATAAAACATATTCAGGTGTTACCAACAGGTCAAAATTGTGTCAACATCACGTTATGGTCTCAAGCGGTCTCGTTATTATTATTGACATTTTTCTCCGTATTTGACAACTTGAGGGTGTGTGAAAATTGTAATAATCTTTGATTTTGATCATTTTTTTTCACTGTTACGTATTGTGCCATGTGATGTTATTGGCTATTTGTTCTAAGTAAAAACCTTGAGCACCATACGTAACAATCAATACAGAGGGAGGGGTGTAAAAATTGTAATAAACTTTAATTTTGATCATTTTTTCCCTACATTTTTATAGTATTTTTACTGTTTCGTATTGGGCCGGGTGATTTTTTTGACCAATTTTTCTAAGTTAAAACCTTGAGCCCA
This sequence comes from Ophiura sarsii, assembly GCA_035610835.1. Classification (NCBI taxonomy): domain Eukaryota; kingdom Metazoa; phylum Echinodermata; class Ophiuroidea; order Amphilepidida; family Ophiuridae; genus Ophiura; species Ophiura sarsii. The sequence continues at coordinate 57,867,261 of CM069448.1, forward strand.
ATACGTAACCATCAATACAGAGGGATGAAAATTGTAATAAACTTGAATTTTAATTTTTTTCTTTCTAAGTATTTTCACTGTTACGTATTGGGCCGGGTGATTTTTTTTGCCACTTTTTCTAAGTAAAAACCTTGAGCCCAATACGTAACAATCATTACAGAGGGAGGGGTGTGAACATTGTAATAAACTTGAATTTTGATTTTATTTCATTTTCTTCTAAAAAGGATTTTCACTGTTACGTATTGGGCTATTGTTACGTATTGGGCTCTTACACACGTTGACACTAATGGTGCGTGTGCTTCTCCGGCCGCTTTAGCACTTTTGAAGCAGATAGTTGATTGACACAAACAAGTCGATATTATTCTATTTTAATACATAACTAAGACCACCCAATTGTTATTTTGCTCCATCATTTTGTACTAATGGAGCGATACAATTAAACTCTCCAGTCCACAATTTTACTTTTCCGTCAAGAAGTATCTCATACAAAATAAAAGGCTTTACTATTTTAGTCAAAGTTACTTAAGGTAATCAATAACATCAAGAGAGACGTCACAACAGAGAAGATGATGATTGGATATAACACACGGATACGGATAAACTAGTAGTCCAATGCATACAAATCGTTTACTTTATCTTCTAAGCTCCTAGGTGCGGCCGCAAGTTGTCCCCGAGGTCAACTTAAGATTTTTCTTGTTCTACCGATAAGAATCTTGCAGAATTCTGACTAATTGTTGTATATTAGCCCTTCGTTGAAGATGAGAGCCGTATCCTAGTATCACGTGTGTAGATTGATCATTCATAGACTTTAGGAGGTTGATGGGCAAGGGTAACCTGTAGCCAGATCGCTGAAGAGTTAGTATATGCCATAACATCTAACGAAAGTGTCAACCTATCAATCTATCCGGCGTGCACCTGTGCAACTCACGTGAGTACGAATTCACTTATAATTATAGTTGATCCAGAAGCTTTTGTCGCGGTTGTACAGGGTGACCCCAACAAATGTTAACACTCCGGGCACATAAGATATCTTAAAAGGACAGGGACACATGGGTCTAATCTTGATGTATTATGAAAGCTGAGTAAATAAGCTTTCATTTGCATTTATTGCATTCCAATTGGTTATTTAGAACGGGAGATATGCTTCAGCAAACATGAGGAAGCAAAATCGGCTTAGTTTAATTATTTCGTTAAAATAATTGTCCATGAAGCTGACAAAAATCCATCGCTGAAATAATTGTACCTTTTGACCCCACTCTGTACTTAAGTGGGTGTTAAGTTATAGTATACTATAATAGTTCGGAGGGCAATAATAGACATTTTGGGTTTTAAATCGAATCTGTTACCCAGACATGTTGCGTAATTCCTTTATAATTTCTTTTTACTCAATTGTAATTTATAGATGCATTTAACAAATTAAACGTACACTGAAAAAGTATCTTCTTTCAGTACTGTATTTGTTAACATTTGTTTAAGTTTGCAATATTCCGGATACACTGAGCTGAGTGTGTATCCATATCTATCAATGCATTATGGTCCACCACATTCAAAGCTGATAACGCATCTAAAAATACAATCAAAACATAAGCCAGATTAAGTTTTATCAACATTACGGAACCTTAATATCTCAGTAATACTAATGGCGCTCTTTTTGGTAAATTACAGAATATGCTTTTAATAATATTACAGAAAAAAATAACAGAAACTAATCCAACTTAAACTAAACAAATCCGTGCGTGATGAAAATAAGAATATGAACTAAATATTAAGGTGTAGCTTGAAAATGATTCAGCGTATAATACTGTGATAAAGCTAGGCCAAAAATACACAGGGGATGACTATTACCGATTCAACTTTTATGACATCCCCTACCATTCATCGAGATGAAAGAAGCTGAGATTTGTTATGGAATGAGAATAAAACTCACACGCGGAATCAGTTGAAGATGATAGGGTTACTGGTTTCAACTACAGGCAAGTGAGATCAATCAATACAATGGCCAGAATTGTTCAGCCCATATTTATGTATTCATATGGTTTACGGCAAGGAACGCAAGGAGTTTAGCTCGGCGGCATGACACTTTACCTTGTTATGGCACGGTTTAGGCAGATACTTAGGTATACCGTAAGTGTGCGTAATGCAAGAAAAAATATCATTATCAAATACAATAGCCTAAAGAGAAAAAAACCCTCTAAAATGTAACAAAACCACCTTTTTGTGGTGCCGAGGTTAAAAAACGTGACCATATTGTGATCGCTCATCACTCAAGGGCGTCCCCAGAGGGGGTGGGGGGGGGGGGGGGGGGGTGTGACACAAACGAGATTTCGTCGGTACCTTTGTGATTTTGACCATAAGATTTCCGTCCAATAAAATGTTGACTGTGGTGTTTTTTTGACTGTGCGATTTTGAGACTGTGACCGTGCGAACTTTTTTAATGTGCGATTATTAGTGACCGGGCGACATTTTCTGACCGTGAGATTTTTTTTTTGATCCTGAAAATTAACCATATTTGCCAAAATTCAATCCGTAATGTTGAAATTCCAAAACAATAACGAAGTCTAGCTAATTAAAATATGCGTAACTAAATATCTCAAGTTCTGTAGTTAGTAAACTAGTGACATTTGGTATGATGGATACCTGTGCTAAGGTGTATCTTTTAAACTGACAATCAGTTCGATATCTTATCAAATATGCAAATAAGCTGCTTATTAATTATTCAAATTTCAAAAATGCTTATTAGGTACCTTACGCCATATTTTGTTGACATGATTATATTCTGGGTTGCTTTATTAAAACATTGCACGCTTTAGATCACTCTTCCATAGTGATTCTATGGAACAAACTGGATTTCATTACATTTTGGGAAATGCATATCTCTCACAAATAATGAACTATTTGTACAAAATCACATTTAGGTTAAAACTAACAATAGGCCTATTTAGTCGTTGTTCACATTAAATTGATCAACATCTGTTGTTTTTAAAAATCGGGGCGTGAATATTTTGATGTATTTACCTTTTAAAATATCAAAATATCGTTCTTCCCGTTTAACAATCATTATCAAACTGTTAAATATTTGTATATCCCTGTAATTCAGTGGCGTAGCCAGAGGGGGCGAGGGTAGCGATTTTCGTGTCGGTTGAGATTGGAACTGTCGGTTCATATGTGGAATTATGACCGCAAGAAAGAAACATTTCGCGTGCTGCGCGCGCATGTGGCCCCAAATTGAATGTTTTGGATAGCAGCTCGTTAAAAGCCGAAATGTGCCTCTATCATTGCAAAGAATAGGTGTAAAACAAAACATTGTCGCGCGGTACGCGCGCATTTTTGGGTCGGAAAAAATCTTGTCGGTTCAGTTATATTTCTTGCCCCACTCCCCCCCCCCCCCCCCCATATGAAAAACCTAGCTACGCCACTGCTGTAATTCCTATCGCTCTTTTATTGCCAATAACAACCATGCACCTGTTCAATAGCAGGTCTATAATATGTAATCAATATTAGGGTATGATAGCATCTCAACAAAATGTCGTCGAACTTTCAAAAAAGAGGAAAAAAAAGAAATTGGCAACATATTTCAGCAAACTTTTGACAGCCCCCATCGAAAACAAACAATGACATACATGTATTCAGTTCACTACTTGATTATATTTGGCAGAAAACCCCATCAACATTACGGTTCCATCGCCTCTATCTTTTGAGCCAATTTGGAATATATCTTTTGACATAATGACAGGCCAAGATATTAGTAATTGCTCCGTGAACATGTGTCCCGAGTCCCGTCTCTGTTTATCCAATACAATATTGTCACGTTATATTAAGCATTTAATGTAGCCCAATTGGGCTAATAATTGAAACTAAAATCTAATCTAGAAATGCTATATCGAGACTTTTCTCAAAATGTGAACATTTTATTTTATAAAATCTGAAATACTAAGCACTAATTTTATAACAAATTAAAGTTCAATGCTAGATATTCTTTATACAACCTCGCTAAACATGCTAAAACCTTACTATTTGGATGTTGGGTGTTGTTTCAACCAGCAATTGGCAGATCTACTGTCCATGGACAACATCCCACATGCTGGGGAATTTGCTACATGTATGCCTACTACAGCGCGTACGAGCTCAACCACATGCGGTGAAATCATCATGCTCTGCCGCGTTGTCCAATCTATACAGGGAACATGAAATATTTTCCCTTTCATATCTTCCGATATATACAACCGAATTTGCCTGTTGAAACTTCAATTTGTGGCTATATTATCTCGATTGTTCATTTTTGTACCTTAAATCACGAAAAGCAGCCAAATCTGCATTTTTTAATCATCACAAGAACCCCCACTAGTGTGAAGGCCTTCCTACCAAAATACCAAGTCGACCCTGCACCAACGGCCCAAGCAGATTTACTCCGAAGCGCCGTAGGCAATCCACATGGTGTCGCAATAACTCAGAGAGTTGGGAGAGAGAATTTGAAATGTATAACTGCGAAATGAAATTCTATTTTATATTACATTGGGTGTATACAACCGAATTTGCTCGTTCGAAAACCAATTTGTGGGTATATTATGTCATTTATTAATTTCTTTCCCAAAAATCACGAACAATTAACAACATCTGCATTGAGTAAATTCACAATGACCCGCATTCTAGTGTGAAGGCCTTGCTACAAAAACCCTAGTCAAAACCAGCGTCGGAACGGCCGGAGCAGGTACCCAAAGCGCCGTAGGCACTGGAACAGCTGGTGCAATAACTCAAGAGTTGGGAAGAACAAAATTGAGATTTATAACCACGGATACTGCTCCATAGCCGTGGCCCAAAAAAATCTCAGAATATACAGGGAACGAAACCGTAATGACAAATGGACACTTAATTTCAAAGATATGAGTTATTGAAGAAATTTCGAAACAATAGAAAACAAAAATATATCTACATCCTGTTTGGTTATATCTTTTAATCAATATTTCCGACTTCCGACTAATTTTGCTTGATCACATCCCATATCTACTTTCACTGTGATACTGGGCGCATATTATACAAATTGTTTTTCTTTGAACAAAAATACAAGCGCAACAATAACAAACACATTTAAATGTATTAGATAAAGGGTGAGAAGCAGCCTGTTGTCAATTATACTGATGACTTGTTCAGGTCTAGTGAGCATGAAGGCGGGTCTCGCCTTCCCTAGCATCTTTATGCGAATCAGGCCTCAACAAAACACCATTATATTGGATTACAGGCTGCGTCGAACATTTTATCTTACATATATTTCAAGCAAAAAGAAACACAATGTTACAATGTAATATGCAATGTTTCAATTTTGATATGATATAAATCATGGAAAGCAAAATATTTGATTTTCCGTAAAATAAAACACAACTAGAGTACTAGCTTGCAGCAGTCAGGCAGCCTTAAGGGTGTTATACATTTTGAATAGTCAGATAGTGTATTACACCTTCAATCCTTGCCAATGAATAGGTAATTATATGATGAAGAGGATATTTAACAGTTATGACGTTACACTTGTTGTAGTGCACTTTAATCAATATCATGGTACAATCTCAATAATCAAAAGGCGTCAAATACTAACTAACCTAATAATGTATGTGTTCGATGTATATGGGCGATAGTGGGTGTTTCCCAGGCTGAACAGTTATTTTTCATGTGCTAGATAAAACTTTGGCTAACATTCGGAATGTTCAAATATATCGTCAGGACCCACAATTAAGATTTAACAGATCAAAAAGGATGGTATGTTGGGCTTAAATAAAATGATAGGCCTATCATAACTATGACAAATCTAAATCCAATGCCGAAGTTAATGTTTAAGAATAATATGATGACGAAAACAAGAATAACATTAATGATGACAACGACGATGACATTGATGATGATCATCATTCTTGTTCTAACATGTCATAAAGATGATAAATACAAGTTTAATATTAACATTATGATATTTGTATTCTCATAGAAGAAATGGCGTAACTGATATATATTAACTGAGTTTCCCCCCACGGGTTCCAAATGTCTTAATTCTAACACCAAGTGTAAGCACTGTTATTTATCACTATAAATATTCAATGCAATGTGTTACTCATAGGTGTATAACACAAACTCAGTAGTACCATGCATTAGTAAATCAAGTACCATGCATTAGTAAATCAAGTACCATGCATTAATAAATCAAATGTGTTTCTAAAGCCCTTTGAACACTGGCGGCCGGATTTCAGGCTAATACGAGTATCGTATACACTGGCGGCCGGATTTCCAGCCGCCAACATGTGCGCGATTGTTTACCAAATTTAGGGATTCCCCATCGTACATAAACATGCCCTTTGACCCGGAAAGTGGTCTACGGGCTACAGACTGCACATAGCTTTGTATTAACATCGTGACATTGCGTTGAAGACAGATAACTTTGGAGTTATTTCATTAATTTTGGTCGGATTTTCGGATTTTTCAATGGCGCTGTCGGCAGCAGATGTTTTAGCAAGGGTCATAGACTCTGATACGGAGGATGATTCTGACTATAGTAATAAGGATGATCTAGACACGATAAGCATGCATAGTGCTGCTAAAAAAGTGCTAGTAACGGTATGGGAACGATACAGACAGTGACATTATGCCCTATTGATGGGTATTTCGGCAGGGGTGTCAGGGTGGGGCTACCGTTTACTCAGGGGTGTTAGTGTTCAAACGGCTAGAAATTCCCGAGACCCCTATTATTTCACTTGAAAGATAACAAGCTGTCTGGAAGCCTGTTATATTTGTAGTGGCCATGAGTTATCAGATATAATAACATGAACATTAAGGCTTTATGTTTGTTTGGTTTCTCTTATTTTTATTTTAGTATGGCTTTAATGAACAATTGGGACTAGTATTGAAAAAACTCGCAGTTGTCACCTCAAATTAAACAAACATTACTAGAGTATAGATTTGCTCGGTATCGATTATATATTAAAGTCGTTAATTGCCTAATTAAATTCACACTATTTTGAAGTCTGACAATCCCTTTGTTATGCCAGACTAGAAGTGTAGAAATTCTCCAGTTTCTATCCAGTAAATGAGGTAGATAAAAAGAGTTACTTCAATAAGTCAACTTTTTGCAATTATAAAAAAAAACCGAAACGAGTCAAAATTATACTGAATCATATTTTTAGCATGACGTATCCAATGTAGTTGGGTATGTACAGGGGGGTTCCCGTGCACCCCCCACAGTACTAAACCAGACCAACTTTTTTAGATGCCTTTTAGGGTCCTTAAACACATTTTAGATGTTAACAGTGAAAAAACCCCGATGCTCTCCAGATATCCAAGATGGCGTCCAAAATGGCCGCCAAAACTGGTCAAATCTCATAAAATGACATATAGCAATCAAATTGTAAGGTGAAAGTATGGTTTTAACAGTGGGATGTATGTATTAGACCACTAGAAACTCATATCCAGAACTTTTGCTTTGATAACACACCTAAATCCAAGATGGCCGCCAAAATGGCCGCCAAAAATGGTAAAATTCCATATACTGGCATATATAAACCAACAAGTATGATCAAAGTATAGTTTTAACAATGGGATGTATGTGTTAGACCACTAGAAACTCATATTTAGTATTTTTGCTTTGTTAACATACTGTAAAACCAAAATGGCCGCCAAATTAATGGCCAAAAATGGTCAAAAGTGGTTAAAATTCCATAAGATATCATAATATCAACCGAAATGTATGATGAAAATATAATTTTAACGATGGGATGTGTGTGGTAGACCCAAAGTAACTCATATCCAGTATTTTTGCTATGTTAACATAGTTCAAAATCCAAAATGGCTCCCAAAATGGCCCCCAAAATGGTTCCCGGAATGGCTGCAAAAATGGTCAAATTCCATAAAATGGGATAATATCAACCTAAATGTATGATGAAAATATAGTTTTAATGATGGGATGCATGTATAAGACCACTAGTAACTCATATCTAGTATATTTGCTCTGTTAACATACTTAAAAAACAAAATGGCCCCCAAAATGGGCCCCAAAATGACTGAAGAGATTGTCGAAATTCCATAAATCGTATAATATCAACCAAAACATATGATGAAAGTATAGTTTTAATATTAGATGTATGTATTTGACCACTAGTAACTTATATCCAGTATATTTACATTGTAATAACATACTTTAAATCCAAGATGGCCACCAAAATGGCCGCTGTAAATGTAAACAAAGTCTACATGAGTGAATGCTAATCCACAATAGATATTGTAAGAGTGTATATTACATCAAGTTTACTTAATAGTATGTTCTAAATGCTAAGCTATTGCTTTTAGGCCCACCTCTGTGACAATTTTGATTCTTATCACTTTCTAAAATGGCTTTCAAAGTGGTTAATTTGATGTTAAATGACCGAAAACAATTGTTTTGTATTATAATTGGCCATACTATGTAATACCAATACCCCTCAAATCTAATAGACAGCATTCAATATATGTACATGATAAAGTCACAGGGCTGTAGAGTATTTTTAAAATATCCAAGATGGCTGCAAAAGGTTAAAATAACTGAAAAACAGTCTAGTTTTATTGTTAGTGTTACATTAGATATGACCAAAAGATTATATCTACAGATTTTAATCCATCCAGTAAACGTATCTGTATGTGACAAGGTATGATTGAATGATACAGAATCCATATTTTGATCAATTGGTGGCCACCTGTGGTAATTAATTAGACCATTTGGAGTTAGTTTGATTGACCATTAGGGGGTAATTTTAATGAAATGCCCATCTTAATAACATCACATTGTCAAAATGGAGTCTATACCGTTTAATTATACCTTGTCATATATACAGATACGTTTACTGGATGAATTAACTGCTGTAGATATAGTAATTTGGTCGTATCTAATGTAACACTAACAATGAACTAATACTGGGTTTTTTCTCAGTTGTTTGAACCTTTAGTAGCCATCTTGGATATTATAAAATACTCAAACTAAATCTACAGCCCCTAGGCTTTATCAAAGACATAGTGAATGATGTCCCATTAGATTTGAGGGTATTGGTATTACATAGTATGGTCATTTACAATGCAAAACAATAGTTTAAGGTCATTTAACATCAACTTATCCATTCTGGCAGCCATTTTGAAAAGTAATACTGAATCGAAATTGTCAAAGAGGTGGGCCTTATTTCTAAAAGCAATAGCTTAGCAGTTTAGAACATACTATTTGGTGAATTTGATGTAATACTACACTCTTAAACTAGCTACGGTTTATCATACGCTCATGTACATGTAGATTATTTTTACATTTACAGCGGCCATTTTGGTGGCCATCTTGGTTTTAATGTATGTTATTACAATGCAAATGTACTGGATATGAGGTACTAGTTGTCTAATACATACACACCAATGTTAAACCTATATTTTAATCATATATTTTGGCTGATATTATCCAATTTTATGCAATTCCAACAATTTGTTCAGTCATTTTGGGAGCCATTTTGGATTTTTAAGTATGTTAACCAAGCAAAAGTACTAGATATAAGTTACTAGTGGTCTAATACATACATTTCATCATTAAAACTATATTTTCATCATACATTTAGGATGATATAATTCCATTTTATGGAATTTGACAAATTTAGCAGCCACTTCGGGAACCATTTTGGGGGGCCATTTTGGCAGCCATTTTGGATTTTGAACTGTGTTAACAAAGCAAAAATACTGGATATGAGTTACTAGTGGTCTAACACATACATCCCATCGTTAAAATTATATTTTCATCATACATTTTGGTTGATATTATGTTATTTTATGGAATTCTGACCACTTTTGACTATTTTTGGTCATTAATTTGGCGGCCATTTTGGTTTTACAGTATGTTAACAAATCAAAAATACTAAATATGAGTTTCTAGTGGTTTAACACATACATTCCATTGTTAAAACTATACTCTGATCATACATGTTGGTTTATATATGTCAATATATGGAATTTTACCATTTTTGGCGGCCATTTTGGCAGCCATCTTGGATTTAGGTGTGTTAACAAAGCAACAGTTTTATATATGAGTGTCTAGTGGTCTAATACACACATCCCACTGTTAAAATTATACTTTCACCATACAATTTGATTGCTATATGTCATTTTATAAGATTTTACCAGTTTTGGCGGCCATTTTGGACGCCATCTTGGATATCTGGAGAGCATCGGGGTTTTTTCACTGTTAACATCTAAAATGTGTTTAAGGACCCTAAAAGGCATCCAAAAAAGTTGGTTTGGTTTAGTACTGTGGGGGTGCACGGGAACCCCCCTGTACATACCCAACTAATGCAATTATCAAGAACACCGAAACCATCAAAAATATAGGTTTTGAACTGAGAAGATTATATCTTACGAAAATTTCACAAAACCAGATACTGGCAGACCCAGATATTTTAGCCTAGTTCAGACTCATAATACTATTAAATTGCATTGTTTTCGTCACAATTCATCGGGTGATATAGAAAAAAAATGACATATACCATTTTTATTGTGAAAGAATGCCTACAACAGATTGACTCTGAATATATGGTAATTGAGTTGAGTTCTTGAACCAAGTATTATTATCTCATTCTTAATGTTCATTTTACAGGTATTTGGCCAGCACCTTCAAGACGACGGACGCTGCGGTCTACGAACTAGCTAAGAAACAAACTTCTGTCGCAAATCTACCTCAAGCTAGTGAATTTCAGGGAGAAACCAATTTGGATTAAATTATCATTTTAATCAGGTACGAGCCTGTAATTTACCATTTCGTCATTTGTAACAGCTTGAAAATGAAAGATTAATTCATGTAATCTACCATTTTATCGTTTTAATTGTTTGAATGTGACAAAATAATATACTGATACGATCTTGTTAATACAGGAAATAATTTAAGACAATTACAGATTTCACAATAAGGAATGGCTTTTAGCGTAACATTAACATTCAATAAATAAATGCAATGTCTATCACAATGAATTACATTACAGTGTAGTAAGGAGAGTGAAATCACTATGGAACTCATTTTGCATGTTGCCATTTTGTTGGCCATTTTGTTGCTGAATGCGCACCACTGTTTTGCAAATACACCAGCCGTAGATGTGTGCAGTTCTCAACAAATTACTATTACGAGAAATCCATTGCTCCTTGAGACAATGAATAACATGACAGATGGAGAAAGCCAATATTGCAGCATTGATATAATTGTATCGGAAGGTAATGCGACATCGATTACGCTTCAAGAACATATTGAAACTAATAGGTTTTCTTACATGTATGCTGAAGAATATTCTGACCATGAATACCAAGACCCCAACACTGACAACTGTAATGCCAGTTATATATCATTTGCAATGAACCAAAATGCATGCACGATTTACCTGCCCTTTAAAATGTACAGATTACATTTCAAGAATATTCAGGCATATCTAAAGGTACATACTATAAATGCGTATACTCCCTTTTGTGTAACAGATCACCCATTTAAAGACACGAGGATACAATTTGAAAATACGTGCAACATAACTATATATGATATGGTTAAAGAAAGTATTCCAGTTCACATGAACCGTCCAGATCCAACAAAAGTAAAATATAACATAAGCTGTCCAGAGTATTGCGTTTGTACCCTTGACTTTAAACAATGGACAGTTGTGTGTGGAAACACGACGACATCAAATGCTCTAATTATCTATGATTCCAAAATTACGGTTTTATATTTAGATTCTTTACGTCTCAATCACATTCTATCTTACGCATTCTTTGGCTTGAGCAATTTGGAAGAATTATACTTAGACAAAAATATATTGTTTGAGTTGCCCATTAATTGTTTTCAAGAGTTAATTCAGATGAATTCATTAGCATTAGACAACAATCGTATTGCTATTTTGAATAATGGAGTATTCAAAGGACTTAAACGGCTACAAAGATTACGACTGTCTTCCAATGCATTGTCAAGTGTAGAAATGGGTGTATTTGATGATTTAGGACAATTACAAGTATTATTTCTCGCTGGTAACAAACTTGCCGAACTGCATGACGGTTTGCTGGAGAAAATGCATGATATCATCACCCTTTATCTTGATCAAAACGAGATTAAAATATTAGGAAAACATGCTTTTACCTCCCTTAATCAAACAAAGACGATTAAACTTCAACACAATCAACTAACATCACTACCACGTGAAGTATTCAGTTCAACAGAAATGTTGTATCGACTTTTCCTGGATAATAATAGCCTAACAGAGCTACCGCTTGGTTTATTTGTATATGCATTAAATCTCCAATTCCTTCACCTTGGAAGGAATAGATTAACGGTATTACCTTTGGGGATCTTTGATCCATTGATCAAAATTACTCATATTATATTAGAGTATAACGATTTGCTGGTGCTATCGATCAGGTTGTTTAAGTTCAATTCCAGATTACGTACAATAATGCTAACTAACAATTCATTAACTAGTCTATCACCCGATATTTTTATTTCAAATCCGGAATTAGATTATCTTAGTCTTAGGTATAACGTATTATCATATCTGCCAATTGGATTATTTAATGGCGTAACAAAAATGACTCGTCTTTATTTAAACGGCAATCAATTGCGGGAATTGACAATCGGCTTATTTAAAGGCCTAATAAAATTGATTTATCTTCATTTAGATAACAATCAATTGCGGGAATTACTAAATGGTACTTTCTATACCCTGAATAATCTGAAATACCTTTATCTTGATCATAACAAAATTTACGAATTAGAAGCTGGGGCTTTAGGTGGATTGGATCGTCTCCATCGATTAGATCTTCAACACAACAAATTGTCTTCACTGCCACAACAAATATTCCATTCACTTGAATACCTGTTTGAACTAAACCTGTACAATAATGACTTGTCTATGCTGCCAAAAGAAATAGTAAGACCATCGAGTCACCTCGTTAAACTGAACATACAGAATAATCAGATTTCAGAGTTACCTGACTTTACATTGGACTCCTTCTTAGAATTGGACGCAAGTAGAAATAACCTAAGTTCCTTGCCAGAGTATGGATTTAAGTGTAAGTTTTTGAAAAGGTTCAATCTGTCACATAATCATCTGATAGCTTTACATTCATTTGGCGAGTTATCAATGTTGACGAGTCTTGTACTAAGTTTCAATTATATATCTCAATTTAACGGCACAGTGTTTGATCATCTCACTTCATTAACATCACTGTTTTTAGACCATAACTACATATCTGATCCACCAATTCATATTTTTAAGAATCTAGACAATTTGATAATTCTTGATTTAACAAGTAATTTCTTGAAAAATATCAATCAGGAATTATTTAGTTCCCTGCGAGCTCTCCTAATCCTTCGACTAACCGATAACCAAATAAAGACAATTATGGACAAATCTTTCAATGGTTTATATGAACTCAAAGTTCTGAATATTCAGCTGAATTCGATCACTACTTTAACAAATCATGTTTTTGATGGTCTGAACCACGTCCAAGTAATTAACATATCAAAGAACCAAATTGAAAGTTTGGATGACAAAATATTTCAAAATTTTAGTATAAATGTGTTAGACTTTAGACATAATAGCTTACACCTCGTAACGAAACAATCCTTTATAGGTTTACAAAATTCAACCATCGTATTGGTGGACGAATATGGTACATGTTGCTTTATGGAGGATTTTGTTGATTGCATCGCCAAACGTCCCCGGCAAGTTTATCTAACATGTGAGCGAATGCTTAACGATATTGCCTTGCAAGTTTGCATGTGGATGCTTGGCGTAATGATTATACTTTTCAACGGAGCGGTTTTTTGCATTCGCTGTATAAGTAAAACGCGAGGTACGGTACAATCTGTATTGATATTAAATCTCTCAATTTCAGATTTTATAATGGGTATTTATATGATCATGTTGGCTTTTGCTGATGCATATTATGCAGACTATTTCCCGTCGTATGCTGATCTATGGAGACAAGGAAGTGCTTGCAAAATAGCCGGCATAATATCACTTTTATCTAGTGAAGCTTCGGTACTGCTTCTAACTTTAATCAGTTTTGACAGGTTTCAAGGTGTGAAGTATCCATTTAGTTTACGTCGCTTACGTCCAACAAGTACGAGAATATGCGTGACAATAATTTGGTGTGTTGCTATACTACTCAGCGTAACACCAGTGATACTTGCAGGAATGTTTCAGGATATTTATGAAATGTCTGAAGTATGTGTTGGTGTACCAATTGTAAGAAGACCTGTGTCATTTACAGAAAATAGATCTATATTAATAGCAACAATGCGTGCGGGTGATGTGGATGATAATTTATTTACCTTTACTCCCCTTTTAACCTTTCCAACTAGAGATTCACATTCAACTCCAACCCATCTAAAAATCGACTATTTGACATCAGGGGTCGCGTATTACAAGACTGCTACATATTTTTCAATCGTAGTATTTATTGGTGTGAATCTGATTTGTTTTATTCTGATCGCAATCTTCTACATAGATATATTTCGTACCATCCGACAAACAATGTCATCAGCCGGGCGCAATTCAACTCAGGGAGATGAAATACGCAGGGCGATGAAAATGTTTACAATAGTTATAACGGATTTCCTCTGTTGGGTACCTCTTGAAGTCGTATGCATATGCGTTCAGGGAGGACTTATCACAGTAGACCCAGTGATATATGCCTGGACCGTTGCACTGATTTTACCAATCAATTCAGCCATTAATCCTTTTCTTTATACTTTGGTTGTATTCATTTTTGATTATAGAGATGAAATACGTAAAAAACACACCCAAAAACATGATATTCAAGGCCAGACTTGAAATTCCGAAGAATAATAATATACATGAATGCATTAAACGAAATCAATGTTATTACAGACACTAACTCTAGGTCACTTAAACTTATTTAATGCGATTCATAGATATTATACCAAATATCAATCCGCGTATCATTCAGAAACAATTTGATACTTAGATTAAGTTTGGTGTGGTTATATTCACATAATTGCATCAATATGTTAACATATAAATGTGATGAAATAGCTTAAATCTGAGCAAAATATTAAGCCTCCGAGTGGGTCTCTTTCTCTTAAAAAACCTAATTGTTGGCATATTCTATTTTTCTCAAAATT
>CM069448.1:57882508-58221482 GCA_035610835.1 Ophiura sarsii
TTCCAAAAGCTGGGTACGCCACTGGTTAGGGCATTACCTCCCTATTAAGTTACGCCAGTTTGGTACACTCGGCCGATAAACTACCACAAATGTGTGTACATTGGTGAGGCATTTCAAATTGTTTTTCTTTCGTGGATCTTAGCCTGACTTCAATAGCCTTAGATTAGAAGATCTTGATGCTACCGTTTTAATGTATATATACAAACCGTCAGCTCTTTTAAAAGGTAAATTTGAGTCATTATGCTGAGATAACGAATACACCAAACAGTTAAAAAGTGCAACTTACAAGATTAAAGTCGTTGCACGATTGGTTTATTTATCACAAAAAGCAATTGAGGATGCTACTAAAACTAAACATTGAAGCATGAGATACATTATCAAATTATCAGAGGTCACGAGTGTCAACAAATTTGCTAGAATCGTCAAAGAAAGCAGTGAACCGTAATTGACTTTATTACGGGAACGCTTGTAAATCACAGACACGAGAGAGAAACTTTGAGTTCGGGTGTTTAATTCAATTCTCATTATCATGACTTAGCCCCGGGTATTTCATTCAGTAACAGGTCTCTAGCTGTTACGTTTCGGGAATAATAAGCTCGCTTAAATATGTTTGAAGCAGCGAGGCATTGGAAATTGTTTTTCTGTCGTTTAACTTAGCCTTAGAATAGGAGATTGTGCAGCTCCTTGATACTATTTTTGTCAAGTCTGTTTAATATCCCACAGTCCGTTCTCTTAAGAGGCAAAAATAAAGTTATTAATTGATTCCGTGACTTTATCTTCATCGTTTGCAGGTCCCTGCTATCTAGCAGATAATCTTCAAGTTGATCTCACTCATACTGTTTATACATTTGAGTTCCATGAACGAAATCATATAAAATCTAATCAAGGCAATTTGATGTTTTCATATCACAATGGATTACACACGCAAGTGTGTGGAATCTAGGGTGCATTTACAATTACTTTTTTGCAGGCGTGTGACATATTATCAACATTATTATTTAATGCTCATTATCGTTTAATGCTCATTATCGTCTATATTGTACTAGTAATATCATGAAGAAATCTGATCTATGTTATACTTTGCATTGAACATTTGAGGAAACTGTGAAAAAAAGAGTAATACAAAAAATTAAAAACAGAAAAAACAAGTTAAACAAAAAGAAAAATGAAAAGAGGTCACAAGTTTAATTACATTTGGTAGATTTGGATTGCCAAAAGAGCAGTGAGCACTCGGGGAAATCAGCTGTCTGTATTGATTTTTTGTTACAAAAACGTGTGTAAATCACGTATAGATAACCAAATATATGAGTGGGACCAGAGAGCTACCTTGAGTTCGGATGTTTAATTCAGTTGTTATTGTCATAGCTAAGCCATAGGCTGAACATTTCACTTTCCTTCAAAATAGTACACTCATTCAAATGCATGTAGAGCGGGGAGAGGCATTTGAAACTGTTTTCATTTTGTAGGCGGCTAGTCTTAGAATAAACGACTTTCCGATCCTTTCGAACCAAATCCTTTTAAAGTTTCCCTCTTCCTATAAATGCAATAACCATCAAAATATATACACAATCATCACTTTGAAATGCAAAATAAATCCACAAATGGATTCATGCACTTATCTCCTTGTCTGCCTTGTTACATTTGTAACTGTTTCAAATTCGGCACAGATTTCTCCTCTATCCATTTAAGTGGTTGATAACCTTCTTGAGTATGAACTTGACATCACTATTCCAAGATGATATTCATATAACTCACGGTAGTCAGTGGTAATACAAATGTGAAAGGTACCATCATACTTGTGTAAGGACTTTAAGAATAAACCAAATAAAGTATTTTTTTCTACACCCACAAATACAAAAATATATATAAATATGATAAAACAATTATCAATTAAGTCTTTCTTATCCCTGCATTTGATAATTTAAGTCAATTGTTATGCTGAAAAACATACTGTTCGTGATCGTGTTCTTTACAGTAAATAAGTTTTATCATAATCCAAACAATCGATATTTTCAAATTAATTACATATTACTCTAAGACAGAACTTATATTTGTTAGTTCCAAATTTGTGAAAACTCTGACTTTCCCTACAATTACAATCGGTGTATCTGATATAGAAATTGCCAGTGCAGCTAAAATGATTATTGGTGTGATCATCGCGACAAATCTCTGGAAGTGAAAGGTCATGTCTCGAGCATTCTTCGCGCGGCTTCATTTGCCACTAACAAGATCGGCAGGCTCATCATATACCGTATCTTGATCGCGAGTCAACAGAGCGACTTGTCTACGCCTTGTTTTCAAGACTTGACACCTGTAATATTTATTTGTATGGTCTTTGTGATTACCAAATTGCCAAGTTACAACTTGTGCTAAATTCCGCTGCCCGACTTGTGTCACGGTGCTCAAAACGTGACCATATGAAGCCGATTCCGTGAGGTAAATTAATGCCAATAGTATGAGATTTTCCCTTTCTTTCACTCGGTTAAATCAACAATATTGACCAACATGGGAGCCTCTAACCCCAATACATATATGAATAATTGCCCGCCTTAGAATAAAGAATCTAAGGACCATTTGCGGTCATGTCTAAATTGAATCGGTATTAAAAGACCATGCCTTCACCATAAGCGTTGCTCGTACTCGTACTATTTATCCAACCGAACATTATGCGCTAAACCATCGTGGTAAGGCTAAGTGATAGTGCTCACAGAAGCTCAGAACTCAATGTTATCTTCCGGCACGCTATCGAACCTTCCAAAAATACTCCTTATCGAGAGAGGCACATACATGGATTTGTAAATGTGGTAGGAATATCGTATATTTCCGAATATTAGGGTCGCCTCAGCGTGGGTCCTACATCGCCATTTTTGTACTCTCCAGACGCAACCAAAACAAAAAATAAGGTAGTTTTAAAAAGGAGAATCTTTTACTAAATTGTGTTCTATAATACAACCTTGCACGTAATAAAATGAGCTGTAATCAATGTAATATAAAGTATCGGTGTCGTGTAAGCTATTAATGATAAACAGTAGCATACAAATATTCAGCATTACGTTCTAACAACATATACATGTAGTTGCAAGTCAGTAATAAAAGCTAATAACAAACAGCGTTTGAACCCAACAAAGAATGAATGTTTGAACCATTTGCGCTGTTTATCTAGCTGAACATTTCACTTTCAAATATGGAGACACCGAAGACCGCTCTTAAGAGCCTCTTTCGTTCAGTTCCCTAGTCGCGCAAAAATACATCACATTTCGTAACCAATGTCTATGAGAAAATGCTGTTCTGATCATTACCACCCACATTTAGTAGAATTACTGCTTTAATGAGTGACCTACATGCATTCGCCTATGTTCCAAAGAAGATTTCGTGAGCAATACTAGCATGCATCACTTACCATGCTTACATCACTTGATTAAATTGTCTCCATCTACTGTTTAATGGTTCCTTTTAAAATTGTAATTAAAGGCTTATAACATATTTAGCTAAAAGAGGCTCTTATAGGCACATCTTGGTATGTGTAATCATTCCAGCCTTAGAGCTAAAATGTGGTTAAGGTATCCCGTCTATGTCTACAATATTTAAGAAGTTGGAAATCAAATGAGCTTTGATAGCTGATAATTTAGAATATTTCTGGCAGTGTTTATTCTTTGAAAATGTCCCTTGGGCAATGTAATGTTATTACGTATGCTGGACTAGAAACAATTATTCGTTGCCTGTGTCACAATGTCATGTTGATTTTTTTAAATTTTAATTAATTTACTTCAGAATTCGAGATGAACTTTAAAAATTGCCATTATTGTTGTTTCTACTTAAAAAAAACCCAGCAAAACTTGATTAAAACAATGTTTTAAATATGTTGGAACGTTTTGTTGTACAAAGTTCATGCAATACAATTGTAAAAATATACAAATCCCAGTGTTTATCATATCTTTTTGTAATTGAAGGCGCTGCCTCCACCACATCTTTTAATGCCCCTTTAACAGTAGCACTACACACAGAAAACACTATGTAAAAAATTATGTAAATATAGAACTCCATAATTATTATGTAAGAGTTAAAACATGTAATATATACCCAAGCTTGTGTAAATTCCTATGCAAAAGCTTAACACAACTGTTTACATAGTATTATGGAGTTCTATTTTTACACAGATTATGTATTTTTTACATAATTTGTGTAATCTTTTTACATAGTGTTTTCTGTGTGTACATTTGCAATAACATCAGGTTGTCTAATGTCTCCATAAAACCAGTAGTATGTGCAGAAGCGGCATATTGATCTATACGTTAATTATGTTCTGAATGTATTTTATGCTACTATTATGGATTTGGAACTGCTCAACTAATCGATCAAATCGAAGATGAATCAGACAGCGATCGGTTTCAATTTCAAGTCATTCTTGTTGAGGCGAAGGAGCGAAATTCGGCCGATTACTCGAGCGTACAGCAAATCCTAGTATGAGACATGAGTGTCTTGCGGTTACGTTACCACACGAGTCCTTTTGTAGGTGGCGGTGGTACATACTCCTACAAAATCCTGCGTTGTAAACATTCAGAGGAGAAACGATGATACAAATGTCAATGTTGTTGGTTTTCAATGAAAAAACTGCTAATAGACACTATTAGTCCTCTATCAAATACACATTAAATGTCAACCCCCTAACTCCTGAGATATGATCAATTAAGTAACAAGAGTGCGAATCCCACTATGGCCACTTTTGAACATGAAATGTTCAACGGAAAAAACTACATTGAGATTCTAGTGATGATTTATAGGATACACCAATGAATTGTTTAAAATACATCTAATATTCAAATATTCTGTGGTTTGGTCATGGATAATATAGATACAAATATGTTTATCTACTCAAATTGAACTAACTATCAACATGTAGTATGTATATTATTATTGATTTCCTTGATGACGTTCATTTACACGCTGAATGATGATTATAATAAAGAGTTCTCTGCACATGAGAAGTGGCCAAAGCTAAATTTGACATGCCTGTGTAGATTTGCCAGAATTTGATAACGAATTAAAACTCCAAAATGGATAGAAAATAATGCTTATGATACTTTAGAACATGATTATCACTATTTCACGTACAATTTCTATATTTTGTATGCCCCCCCCCCCAAAAAAAAAAAGAAGAAAAAAAGAAATCATGATTCACATGGGATACTTTTTTTTAACACACTCTGTACTACGAAAATGTAACTTTAATTCCTCGCTTATATTTTCTATCTTTTCTTGTCTCGTTTTATACAGGCTATGGTTACTTAGCTCCAAAGACCCAACTTGGACGTGGGTTATGTATACTGTATACCACAGTGGGATTACCACTTAATCTTATCTTCATGATGTGTGTTGGCAGACACCTAGCGCGCCTTATAGCTTTAATCTACTCTAAGATCAAAGCGTTTGGTGTCCTTATCATATCATTGCGTAATCTGGGTCAGACGCAGCACAGTGGAAAATTAGACACCGGGGTAGACACCTCAAGTGGGAGCAAATCCGTTGACACGATTACATCGGTGGCGTTAAGTGAGTATAGCAAGAAAGCCGAGAAATCGAAAAGTGGTGGCACCAATTTTTCCGCCCAGTACCTGCAGTGGCCAGAGAAAGAAGCAGATGCTCATAGTCTTTCATCGAGTGTTTCTAACATGGGAGGATCTCTATCAAGAACCGCAGTTGCAGATCGTCCAGTACCCGAGTTCTTACACCTACAAAACAACCATCATCACGATGAATTAGCGCCCGACGTGCCTATGGTATTTTTGATAATATTAATCTTCGGATATTGTTGTTTAGGAGCGTGGTTTTTATGCCGAAGCAATCCACTTTGGACGTATTTAGACGGTGTGTACTTCTGGTTTATCACCATCACAACAGTGGGGTTTGGTGATTTAGAGGTTACAAGTGACCCTTCAGGAGATGAGAAAAATAAAGTGACCAGTCCTAGTGGGATTATTTTGATCCAAGTTTCTGTCATTGCTTTCGTTGTAGTTGGTCTCGCCTTGATGTCAGCGTGTGTGACGTTATGTATCGAACGTGGGCACCACTATCGACGTCTGTCTGGAAGATTCACGTGTAATGCTGTCAATGATACAACACACGATCAGAGCACTCCTATCAATAGTCCCTCGTCTGCAGATGGCTCGTGATCATCTCATGCCAACGTGATTTGGTGATTTTGTAGTTTCCTATTTATAATGACGAGTTTCCGTAATCATTAAGGACACGACACACAGGACGTCCAATGAAGACATCGACGTGTAGGAAACGATACCTGGCCCCTGACGCGGAGATGAAGTATATCCGGTTGTTTAGGCAAGGTATCCACACCGGATGATAAAACAATGCTTACACGTGGTGTTTATCACGTGTGTAAGATGTAATCCTTGTGGTTTTGAGTGTTGTTTTGAATAAGGTTGTGCTTGGGAATGCTGGAAAAAGCCCACCATTGGCTTAAGTTTCTGTCATTGACATATCTTTGTAACAAGTATACTTCAGACCAAAACAAACTGCAGACCGTTGTGGGTGGGATAGTCTTTTGCAGTCTCGTTCTGGCAACTCAAAGACTGCAAAAATGCGTCGTGTCGTGAGTCCTCATGATCGTCACTACCAAATGGTGACAAATGATACAGACGTATCCGAACATTTGACTACTTTACACTGGATCAGTATAATGAACTTTCCATATTATCAGATATTGACACTGTCATCATAAACATTTGCAGTTAACAATATGTTTACAAAATGCTTTCTTCATCATCATCATCATCATCATCATCATCATCATCATCATCATCATCATCATCATCATCATCATCATCATCATCATCATCATCATCATCATCATCATCATCATCATCATCATCATCATCATCATCATCATCATCATCATCATCATCATCATCATCATCATCATCACCATCATCATCATCATCATCATCATCATCATCATCATCATCATCATCATCATCATCATCATCATCATCATCATCATCATCATCATCATCATCATCATCATCATCATCATCATCATCATCATCATCATCATCATCATCATCATCATCATCATCATCATCGTCATCATTTAAATATAACAAGTTTAGTTGTTACTGTGGTGCTGATTATCCAAAGTACATTTTAGTTCGGAAACATTACATTTAAAGGGGCGTAAATGATTCGCCCCGAATGACGAAACATAATAATACGGCGAACAATTTCGTTTTGAACACCCTGTGTTTACGCGGTGATTGACAGCTGACCTAGCTTTAATATTTCGCATTTATTTGTCTGAATTCGTCTGCTGCAAATTTTGGTTTACAATTTTCCATGATCAGTTTCGCATTGTTGTACCGTTTTAAGATGACTAAAAACAAAACAGCGCTGGTTGCCTTTGTTAATGATGAAGGTATCACAGATATGAGGGATTCCGCTATAGTCTTAATGCAGATTGTCAAGTGAAATCCTGTTAGAATCGCTACGGTAAGAATATTATCAGTGACAAAACCTTCCAAATTCGGAAATCTATATTTTTGTCAGATTCTACTTTGGCAACAGCACGGTGAAGGTTTGGTCTCGTGTACCTTCATTTCATGAAACTTTGGTGGGCCTAAGCTGAATAAGTTGATAGAAAATGTTCTTTTAACCAATCAAATGACAACAATCTATATATTTGGTATATAAATCAAATATTGACTGCTTTCATTTGGGTCACGGTTCAAATGATAGGCCCTCGATGATTTCGAAACCAAACTATGCACCTCGGCTAACGCCTCGGGTCAAAGTCTGGTTTCGAGATCACCTTGGGCCTATAATTTGAACCATGCCCCTCATTGTAGTCAATATTTGTATACAATCAATGTGGTTGGAAAAGAATGATGTGATATATCATGATATAAAACAACCATTGAGTGCCTTTTGTTTGTGTAATAGTAAAGCTACATCAGTCGGTCCAACTTGGATTATTCCATTACACTCGGCGAAAAATCCAAATTTGACCTTGTAAAAATAGTTTGTATTATATATCACCTTGCACCTTGAAATGTCCTTGTCATTTGATTGGTGGATTGTATGTAACATGACATAAAATATTTGTCCCATTTCATTGATTTTACACCATACGTCATTTATCGTGCAATTTAATTCCATACGTACCATTGCACGCCTCGAGTGTTTTTTTCAGCAGGCAACAGTCACTACACTCGCTAATAATGAACTGCGCCACGATTATGATGCGTTTGTTTTATGGCCAGCCTGTCGGCAGCGCAGTGCCAACAACCCATGACAGCCAACTGTTCCAACAAGATCTGGACCGTCTCCATCATTGGTTCAACACCGCCAAATGTCATGTCATGCGATTCTCCCTCAAACGTAATAACATTGAGTCCGAGTACCATCTTGGAGGAAGTCTTCTGACCATGGTGTCTGAGTACCCATATCTTGGTGTCACCCTTTCTTCAAACCTTTCCTGGCAACCGCATATCACAAATGTCTCCAAAAAAGCCAGCAGGATACTGGACCTACTCCAAAGAAACCTTCGTGGTTGCCCAAGAAGATTGCGGGAACAAGCCTACACCTCACTTGTTCGACCCAACCTGGAGTATAGCTGTCCTGTGTGGAATCCCTACATCAAGAAAGACGTTAGACGAATTGAAATGATCCAACGCCGAGCTGCTAGGTTTGTACTACAAAGATATCGACAACGAGACAGTGTGACCACCATGCTCCAAAAACTGCAATGGGACACTCTCGAAAAGCGACGCCAAGCAGCTTGCCTTGCTTTGATGTACAAAATCCAGGCTGAGACCATTGCCATCAATCCAGCCCACTACCTCACTCCAAGAGCTCCAGCCATCACCAGAAACTACCATCCAAACCAGTACCAGATTATTCCATTCCGCATACAGCTGTACCTGTCCAGTACTCTTACTTTCCCCGAACAATAATCTGGTGGAACGCCCTCCCGGCAAGTGCTGCAACCTCCCCGTCGGTAGAGGCCTTCAGGAAAGCAGTATCAGCCAGTAACTAAGAGGCATCCAGTTTTTACTCGCACGATGATTGACATCATGTACAGATCAGCACTTTGGAACTTTGCACCGCACATGAGCATAATTTACAACCTTGCCCACAAAGTCCTAACTTATGGATCCTGTCAAGTATTCGAGTAGAAGTAGAAGTAGAAGCAACCGATGATCTCCCGGTGAAAGTGCCGTACGTCGTAGCTGCTGGTAGGCCTATTATAATTGATGGTATTGAAAATGATAGCGAAATCGATATCAGTTAAATTTATACTCGTTATAGAATCTAACCAATGACGGCACTAATTCTCCCCCCCCCCCCCCCCCACCAGTCGTGACCTTTGCCCTCCCCCCCGGGTAAGCTTTAGAATACCCTACCATTTGTATTCCTCACTGTGTAAGTGTATGGGTCGTTCTTTAAAAGTCCCCATTGAAGACATGCAGTGGTAGGGTATACTAAAGGAACTCCCAAAATACCTAAAATTAGATTTTGAAATGTCTAATTAGAACAACAAATTAATAGGTATTTTGTACAATAAAAGCCAACAGCCAACGCGCGCATCCCCCTTCCCATATTTTGTTTTTGACCCTACACATTTTTGTTGTTGTTGTTAATGCTGGTGCCGTCACAGGTGCTCACCCACTTGCTCGAGAATGTAGGGAGGTCTCAATCAGAATGAATGTATGTGCCAAATTCCCACTATATTGCGCTCAACAGAACAACTCTCTTGTTTGTTCAATGAAGTTTTATATTTTGGTAACTAATGTACAGTGTACATGTAGACTGTAGAGTAATGCTCTGTTGACTTTTGAGCACAACCTAGCGATGATTTTGGCACGTTATTTAGATAGAGATCCCCCATGTTCTCAAGAAAATAGCTGAGCACTAAAACAAGCGATTGCTACACATTTGACATAATTGGAAAGAAGACACATCAGCTCTTTATGGATGTGAACGATTTTTTTTTTCACCGAGGTTAAGGTTTAGATAATCTGAGTGTGAAACACGCGTGGCAGCGATGATATAAATAACTGTAGCGGCGAGATTTCCTAGTGAGACCAAACCGTTGCTTGACGAATATGATTATGGTACGAGCTTCTTTTTTGATCCGATTCTATTGAGATATTATCAAATACGCAGTTGGATCACCTCAAATGATTTAAGGGAAGTGTCAACTATTTTTGGCGCCAAATTTATCAAGCACAGTAACTTTTAAACTATAATTGTGATGTACATAAAAGTATAAATTTTTTTAATGAAATAATTCAGAGATTCCAATTTTGGTATCAAATTTTTACTAAAAATAGTTATTTTTAAATTTTTGCCCAAAAATCTCTTTTTTTTGGCGCCAAACATTTTCAGACAAACAACCAAAATCTGTTTTTTGTAAAAAAAATTCATCAAAACCATCTAAGGTCAATTATCCAGGATATTTTTCTTTGTTTTGGCTTAAACAGTTGTAGTGTTTTTTTGTTGGCTTAAAATTATTTACCAACAAGTTTTTTTGATCTAAAAGCTCACATTTTTGGCACTTTTTGGTCAATATTTTTAAACCCCCGAAAAAAACGGATCCTAGATAATTGACTTTAGATGATTTTGGTGAAATTTTGGAATCATTAACCGAACACTGATTTTGTTAGATTGTCTGAAAAAAATTGGCGCCAAAAAAGAGATTTTTGGGCAAAAATGTAAAAATCACTATTTTTGGTGAATTGATACCAAAAATGGATTCTCCGACTCATATCATTTCAACAATCGTATACTTTTATGAACATTACATTATTAGTTACAAAGTTACAGTGCTTGATAAATTTCATAAAAAAGGGTTGACACTCATTCCCTTAAGCCGGCATATAATTTGGTATATAGAAACGAAATCATTTATGGCTTCAACCTTTGCAAAAAGGTTGTGTTGTCCATGCTACTATACGACCTATACAGTGGTATTATAGGCCTATGTGTATTATAGGCCTATGTTAAAAATAATATATAGCTAATATATATTTACTACATGTATTTCGGTCGCTTGAGACTCTCAACAATGGCTTTGTAATACACATAAGCGCTCGTTCATCTGTCATCCACGTAAACACAGTCTCTGATGGTCTAGTGGTTAGTTCTTCGCCGCGATTGTGAAGATGGACCGGGTTAGAGACCGTGTATTGTTAATTTAATTCACGTCAGTTTGCCGAGTCTATATATTATCTATGTTTAAAAGATTAGAAAGCACATTTATAAATATTAGAGATATTGTAAGTTTTATAACTACTTTACCGTCCGAATATTTGCATTTACAAAAGGCGGCATATTTGTATGTATTTATAATTCATAACGCGTTATTGAATCAATTGTGTGAGTATTATTAAAAGCAGTCAGTGATTTTGATGAATACGATTGAAATTGTGTACAACTGTTTATTTACACTGGAATGTTGCTCTGTAGTGTTGTTGCATTGGACTATATAAGCTCGGGTGGGGGGAGGGGGGGGGGGTGGTCAGATGACTAAAATATACTCTAAGCATACATTTAAAAGGGATAACACAGACTCGAATATATTTTCCTATAATTTGGGACATTTGTTTTCAATTTGACGTGAAACTTGTTACATGCATACAGTATTTTATGGTAAAGTGCTCCACAAAAGAAAGTCGTACACTTTATTTAGGTCATTTAAAGTAATTTTTGATTATTGTTTTACCAAACAGGCTAAATATACATTTGGATGAATCTTTTAGGCACATTTTGATACCAAACATAATACCTAGAAACAAAGATAAACCATGATTAGCGCCATTTAAAGAAAATTGCTCGCTTTTCAAAAGTCACATTTTCAATACACTACGCGGGAGGAAAAAGGGTGTGTGACACTGTTATAACCAGGATCACACAGTGTCGATCACACAGTGCAGCCGTTTCTACATATCCCTCGCCCATGCATGACACTTTGAATTTGAATTAGCGCGCGCATTGTGCTTGTTTAACAATTGGTGTTTTCTTCACTGTAGTGTATTGAAAATGTGACTTTTGAAAAGTAACTAATTTTCTATAAATGGTGCTAATCATGGATTATCTTTGTTGTTAGTTGTTATGTTTGGTATCAAAATGTGCCGAAAGGATTCATCCAAATGTCTTTCTAGTCTGTTTGGTAAAAAAAAAATAGTTACTTTAAATGACCTAAACAAAGTGTTCGACTTTCTTTTGTTGAGCACTTTATTTAGTACTCATGTGAATTATTTCTATGGCCATTTATCTACACCCCTTTGCTCTCCCTGTAGGCCAACTACCACTCCCAACACGTTTCGGGTACCCATACTATGCATCATGCTCATGTAAAGTAATTAAAAATACCAGCCCCTTTCGAGTTTTCTTACAGCGAAGATACACCCTTTAATCCTAGAGATCACACACATGTAAATTAGGCACTAAAATGTACCCTCTTCTTCGTGTAATCTAAATTTACCCTTTCAAATAAACCACCTTCCATTTAAAGCAGTTAGTATGGTTAAGAAAAATATCATTGCAATATGTCAATCTCAATTTCAAAGTTTATTGCTTAATAACAAATGTTTGCAAAAGTAGAAGACATCACCCTTTGTTTCGTGAAGTTTTACACACAAAGGTGGACCCGTTTTGAGAGCGGGGCTAGTCGGTTTGCACAACACATTCCATTTTCAAAATCAATTTCAAAAATTCCTTCAACATAGAACACTCCATGAAAGTAAATTTCATGAGGAATTTGAGGTGATTATTATTGTTTGTTAGTGTAATGAAAATTCCTATTACATTGTTAAAGGAACGGTTTATTAACCCTTTTTTATGAAGCTGTAACATTTTCTTAGCTAACTTTGTTAATAACCTATGGATTTCATTCTCTCGATCGGGAAACCATATAAACATTAACACATTCTTTCCATTTGTGCCACTTTCGTCAACAAAAGCAACATAAAGAATGTAAATTACCATCAACAAATATTTTCAGTCAGGGTGTAGTCGGTGGGAAAAATAGACCCCCTACTATGCGAAAAACCAACCTATATCACAGACTGCAGTCTGTGCGAAAACGCGCAATAATTGTTGTTTTATATGGGGTGCGTTATGGGTCTAAATCGGTCTAAAATAGACAATATCAAGAACAGATGTGTTTCTTCAAAATCCTGATCATATTATTTTTACTCGTTTAGTGGTCATATTAGGGGGCGGGGGGGGGGGGGGGGGGGTCACGTAGGGGTGTGTGTGTGGTCATACATGCTTATAGTCCTGGAGCCCGGGGAGTGTAATTCAGCTAAAATAATAAATTGCATTGCTGCCGGGCTGCATACTGTACGAGGCGGGGGCCACTATCTAATAAGAAGTTGTATATCCACCCGGTGTTTAGTTTCAACGGTCAGGAAGCTATACCGCTAATGTGTGCTGACCTTTGACCTAATAAAACTAATAGATTAACTTGTAGATTTTGCAAACTATTCTTCTTATGGCTTGTTTTATTCATCCAAACAATTTGAGACAATTTTCATTAAAATCGAAGCATCTTAGGGAATTTGACCCATGTAAAAAGAATACGGTATATATGTTGACCTTATTTTGCCCTACATCCCGGAAACTAAACATCCGGTGGATATACAATTATTGATTTTTGTTTTCCTTATGATCTCACGCATAACAACATAAACTGATCATTTTCGCAATTTGAACCTATATGACCTCTAATATTAGCAATTGACTCTGGCCCCCAACTAACTTAATCAGACAATCCGGGCCTGGATTATTACACATGCATGGTAGCTGACTGCCCCGCCCACCCCTCTTAATTTGTAGTGGGTCCTGAGGGAGCAATTTACAACCCTAGGATTTTCCTAGGGATCTCGGATTTTCAAAATTGGTCGAAGTGCTCAAGATGTCAAGGATGTTAATTAAAGGTGGGTGACCCGATTTTGGGTTCAATTTAGTCCAGGAGCCCGGATAGTTTATTCAGCTGGACAGGTTCAAAAGGTTTGTTTGATGGTCTTTGTTTATTTGTTGGGGACAAGAGACAATAGTTTGTATTATATACCGCATACATATATTCCTGTCATTTGATTGGTTAAAAGTGAGGGGATAATCAAGCTATGCCTTCAATTTCAATATGACGTCATGAAAAAAAGAACTATGGCCGGGCATAGTCTTTTTTTCACACATCATGGTTCACGAGCCAAGCGATCCGCATTCCTCAACCCGTTTGAAACACCAGAATCGCCCGAGCCCCGATTCACGTAAAAACGTTAAAAAAACTGCGAACATTTTCGTTTTGAACACCCTGTATATATTTACGCGGTGCGTCACAGCTAACCTTTTCGTATTTATTCGTCTGCTGCGTAAAGATTTGCTTACAATTTTACATGATCAGTTTCGTGTTGTTGTACCGTTTTAAGAAATGACTAAAATGCAAATAGCTAAAAGTGTCCAGTGAAATACGCTACCTCTAGCACTAGTACTGTAGCAGTTTAGCGGTAAGAATATACAGTGACAAACCTTCCGAATTCGGAAATCGATATTTTTGTCCGATTCTACTTTTTCCTTAGGCAACCAATGTTCATTTCATAGAACTTTGGTTGGCCTAAGGTAAATACGTCTATACACACAGAAAACACTATGTAAAAAATTATGTAAATATAGAACTCCATAATTATTATGTAAGAGTTTACATAAAACATGTAATATATACCCAAGCTTGTGTAAATTCCTATGCAAAAGCTTAACACAACTGTTTACATAGTATTATGGAGTTCTATTTTTACACAGATTATGTATTTTTTACATAATTTGTGTAATTTTTTTACATAGTGTTTTCTGTGTGTAGGAAATGTTCTTTTAACTAATCAAATGACAACAATCTATATATTTAGTATATAAATCAAATATCGACTGCTTTCAACCGGGTCGCGGTTCAAAGTATAGGCCCGCGGTAATCACGAAACCAGAATATGCCCCTCGGCTAACGTCTCGAGGCATAGTCTGGTTTTCGTGATCACCTTGGGCCTTTGCTGCCGGGCCGTATCATGTACGGGCCGCTCTTAAGGGTCTAATGTCATATGGGTAAACACAATTCTGACCTTACATATAATAGCAAACTATGCCGGGTTTTCATGACTGGTTCTGGCTATCAGAGCAATTTGAGACCATTAAAACCGGAGCATTTTGCTATTTTGATGTCTGTTCGTATGAAGAATTAGAGGAACATGTTGACCTTTGACCTTTTTTGCCCTACATCTCGGAAACTAAACAGCAGGTTGATATACAGCTATTGAATTTGTTGCTCCTTATGATCTCAGGAAGAGTTTGAAATGCATTACAACATAAGCTGAGATTTTTTTGCAATTTGACCCCTATATGAACTTTGACCCCTTGTTATTAGGTTGTAAGGGTGGAATTGTGAAATAGGAACCATGGATAGGAACATGCATGCCTAGTATGTGATTGGTCAATGACATCGTAACTACTGGAATTGAAAGCAATGGTTAGATGGTCTGATGAGGCTGAGAGTTGGGTTAAGTAGATTGACAGGACAGGTGTCAGGATGTGCATGCTGGAATGAGCTGACCGCATTGAAAAGCGCATGGGCTTGAATGTGAGAGAGAGAGAACGTGGGTAGTTTTACATAGACAGCAAAGGAAGTCATGGATGGAGAAATAAAATATAGATGTAAATATATTATAAAGTTCAAGAATAAGTATTACACCAGGATACCTTTTCGTGAACTATACAGGGTGAGTCAAAAAGAAGTTTACCCGGATTGGTGATGTTTTGAAAAACAAACAAATGACACTCGAGAGTTCAGTAAAGCATATAATTAACAAGCATTATCTCCTGCTTATTAGGAAAAAAGAATGACACAAATTGATCATTGCTAAGAGGAGTTATGCCTATTTTAATAAAGGTACTCATTTTGCAAGCTGTCCACGGAATACTTGACAAAACAAATGTAAAGTAAGCATTCCATGGACAGCTACAAACATGAGCGCTTTCAGTAAAACAGGCATAACTTCTCTTAGGAAAGATCAATTTGCTTCATTGATTTTCTCTAATAAGCAGCAGAGTATGTTTGGTAAATAAATGCTTTACTGAACTTTTAAGTGTCATTTATTTGTTTTGAAAAACATCACCAATCTCGGTCAATAGGGAAGTACGCATAACGCAGCTAAAATGCATACTTTACATTTGTTTGGTCAAGTATTCCGTGGACAGCTTGCAAAAATGGATTCCTTCTGAAACATAAATGTCAATGTTGATCGGGTCACCTATCTTTAACAGATTTTATATGTTCCCAAAAATGATTCGAAAGGGCACGTGGAGGCCATTTTGGATTTTGGTACGATCAATTATCAATAAAAACGTCGAAGAAAGCCATATCAGCAAAAGCATGATATATAAAACTAAAATTTATTTATGGGATGCATAAACACTAATTTCACAAATTCAAGAATGGCCGCCAAAATGGCCGCCGTCACCATCAAAATACCTATGAATTGCCCATATTGCATACATTCCCCACATTATATGCGTCATTGTAACTGAGCCTTGTTGATGCGACGATGGATTTAATTAATCTATTCTAAAGGTTTGAATAGTCAAAGTCTTTATAGTTTAGATTTCCAAAAATACTATACATAAAAACCATCAATAACTTGCAACATCGAATGACTGCTGACTTATAGTTTCCCACTGTAAATACCGAGTGCCGTACCACAATGTCCAAGTGAAAACGGAAACCTGGCGTTTGATAAACTAATTAATAACGTGTTGGATCTGATACCTTAAGGCATAACCAAACAAGTGGGGCAATTTATATTGAAAAAGAGCCTTTGAAATTAAGTTTCTTACAATTTCAGAGTCAGCGCCGGATTCATCGAAAATGAGTTGTATGTAGCCTGCTGAACAAAGGTCTAAAGACGTCAAACACCCCCGGGCAAACTTCCGACGAATTTAATGTCAGTCCTTTATCATGTTATATTACACTTTTGAATAAACATGTAGGTAAACAGGTGATGAGTAGTTTATACTACCTCTTATGTACGTCATACGTCTATTGTGCAATTCAATCTGTCAGTCCGGGTTTATATCAAGTTTACCGTACGCGTTGCGCAGATGAGACGCCGGATAAAGTTGAAATACTTCGAAAGAAAATGGGCTATCTCAGATAATAATGTGCACACCCGCTTTTTAGGTTCGAATGATCATCGGAAATCCAGACTTTTTCTGTTCAAGTAATCACTGGAAATCTAGACAATATCTATCCTACATAAACTCTCCCTATATAGATGAGGTGACATGTGTTGACATTTAGGACGCCCTCTGTTGGTTTGAGACAAAACACACCGGGCAAGAGTTCCTATAGTTGACATAGGCCAGATCAGATTTTCTAACTAGATTGTGGTGTTACAGCAAATTGTTATCAAAACTGTCTTTAAACTTGCTTAGGAATGCTATAAGCTATCGCATTTCACACAAAAAAACTAAAACTAAATGAGTTTTACAATTCATTAGAAAGAAATGTCATGTTGTCTTCATTAACTTTACTGTATATTCTGCCTGGAGGGAAACAACAGAGGGTGTCCCATTTCTAAATACATGACATCATAGGTCACCTCATCTATAGAGGGGTTCGGAAATTCAGACTGTTCCTTTTTTTTCTAGGTTTGAATGATCACCGGAAATCCGAAAAAAATTCTATTCTGCATAAACTCTCTATATAGAGGGGTTCAGAATCCATATTTTTTTCCCGATCAATTTGGACCGAAAATCCAGATTCTTTTAACATTTGCTCTTGGAAATCCAATAATTTTCAGAAATTAAAAAATAACCCCTCTATAGGGGGTGTGCACATATTTTCTGGAATAGCCCAATGATTCAATTGAATAAACAAAGAACAACCAATCTAGCCAGACATTTCATTCTCCTTTCGACAGGCAGCTCTATTGCAGACCAAATCTGGGAATAATATACCTTAGATATGTTTGTCTCAGGACCAAATAACGGTGAGTATTGAGGACAAATTGCCAAGCTTCGAACCGGGGGACAAGGTTCAAAATATTATTGAAGCGACTAAACTCCTGGAAAACTAACAAGTGTCCACAATTATACGGGTTAGTCGAAAGGGTGTAGTACAAAACAGCTGCAATAGTAGAAAGAAACCATCTTGTATTCAAAACCAACGTTTTAAAGAATAACATAGTTTTGTATCTAACTTTGTGTAAAAAAAAAGAAAAGTCAATAGCAATTTTCGTTTGCCTTTGTTGAACCCTTTTATTGATGCATCCGTTTCAATGTTTGTCCACGAGACACCCAAAACGTGCATGATATCGCAAAATGCGTCTGTCATTCAAATCTGAAAACTTAAAGAAATTAGTGACACTAGCGGGGACTCGCTAGATGAGCAAATGAGATTAATTTGTAACTTGAGATCATGAGATCTACTTGGAATAGAAAAAAAGTTTTGCATGCCTCATAGGATTAGATATTAAGTAGTGGTTTAATGTTTGAGTGTTCGGCTATAGAGTAAATAAAATACTTGCAAACATAAATAAAGCAAAGTTGTTTGTGATTCCTTCTTGTACTAAAGGTATATAAATTTGTTAATGCACTTTTTTTTTTTTTTGGTTGGCACTCAGATCAGTGCATCGTATCCTTAAAGTATTACATACATAACCAAATCAAACTTTACGTGGCTGCCATAGTTCACACAGCGGCGTCGCTCCTCAAACACCCCAGCTTGTAAATAACTCCGGTAGAATATTTGACTATAAAACGCGGCGCCCGATAAAAGCGGTATGCGAAACGTGGCGCCGGATATATAGTCCATGAGCCTGGACCCAAATTTGTGCTCATTGGTACCATATTGAGGGAGTTAGGCTAACTTGAATTTTTGGAAAGGTATTAACCTCTAGTTTCAGAATATGGCTGATAGCAAATTCAAAGCGGTAGCTTTATATGAGTTTTCAGCAATTTTCAAAATGGCCGCCAAAATGCCAACATAAAGCACACTAATAAACTTATGATGAATTTTTGAAACTCTGTTGGATGTAAATAACGCAGTCTTGTATGTATTACACCACTAGACACTCATATCCAGAACTTTTGCTTTGTTAACACATCAAAATCCAAGATGGCCGCCAAAATGGCCGCCAAAAATGGTAAAATTCCATATATTGGCATATATAAACCAACACGTATAATCAGAGTATAGTTTTAACAATGGGAAGTATGTGTTAGACCATTAGAAACTCATAACTCGTATCTTTGCATTATTAACATGCTTTAAAACCAAAATGGCCGCCAAATTGATGGCCAAAAAATGATCAAAAAATGTCAAAATTCCATAAAATAGCATAATATCAACCATAATGCATGATGAAAATATAATTTTAGTGATGGGATGTATGTATTGGACAACTAGTAACGCATATACAGTATTCTTGATTTATTAACATAGTACAAAATCCAAAATGGCTGCCATTATGGCCCCAAAATGGTTCCCAAAGTGGCTGCAAAAATGGTCAAATTCCATAAAATGGGATAATATCAACCTAAATGTATGATGAAAATATAGTTTTAATGATGGGATGTATGTATTAGACCACTAGTAACTCATATCTAGTATTTTTGCTTTGTTAACATACTTAAAAATCCAAAATGGGTTCCAAAATGACTGAACACATTGTTGGAATTCCATAAAATGGGCTAATATCACCCAAAATGTATGATGAAAGTATAGTTTTATTTGCATTGTAATAACATACTTTAAATCCAAGATGGCCACCAAAATAGTTTATATACATGAGTGTATGATAATCCAAAATAGATATTGTGAGAGTGTATATTACATCAAATCCACCAAATAGTATGTTCTAAACTGGTAAGCTATTGCTTTTAGAAATAAGGCCCACATATGTGACAATTTTGATTCCAATCTCTTTCCAAAATGGCTGCCAGAATGGTTCAGTTGATGTTAAATGACCTAAAACAATTGTTTTGTATTGTAAATGAACAAACAATTGTTTTGTATTGTAAATGACCGGTACTATGTAATACCAATACCCCCAAATTGAATGGGACAGCATTCATTACATGTCTATGATAAAGCCTATACACAGAAAAATGTTTACATAATTATGTTAAATATAGAACTCCATAATTATTATGTAAACCTTTCACACAGTATTTGTGTATAAAATACACAAGTTATGTAAAAATAACTTGTGTATTTTATACACAATTAAGTTGTGTACAAAATACACAAGTTATTTTTACATAATAATTATGGTGTTCTATATTTAACATAATTATGTAAACATTTTTCTGTGTGAGGGGCTGTAGATCTAGTTTGAGTATTCTAAAATATCCAAGATGGCTGTAAAAGGTTAAAATAGTTGAAAAACAGTATTATATTATTGTTAGTATT
This sequence comes from Ophiura sarsii, assembly GCA_035610835.1. Taxonomy (NCBI): domain Eukaryota; kingdom Metazoa; phylum Echinodermata; class Ophiuroidea; order Amphilepidida; family Ophiuridae; genus Ophiura; species Ophiura sarsii. The sequence goes on from CM069448.1 coordinate 57,902,979, forward strand.
ACATTAGATATGACCACATTATTATATCTACAGCTTTTAAGCCATCCAGTAAACGTGTTTGTATATGTAACAAGGATGATTGAATGGTATAGACTCCATTTTGACAATGTCATGTTAAGATGGGCATTATAATAAACATTTCATTAAAATTACCTCCAAATGGCCAAATTAATTACCACGGGTGGCCACCAATTGATAAAAATATATGCCCAGAATGAAAAAAATGGAGTCTATACCATTCAATCATACCTTGTCACCTACAGATACGTTTACTTGGTGGATTAAAATCTATAGATATAATCTTTTGGTCATATCTAATGTAACACTAACAATAAAACTAATATTGTTTTTCAGTTATTTTAACATTTTGCAGCCCCTAAACTTGATCAAGGACATATGTTGAATGCTGTCTTATTAGATTTGGGGGGTATTAGTATTACATAAAATGGTCATTTAAACAATTGTTTTAGGTCATTTAACATCAACTTAACTATTCTGGCAGCCATTTTGGAAAGTGATACAGAATCAAAATTGTCACAGAGGTGAGCCTTATATCTAAGAGAAATAGCTTAGCAGTTTTAGAACATACTATTTGGTGAATGTGATGTATTATACACTCTTACAATGTCTATTGTGGATTATCATTCACTCATGTAGACTATTTTAACATTTACAGCGCCGTTTTGGTGGCCATCTTGGATTTAATGTACGTTATTACAATGCAAATATACTGGATTTGAGTTACGAGTGGTCTAATAAATACATAATTCCTTGCCGACAAAAGCAAAATGTAACACGGTTCTCCCAAAACCTAAATTGATGAGCCCTTCATGAGTCATGACCTTGAAAACCCCAAACGACCCCGTGGGGGTCACAACCCCCAGGTTGAGAACCCCTAATCTAGAGATTAAATATTCCATGTGCTGGAACATGTGGTAGGACTGTTGCAGCCATTCTAATGTTGTCATTCAAGTAGTTTTTAAATTCAGCATAGCCAGAGAGAACAATTTTTTGCTGATACTGCCAGTGACTTGAAGGTTAGTTTGTTGGCAATGACTTGCTTCAACCTTGGGCCCCCTAACTTATTGAAAATTAATCACGGTGTTTCTAGAGGTGTTTGTCTGTTTCGGGTAGGCAGGTGTTTCCTGCCGTTTCGCAGACGACGCTGGACACGGGCGTATTCACGAATATTCAGGTTAAAATATGCGAACGAGGTTACGTGATCAAGTGAATGGGACGAACGCTTAACAACGGTTTAAATTCGAGAAAAAAATACTGACACTGTGGATGGTTAGCCACCCACAGTGGTTTTAGGATGAAATAATTTAGTAAATCCATTGTTACATGAAACCAACGGAAATTCAAAATTAACGGCCGTTCGTATCCACCGTCGTCTGCCGTTTCGCGTATAATGTAAACGCCACCTACGATAAAAGCAATCTAAACTAGATATATTCTATTCGTATTGAACTGATCAAGAGAGGGCAGAATATAAGAACCCTAATAGCGCAGACGATGCTGTACACGGCCGTACATTCAAAACACGGCTTTGTGAATGCGAAATAATTACGCAATAACAAACGAGCCAGTAAAACAGTATTAGACAGTTTTATATCCATACCTATTATATAATCTTGCTTCGCATCCCGTCCTATGGGACATTATTGTATTTAACACGGCAACGGGACGCGAGGCAGGATCATATAATAGGGAGAGAGGGGTTGAGCACATTATATATAAAGGGTTCAACAAAAGAAAGTATACCACTTTGTTTATGTCATTTTGAGTAACTTTTAATTTGTTTTTGTCCAAACAGGCTAGATAGGCATTTGGATGAATCTCTTAGGCATAATTTGATACCAAATTTGCCCCCTAACAACAAAGATAAACCATGATTAGCACCATTTAAAGGAAAATATCCCATTTTCAAAAGTCGCATTTCCAATACACAGCACGAGAAGAAAGGACCAATTGTTAACACACACATATTTATCCCGTACTGATCACGGCGCGCATATCCCTCAATGCGCGGGCTATTCAAATGTAAACCGATGCATGGGTGAAGGATTTGAATGTAAAGGAATGTTATGGATGGGTAGAACATGGACAGATTAACCAAATCTTCTCGTGCTTGTGTATTGGAAATGCGACTTTTGAAAATGGGATATTTTCCTTTAAATGGTGCTAATCATGGTTTATCTTTGTTGTTAGGGGGAAAATTTGGTATCAAATTATGCCTAAAAGATTCATCTAAATGCCTATCTAGCCTGTTTGGTCAAAAACAAATTAAAAATTACTCAAAATGACATAAACAAAGTGGTATACTTTCTTTTGTTGAACCCTTTATAATCTTGACTCGCGCCCGGTCAATGGGTAATTATTGTATTTAACCCGTCAACGGGACGCGAGTCAAGATTTAGGGAGTCGATGGTCAATGTAATAATATTTATGTAAAGCATCAATTATAGGAACTTAGATTCACGGCAAACATGATTTCATATTGAAAACATGATTTCAAGATGGATGCGGGACGTTTTAAATCAGCCTTTCAGTGGAGGATTTTAAACGTCCCGTACGTACAAAACAGGGCTTAATAATACGGGATGTTTTAAGGGGGACTCAAGGAAGTCACATTTTGAATTTTGTGAGTGCTGTTATTATTGAACTATGGCTCAAATGTATATAAAATTATACAAATTTTGGAAAGGAAATAGATCAGAGAATCCAAATTTTGCCTCAATTTTGACCAAAAATGTTGATTTTTCCAAATTTATAGATTATGATGAAAAGACACTAACTTAGGGACGTGTTGTTTTTTAAACCTCATCAAATATGTTTTGAAATTTTGATCAAAAAGTGCCAAAAAAGTGAAAAAACCCCACTATAGAGTACTTTGAAAAGTTCATCAGGATTGTAGATTGAAATAATAAAAATGTTTTGTTGTAGCTCAGGTTTTAACGGTAACGAGAGTGCAAGAAAAACTACCGAAGAAGTCCTCCGAACGGGAAGACGAAACTGTCTAGCATGTGAGTAGATAATTGGATCTGTACAATAAAACATTTTTATCAACACTATAGAGTAGACTATCGGAGGGAGATTATGAATATATGTTTCACCTATTCACTTCAACTTCATCCATATAAACATGACTTGTAAATGTTTAGGAGACGCTATGTTTTGCTCTGCAATGGGTCCTAATACACTGCAAAAAGGTTGCTTAAAATACGTTGCTAAAAGTACTTTTATCATCTGTTGGTTGACGTGTTGATTAAAATTCATTCAATGTAGAAAGTTAGGCGTTGTATAAAAGTAAAAAAATCCCCAGCGTTGAGCAATTCGTCGAAAACAATGTCCTTAAAATGTTGGTGGAAACTGTTTCTGTTGCTAAAATATGTTGCGTAAAAATATTCCACTTTGGCAACTGTTGCATGAGCATTGAGGACAATCACGCAACAGTTGATGCAAGTTACGCACATGTGAATTTTAGGCAACTGTTGTCCAAAAAAGCCAATTTCGTGAGCTGTTGCATACTTGAACAACTGTTGAGTGAATATAATTGCCTAACATTTGAGTAACTAGAATTGTTCAACTGTTGGTGAAAACATGTTATCCAACGGTGTTGGGCAAATTTTACTTAACAGTTGAGCGGTTGCATACTTGAACAACGTTGTGTCAAATGTTGAGTAAATAGTTAAGCAACCTTTTTGCAGCGCAGGACCACAATTAGATTTATTCTGTCTTGGCATCCAAAACGGAATACACTGACAAATAGTTTAAAATGTCCATCCTTGTTTGACATATATTTGTTTATGAATATCATTTCAACGGTGGTATAGCGACGTCACTAGCGATGAATATTGAATAGTCGATTTTTATAGCCAAAAAATACACGACATGGACATATACTGAATAGTTCATGTCATGTGATCTATTTTGCACCAAAAGAATCACATAAATATGTTTATGTATTATAATTATAATATGGACTATTTATACCTTCATACCCAGATAGCAAGACTACGTTTGGCAAACGTTCACAGTAAAAACACCATTGGTAAGAGATGTCAGATATCATGTATAAGCCTATAGTTTAATAACATGTTGAAATAAATTACAGATTCACTACCGAACGAGAATAGTGTATGTAGCCCTGCTGCATCGCCTAGAATTCCCATTACAAGTTACCGGTTCACTACCGGGAGGAAGTGATGTATGTAGCTCTGCTGCATCGCCCAGAATTCACATTATTTTGCCTACTGCGTGTTGCTATACCAAAAATGCTCAATATATGATAACAACTTGACACAAATAAAATACCCAACATATGGCTATATTTGATCAATTAAGCAACAGTTGCAATACAAAAATGCTCAATATATAATGAAAACAATTCACAAATTAAGCAACAGTCACAAAATGCCCAACAAATGGTTAATTAATAATACCCAACTGTTGTGTAATTAAAATTGTGCAACTGCTGAGTAACTGGAATTGTTCAACTGTTGGTGTTGGGCAAATTTTACGCAACTGTTAAGCGGTTGCATTCTTCAACAACGTTGTGTAACATGTTGAGTAAATATTTAAGCAACCTTTTGGCAGTGTAAGAAACACTATTCATAAAACAATTTAACTCCCGGAAAAAGTAATTAGTCTATGAACATGAAATAAGCCGGGGAAAGAAGTCCCGGCAAGAGGGTTGTAAATTGGTGTCCGATAAAGAGCACATGAATGACCCCCAGTACCTATTCACATTACCTTATCAGATCAAATCATGTAGTGATGGTTTGTCTCGATTTGATCTATATAATACACCAGGCCTTGCAAACTAGTGGGAAGATGAAAAGAAGACACAAAAGGAAGACTAGTGGGGGTATTGTATCTTTAAACGATCTATTTGAGAACCATATTTAAACAGGTGAACCTTTACGATCTATTTCATTCATCTGGGTGTTCGCCCGCGCTATTTTTTATAATTGTTATTATTATTTGTTGTTACATGTTTCCCTCTAATTTTCAGTAAGCTTTTTTTTTTCCATTGAAAAATACTAGTTACAAAATGGGCAAACAAAAAGAACCTATGTTGACCGTACAATATTGTGATGGTAAGGCCTAAAAAAAAAAGAGTTAACTTGCCCTTTCCGACCGACCCGAATTTGCGGAAATCTAGGGTCGCTATTATTTTTATTTATTTATTTTTTCAAAAAGAAAATGAAAAAAATGAAAAAAAATTGAAAAAAAAATTGAAAGAAGCACATAACAATAAAGAAAGATGAAAACGTGTTTTTGAGTAGTATCTGCTTGTTTAAAAATCAAAAAAAACATCAAAAAAACAACTTTAAAATGTGTTTTTGTGCAATACATTTTCAAAAATTTAAAATAAAAAAATGTTAAAAAAATCCGGCCGTCCGACCCTGACTTTGACCCTGAAAGTGCAAGTCAACTTTTTTGGGGGCCTTATTTTGCAACCGTTAGGTTGTTTGTAACGATATTTTCAGCATAGATGGTCAAGATCATATAGTTGATAAATATTGAAAAAGATTTTTTTTAAATCTACAGAATTTCAAAAAAATGGCTTCAAAAAACTGTCAACGCGTTATATTGAACAACCCTGTATAACAGAAAAAGTTTTCAACCTATGATAGCAAAAGTATACATTTTTGGAAAGCTTGAAACTAGAGGAATTCATAAATGCAGTTTAGATCAGGGTACATCCTAAAAAAATATTTCTGAAATTTCTAAAAATATATACGATAAAAACTGGAGATATTCACTAGCCGGTATAATTACCTTACCGACGTAGTAACCGTTGACAATTATATATCACCTGATGGGTAATTCCATGAGAAATTCAAATATGTAAAGTTAATATTGATAGGGGTAGGTATAAGAAATATATGGATCTCAAATTAAAAATTAAAAATTCTGATATTTTCCCGAACATTTCCGATCATACCATTTAAGTCTTTGGTCGTACTATAATATTTGGCTTCCTCATGCAATTTCCCTTTAGAAAATGTATACTTGTACTACCTCAGGGGGTATACAAGCAAATATAAATGTGTAAAGTTAAAATCATGTAGCGAAAGCCAAAATCCGTGTGTAACGCGAAAGAAGGCGAGCTTAAAACACATGACCTTAGTTTTGTCGTGTATGAATTAGATCAATCAAGGTCAGTACATGCGTATGTTAGAAAAATCAATGCACTTTCACAACTGTTGATATGAACCCCGGTTTCTTGAATCTCTAGTCAAGCGCCTTAATCACTTGGCCACCGGTAACTTGCTGATAATACAGCAATTGGAATCAGGGTAAGGGTATTAGGCGACAGGACGGGATTTTTACAATCCACATGACACATTTGGCCAAACATGGTAAGGATCGCATACAGTGATACAAGAGGAAACTGAATAAATTAAATATATATAATATAAAGCAATGATAAAGCAGTTTACCAACCCACGGTGTTTACCAGAGACAATAATATAACAACAAACTTTAACAAACACCGGCAAATGTCCCAACGAAATATAAGCAAGAACATTCACATCTTGGTGGATGATAGCATTGCTGATAGCATTACAGGCTGGTTTTTTTTCGAGAATGCACTGTCGCCCTGTCTACACATGTTTGACGGACGCGTATTACTTACCTGTCCATCAGAAAATTGCTATATATCTGTGAACGACTGCTTACAGTTACAACGGTCGTTCCTTCCATTTCTGTCATAACCTCGGGTGGATGGGTTGCTGTGCGAGCTGATAGAAATTGATGGAATATTGGGCTTGCAGCGCCTTAAAAACCTTACAATAAAGATCCACAACTAACTGATACAGTTATGAACGATGTGCTGCATAACGGTAAGCCACTTGCCACTGATATGTGTCCAGATACATGTAGTTCCAAATCCAGATGGTAGCTCAAGAAGGGCAGCTGAGAAGATGTTTGGCAGGGTGACACCTATAGAAAGAATTATGGACAAGACGACTGAGATCTTTGCGCGGAAAGGTGTCATCTTCCGCTCATGCGGGCTACACACACCATAATAATAGAACACTACAGCGGTGGTTAGACATACAACTGTTACTGTTAGGGCATAGATTCTGGGGCTGTTAGGGCATCAGGGGTGGGGCTGATCGGTTCAGTTTCTTCAAATAACACCAAATTTGGCCCAGATGTCACCGATACCATATTGGCAAAATCCAATATGGCCGCCATCCGAGGCAGAGGTATATTTAAGTTTGAAAACCATAAGAGCTAAAACAAAGATATACCATTTTGTAGGGGATTGGAATCTTGGAATCTTGGGTCTTGGAATCTGATTCTGATGTTATTTTAACGATTTGAGGTCAAGTTTATCCTTTATAGTGCAGTGACTCTTAAGGTCATTTGTTTTAGGCATTACATGATATGGTACCAGAGTCCATCACATGTTTTCATAAACCATACATACCTCACACTGAAAGCCAAACTGGAGTCAAGTGACTCTTGAAATGGAGTAACAAAATCGGCCATGATTCTTCAAAGTAGTCATCCTGACTCTCCAAAGGACTCATCCTAGCCGTCGGAAAGGGTCATCGGCCATGACTCTCCAAAGGAGTCATCCTGACTCACCAAAGAAGTCGTCCTAGCCGTCGCGTCGGAAAGAGTCATGCATACTTTATCTACAAATTTCGATTAAATATCATCTTTTTTTTGTCAGATAATTGGACAATCTTTCATCACGATGGGTATATATTTTCAGTGTCTAACATTATCGTTGTAATGTATCTGTTTTTCGTGTTGGTATAATTAGCTTTTATCGTAGTATAAACCTTTAGGAATTCATTTGCAGGGAAACATTTTATTTAGTAAAAAAAACACCATGGAATGCATGTTTGTATTTGAAATACTATTCAATGTTCGCCCAGTCTGGATCAGACCGTACTTTTAACATTGAGGAATACTAAGGAGGACACTGATACGGGCTAATACGCTCTCAATAAGTTATGTATGGTTGGATCTGTTTAGAGTCGACAGAGAAAATGATACCCAAGGTGGCGGAGTGCTTCTCTACATCCATAGCTCACGCTCACTCAATGCTACACAATGTAATAAAGTGAAAAGCATCGAAGCCGCGGACACCATGTGGTGCTTGAAAAAGCTTCACAATAGTGACACATTCCTAACAGGAATATGTTACCGCAGCACCCACAGAATGTTTGATCAAATCAGAAGATGCATAGTGGTCAGAGGAATCACACACCTACTCATAATGGGAGATTTTAATTTTCCTGAAATCAACTGGAACGAGTACAACGTTGAAGGTGGGCCATTCTCAGATCAATTAGTCTTCTTCGATTTGACGCAAGACCTCTTCCTAGTTCAACACGTGGAAAAGCCAACAAGACACAGATCAGGACAAAACTACTCAATGCTCGACCTGATTTTACCAACGACGACATGTTTATAGATGAAATCAATCATCTGTCTCCTTTGGGTAAAAGCGACCACGACATTCCTCATTTTACCCTTATCTACAATGTCGACTTGCCTGACAATGACGAATCTTTCACTAAGAACTACAACAAAGGCGATTATGAAGGCCTCAAAGCAGCATTTAAGTCCACAAGTTGGAAAGACACCCTTCCTGGCCAAGTTATACAATGACAATGCTGACAATTTCAATCCCGACTGAAAGAAGGGACCTAGGAAGAAACCACCATGGATGAAGTCCAAAGTCCGGAAATCAGTAAGAAAAAACTGGAACTGTATAAAAAATACAGAAACACCAAACGCTACAAAGACTACCTTGACTACAAGGAACAAATCAACAAAACAAAACAAACAGTGAGGAAAGCACAATCTGATTTCGAAAAGAAGCTGTTGAAAGATTTCAAGACCAATCCAAAACCATTATACCAATGAGAGAGAAGCAAAAGGTGAAAACTGGAATCTCCCAACTTGAGAATGAGAATGGAAATCTTTCAGATACAGACAAAGAAACTGCAGACATCCTCAGCAAATTCTTCAAATCTGTATTCACTAAGGAGAAATCCGGAGATACCCCTCGAAACTAAAGTTGATGGCGACTACCAATTCGAGATTATAGACTTTACCACCGACGATGTAGCTAAGAAACTACAAAAACTGAAACCTGACAAATCACCAGGTATGGATGGAGTGCACCCAAAGGCCGATGAGCTAGCAGTACCACTTCACCTCATCTTCAAGAAATCACTAGAAGAGGGAGAGCTACCATCAGACTGGAAACGCGCCAGAGTCTCACCCATCTTCAAAAAAGGATCAAGAAAACATTTTGATCGTGACAGCTTCAAGGTGCTCTACAAGTCATATGTCCGCCCACACTTAGAATACAGTGTTCAGGCTTGGTGCCCATACCTCAAAAAAGACATTAAAGCCCTGGAGAAGATTCAACGTAGAGCAACCAAGATGATACCACAACTAAGACACCTCACTTATGACAGCCGACTACAAAGCTTAGGAATCTTATCACTGGAGAGGCGAAGAATAAGAGGAGACCTCATTGAGACATTTAAGATTCTGAAAGAGATCGGTAAAGTTAACCCATCTGACTTCTTCACCAAAGCTCGAGCAACACACTCTACCAGAGGACACTCGATGAAATTATTCAAGCCAGCACTACTGTACAGTAGACCAGCCGAAGGCAATAAATGTGCGTTTTCTGTGTAAATTGTATCTAATTTTATTTAACAAATTTACTATCCACCACTAATCAGTTCGACGTCGTTTAATGTATATTTAAGGAATAATTCGTACCTAAAGCTGCAAAAATATAAAGAAAATAAAGGCACAAGGGAGTACAAAAGGGCACTTTAAAGTTTTATTTGCCACTTATATTCGCTAGTTGATTAATTTATCACATGATGCTTGATTAAATCAACAAACTAGTTTGACATGACATGATTTATGACATTTATAGATATTTTTATGATGACAAATAGAGTAAGGCGGCCATTTTTGATTTAAGATAATTATGTTGAAAAAGCAAACGTACTGGATATGAGTTTCTAGTAGTCCAATATACATCATATACATCCTATATACCATCATCATATATGTTGGCTGATATTATGTCCTTTTATGAGATTTGATCATTTTGGCGGCCATTTTGGATGCCATCTTGAATAACCCTTTAGAACACCAACATTAATGTTGGTAACACCCTGAATATGTTTTATGACCATGAAAGTAAGTTCAAAAAGTTGGTTTAGGGAGTCCTGGGGTGCATGGAAGACTCAGCCTAGATACACCTCTAATTCACTATTAGTTATTCTATACACCCATGTTAAATAACCCTTGAATGCCCCTTTAATGTTAAATTTGGCCCTATTTGTCATCATAAAAATATCTATAAATGTCATAGACCATGTCATGTCATGTCACACTAGTTTGTTGATTTAATCAAGCATCATGTGATAGATTAATCAACTAACGAATATAAGTAGCAAATAAAACTATACAACTGAGAAAAGTGCCCTTTTGTACTCACTTGTGCCTTTATTTTCTCTATATTTTAGCAGCTTTAGGTACCAATTATTCCTTAAATATACATTAAACGACGTCGAACTGAATAGTGGTGGATAGTAAATTGTTCAAAAGTAAGATTTATACAGAAAACGCAAAAACATACTTTTTGCCCAAAAATGGTCTTTATATGCTGAAAACGGCCCAACGATCGATTTATATTTTTGTCACCCCCACCCCCTATTTTCTGACCCGAAAGATCACCCAGCACCCCCGGGATTCGATCGCGGGACCCTCCGCACCAAAGTCTGTCCTTCTACCAACTGAGCTAAACTTCTAGCGCATATGCGGTAAGCAACTTCCTGCCCACATATGCCTGCGGTGGGTGACGTCATCGAGGCAATGCAGCAGCACGTGCGTGGAGATAGTTTCTGGGTGGGAGATTTAGTAAGATTCAGTAGGATTAGGATTAATGACACAAATAATCAAGGTGGTAAATAAACTGAGCGCAATTGTATCGATTTACCACTTAATGGTGTTAGAGTTTGTCCATTTTTACACCCATCACGTTGACACTAATGGTAATTAATGGTGCGTGAGCTTCCCCGGCCGCTTTAGTACTTTAGGACTCTGACAGTTGATTGACACACACAAGTCGATATTATTCTATTTTGATACATAACTGAGACCTTACTCTATTGTTATTTCGCTCCATTATTTTATACGAATGGAGCGATACAATTAAACTCTCCATTCCACAACTTATAATTTTCCATGTGTTAGGGCTACCTTGTTGCAAATAATATTTTTAACTTACTGCTTTAGGATTGTTTTAAAGTATATTACCTAATTTGGACCAAACTTTGATTTACTATTTTATATAAGTTTCCTTCGATTTATTTGTATATTTTAGTTAAACCCTGAAAATGCTTGCACGTTTCGCGCGCATTTTGTCCACATGTTTCAACATTATAAAAACAAAAGTTTAGCTCACTTCCATCCTCCCTGCATGTCATTCTAGCTGTATTGGTTGCGCCACTAGCATTATACCGTCTGTCATAAGTAATTACCCCCCTCATATTTAAGTGTCAATTATTATTAAGAAAGGTAGCAACTTGCCAATTCTTTAGTTTTAAGACGAGTCTGACCTGAAGTTGTTGTCACCATCATGTGCAAACACTTCTCGCACTCTTTGTACCCAGTGTACATCGACAGGTGCCCTCAACGTCTATTTTGGAATATTTTCCAACATCGAAGAACACGGTTTGGAAGTTGGTCACGTGTCATGGAAATATGATGTGATTTACTAGTTTTGACTAAGAGTGTCTGAAAATATTATATAAAAAGTATGATGCGCACGTAGCGCGTGAATATTTTAGCAAATTAAACAATACCCGACTTTTTTTTCCTGATCCCTCTTTTAATGACCGTTTTTTTATTGATTTCCCTCACTTTTTTCAACCGCCCCACCAAAGTATTTATGAACTCTCCTTAAAGGCATATTATGTGATCTTTTCCAGAGAGCGCCCTCTATTCATTTTTTTGGTTTTGGAAAGTAGATTTTCTTGCAGATTTACATTTCCGATCATAAATCATACATACATTCCAAGTTACAGAGCGATACGATTCCTAATTACCTCAAAATCATGGTTTTAGAGTGAATTTAGAGTGAAAAATATAAACTGTCGGGATTCCGACAGTTTATTTTCACTCTAAAACCACGATTTTGAAGTAATTAAGAATCGTATCGCCCTGTAACTTGGAATGTATGCATGATTTATGATAAGAAATGTAAATCTGCAAGAAAATCTGCTTTCTATTTTTTTTTCGATGTTGAGGGCATTCCCTGGAAAGATTACATAATATACCTTTAAGGTCATGTTTTTTATACTGGGTACAATTTGTGTTACATGTCCCTTTTTCCATAAATTAGGTTCCTTTTTCAGTTAATGCATTATATCTGAAAAAGTTTACATTTAAAGTTGGTAAAAGTATACATATTCTGAAAGCATATACTGTAACGGATGCAAATAGCATACAGTGAAGTTGATTATACAGGGTGGCCCGAAATTGTACAGGGTGTAACAAGCAAAATCTTCTAAAAAAGAAGGGTTTCAATAATTACTTCCACTATGTATATGAAGTGATGAGAGAAAAGTTCAGTACAGATTTAAAGTAGTTTAATAAAATACCCATCCAGACATATGCAAATTAAATTTCATTATGAATCTGAAATTCGACATACAGGGGGTCTAAAAATTTGTTTATTTAGTTCCGGAAAAATGCTTCTATACTACATACATACATATTTTAACAAAATTCAAGTAGATTTCAAATAAAAATGCATCAATTACATGTACATGAACATTGATTGATTTTGAAAGTCACCCTTTTCTTATGTAAAATTGTTAATTTTAAACATATAGGGTGTTTAAAACATTAATTTAGGTATACATGATTATCCACAAATCATTAAATTGAATGAATTTAAATTTGCATCTGAAACATGATTTTACATTCCAATTTGAAGTGGCAAATGTTTAAAGTGGTATGAGATTCAAATAATGTTCAATAAAAAGGGGCCCTATAACTACAGGATGACTCAAATTTCCCAATGGCACATGTTTAGTGGCATACAATTAATTGCGTTCATCCTTCTTGCACCTTCATGATGTGCAAAGCACATTCAAATGAACAAATTAGGTTAGTTTCCATAATGTTTGAACCCAGTATTCAAATTTCAAGAGTCTGATTTAAGATTGAATTATAAAATGTTTTCGTTTTAAGTTGTATTCAACATATAGGGTGATCCAATGTTGATTGGCAAACTGCTTATGCTGGTCATCCTATACTAGGTCAAATCAGTTGCATTCCTAAGAATTTAATAATTCTCCTGAGTTTACAAGCTTGATGAAAACCAGCAGTTTTTTACTTATTTGGTAACACAGTTAAAAACAAGTAATAACACCACACAAACGCATTTAACAAAATGTGCTAATTAACATCCAGACAATACAGAATACATGAGGTTAATTACATATCTTCTTTTAATTTTTAATTAAATAGTTAAATTTATTTATTCAAAAGGGTACCTCAACCTTTCTATACTTTTAAAATGGACAGTTTGGTGCAGGCAAATGTTTGCATACATTCGAAAACTGTGACCAACTTATGTTTCTCAACAATTTTTTGAGCTTCTTATTTAATGCTAATTAATGATTTCTTAATTAACTAATTATATTTTGAATTCAAATATGCTTCAATAATGTTATGTTTTCAATATAGAATTGTACCAAGAGTGAAACCAGTGCATTTTATGTTTGCCCAATGTATATTGCACCATACTTGTTCAACTATGCACTCCTCCTCCTCCGCATACTCCTCCTCCACATACTCCTCCACCCCTGACTAATTAGGTTTAACGAACTATTGTAATTAACAGAACCATGGTAGTTCCTATTTTTCTTTTTAAAATAAAGGCCAAATACTTTCTCATCAAAATAAGACCAAATTTGAGTATGTGTGATAAAAAATAGCCAAAATATATGCATGCAAAGTAATAATATGTAGTGCAAATGTAACAGATCCATCTTTTTTGGGTACCCAGTATAAAAAACATGACCTTAATGTGGTTGCCATCAGAGATGTAACAGTTGAGAGATCAGACATGTGATTGAAAGAACAGATAAAACTACAGATAAAAGGTCTCAAATGTTGATGAAGGAGTCAAATACAGAAAAAGGTGTCAAATCACGAAAAGGTCTCAAATACAGAAACAGGTGTAAAAATTAAGAAAAGGTCTCAAATACAGAAAAAGGTGTCAAAACCACGAAAAGGTCTCAAATGCAGATAAAGGTGTCAAAAACACGAAAAGGTCAAAATTGTGTCAACATCACGTTATGGTCTCAAGTGGTCTCGTTATTGTTATTGACATTTTTCTCCGTATTTGACAACTTGAGGGGGTGTGAAAATTGTAATAATCTTTGATTTTGATCATTTTTTCCCTAAATTTTTAAAGTATTTTTACTGTTACGTATTGGGCCGGGTGATTTTTTTGGCCAATTTTTTCAAAGTAAAAACCTTGAGCCCAATACGTAACAATCAATACAGACTATGGGAGGGATGTGAAAATTGTAATAAACTTGAATTTTTTTTTTTTCTTTCTAAGTATTTTCACTGTTACGTATTTGGCCGGGTGATTTTTTTTTGCCACTTTTTCTAAGTAAAAACCTTTAGCCCAATACGTAACAATCATTACAGAGGGAGGGGTGTGAAAATTGTAATAAACTCGAATTTTGATTTTATTTCATTTTCTTCTAAAAAGGATTTTCACTGTTACGTATTGGGCTATTGTTACGTATTAGGCTTTTACACACGTTGACACTAATGGTGCGTGTGCTTCTCCGGCCGCTTTAGCACTTTTGAAGCTGATAGTTGATTGACACAAACAAGTCGATATTATTCTATTTTAATACATAACTAAGACCACCGATTGTTATTTTGCTCCATCATTTTGTACTAATGGAGCGATACAATTAAACTCTCCAGTCCACAATTTTAATTTTCCGTCAAGAAGTATCTCATGCAAAAATAAAAGGCTTTACTATTTTAGTCAAAGTTACTTAAGGTAATCAATAACGTCAAGAGAGACGTCACAACAGAGAAGATGATTGGATATAACACACGGATACGGATAAACTATTAGTACAATGCATACAAATCGTTTACTTTATCTTCTGAGCTCCTAGGTTAGGCCGCAAGTTGTCCCGAGGTCAACTTGAGATTTTTCGTGTTCTACCGATAAGAATCTTGCAGAATTCTGACTAATTGTATATTAGCCCTTCGTTGAAGATGAGAGCCGTATCCTAGTATCACGTGTGTAGATTGATCATTCATAGACTTTAGGAGGTTATGGGCAAGGGTAACCTGTAGCCAGATCGCTGAAGAGTTAGTATATGCCATAACATCTAACGAAAGTGTCAACCTATCAATCTACCCGCCGTGCACCTGTGCAACTCACGTAAGTACGAATTCACTTATAATTATAGTTGATCCAGAAGCTTTTGTCGCGGTTGTATTTCAATAAATACTTGTAACTAGCCCATACTGTGCAGAGGCTAATGATTTTTAATGTCAATCCTATGGTTAAGTTATTTTTCGAAATCAATAGCATCGAAATAATATCCAAGAAACACTGCAGTTGTCATGATTGGACAATATACGTGCACTTGGATTAGTTTGTGCACGTGGAAAGATAGAAAAATAATTGAACTGATTACATTATATCGCGATGAATCATGGCGAAATTCTATCCGCATTACTGACCTTTTCCAGGTTTCAACATTTCAATCCACATCATGAGGTGGGGAAAACTTGTTCTAATGTGACCACGCTCTGAGAGCTTGCATGTGAATATTAAAACAGTTTTGCCCATTTCCCCTTAAATAGTTATTATTTCGTAATTAGAGCTTCAATTTCGATGCCCTTCAATTTTAAGTTTAGTTTAATTATTTCGTTAAAATAATTGTCCATGAAGCTGACAAAAATCCATCGCTGAAATAATTGTACCTTTTGGCCCCACTCTGTACTTGGTGTTAAGTTATAGTATACTATAATAGTTCGGAGGGCAATAATAGACATTTTGGGTTTTAAAGCGAATCTGTTACTCAGACATGTTGCGTAATTCCTTTATATTTCCTTTTTACTCAATTGTAATTTATAGATGCATTTAACAAATTAAACGTACACTGAAAAAGTATCGTCTTTCAGTACTGTATTTGTTAACATTTGTTTAAGTTTGCAATATTCCGGATACACTGAGCTGAGTGTGTATCCATATCTATCAATGCATTATGGTCCACCACATTCAAAGCTGATAACGCATCTAAAAATCAAATCAAATAATAAGCCAGATTAAGTTTTATCAACATTACGGAACCTTAATATCTCAGTAATACTAATGGCGCTCTTTTTGGTAAATTACAAAATATGCTTTTAATAATATTACAGAAAAAAATAACAGAAACTAATCCAACTTAAACTAAACAAATCCGTGCGTGATGAAAATAAGAATATGAACTAAATATTAAGATGTAGCTTGAAAATGATTCAGCGTATAATACTGTGATAAAACTAGGCCAAAAATACACAGGGGATGACTATTACCGATTCATCTTTTATGACACCCCCTACCATTCATCGAGATGAAAGAGCTGAGATATGTTATGGAATGAGAATAAAACTCACACGCGGAATCAGTTGAAGATGATAGGGTTACTGGTTGTAACTACAGGCAAGTGAGATCAATCAATACAATGGCCAGAATTGTTCATCCCATATTTATGTATTCATATGGTTTACGGCAAGGAACGCAAGGAGTTTAGCTCGGCGGCATGACACTTTACCTTGTTATGGCACGGTTTAGGCAGATACTTAGGTATACCGTAAGTGTGCGTAATGCAAGAAAAAATATCATTATCAAATACAATAGCCTAAAGAAAAAAAACCCCTCTAAAATGTAACAAAACCACCTTTTTGTGGTGCCGAGGTTAAAAAACGTGACCATATTGTGATCGCTCATCACTCAAGGGCGTCCCCAGAGGGGAGGGGGGGGGGGGGGGTGTGACACAAACGAGATTTCGTCGGTACCTTTGTGATTTTGACCATAAGATTTCCGTCCAATAAAATGTTGACTGTGGTGTTTTTTTGACTGTGCGATTTTGAGACTGTGACCGTGCGAACTTTTTTACCGTGCGATTATTAGTGACCGGGCGACATTTTTTGACCGTGAGATTTTGATTTTTTTGATCCTGAAAATGAACCATATTTGCAAAAATTCAATCCGTAATGTTGAAATTCCTAAACAATAACGAAGTCTAGCTAATTAAAATATGCGTAACTAAATATCTCAAGTTCTGTAGTTAGTAAACTAGTGACATTTGGTATGATGGATACCTGTGCTATTAGGTGTATCTTTTAAACTGACAATCAGTTCGATATCTTATCAAATATGCAAATAAGCTGCTTATTAATTATTCAAATTTCAAAAATGCTTATTAGGTACCTTACGCCATATTTTGTTGACATGATTATATTCTGGGTTGCTTTATTAAAACATTGCACGCTTTAGATCACTCTTCCATAGTGATTCTATGGAACAAACTGGATTTCATTACATTTTGGGAAATGCATATCTCTCACAAATAATGAACTATTTGTACAAAATCACATTTAGGTTAAAACTAACAATAGGCCTATTTAGTCGTTGTTCACATTAAATTGATCAACATCTGTTGTTTTTAAAAATCGGGGCGTGAATATTTTGATGTATTTACCTTTTAAAATATCAAAATATCGTTCTTCCCGTTTAACAATCATTATCAAACTGTTAAATATTTGTATATCCCTGTAATTCAGTGGCGTAGCCAGAGGGGGCGAGGGTAGCGATTTTCGTGTCGGTTGAGATTGGAACTGTCGGTTCATATGTGGAATTATGACCGCAAGAAAGAAACATTTCGCGTGCTGCGCGCGCATGTGGCCCCAAATTGAATGTTTTTGGATAGAAGCTCGTTAAAAGCCGAAATGTGCCTCTATCATGGCAAAGAATAGGTGTAAAACAAAACATTGTCGCGCGGTACGCGCGCATTTTTGGGTCGGAACAAATCTTGTCGGTTCAGTTATATTTCTTGCCCCCCCCCCCCCCCCCCCCCCCCCATATGAAAAACCTAGCTACGCCACTGCTGTAATTCCTATCGCTCTTTTATTGCCAATAACAACCATGCACCTGTTCAATAGCAGGTCTATAATATGTAATCAATATTAGGGTATGATAGCATCTCAACAAAATGTCGTCGAACTTTCAAAAAAGAGAAAAAAGAAAGAAATTGGCAACATATTTCAGCCAACTTTTGACAGCCCCCATCGAAAACAAACAATGACATACATGTATTCAGTTAACTACTTGATTACATTTGGCAGAAAACCCCATCACCATTACGGTTCCATCGCCTCTATCTTTTGAGCCAATTTGGAATATATCTTTTGACATAATGACAGGCCAAGATATTAGTAATTGCTCCGTGAACATGTGTCCCGAGTCCCGTCTCTGTTTATCCAATACAATATTGTCACGTTATATTTAGCATTTAATGTAGCCCAATTGGGCTAATAATTGAAACTGAAATCTAATCTAGAAATGCTATATCGAGACTTTTCTCAAAATGTGAACATTTTATTTTATAAAATCTGAAATACTAAGCACTAATTTTATAACAAATTAAAGTTCAATGTTAGATATTCTTTATACAACATCGCTAAACATGCTAAAACCTTACTATTTGGATGTTGGGTGTTGTTTCAACCAGCAATTGGCAGATCTACTGTCCATGGACAACATCCCACATGCTGGGGAGTTTGCTACATGTATGCCTACTACAACGCGTACGAGCTCAACCACATGCGGTGAAATAATCATGCTCTGCCGCGTTGTCCAATCTATACAGGGAACATGAAATATTTTCCCTTTCATATCTTCCGATATATACAACCGAATTTGCCTGTTGAAACTTCAATTTGTGGCTATATTATCTCGATTGTTCATTTTTGTACCTTAAATCACGAAAAGCAGCCAAATCTGCATTTTTTAATCATCACAAGAACCCCCACTAGTGTGAAGGCCTTCCTACCAAAATACCAAGTCGACCCTGCACCAACGGCCCAAGCAGATTTACTCCGAAGCGCCGTAGGCAATCCACATGGTGTCGCAATAACTCAGAGAGTTGGGAGAGAGAATTTGAAATGTATAACTGCGAAATGAAATTCTATTTTATATTACATTGGATGTATACAACCGAATTTGCTCGTTCGAAAACCAATTTGTGGGTATATTATGTCATTTATTCATTTCTTTCCCAAAAATCACGAACAATTAACAACATCTGCATTGAGTAAATTTCACAATGACCCGCACTCTAGTGTGAAGGCCTTGCTACAAAAACCCTAGTCAAAACTAGCGTCGGAACGGCCGGAGCAGGTACCCAAAGCGCCGTAGGCACAGGAACAGCTGGTGCAATAACTCAAGAGTTGGGAAGAACAAAATTGTGATGTATAACCACGGATACTGCTCCATAGCCGTGGCCCAAAAAAATCTCAGAATATACAGGGAACGAAACCGTAATGACAAATGGACACTTAATTTCAAAGATATGAGTTATTGAAGAGATTTCGAAACAATAGAAAACAAAGATATATCTACATCCTGTTAGGTTATATCTTTTAATCAATATTTCCGACTTCCGACTAATTTTGCTTGATCACATCCCATATCTACTTTCACTGTGATACTGGGCGCATATTATACACATTGTTTTTCTTTGAACAAAAATACAAGCGCAACAATAACAAACACATTTAAATGTATTAGATAAAGGGTGAGAAGCAGCCTGTTATCAATTATACTGATGACTTGTTCAGGTCTAGTGAGCATGAAGGCGGGTCTCGCCTTCCCTAGCATCTTTATGCGAACCAGGCCTCAACAAAACACCATTATATTGGATTACAGGCTGCTTCGAACATTTTATCTTACATATATTTCAAGCAAAAAGAAACACAATGTTACAATGTAATATGCAATGTTTCAATTTTGATATGATATAAATCATGGAAAGCAAAATATTTGATTTTCCGTAAAATAAAACACAACTAGAGTACTAGCTTGCAGCAGTCAGGCAGCCTTAAGGGTGTGATAAATTTTGAATAGTCAGATAGTGTATTACACCTTCAATCCTTGCCAATGAATAGGTAATTATATGATGAAGAGGATATTTAACAGTTATGACGTTACACTTGTTGTAGTGCACTTTAATCAATATCATGGTACAATTTCAATAATCAAAAGGTGTCAAATACTAACTAACCTAATAATGTATGTGTTCGATATGGGCGATAGTGGGTGTTTCCCAGGATGAACAGTTATTGTTCTAACATGTCATAAAGATGATAAATACAAGTTTAATATTAACATTATGATATTTGTATTCTCATAGAAGAAATGGCGTAACTGATATATATTAACTGAGTTTGCCCCCACGGGTTCCAAATGTCTTAATTCTAACACCAAGTGTAAGCACTGTTATTTATCACTATAAATATTCAATGCAATGTGTTACTCATAGGTGTATAACACAAACTCAGTAGTACCATGCATTAGTAAATCAAGTACCATGCATTAATAAATCAAATGTGTTTCTAAAGCCCTTTGAACACTGGCGGCCGGATTTCAGGCTAATACGAGTATCGTATACACTGGCGGCCGGATTTCCAGCCGCCAACATGTGCGCGATTGTTTACCAAATTTAGGGATTCCCCATCGTACATAAACATGCCCTTTGACCCGGAAAGTGGTCTGCGGGCTACAGACTGCACATAGCTTTGTATTAACATCTTGACATTGCGTTGAAGACAGATAACTTTAGAGTTATTTCATTAATTTTGGTCGGACTTTCGGATTTTTCAATGGCGCTGTCGGCAGAAGATGTTTTAGCAAGGGTCATAGACTCTGATACGGAGGATGATTCTGAATATAGTAATAAGGATGATCCAGACACGATAAGCATGCATAGTGCTGCTAAAAAAGTGCTAGTAACGGTATGGGAACGATACAGACAGTGACATTATGCCCTATTGATGGGTATTTCCGCAGGGGTGTCAGGGTGGGGCTACCGTTTACTCAGGGGTGTTAGTGTTCAAACGGCTAGAAATTCCCGAGACCCCTATTATTTCACTTGAAAGATAACAAGCTGTCTGGAAGCCTGTTATATTTGTAGTGGCCAGTTACCAGATATTATAACATGAGGCTTTATGTTTGTTTGGTTTCTCTTATTTTTATTTTAGTATGGCTTTAATGAACAATTGGGACTAGTATTGAAAAAACTCGCAGTTGTCACCTCAAATTAAACAAACATTACTAGAGTATAGATTTGCTCGGTATCGATTATATATTAAAGTCGTTAATTGCCTAATTATATTCACACTATTTTGAAGTCTGACAATCCCTTTGTTATGCCAGACTAGAAGTGTAGAAATTCTCCAGTTTCTATCCAGTAAATGAGGTAGATAAAAAGAGTTACTTCAATAAGTCAACTTTTTGCAATTATAAAAAAAAACCCGAAACGAGTCAAAATTATACTGAATCATGTTTTTAGCATGACGTATCCAATGCAATTATCAAGAACACCGAAACCATCAAAAATATGGGATTTGAACTGAGAAGATTATATCTTACGAAAATTATACAAAACCAGATACTGGCAGACCCAGATATTTTAGCCTAGTTCAGACTCATAATACTATTAAATTGCATTTGTTTTCGTCACAATTCACCGGGTGATATAGAAAAAAATGACATATTATATACCATTATTATTGTGAAAGAATGCCTACAACAGATTGACTCTGAATATATGGTAATTGAGTTGAGTTCTTGAACCAAGTATTATTCTCTCATTCTTAATGTTCATTTTACAGGTATATGGCCAGCACCTTCAATACGACGAACGCTGCGGTCTACGAACTAGCTAAGAAACAACCTTCTGTCGCAAATCTACCTCAAGCTAGTGAATTTCAGGGAGAAACCAATTTGGATTAAATTATCATTTTAATCAGGTACGAGCCTGTAATTTACCATTTCGTCATTTGTAATAGCTTGAAAATGAAAGATTAATTCATGTAATCTACCATTTTATCGTTTTGATTGTTTGAATGTGACAAAATAATATACTGATACGATCTTGTTAATACAGGAAATAATTTAAGACAATTACAGATTTCACAATAAGGAATGGCTTTTAGCGTAACATTAACATTCAATAAATAAATGCAATGTCTATCACAATGAATTACATTACAGTGTAGTAAGGAGAGTGAAATCACTATGGAACTCATTTTGCATGTTGCCATTTTGTTGGCCATTTTGTTGCTGAATGCGTACCACTGTTTTGCAAATACACCAGCCGTAGATGTGTGCAGTTCTCAACAAATCAATATTACGAAAAATCCATTGCTCCTTGGGACAATGAATAACATGACAGATGGAGAAAGCCAATATTGCAGCATTGATATAATTGTATCGGAAGGTAATGCGACATCGATTACGCTTCAAGAACATATTGAAACTAATAGGTTTTCTTACATGTATGTTGAAGAATATTCTGACTATGAACACCCAAGCCCCAACTTTGACAACTGTAATGCCAGTTATATATCATTTGCAATGAACCAAAATGCATGCACGATTCCCCTGCACTTTAAAAGATACAGATTACATTTAAAGAATATTCAGGCATATCTTGAAGTACATACTATAGATGCGTATACTCCCTTTTGTGTAACAGATCACCCAATTAAAGACATGGGAACACAATTTGAAAATACGTGCAACATAACTACATATGATATGGTTAAAGAAGGTATTCCATTGAGCAAGAACCGTCCAGATCCAACAAAAGTAAAATATAACATAAGCTGTCCAGAGTATTGCGTTTGTACCTTAGACTTTAAACAATGGACAGTTGTGTGTGGAAACACGACGACATCAAATGCTCTAATGATCTATGATTCCAAAATTACGGTTTTATATTTAGGTTCTTTACGTCTCAATCACATTCTATCTTACGCATTCTATGGCTTGAGCAATTTGGAAGAATTATACTTAGACAAAAATATATTGTTTGAGTTGCCCATTTATTGTTTTCAAGAGTTAATTCAGATGAATTCATTAGCATTAAACAACAATCGTATTGCTATTTTGAATAATGGAGTATTCAAAGGACTTAAACGGCTACAAAGATTACGACTTTCTTCCAATGCATTGTCAAGTGTAGAAATGGGTGTATTTGATGATTTAGGACAATTACAAGTATTATTTCTCGATGGTAACAAACTTGCCGAACTGCATAACGGGTTGCTGGAGAAAATGCATGATATCATCATCCTTTATCTTAATCAAAACGAGATTAAAATATTGGGAAAACATGCTTTTACCTCCCTTAATCAAACAAAGACGATTGAACTTCAACACAATCAACTAACATCACTACCACGTGAAGTATTCAGTTCAACTGAAATGTTGTATCGACTTTTCCTGGATAATAATAGCCTAACAGAGCTACCGCTTGGTTTATTTGCATATGCGGTTAATCTCCAATTCCTTCACCTTGGAAGGAATAGATTAACGGTATTACCTTTGGGGATCTTTGATCCATTGATCAAAATTACTCATATTATATTAGAGTATAACGATTTGCTAGTGTTATCGATCAGGTTGTTTAAGTCCAATTCCAGATTACGTACAATAATGCTAACTAACAATTCATTAACTAGTCTATCACCCGATATTTTTATTTCAAATCCGGAATTAGATTATCTTAGTCTTAGGTATAACGTATTATCATATCTGCCAATTGGATTATTTAATGGCGTAACAAAAATGACTCGTCTTTATTTAAACGGCAATCAATTGAGGGAATTGACAATCGGCTTATTTAAAGGCCTAATAAAATTGATTTATCTTCATTTAAATAACAATCAATTGCGGGAATTACTAAATGGTACTTTCTATACCCTGAATAATCTGAAATACCTTTATCTTGATCATAACAAAATTTACGAATTAGAAGCTGGGGCTTTAGGTGGATTGGGTCGTCTCCATCGATTAGATCTTCAACACAACAAATTGTCTTCACTGCCACAACAAATATTCCATTCACTTGAATACATGGTTGAACTAAACCTGTACAATAATGATTTGTCTATGCTGCCAATAGAAATAGTAAGACCATCGAGTCACCTCGTTGAACTGAACATACAGAATAATCAGATTTCAGAGTTACCTGACTTTACATTGGACTCCTTCTTAGAATTGGACGCAAGTAGAAATAACCTAAGTTCCTTGCCAGAGTATGGATTTAAGTGTAAGTTTTTGAAAAGGTTCAATCTGTCACATAATCATCTGATAGCTTTACATTCATTTGGCGATTTATCAATGTTGACGAGTCTTGTACTAAGTTTCAATTATATATCTCAATTTAACGGCACAGTGTTTGATCATCTCACTTCATTAACATCACTGTTTTTAGACCATAACTACATATCTGATCCACCAATTCATATTTTTAAGAATCTAGACAATTTGATAATTCTTGATTTAACAAGTAATTTCTTGAAAAATATCAATCAGGAATTATTTAGTTCCCTGCGAGCTCTCCTAATCCTTCGACTAACCGATAACCAAATAAAGACAATCATGGACAAATCTTTCAATTGTTTATATGAACTCAAAGTTCTGAATATTCAGCTGAATTCGATAACTACTTTAACAAATCATGTTTTTGATGGTCTGAACCACGTCCAAGTAATTAACATATCAGAAAACCAAATTGAAAGTTTGGATGACAAGATATTTCAAAATATTAGTATAAATGTGTTAGACTTTAGGCATAATAGCTTACACCTCGTAACGAAACAATCCTTTATAGGTTTACAAAATTCAACCATCGTATTGGTGGACGAATATGGTACATGTTGCTTTATGGAGGATTTTGTTGATTGCATCGCCAAACGTCCCCGGCAAGTTTATCTAACATGTGAGCGAATGCTTAACGATATTGCCTTGCAAGTTTGCATGTGGATGCTTGGCGTAATGATTATACTTTTCAACGGAGCGGTTTTTTGCATTCGCTGTATAAGTAAAACGCGAGGTACGGTACAATCTGTATTGATATTAAATCTCTCAATTTCAGATTTTATAATGGGTATTTATATGATCATGTTGGCTTTTGCTGATGCATATTATGCAGACTATTTTCCGTCGTATGCTGATCTATGGAGACAAGGAAGTGCTTGCAAAATAGCCGGCATAATATCACTTTTATCTAGTGAAGCTTCGGTACTGCTTCTAACTTTAATCAGTTTTGACAGGTTTCAAGGTGTGAAGTATCCATTTAGTTTACGTCGCTTACGTCCAAAAAGTACGAGAATATGCGTGACAATAATTTGGTGTGTTGCTATACTACTCAGCGTAACACCAGTGATACTTGCAGGAATGTTTCAGGATATTTATGAAATGTCTGAAGTATGTGTTGGTGTACCAATTGTAAGAAGACCTGTGTCATTTACAGAAAATAGATCTATATTAATAGCAACAATGCGTGCGGCTGATGTTGATGATAATTTATTTACCTTTACTCCCCTTTTAACCCCAATTTCTAATCCACATCCAGTTAGAGATTCACATTCAACTCCAACCCATCTCAAAATCGACTATTTGACATCAGGGGTCGCGTATTACAAGACTGCTACATATTTTTCAATCGTAGTATTTATTGGTGTGAATCTGATTTGTTTTATTCTGATCGCAATCTTCTACATAGATATATTTCGTACCATCCGACAAACAATGTCATCAGCTGGGCGCAATTCAACTCAGGGAGATGAAATACGCAGGGCGATGAAAATGTTTACAATAGTTATAACGGATTTCCTCTGTTGGGTACCTCTTGAAGTCGTATGCATATGTGTTCAGGGAGGACTTATCACAGTAGACCCAGCGATATATGCCTGGACCGTTGCACTGATTTTACCAATCAATTCAGCCATTAATCCTTTTCTTTATACTTTGGTTGTATTCATTTTTGATTATAGAGATGAAATACGTAAAAAACACACCCAAAAACATGATATTCAAGGCCAGACTTGAAATTCCGAAGAATAATAATATACATGAATGCATTAAATGAAATCAATTTTATTACAGACACTAACTCTAGGTCACTTAAACTTATTTAATGCGATTCATAGATATTATACCAAATATCAATCCGCGTATCATTCAGAAACAATTTAATACTTAGATTAAGTTTGGTGTGGTTATATTCACATAATTGCATCAATATGTTAACATATAAATGTGATGAAATAGCTTAAATCTGAGCAAAATATTTTGCCTCCGCGAGTGGGTCTCTTCCTCTTAAAAAACCTAATTGTTGGCATATTCTTTTTTTCTCAAAATTATAATCGTCACTTGGTGGAAATATCGTTTTTGTTATAACTTTGGAATATAAAAATAAGCATTGACTAAAGCGGGGAGATAGCACTCAATTATTCCCCAAAGATCAAGAGCTGACTTTATCTTATTCTTTTTTCGAGCATCACCCCCACACAATGCTAATTTATCTCTCACCAATCAACTGAAATACACACCCGTATTCACATAAACGAGACACATCACATAATAAAGTTCCAATTTTATGAGACGAAATGTGTACAAAAAAGCATGCAACATGTGGGTGTGAAAAGCTCTTTGTTTGTGGGCAATATATATAGTCATGCAGTAGTAGACCTCAGCGATTATTTTTAAAACCAATATTATATGACAAGAGAAGAGCTGTAAGTATCCATATACGAGTGTATAAAACTTTGACTTGTAATAAATACATTCAACGTCGATCCTTCCCTACAAATCGGCAGTGTCTTCAAGAATTTTGGCAAATCATTATCTAATTAATTTACACTTTATTTAGCTAACACTAATGATTTGCATATTTACACTCTTAAATTGAATTAAATTGTTCTAATTCTTTTTGAATGAATAGCATCGCGTGAGACGAAAATTACAAGTTTCTAACTGTTTTTGGAGACATTTGTCACTTTGTAAGCTTTTTTAAATGATATACAACTTGGCTAAAACCATTCGTTGTGTTAACCATTTGTACGTATGTTTAAATTTCTCTTATGGTTATACTATTAACAAGATATGAGGAACTATACTATACATTTTCTAATGATTGCTGCTTAAATTGATGGTGAAACTCGTAATTCAATAAACCTCAATGCATCTGTATCTGTTCCAAGGAGGATTTACGTGGAACCTGGACCAGAGGCACTAAATCATACGTCCCAATCTTGGTTTCAAAATGTACAAGCGGTCTCTTAGAAAAGTCGTTATTGCATTTATCAGAAATGTCACACATTACAAATAATGTATATACTTCGTATATATTATACTACTTAAGAGGAAGAAATCGCTACATTTAATTCGAAAATTACCGACTCTCCCGTAATGAACGCGATATTTTGGGTCACGCTATGAATATGTTAATTTATATCGAATAAGACTTACAATCTGTATACTTTTTAAATGTTATTAATTGTGTATGGTTAGCATTAATGTAATTTCATATTAGTAATTAACGTGCTGAAAGTCAATATTCATGTAAAGTACTGTATGTTGGACAATTGTAAGTGAAGAAACAAACCTTTGTGTTTAATGTTTTGTAGTGTGTTTACATTTTGTAGTTATGAGAAAAATAAAGGGATAATTACTGCTACTTAAATGCATGGATGGGCGAAACTCATTATCAACTAATTGCATTGATGTGTGTTTGGTTCAAATGGATTCTAGAGAAGACATAACCGGGAAACACATGTGAAAAATATGAGGAACTATTCCATACATTTTCTAGTGATTGTTGCTTAATATAAATGGATGGTGAAACTCGTAATTCAATAAACCTAAAGGCATCTGTGTCTGTTCCAAGGGAGATTTTCTTAGAACCTGGACCAGAGCTACTTTGTGTAAAAATGTTGTGCTGGTTCACAGAAATGTTGTGTTAAGCTTGAATAATGAAACATTGAAACTTATACGTGCAAAGCACGCAAAAATTGGCGTTTTTAACACTAAAAAGGTCTAGTATAACGTTTTTAACGTCCATCACATTAAAATTATGGGGACGTGACCCCGTACCCCCTATTTGCGCCGCATATGTCCCTACCCTTCCTCCTTCCCTACCTCCTTATCTTCCTCCTTCTTCTCCTCTTCCTCCTTCTTCTCCTCTTCCTCCTTCTTCTCCTCTTCCTCCTTCTCCTCTTCCTTTTTTTAAACTCTTTATTCAATGGGGGGGGGGGGGGGGGGGGGGCATGGCCTGCTGCTGCCCCCCCCCCCCTCCCCTGGATACGCACTGCTTACCCGGTGGAATTTGTTTACAAACCATTTGTAATTGTAATTGGGTTTTTACATCCTCAGAATACTGGGGTTGGTTAATAATTGAATGCTCGCATTTAGCCTTAAATTTTGGTTTCAAAATGTACAAGCGGTTTCTCAGAAAGTTGTTATTGCATTTATCAGAAAAGGTCACATATAACAAATGATGAATATACATTATATTCCTTTCGATTCCTAAAAGGAAGAAATCGCTTAATATAATTTGAAAATTACCCACTCTCCCGTGTACGAACGCAATAGCTTTGGGACACGCTATGAATATATTATATATAAAATTATATCGGATAATGCTAACAGTTTGCTTAATCTTTAAATGTTATAAATTGTGTATGATTATTGTAGCATTATTAATGTAATTTCACATTTGTAATTACGTGTCGAAAGTCAATAGTTATGTAAAGTCACTGTAATTTGAATTATTGTAAGTAAAGAAACAAGCCTTTCATGCTCTGTGGAAAAGAAAGAACTGTCTTAAATATTTTGTTGAGTGTTTATTTGTTGTTGTTATAAAAAAGCCATGAGTATTTATAAAATAAAGAGAGTATTACAGCTACTTTAATGTATTGATGGGCGAAACTTGTTATCAGCTAATTGCATTGGTGTGTGTTTGGTTCAAAGGGATTCTAGAGAAGACAGAACCGGTAACTACGTTTGAAAAGGTGGTGCCTGGTTCGCACACATTTAAGGTGAACGGGTAGCCATTTTAATTGAACGTGGAACCTCTTATACATTTGACACGTCGTCGTCGTTCTATGGATCATGGCTGATTCGTGGTGACCCTATCGATGATGGAGCGCCACCGTTGTCTAGTTTGTGACATGCGATGCGCTGAGATAAGAGATAACCAATTGCTTCTTTAATTCCATCAGTCCAACGAAGCTTTGGTCTGCCACGTTTACGTCTTCCTTCGATAGCTCCTTGTATTATCACCTTTTCTAGATTGTCACCCTCTCGTCTAGCAATATGTATAAAGTATTGTAGCTTGTTGCGCGTGATCTTTGTATACAGAGAAGTTTGGTTCCCAATCTGGCTTCTGACAAATTCATTTGTCTTATGCTCTTTCCATGATATTCCTAGCATCTTGCGCCAACACCACATTTCAAAAGCTGATATTTTCTTTGAATCTGCTATTCCGACTAACCATGTTTCAGCTCCATATGTTGCGACCGGAAAGATTAGTGCCTTCATAATACGTATTTTTGTGGCCTTTGTGATTCCTCTATCCTTCCAAATGATTGATAGGGCATTTGCTGATGTTTTAGCCATTGCCAGACGTGTTTTAATCTCTCCAGAGCTTCCACCATCTTTAAGAATTAGTGATCTAAGAAAATTGAAGTTATCTACACAATCTACTGTGTCATTATCGACCTTCACTTGTTGGTTGATGTTTCCTCCGCAAATCATGATTTTTTTTGATATGATTTCACATTTTGAGCTACGTATAAAGTCTGTGTAGCTAACGGGTCAAACCGCAACACATTTGACGGAGAAAAAACCATTCCGGCAATTTAGCCTAAAAAATGGCGGACACCATGAAATGTGTCCCAATTTGATTTTTTGGATATGATTTCACATTTTGAGCTACGTATAAGGTCTGTGTAGCTAACTGGTCAAACCGTAACATATTTGATGGAGACAAAAAATTCCGGCAATTTAGCCTAAAAAATGACGGACACCATAAAATGCTGAGACTAATAATAAAATGTGTCTCGATTTGATTTTTTGGATATGATTGCACATTTTGAGCTACATAATAAAGTATGTGTAGCTAACTTGTCAAACCGCAACACAAAATTCCGGCAATTTAGCCTAAAAAATTACGGACACCATAAAATGTGTCCCGATTTTATTTTTTTGATATGATTTCACATTTTGAGCTACATTGTACGTATCAAGTCCGTGTAGGTAACCGGTTAAACCGCAACACATTTGACGGAGAAAAAACATGCCTGGCAATTTTAACATAAAAAATGACGGAGACTATGAAATGTGTCCCGATTTGATTTTAAGATATGATTTCACATTTTGAGCTACATATAAAGTCTGTGTACCTAACCGGTCAAACCGCAACATATTTGATGGAGAAAAAAAATGCCGGCAATTTAGCCTAAAAAATGACGGACACCATAAAATGTGTCCCGATTTGATTTTTTGGATAGCATTTTACATTTTGAGCTTCGTGTAAAGTCTGTGTAGCTAACGGGTCAAACCGCAACACATTTGACGGAGAAAAAACCATTCCGGCAATTTAGCCTAAAAAATGGCGGACACCATGAAATGTGTCCCGATATGATTTTTTGGATATGATTGAACATTTTGAGCTACGTATGAAGTTTGTGTAGCTAACCGGTCAAACTGTGATACATTGACAGAGAAACAAAATTACCGGCAATTTAGCCTGAAAAATGACAGACAACATAAAATGCTGAGACTAATATAAAATGTGTCCCGATTTGATTTTTTGGATATGATTGCACATTTTGAGCTACATTTGTCAAACCGCGACACATTTGACGCAGAAAAAAAATTCCGGCAATTTAGCCTAAAAAATGACGGACACCATAAAATGTGTCCCGATTTGATTTTTTGGATAGCATTTTACATTTTGAGCTTCGTGTAAAGTCTGTGTAGCTAACGGGTCAAACCGCAACACATTTGACGGAGAAAAAAATTGCCAGCAATTTAGCCTAAAAAATGGCGTACACCATGAAATGTGTGCCGATTTGATTTTTTGGATATGATTTCACATTTTTAGCTACGTATAAGGTCTGTGTAGCTAACCGGTCAAACCGTAACATATTTGATGGAGAAAAAAAATTCCGGCAATTTAGCCTAAAAAATGACGGACACCATAAAATGCTGAGACTAATATAAAATGTGTCCCGATTTGATTATATTTGTTTATCATTTTGATGAATGAAATGATGGATAATTTTCGAATCAAATGTTTAGAGACATTTCGAGAATCAAACTATCCATTATAACAATACATCGCTAACAATGTGACAGTCATCGAATCTGGTTCCGCTGGGATCCTAAAGTACCAACCACAAACCATGTCTACCGAAACCGCTCAACCAAAAAATCAAAAACCATGCAACCCGATAACCACAAAACCCGCGAACCGCGAAACCCGAGAACCGCTCTAGTTACGATAGAATTTGTAAACATTTTGCTAGAGGTCGTATTTTCTACGCGCACGGGTAACAGGATGTTCATTTTAGCGGACCCAAAAATATTTACCAACAGCAAAATTTTCATCGGCCAGCCGGGCGTGTATATTTGAAAATGTACCCGCCCGATGCAACATTTACCCGCATCGGGCGTGCGGGCGGGTACTATGTACAATATTTCTTAACATATTTTACATTTGTGATATGATCAAGCTTGGGTCAGAAGTCGGGGATATTGATTTAGAGTTAAAGCCAAACAATGAAAAGAATTTCATTTGTATGCTATTGTTTTGGAGTGCTTTAATTGTTCATAACCTTTAGGAATTAAGCTTCCATTTAAGATGGGGTTTCCTGTAAAATTAAATCAATCAATGCCATCAAGTCGAAAACTGAAATTGATTATTTCAACTTCAGACTCATTTTGTTTGATGATCACATCACATTTTATGGACCTTCACACTGTTTTTGGAACACTGACAGTAGAAAGGATCGTAACACATCAGCGTGAATTACTGAATTGGCAATGCTATTGATAATTCAAGCCAACAATACAAATAACAAATACCTGCCTGAAATCAATGAAATCATATTATAACAAATACATGATACATAAGGCTCTGTAATATACAATTTACACACAATCTTGATACATAATTTGACATTTGAAAGAATTATAACATTTTTCAACAACCTAATAATATCCAATAGCACACAATTATGTTAGAAGTTTCTTCAACTCTTGTACCTTTAATAGTGCAGTTGACATAACATCAATAAAATGATCAGAATTTCGTAATACAAGACCAAATAAAACTATGTTTTCGCATGGACTATTCGTTGGCAACAGTGATGGATGCGGCAACAGTGATGGATGACGTACGCCCCTCGTCACAATTAGAAGAGCACTTTCAAAGGAGATGCATGCTTCATATGGATAACACAGTTCATGGTTTTGATTAGTGTGAATAATAATAAGCTGATCAAGGATATAATAAAATATAAACTATTTCAATATGGGCAAAAACACTGTAGCAGGAGCAGACCACCATGATTTCAACATTTAGAGATTTGTTTTTTTACTCATACCTACTTTTCACTTATTTATTCATTTATTTATTTGAACATATACTTGTACAACAGGCACTCGTCTACCCGACGGTTCGTTCATAATATATATAGTAATTAACAAGACGAAAGAACATTAATAATTATTGGTTGGTTGGTTCGGTCCTGTCATGACTGACAGCTCGTGACCTTACAGATACTACGCCACAAATAACGATTTTCAGCAAAGGAGTAACAATCACGGAGAGGGTGTCCAGTAATCAATTTTATTTGGTCAATCCTCCGGGAACGAGGTCTGCCTCTCTTGCGCTTCCCTTCAATCATGCCTTGCATGATCATCTTCTCTAGGTTGTTACCCTTGCGACGTGAGATATGGCCGAAGTAGCTCAGCATTTGGGTGTTGATAGCATGAAGAAGTCGTTCAGACACCCCTATTTCTTCAATAATACTGGCATTGGTCCTTCTCATTGTCCATACGATACGAAGCATACGCCTCCAACACCACATCTCGAAAGCAGCTATTCTGTTTTTGTCA
The DNA here is from genome assembly GCA_035610835.1 of Ophiura sarsii. Taxonomy (NCBI): domain Eukaryota; kingdom Metazoa; phylum Echinodermata; class Ophiuroidea; order Amphilepidida; family Ophiuridae; genus Ophiura; species Ophiura sarsii. The sequence goes on from CM069448.1 coordinate 57,936,292, forward strand.
GCTTTGGTTAGGGTCCACGTCTCACATGCATACATGGCAATTGGAAATACAAGGGCTTGGACTAGCCTGGTTTTTGTTGCTCTGGTTATTCCTCTGTCAGCCCAGATCTTGCTTAGGTGGATCATTGCTGATCTGGCCATTGCTAAACGGTGTCTAATCTCTTGGCTGCAACCACCCTCTTTGGTGATCAGGGATCCAAGGAAGTTGAATTTCGAGACCGATTCCACCTCATTACCATCAATTATGAGAGGCTCTCCAACACCATCTGTGCCTATGGACATGATCTTGGTCTTGCTGACATTTAGACGTAGGCCAAGCTGCTCACTCTCCACCTTGACTTTCTTCAGGAGTTCCGTCATCTCTTCCATATTTGTTGCAAACAGGGTGGTGTCATCGGCATAACGTAGATTGTGTATTTGGTATCCACCTACTGACAGCAATGGTTTTATAATAATTATTATATGTAGTAATAGTCATATATACAATAGTCTCAATATATTCACTTTGAGTTCATGATCTTTTATCTAACAGCCCACGCACGTTTAAGGTATGATTTGCAGAATTGGTCGAGCATAACATATGCAGAACGGGCATCTTAAGTGTGTCTGTAATGCGTGGTGATATTAATTGGACAACCAAGCATTATATACAATTTTGAGTCCAGATTACTGATAATAAATTCCATCCAAACATCACTAAAACCATTGTTGCATAGGTTATTTTCGAGTTTGAGATATTCTTCGACCGTTATCTCATTCAGTGATCTACATGTGAATAAGAAGTGTCCTAAGTCTTGCACTGAATCATCATTAAAAAGCATACATTCACCATCCTTTTATTTGAAGACCATTTGCGTATTCTATGTTCCAATGGAAGCGTGTTTGATCGCACTTTGAATTTTATACTACAACCAAAGAAATCAGTTTTGTCTAAAATATTGCAATTCCAATTCCAATTGAACGGGTTTTTTAAGCTGCAAATATTCTTTAAGAGACGATTAGTGTTTCTCCATACAGTATGACAAGCAATCTTATTAATGCGCTTAAATGTGTTAACCCATCGTGGACTTGTGGGGGTGTCATTAATGATGTATTCCATGTCTCACCTTTTAAGCGTATCTCTAATCGTCGACATTTCAGTTTCATTTTATTTTACTAACATCAAATAATATTATACAAGTCAAAAGCAATGGCGGGAAAACCAAAAAGAGCAGAGCTGGATAAATATGGTCACCCAATAGTTTTGTTACAGGAATACATACCTTATAATTATACCTTAAGTTCACTATCAACATGACGGGTACAAACAAAGGACAGGACAGGATTTGTGCAAGACAGAACCGGACAGGACATGTGGAGACAAACACAAACGTTAGCAGAGATGCTGGCAATTAGATAAATTACAACAATAATGTTTACATGAAAAATAGATTTCGTGCTTTACAATAAAACAAAGGAATTACTTATAATTTGACAAAAGAAAGCATTTGTAATTAGTCTTGAATAAGTTGATAGATTTTACATTCCTGAAGTCATCAATGTGAGGAAGTCAGTATAATAATACACAATTGCTCACCCCTAATGGTTGACAATGGTGCCACAAGTAGTTTCACGAGTACGTCACATAAGTCTTAGCCAATCAGAAGGCCGAAACTACATGAGCGCAACTCTTAGCCAATCAGAAGGCTGAAACTACATGCGGGCTTACCTGGGCGATTGGGAGGAGAATTCGCTCTCTTTTCCTGCGTGCCTGTTTTGGAACGGTATCGTCGGGGAAATTGTCACATATTAAATCGACACAATCGTTTGTTATAAGTAAGAAGTTGATAAATAAAACGACAAGGGATCAAATATATAAACCCTAGTTGACCAAACGTAAACATCTTGTGTTTCAAACGAGTGAAGTTCTTCAAGAAACAGGCGTAATAAATACGCAACGCAAAGCCAAGGTAAATTTTAGGCAGTAAGCTTAATTTACGCTACCACAACAAGAATAACAATAATTAAACGCTACGCTAGCATATTCACAACGCTAGCATCGTCACAATCAATAATATTTTTATTATCTTCTGACTGAATTTCTTGATAAGTCATATTTGAAATTATGCGGACGATATAATGACGAAATACGGGTAGGGTAATTGTGAATAGATCTGTTTTGTGTGAAATAATCTGCAAAAATATTGGGAAGGTTATCTGAAGAATAGTTGTACATAAATAAACCAAGAATCAAACTATGAATATTAAATAAGTCAAAGTTTCGAATCTCATAATTCGTTTTTGTTTGAAGTGAATTTTTGTGAAGATTGGTATTATTAGAATCTGCTCAAATTAGTTACAATAATATAGATGTGGTAAAACCAGAGTATTAAGGTAAATAGTGTTTTAGAGGGGAGAATATCTCTGAGACGATACAGATAACCTCAATATTTTGAAAGGATGTTAGTAACATTTTAGGTGTGGTTCGACCATGTTAAAGAACACCCAGAAATATAGTATGGGAAACTCTAGAAAGCTTAACTCCATTAATACATATGTTAAGGTCATCATAGTTGTACACCCGATTTTTGTGTCTATTTTTAAACATAATATAATTAGTTTTATTAATGTTTAATGACAGCTTGTTAGCTTTGAACCATACAGAGAGATTGACCAATTCATGGTTTACAATAGTGATCAAATCAGGGAGATTGGCATGTGTCATCAGCAAAAGTTACAAAAGTAAAATTATTTGAGGAGAATGCAATATCATTCAGAAAGATTATGAAGAGTAAAGGAGCCTAACACCGAACCCTGTGGCACATCACATTTAATAGAACGAACAGATGATTTATAATCATTGAATACAACATATTGGGTTCTATTAGGCCAAAACAAATAAATGGTTTGCTTGTCCATAGATGCAAAAAAGTTGGGTCGGTAGGTCGGATTTTTTTAATACCTTTACAATTATATCAGGACAACTATTTCCATTCAATCTTTTCAGAATGACAGAAAATCAATATTATACTTTGCTAATGGTATTTTGTTTAGCTGTATTGGGAGTATCTACCAAACAGTATTTGGTATTAGCAGTAGGTTTTTACATATACGTGCGACGTTTATTTCGAAATTGTTTCTTTTCCAAATAAAGGCATTAGTATTTGAATTAGACTACTCCATAGTCCACTTAAACGAAACTTGTATCCGTTTCAACATCTACAACCTCAAGTGGATCCAGGCCAAATTAATATCTGGTTCCTCAGGTCTGCACCCAGAATATACCAAACCTTGAAAACCACAAATGGATTGTTTTGTCTGCTGTTATCAGTTACAGAATATAAACATTAATTACTTGTGGTTTGTGGTTTGGTGTCTTGAAATTGCCATGCCAAACCAGTTTTTAAATGTTTGTGTTTTAGTCTAAAATCTTTAAATCTAGCTTTAATCTAGCTTTCCCCTATGTTACTGAACAATGCAAAGAAACAAAACTATAAAATTTGCAGCTTGCGGGATTGAAGTTTACATGTTTATATAAATTATAGCATGAGAAAACACTAGCCCGATTTGGGATAGATTTGATTTTATACAAAATCAAATGTTAGTAACTAAAATGTCAAACATCAAGTTCAAGTAATTTTACCAGGCGAATGAAAAAAATATATTAAAAAATGAAATAATACAAAGGACTATGGCATAGTCTATATTTGAATCAAATATATGCATGGCAGTTAATAACGTCAAAAATGACGCCACAACAAAGAAAATGATTGGATGAATAAAACACTGATACCGATAGACGTACAACGCACACAGTGATTCGTTTACTTAATCTTCCTAGACGAGTCCGCAAGTTGTCTCCGAAGTTAACCTAGTCAAATCTACCGACAAGAATCTGGAAGTATTCTCTATTGGGTATCATTGAAGATAAGCAGCTATATCCTAGTAGTGCGGGTGAAATCGATCATTCATAGACTTTTGGAGATGATTGGATAGGGTAATCTATTGCCAGATCGCTGAAGAGGTAGCATGCTGTAACATCTACACCTGTACAGTAGTCGGCCTATCACTTTTTTCACTGCACACCTATGTCAATCACGTAAGTACAAGAGAACTTATATTTTGTATCGTTGATCCCGAAGCTTTGGTTGCAGTTGTATTTCAATAAAAGGTAACTACCCCATACTGAGGGAAGAACAATAAATGTCAATGTTTGAGTCATTTTTCGAAATCAATATCATCTTAATAGTATACAAGCGGCGCTTGGATTTAAAACTTTCTTTTTATTACGCCATCAATTTAGGCATTCGACTATATACATGTACAACAGACATCGTGCACTAATCATTGCTGATATAGGCTTCCATTATACAAATCAGATATCTTGTAATGGCTCAGAATGTCAATATCTACTACGCTGTTTTGCCAGACAACCATTATTGATAGATGAACATTTCAAACGCAAATTCATAAGACGAAGGATAGATGAAGGATAGAACTTTGATGGATATACATATGGATTGAATATAGGTTTTCCCCGTTCATTTTGAAACATTTTTAATACAAATTAGTCGCAACAGCTTACAAATTAGTCCTAAAAGATGTGACCGTGAATTTCTCAACTTCAATTTAGTCTTAGCTATATTCACTTTTAATCGGACCCTATATAAGTTGATTAATACAAACTAATGAAGTACTTTGTAGGCCTATATCCAGTTTATTATGACATGCAGAACATAAGTATACAAATTGGGCTCAAGGTTTTTACTTACAAGAAAAAGTGGCCAACAAAATATCACCCGGCCCAATAAATAACAGTGAAAAAACTCGAAACTCACATCCCAATTTTAAAGTAATTTTCTTTTTTTTTGAACAGCAAGTACTAATTAAGGGTTAACACACATTTCATGAAATTGTAACTGTTTCAATCATGTCAAAAGTTCACTTCTCTTTACCGGTTTGTTTTCATTATGTTGCATATTGTTCCAAAAGAGAGGACACCGCAAGAATAAGTTTTCTTGGAAATGTTCTTCATGAATATGCTGTTCAATTAGCGTAATTTAGTGAGTTATCAATTGACCATTGAATTAGAAGATGTCCCGTGTCATTGAACACATATATCTTCCAGAGGGGGTGTGGTTTCCTAAGTGACAGCTAAGCTGATACATGAAGTAATGACGTAGCACATACTACTACACTGCAAACAGGTTGTTTAAAATGCGTTGCTAAAAGTACTTTTATCATCAGTTGGTTGACGTGTTGATTAAAATTAATTCAATATATGTAGAAAGTTAGGCGTCGTATAAAAGTTTTAAAAATCCCCAGCGTTGAGCAATTAGTCGAAAACAATGTCCTTAAAATGTTGGTGGAAACTGTTTCTGTTGCTAAAATATGTTGCGTAAACATATTCCACTTTGGCAACTGTTGCATGAGCATTGAGGAAAATCACGCAACAGTTGATGCACATGTGAATTTTAGGCAACTGTTGTCCAAAAAAGCCAATTTCGTGATTGCGTCATTCAATCATTATGGCGTCTTTTGCACGAGCAACTGTTTGCACGAGCTGAGATCTCTGGATCTGGATAAATTATAATCTGGTAAATGAAAAGGTGAATCCGCATCAACATCAGAGTTTGTGACATCTGACAGACGTTTTGTGAGTCCGGTTCCGAATGTTTGAAGCTTGGTCTGTCAAGAAGATGATGTGATAGATCGGTCTAAATCTCTGTGGTCGTCGATAATAATAAGTTTATTTCGTCATGTTCGTATTTGTTTAAAATACCCAACAAATCACTAAATAAAATCCCACAAATGGTTAAAAAATGCTCAACAGTTGAACTGTTGCATGCTTGAACAACTGTTGAGTGAATATAATTGCCCAACTTTTGAGTAACTAGACTTGTTCAACTGTTGGTGAAAACATGGTGTTGGGCAAATTCAAAGAGGAAGGTTACAGCTTTAGAACCACAGTGAGTAAAAGTACAATGTCCAGTGATTCGGTGAATTATCCTATCCAAATCCTCTGACATCTAGTCTCTAATCTAACCTAAAAGGAGAGTTTTCATCGTCATCTATTGTAACCAGTCTTGCATCGTTAATCAGTTGTCAAAACAGGAGGTGCCTAACGTAAACATAATCATACAGGTGTCCCAAAAGTCTATGCACGTTTTTGAAAAGTCATATCTCATAAAATATAAATCATATGGTATAAATTTAACCATATTTTGATAGACGAGATTTGGGGAATTATTTGATACCAAACACAACCCTATTGGTGAGCCCACAACATTATAAAACTGGTTGAAAGTTTTTGGCCGTGTGCCAGACCCACCCATACCAAGTACCTCACATTGTTGCTAAAATCAGGTGCGCATAAATTAACAATATGAAAGCAACGTTGCGCATTAGTCACAGTTCACTGCTTACCTTGAAACATTAATGTTATTACCAAACTCGGTCACTCACAACATAAATAGGCGTAGTAGACAACATTGCACAGCAAAAGTCTTCATTCAAGATGGTTTACAGCATGGATAAGCGAATACAAATTGTATGGTTCTACGCTGAAACAAATTCAGTTCAAATTACTCAACAAAAGTTCAGAAAACATTTTAAAGTGAAACGCGCACCAGGAAAAAAAGCCATTCTGAAGTTGGTGGATACATTTTTGAACACAAGAACTGTGCATGGTTTGTCTCGATGTGGTAGAAAGACTGGTAGATAAACAAGTCATATTGATGTCATAAGACATGCAGTAGCCAAAAGTCCAAAGAGATCTATTCGCCGACTTTCCGCAGAAAACAAGATTTAAAAGATCAACTGCGTTCACAGCATTTTGCGTAAGGACTAGAAGAAGTTTCCATACAAGATTCAGATCAAACAAAACAAAAGCAGCGGACAGATATAGTTTGTTATTATGTTGGGATCACTGTAATGTAAAATTTTAAATATTACAATTGACGGATCACTTTCCGTGTAACCAACTCTACCCGTATTTTTGTTAATTTCAATAGGGTATGGATTAAGTATAAAATTACATTTTTGCAGTAATACATATTTTACTTCTAGGGTTGCAATGCAAACAGATGTTACTCTGATGTTTGGTATCAAAATTATTTCCCACATCTCCTCTTTCTAAATATATATTCATATTTTCAATACGACTTATATTTTGTGAAATATAATGCTTCAATGTCGTGCATAGACTTTTGGGACACCCTGTATACTCGTAACATGTTCTGAAGAGTCAAATAAATATTTCCAATTCACCATCCAAATACTGTTTATGCTGCAATGTTTGACTTATAAATCCTCAGGCATAACATATACTCTTGCACTTGCGCATCAGTTAAGTTTTGTTCAAAAAATGTTCACTGTTTTTCCTTTATAAAACAATATCGATCTATTATCCAATTATGCCAAAAGGTTTGTTGATGAAGATCCTGGTCCTCACAAAAGTAGATTCACAAGTTCCCTTATGCCGAGTATGAGCTGGCTGCTTTACAAATATTAATTCCATCCCTGTAAGTAAATGCCTAGAATCCTTCTGATCTCGTTGCACAATCAATTTAACTGAGCTTTCATATAACTCCGTAGCTCCTCGCATCTCAAGAATTTCATTCAATAGTTATATTCATAGCTATAACTCGGCGTCTGTTTACAGATCCTTGTTTCCATTTGAAAATGTTCATATATTTCCACAACATTTAGACGGGCGTTGTCCATCCAAGCAGTAATCCATATTACATGTATCATCGTAAAATGTTAAGGCCTAAATGGTATTGGTAACAGGTTCACAAATCTCAATTCCTATGATGTATTAATTCATGGCTTCAACAATCAATGTGAGTTCAATTCAACTGCAGCACCTTTTTGGTAGCTTTACTAACCATACTTGAGAGCATAGAAAAGTTCCGGGGAAAACTATCTTCAGACGTTTCTTTATTGTAACAGCTTGCACTAATCACGATATAAATCCTTCTGTAAAAGGTGACATTCCAATATGTAACATTTTGGTTAAAAACCTATTCCATAAACCTGGAATGTACATTCCGGTTTAACTGAAATATTCTTAAAGTACTGGACGGTGAAGGATAAATGTTACAACTTACTCTTGCGCTCATCGGTCTAAGTCACAATAACTTCCGCGGTATAGCCAACAATTTATGTAACAGAGAGTCCTGGGACATCAGCTGCATTCCCATTAAGATCTGCTTTGCCGCTAGTAGAAGTATTTCTTAAACCTATTATCGCTTACTCAGGGTATCAGTCATGGGAGGATGTGCTCATCAGACTCCAGCCTGATGATCAGTTTAGGTAGAGTAGTGGTATTATAGCCATTACATATAGCTTGCCAAAGTCACACACGAAAACTGTCTTTATTCACACAAAAATAATCTTTGTTTAAGCGAGATGTGTCAATTCCAATAGACGAGGGATCCCTGTGGCCTTTCACATGGGCTGCGCCCTACCCATGCCACAATGAACTAGAGAGTTCATAATAAGTACCAAATGAAGAAGACAAACTTGACTTATGCCTGAACCGTCCAGAGAGCTGCGCCCGGTTCTAAACTTCATGTCCAAAAACTCAGGAACTTGACAACACTGTCCATATATGTATAAGAGCTGTAGAGATAGCCGATCTCTATCTAGCCACAAAAGTAACATCCATAAACATATATCCTTCAGTCTTCGGTCAATTTCTCTATATAAAATACTCCATAATGCAATGCTTTGCCATCAATAAAAAACACAGCTATATGCCTCCAAATAATGATTTGGCAACGTTATGCTGGGCGCTAAGCCCGGACGGGTGCTATGATGCAGTTAATCCTTCTCACATGATGAAAGTTCCTATCTGTTACGCCAATGATGAAGATTGTGTTCACGTGCTACCAATATCCTAATTATCTTTTCTTGAGAATCGATAGTATAGAATATTTTTTTAATTATTTGTTACCATTCAGGTTCATGCAGATACACTTGAATTGTAGGCCTATTGCAACAGTTATGATCACTCCTTTCTGGATATTGTATACATCTCCTAGTCCTAGTAATATGCTCCTCTATGCAGGAAGTTTTTTCTCTCCACCAAGTGCTGTTGCTCGATGACTGATGTATATGTATACTAACTATCACCATAATAAGGTGTGTACATGCGGGTCCTAAATCATGACTGCTGTTATCACGAACCGCAAAGAATAGAGTAGTGTACTTTTCATTGTAGACGTGGTAGACGTGATACCGTAGCGTATTGAAACTCTAATTCATATTGGCATGTGCAAGTCCTAAATTATACCGCTTGCCACCAGTGCTGGATTCCTCGGACCCAATATAAGTTGATTAACACAAACTAATGAAGTACTTTGTACGTCGTATATCCAGTTTATTACGACATGCAGAACATAAGTATACATGTAATTGCAATCAACAACAAGATGAACTGTACTGAACTGAAACGTATACAACAATCATGATCTGAATCCGAATGAAGAGTTTTTCTCTACCTAGACATCTCTCCCTTATATACTAAATACCAGTAATGTATTACATTATGCCATTATCATTTAAATGAAAGGATTACCTCTCACTTCTTTCTGAAAATTGAGAAGGTCGCTCACTTCTCACCGAGAAGTGAGGAAGTGAGAAGGCGGCTCACTTCTCACTGAGAAACGAGGAAGTGAGAAGGCGGCTCACTTCTCTCTGAGAAGTGAGGAGTGGGAGAATGTCTAACCAATTGATAGATGAACATTAATTCTGAGCAATTTCAAGAGATCTGATTTATTTTTATAATGGAAGCCTATATCAGCAATGGTCAGTTCGAGACATCTGTTGTAAATAGGCTTAATGCCTAAATTAATAATAAAAAGAAAGGCTATATCGAATGAATGTTCGTCTATCAATTGGTTGTCTTGCAAAACAGTGTTGTAGATATTGACATTCTGATCAATTTCAAGAGATTATAGATTCTTATAATGGAAGCGTATATCAGCAATATGATCAGGTTCAAGACGTCTGTTGTACATGTAAACTGCTCACAAAATGTATCAAAACACTTAGAAATGATCCAATATATAACGGCTCGAAAAGGTATGCATTAATCGAAGCAAATAACCAAGTGCATAATTTTGTTCTGCGTATTTTGACACCACGATCGTTGAGATACGATGTTGCGGAGCGGAGTTATTGTCATTTCAATGATCGTGGGTCCAGTTTCAAAAGTGACACTCATCCCTATTGAAAATCACGAATCTGATCATTCTAAACAGTAATGCAAACCTCTTTCTATAGGATGATTGTCACTTTTGAAATTGGACCCACGACCATTGAAATGACAATAACTCCGCTCCGCAATATCGTATCTTATCGATCGAGGTGTCAAAATACGCAGAACAAAATTATGCACTTGGTTATTTGCTTCGATTAATGCATACCCTTTCGAGCCGTTATATATTGGATCATTTCTAAGTGTTTCGATACTTTTTGTGAGCAGTTTATATATGCTTAATGCCTAAATTATTGGCGTCGGGCGTAATAAAAAGAAAATTTGAAATCCAAGAATCTCGATATTTACCTAATTAATTTTAATAATAAATTAATGTGTTTGAACCTCAAAAGTGCTGCTCAAACTATAGGCACAATAGAACGCTTTTAACAAGAGTTTCATTTTAAACAGATGAATTAAAATAATTCTGCCCCCCCCCCCCCCCCCCCCCCAAGGAAAAACGCAGTAACTACATTTTTGATGAACTGAGACAAATACAATTATGTGTTTCTTGCTGTGCCTCTAAAGAGTTTATTTAATTCAAGAATATAACTATGGTACAAGTACTGGTAATACAACCATCTTTATTCATACTTATCAACATAATGATATTTGTTTATTTTCTTTGTGTTATTAGACAAAAGGTCCTATTCGTGTTGAGAAATTAGGGACTGTTCATTATTTATGCTGGAGGGGGGTGGGGGTTGGGTAAAATATAGGGCGTCATGTAACTTTCATATGTTGAAATAGGGGGCTATGTAACTTTTTATTCTTAAACAGGGGGGGTTGTGTAACTTTTTAAACTATAAAGATGGTGGTGATTGGGGAGACTTTAGAGGTTATTTTGGAGTGTAAATGCCATTTTTTTCTACGCTTCGCGCACATTTTCTTACGACCTATCAACTTCAACGCCTTTCGGACAGCAAATCTTTTTTTGCACACCCTGCCTGGACAATCTGTTGAAAAGACACCTACATTATATATCATCAACGGTTAAAAACATTAGAGCCGTGCGGTACAAAAACATGTTAATTAGCCTAGGCCTATGTTCCAAAATCTAGCAATTATATGATTAAAAACGGTCATTTCTTGCATGCTTTTCACCTCGTCACTCTCTCAGCTCTGCACCTAAGCTCACAGTAGAATGTTTCATACGTTTGTCAGGATGTTCTTACTTTTTTCGGGTTATAGAGATCCACCAAAAATGTATAAATATATGACAAATTTTACGCCTCACTCGCTACGCTCGCAATGTAGTTAGTATAATCAAAAGATCAAGAGAGGGTATCATTACATTATTAGCCGTTCAGAGGGCACAAACAAAACTTACCAATAAATCCATGGACAAAAGAAAAAGACAGCCTCTAAGATGTGACAAGTTGATTTTTTTTGGTGGGGGGGGGGGGGGGGGGGGGTTGTAAAATGCTACTGGTTAGCAGGGGGTCATGTAATTTTCAGATTCAGCTGTAGAGGGGTAGGTAATTTTGAAATACGAATCTCGAATTTGTCCCAACCGCCCTCCACCATAAATAATGAACGGTCCCTTAGTAGGCCTATACTAATACATAGCAAAACAAATTATTTTAAGTGTGTGTTTTCTTTCTTTAGATTAAATTGAAGTGGTTAATATAGCGCTACTCCAAAAGAAAATGATCATAGCGCTTTACAATTACATAAATAAAATACAAATACAAGGCAAATACATAATACACAATGCAACAAGAAATATATCAACAACATAATATGACAGCCTAGAAAATGCCAGTCTTGAGGCGACTTTTAAAGATTGTAGCAGTGGGAGATGAGCGGATAGCAAGAGGGATATTATTCCAGAGTGTTGGACCATGCACACTGAATGATCTGGCACCATACTTTCTGCTGCTCCTGGGGATATCAAGGCGGAGAGTATCCATCGATGATCGGAGCCCCTTCCTGGATGGAATGAATAAGGAGATGGAGTCAGAGAGGTAGATTGGTGCAAGATCATTCAGAGATTTGTAGATGTACAGAAGTGTCTTGAATATAATACGCTTGTCAATTGGAAGCCAGTGGAGAGTGGATAAAAGTTGAGATGAGGAATGTCTCCTGGGGACTCTGAAAATTATCCGGGCGGCTTTGTTCTGGAGCCGTTGCAATCGCAAGATGTCGGCTTTCTTGCATCCAAGGAGAGTGGAATTTGCATAATCTAATTTTGACAGAACAAGGGCACGCATGGTGGTACTGCAAGTATCTTTATCAATGAACCGCCGGATTCTAGAGATGTTCCAAAGATGGAAGTTTACAGATTTGCAAAGGGACGTTACATGAGACGACATGGTCATAGCAGAGTCAAACACAACACCTAAGTTCTTGATTTTTTCAGATGGTGTTACTTCAGTAGACCCAATCCATATTGTGGTACCAGATAGGCGAGACATTAATTGAGGTGGTGAAGCAATAAAAAACTCAGTTTTTGAATCATTGAGCTTGAGCTTGTTGTGTTTCATCCAGTTCCGGACCTCGGCAACACAGCGTGACAACTTAAAGATGGTACTCACAGCTTCACCTGGTATCTTAGGATCAAATGTGTGATATATTTGTATGTCGTCTGCATATATATGATACATGAAACCATGTCTACGGATGATGGTAGCAACATATTGGGCATACTTTGTAAAAGCCCGTGGACCAATAATAGACCCTTGGGGAACACCAAAATCAAGAGTGAATTCATCTGACATCTCACCACTGATACACACTTTAAATGAGCGACCAGTCATATAGGACTTAAACCATTGGAGTGCTGTGCCCTTGATACCAAAGTCGTGTTCAAACTGATGAAATAGTATTCCATGATCAATGGTATCAAAGGCAGCAGACAAATCCAACATGATCAAGAAGGCAGCGTGATTTTTATCCAGTGCACGGGTGATATCATCTTTAACTTTGAGCAGAGCGGTTTCAGTACTGTGTTCGTTCTTATAGGCAGACTGAAAGACTTCGTTTAGATCATTCCTTTTCATATGCTCATTGAACTGGGAAATCACAGCCTTCTCGATCACTTTGCCAATAAAACTGATATTAGATACTGGTCTATAATTCTGTAACTCATTCCAATCAAGAGAGGTCTTCTTAATGATTGGGGTGACAATGGCTTGTTTAAGACTATGAGGAAAGACACCATCAGAAAGAGAATTATTTACAATGTCCTTAATGTACGGTACAACAACATCAATGTTTTCTTTCACTAGCCATGTAGGCATACAGTCAAGAGGGCATGTTTTATTTGCACATCCCATGATTATGTCAGAGATATCCTTGTCACCGAGGTGTTTAAAGGTGACAAGTTCAGATTCAATCGTAAAATCCTCCCTCGTTTGAGCATTTGACACAGGATTGACAACAGTATTGTCAATATCATCTCTGATTTTCCTTACTTTGCCCGTGAAAAACACACCAAACTTATTACACAACCTGTCAGGTGTATCAAAGGTAGGCAAAATTCTACAGTTGTTATTCAACAGAACACCAAGTGTCTTAAAAGTGTCCTTAGGATTACAGTCACTAAGAATGGCCTTAAAGTACTCCTCTTTGGACTGTTTGATAAGTTTAACAACCTTGTGGTGCTGAATCATGTAAGCATCTCTATGGACTTGCAACTTGCGTTTTCTCCACTTTCGTTCAAGTCGGCGCTGTTCACGTTTTTCGCGTCTAATGTCCTTATTGTACCACCGGGGTCGTGGGTGGATTGTGCGAGTTCTGGTCGACTGAGGGGCATGTAGATCAAGGACTGTCTCAGAAACACAGGAGAAATGTTCCACAAGATCATTTACATCTTCCATAGTATCAGACACAGCAAGTTTGCTCTCCAGATCACTTTTAAAGGCAGATGGTGCCATGTTCTGATAATCACGTACGGTACATGTAGCCTTTTGAGGTGGGGGCTTACGTTGTTGAAGGACACACCTGACTATAAAATGGTCTGACCCATGATCCAGTCCAACATCACAAAGTCTAACTAAATCATCATCATCCGTGCGCGTCATGACCAGATCGAGAATATGTCCACTTTTGTGAGTAGCAGCGGTCACATGTTGCTGTAAGCCATACGAGGATATCATGGTGATAAACCGAGTTGCAGGCCATATATGGGGCTCATCAAAGTGAACATTAAAGTCTCCTAGAATGACAAGTTTGCCTGGGATCAAGGTTATTTCTGGCAAGAAATTTTCAAACTCTTCAAGAAAGCCAGCGGTTGTAAAGCCATTCTCTGTAGAAGGAGGGGGTCGATATATTATGATGTAGTGTACACCGTTATTGGGATCCAGAATGCTTGCATACTCAAAATAAGTTGTCTGAATGTTTAGAGGATGAAGTTTGAAGCCCAATTGCGATTTAAAGAGTACACCTATGCCACCATGTTTATCTGTTCCACGGGGGAAACTTAGGAAGGTGTATCCAGCAGGTTTCAATTCTCCTATGACAACAGGGTCGTCAGTGGCTAGCCAAGTTTCAGTTATGAAAAAGGCATCAATGTTATACTGGGTTACATATGAATTCAGTGTTGTTGATCTCTTTCTAATTGATCTTGCGTTCCACAATCGGATATCAAACAAAGGTTCTCTGTATATGTAGGGATACACAAGTCTTTTAGGTTTGACGTAGGCATGATGAGTCTTCCTATCGTGTGTAGGTCTATTGGCTGTCACAATACAGGGAATGTTATTAGAGTTAGTTGCAGTCGGCTGATCATGAAGTGTCTCAATTATTCTGGGATGACGCCTTCCACCTCTCCTGCCCCTATGGGTGGGGGGCTTAGCACGTAACCCAAGTGAGTTTATATTTGCCCACACATTTTGAGGTAGTTTTGTTTGGATAGGCACTCTATGTTCCAGAAGTTGATTTCTTGTATAACACATAGTGCTATGATGAATCAAGTTACAATAGCAATCAATTGTACTTACTGCAGTTGAATGAGCTGAGTAGGCAATAAGTAGAGGTATTACAAACACTAGAAATGTGGTGATCAGTGTAATCAACTTATTGATTGAAGTAACTCTATGGGTAACCACTGTAGTAATGCATTGCTTTGCTGTTTCCATATTTATTGTAGATTCCAAGAAAACAAAAATCCACACAAACTCAGCCAAAACACAGTCAGCTTCCACAATAATTGTCCAGTAGCTTCCATGGATGTTACATTAACTCCTGGTAACAAGTATAGCACAGCTAAAGATCTAAAATCCACAATTTGCCAAGGTATTTGAGGAGAGATGTGCTGCAACAACCAGCGCACATCAACTCACTCACAATAACTACTGCCCGTGGTATTTAAATTACTCGCTAATGATCTAATAAAAAGGCCATGTTCATTTGAATACCCCGCTATTGTTATACTCCGGATTATATACCCCGCTATTGTGCTATCCTCCGACCATTTACTTATCCGATCAAGTAAAAGGTGTTTAGTCAAGTAAAAAGTTAGTTATAGAGATTTAAGCAATTGCACGAGCCTGATCTTTTACTTGTCGACCTTTTGCTAATGCTGGACCTTTTACTTGATAAGCAATTGTTAGGTTTTTTTTTATTTATACAGCCCATAACGCGTGACCATATATAATATGCTACCTTAATAACAGAAGATTTCAACAAATCTAACTGGGCGTAGGTGGTAAAATGCGTGCAATTTTATTGAGTTACCACTTAATGGTGTTAGAGGTTGTCAATTGTTACACCCATCACGTTGACACTAATGGTACGTGAGATTCCCCGGCCGCTTAAGCACTTAGGACACTGTCAGTTAATCATAGGATTGACACAAACAAGTCGATATTATTCTATTTTAATATAAACTGAGACCACACGTACCCTATTGTTATTTTGCGCCATTATTTTGTACGTATGGAGCGATACAATTGAACTTTTTCATTCTACAATGTTTAATTTTCCATATGTTAGTGCTACGTACCTTGTTGCAAATATTATGTTTTAGGCTTGGTTTAAAGTATATTACCTAATCTGGACCAAACTTTGATTTACTATTTTATAGACCTTTTGTTGAGTTTTCTTTTGATTCATTTGTATAGATTTTACCCCAAAACGTTAATAACTTTTGCATGCAACGATGGCATACTGTATTGCAATCCCAAATGATAAGTTAAATTTGTCACGTCACACAAGATGGCTTCATGAACGTTTTTCTGAACCATTTTAGTTAAAACCTGAAAATGCTTCACTCTTCGCGCGCATTTTTTGTATGATCTTTAGATGATTATTCTTTTTAAAAATGGCTTTATAACTTTGATGGAACCGAATAGCATTGTCAGCAAACAAGAAAAGTCAGTAACAATTTAAAAGTTATTATTATTGACATTTTTCTCCGTATTTGACAACTTTATAATTATTTGACGTCTTTTTCATTATTTGAGAGTGAAATTGAGACCTTATTTCGATTTGAGGCCTTTTTGACCTAAATAGCAGCCATAACGCGCCGAGAGGTCAAAAATGTGTGAACAACACGACAGGGTCTCAAGCAGTCTCGTTATCAATGTTGTATTCGTCATGCCAAATGGAAGATGTGTTACTTATCTTCGAGTTTCGAGTTTCGAGTTTTTTCACTGTTATCTATTGGGCCGGGTGATATTTTGTTGGCCACTTTTTCTTGTAAGTAAAAACCTTGAGCCCAATTTGTAACAATCCATAAAAAAATTAAAATTTTTATCATTTTTTTCTCTAAATTTCACCCTCTTCTCTATTTTCACTGTTACGTATTGGGCCGCGTGATTTTGTTGGTTACTTTTTCTAAGTAAAAACATTGAGCCCAAATACGTAACAATCAATACACATGGCGGGGGTGTGAACATTGTAATAAACTTTAATTTTGATCATTTTTTCCCTAAATGTTTAAGGTATTTTCACTGTTACGTATTGGGCCGGGTGATTTTTTTTGGCCACTTTTCTAAGTAAAAACCTTGAGCCCAATATGTAACAGTCAATACAGAGGGAGGGGGTGTGAAAATTGTAATAAACTTTAATTTTGATTTTTTTTCTTTTCTTTCTAAGTATTTTCACTGTTACGTTTTGGGCTATTGTTACGTATTGGACCGTGTGATCTTTTGTTGCCACTTTTTCTAAGTAAAAACCTTGAGCCCAATACGTAACAATCAATACAGAGGGAGGGGGTGTGAAAATTATTATAAACCTGAATTTTGATTTTGATTTCATTTTCTTCTAAATTTTTAAAGTATTTTCACTGTTACGTATTGGGCTATTGTTACGTATTGGGCTCTTACACACGTTGGCACTAATGGTGCGTGTGCTTCTCCGGCCGCTTTAGCACTTATGAAGCTGACAGTTAATTGACACAAACAAGTCGATATTATTCTATTTTAATACAAAACTAAGACCAACCTATTGTTATTTTGCTCCATCATTTTGTACGAATGGAGCGATGCAATTAAACTCTCCATTCCACAATTTTAGTTTTCCGTCAAGAAGTATCGCATGCAAAAATAAAAGGCTTTAGTATTTTAGTAAAAGTTACTTAAGGTAATCAATAACGTCAAGAGGGACGTCACAACAGAGAAGATGATTGGATATAAAACACGAATACGGATAAACTATAAATACAATCCATACAATATGTTTACTTTATCTTATAAGCTCTTAGTCTTAGGTGAGGCCGCAAGTTGACCCCGAGGTCAACTTGAAATTGTTTGTGTTCTACCGATAAGAATCTTGCAGAATTCTGACTAATTGTTTATTAGCCCTTCGTTGAAGATGAGAAGCCGTATCCTAGTATCACGTGTGTAAATTGATCATTCAACTCACTTTTTTCCTAAAGATTAGTTCACTTCCTGGCCTACTGGGTTTTTAAATTATATATCACTTTGTGCTTCAATTCGATCGTATTTTTAAACATTTTGTAACTGTTTATTGTGTAAATTATGTAATCATTTTTATAACTGTATACAACAGTGGCACGCTCTCTGAAAGCGCTTTTGACTTTGCTTGTACAATATAGGTGCTTAATTTGCTGTAATGCTTTTTTTTAATCATATTTTTAAAATAATTGCTGTTATTTTGTTGTTAAATATTGTATGCCATTTTTTATGTTTGTGATTTGTACAGCGCATTCATCTTTTGAAAATGCGCTCTATAACCACCGGTAAATAATAATAGACATTTTGGGTTTAAAGCGAATCTGTTACCCAGACATGTTGCGTAATTCCTTTATATTTTCTTTAAATTGTACTCAATTGTAATTTATAGATGCATTTAACAAATTAAACGTACACTGAAAAAGTATCGTCTTTCAGTACTGTATTTGTTAACAAAATTTTTAAGTTTGCAATATTCCGGATACACTGAGCTGAGTGTGTATCCATATTAATCAATGCATTATGGTCCACCATATTCAAAGCTGATAACGCATCTAAAAATACAATCAAAACATAAGCCAGATTAAGATCAACATTACGGAACCATAATATCTCAGTAATACTAGTGGCGCTCATTTTGGTAAATTACAGAATATGCTTTTAATAATATTACAGAAAAAACTTAAACTAAACAAATCCGTGTATGATGAAAATAAGAATATGAACTAAATATTAACATGTAGCTTGAAAATGATTCAGCGTATAATACTGTGATAAAACTAGGTGATAGGGTTACTGGTTTCAACTACAGGCAAGTGAGATCAATTAATACAATGGCCAGAATTGTTCAGGCCATATTTATGTATTCATATGGTTTACGGCAAGGAACGCGCGAGTTTATCTCGGCATGACACTTTACCTTGTCATGGCACGGTTTAGGCAGAGACTTAGGTATACCGTAAGTGTGCGTAATGCAAGTGAATAATCATTTTCATTTGTATATACCGAATTAATAACCCAGTGATATCCTATCCTATTCATTGAAACTTGAAATGAGACGGATTTTTAATGACGAATATGAGGTAATACTACGAAGCTTTATTGGTATCATTTCGTGTCGCCGCGTGTTTCGTATCGCGACCCGAGATTTCGAGGTATAAATCTCTTACACGAAATTTCTGGACGCGATACGAAACACGCGACACGAGATTTTCTCGACCCGAAATAATGTATCGCGACACCGAAATCTCGTATAGAGACGCCGAAATCCCGTGTGGCGACCCGAAATCTTGCATTATGTCACGTCCTCAGACAATTGATATATTGTGATCGCTCATAACTACTAGTAGTTATAGCACACTAAAATTTCAAATATTTTGGAATTCAACAAAACAGATGTCATCTTAAAGATGCAACAGATGTAGTTATGTTCTCTTTGTTTTAATAACCATGTTCTTAAAATGACTAAAAATGAATTAATCATGACACTCCACACATTTTTATGAAAATGAACTATATTTGCAAAATTCAAACCGTAATGTTGAAATCCTAAACAATTAACGAAGTCTAGCTAATTAAATATCTCAAGTTCTGTAAGCTAGTGACATTTGGTATGATGGATACCTTTGCTAAGGTGTATCTTTTAAACTGATAATCAGTTCGATATCTTATCAAATATGCAAATTAGCTGCTAATTAATTATTCAAATCTCAAAAATGCAAATTAGGTACCTTGCACCATATTTTGTTGACATGGTTATATTCCTTAATATACTCACATGTCACCATGTTTAACAAAAGTATTTTGCATTATTTTGTAATTGTAACCATGGTCACAACCCTTAGAAACCTGCACTATGGGGACATTATTCACAACAAAAGACCTGGGAAATCATCAATAAATGGGCGGGACTTAGTAATAGCCTGCTCATTTTGATGGCCAAAACAGGTTAAAATACAGTTGCAAGAATGATGATTTTAGAGAACTGACACATGTTTTGGGATATTTGAAGGGGATTAGAGCTTCCTAAGATGTTGATCTTACTCGGTATGGGCTTTAAAAATATTGGTATTAATTTTGTTATATTATAACATGACTTTCAACCTTTCAAACAATGTTTACCCCTAGAATAAAAGTCATGACCTATTTCTTTTACCAATTCCGAGTTGCTCCATATTTATATGTTCATGATGGCATGACTATTTTATGGATTTTCATCATACTTTTTCTAATATCTCAATTCTAGAAAACCAAAACATTGATGCTGTTAATGTATCACTGAGTGAGGAAATGGGTATTTAATTATGCAACTCATCTACCTCAACAAAAAACAGTGTATAAATGTGTTATAATTATTAAAATATAATATCAGCTTCAGTGTAAAATATAAATTGAAAGATAAATGCTTGTTTTAGTAATATTTCATCCAGTTATTTCTAAATATTCCTAATGAAAATGTTAGCATCAATTTCCACCATGGACATGGGTTGAAATGTCAAACCTAGCCTTTTGTACGGTGTTACTACTCAAGTGCTAGCTTGATTGATTATTGGATTTTATGAATAGAACCACCAAGACCAACACTTATCCAGACCATTCATAGATTCTATTCATTATTTTCTAGATTCAAGTGTTTCTTTATCTTGGCTTGTCAATCAGATCGATTGGTTTTCGAATAATGTCTCTCTCTAAGGGTTGTGTGGTAACCATTGCAATTATTTTGGTTTCCATGATTTATATCATATCAAAATTAAAACATTGAATATTACATTGTAACATTGTGTTTCTTTTTGCTATATGTAAGATAAAATATTCGAAGCAGCCTGTAATCCATTATAGTGGTGTTTTGTTCAGGCCTGGTTCGCATAAAGATGCTAGGGAAGGCGAGACCCGTCTTCATGCTCACTAGATCTGAAAAATGCATCATTATAATTGATAACAGGCTGCTTCTCACCCTTTATCTAATACATTTAAATGTGTTTATTATTGTTGCGCTTGTATTTTTGTTCAAAGAAAAACAATTTGTATAATATGCGCCCAGTATCACAGTGAAAGTAGATATGGGATGTGATCAAGCAAAATGAGTCGGAAGTCGGAAATATTGATTTAAAGATATAACCTAACAGGATGTAGAAATATTTTTGTTTTCTATTGTTTCGAATTCTCTTCAATAGCTCATATCTTTGAAATTAAGTGTCCTTTTGTCATTACGGTTCCGTTCTCTGTATATTCTGAGATTTTTTTTGGCCACGGCTATGGAGCAGTATCCGTGGTCATAAATCTCAATTTTGTTCCTCCCAACTCTTAAGTTATTGCACCAGCTGTTCCTGTGCCTACGGCGCTTTGGGTACCTGCTCCGGCAGTTCCGACGCTGGTTTTGACTAGGGTTTTTGTAGCAAGGCCCTCACACTAGAGTGGGGGTCATTGTGAAATTTTCTCAATGCAGATTTGGTTAATCTTTCGTGATTTTAGGGACAGAAATGAATAAATGATTGTTAAACGGGAAGAACGATATTTTGGAATCTGGAAAAGAAGAAAAAATCTGAAGAAAAGAGAAATCTGAAAAAAAAATCGGAGCGGCCCTACATCTGACGAGCGGGCGGTCGAGGACAACATATCAATATTTATTTGTTTGCCTAATGACAAAATGTATTTGTATGAGATGTGTGCATAAAGCACACTGGTTACACCATAACCGAGGAACAGTTTAGATTTGGTTCATTTTTGTAGAAACAGTTTCGTTGAAAAGTTTGTGAAATCTCGTATCGCGACTCCGAAATCTCATGTGGCAACCCTAGTAGTAGGCATAGCGCAAATTATGCTGCACAAACCTGCCACACACATTTCGTGAACAATTGAGAAATGTATATTTTGTAGGTAAACTTCAAATATAATTTATAAATAAACGAAGGTATATAAAAACGTGATCTTTTCTCTTTATATAATTTGGTTATGTTCTTGAAATTGTGGGGGAGTGTCAATCAATTAACCCTCCTAGAAATATGTTACATAAAATATTGTATTTCAGTGGTTTTATACAGCACGTGAAATCTACTACTTTTCCCATTGAGTGCACACACAGAAATCAGCTGCCTCATTTCTTATAAACACCTCTGTAAGAAATGCATTTTCTTTGAGTACTTCATTCCATGTATGGAAATGCCCATGACATACAGTTAAGCCCACAATTATTCATACCCTTGAAAAATATGATTTTTTTGCATTTTTCTCATATCTATACCAGCTGGAGTGGTGGAACTTTTGATTTACATTAAAGACAATTAGTTTGCAAGTACAAATCAATATATATGGGCTCAATTTTGTTTGCATAACAATAGAATTTAACAAGAATTGTGTTTTTATGCCTGTCCAAAATTATTCATACCCCATACCAAGTCTCAGGATTGAGGCCACTTTTTGTGATAACACACATGTTTTTGACATTCCAAACATTCTTTATATTGTGTGATAGACTTTTATATTGTTATGTTATTATTCCATGATGTCTGCATACAATATGGATGCATTACAAATGTGTCCTATTGAATGTACAGTGAGGGATATTATAGGACAACACTCTAGCTCTTTGACAGCATGGAGAAGAAGATCAAATAACTTTTTGTGCATATTGTGAATGCTCACAAAGAGGGGAAAGCTACAGAGCTATTTCGAAACAATTCCAAGTGCAAGAATCCACCATACAAAGCATAATTAGGAAGAACAAGACGTTCAACTCACTAAAAAAACATTGAAGGATGCAGTCGGAAGCCAGCGGTGTCCCCTTGTTTGGCAAGAAAAGTATTGGGAAAGGCCAACAACAATCCACAGATCACCATCAATGCTCTCCTGAACAACCTTAGCAATTATTGGACCAAGATATCATGGCAGACACTCTAGCATATATTGCACATTAGAGGTCTCCGTGGAGGCCGACCAAGAAAGACTCTACTCCTTAAAAGAGACACAGAGCAACTTGTCTTGCATCTTAGACAACCCCAACACTGAAGACCAAACACTTGTATCTTCGTCCAGAAGTGCTCTTGCAAATGCTATATGAGTTTCTCTTTGTCTTTTTTCAGGAGTAGAGTCTTTCTTGGTCGGAGTCCATGGAGAACTTGTGTGTATGTCTGCTGGAGTGTCTGCCTTAATATCTTGGTCCAAGACTCACCAAGGTTGTTAAGGAGAGCATTGACGGTGATATTTGAATTGTTGTTGGCCTTTCGCCATACTTTTCTTGTCAAACAAGGGGACACTGTTGGCTTCCGACCGTGTTCTTCAAGGTTTTTAACTGATTTGAACTGATTTGAACTGTCTTGTTCTCCCTAATTATGCTTTAAATGGTGGAATTTGGCACTTGAAATTGCTTCGAAAAAGCTTTGTAGCCTTTCCCTTCTTTGTGAGCATTCACAATGCACAACAAAAGTCCTCACTGAGTTATTTGATCTCCTTCGCCATGCTGTCAAAGAGCTAGAGTGTTGTCCTATAATATCCCTCACTGTACATTCAATAGGACACATTTGTAATGCATCCACATTGTATGCACACATCATGGAATAATTGCATAACAATATAAAAGCCTATCACACAATATTAAGAATGTTTGGAATGTCAAAAACATGTGTATTATCACAAAACGTGGCCTCAATCCTGAGACTTGGCATGGGGTATGAATAATTTTGGACAGGCAAAAAAACAAATTTCTTGTTCAATTCTATTGTTATGCAAAAAATGTTGAGCCTAAATATATTGTTGTGTACTTGCAAACTAATTGTCTTTGGTGTAAAGCGAAAGTTCCACCACTCCAGCTGGTATAGATATGAGAAAAACGCAAAAAACACATATTTTTCGAGGGGTATGAATAATTGTGGGCTTAACTGTATATGGTAGTCCTGACTTCCAGCTACATCCCCAGTCATGTACTTTTCTTAATTGGTTTCCATAACTCGAGATTAGACTGTTTGAACGAATCCACATATTTTGCTCAAAATACCACATTGTTGGGCACATTTAAAAAAAAAGGTAGATATTCTGTTGTGTACTACTCATTCCTGGGAATCTATAATATTGGTATAATTGGATTATGAAGTGTAGAAATTCTCCAATTTCTATCCAGTAAATGAGGTAGATAAAATCAACTTTTTTGCAATTATAAAAAAACCCGAAACGAATCAAAATATACTGAATAATATTTTTAGCATGACGTATCCAATGCAATTATCAAAAACACAGAAACCATTAAAAAATTTGAACTGAGAAGATTATATCTTACGAAAATTTCACAAAACCAGATACTGGCAGACCCAGATATTTTAGCCTAGTTCAGACTCATAATACTATTAAATTGCATTGTTTTCGTCACAATTCATCGGGTGATATGGAAATAATGACATATACCATTATAATTGTGAAATAATGCCTACAACAGATTGACTCTAAATCATATGGTAATTGAGTTGAGTTCTTAAACCAAGTGGTATTTTCTCATTCTTAATGTTCATTTTCTACAGGTATTTGGCCAGCACCTTAAAGACGACGGACGCTGCAGTATACGAACTAGCTAAGAAACAACCTTCTGTCGCAAATCTACCTCAAGCTAGTGAATTTCAGGGAGAAACCAATTTTGATTATATTATCATTTTAATCAAGAAAACGGTACGAGCCTGTAATTTACCATTTCGTCATTTGTAATAGCTTGAAAATGAAAGATTAATCATGTAATCTACCATACCATTTCATCGTTTTAATTGTCTGAATGTGACAAAATAACATACTGATACGACCTTGTTAATACAGCAATTAATTTAAGACAATTACATATTTCACAATACTGGCTTTTAGCGTAACATCGACATTCAATAACTAAATGCAATGTCTATCACAATGACTTACATTACAGTGTAGTAAGGAGAGTTAAATCACTATGGAACTCATATTGCATGTTGCAATTTTGTTGACCATTTTGTTGCTGAATGCGCACCACTGTTTTGCAAATACACCAGCCGTAGATGTGTGCAGTTCTCAACAAATCAATATTACGAGAGATCCATTGCTCCTTGGGACAATGAATAACATGACAGAGGGAGAAAGCCAATATTGCAGCATTGATATAATTGTATCGGAAGGTAAAGCGACATCGATTACGCTTCAAGAACAAATTGAAACTAATAGGTTTTCTTACATGTATGCTGAAGAATATTCTGACCATGAATACCCAAACCCCAACTTTGACAACTGTAATGCCAGTTATATATCATTTGCAATGAACCAAAATGCATGTACGATTTACCTGCCCTTTAAAACATACAGATTGCATTTCAAGAATATTCAGGCATATCTAAACGTACATACTATAAATGCGTATACTCCCTTTTGTGTAACAGATCACCCAATTAAAAACATGAGGATACAATTTGAAAATACGTGCAACATAAATATATATGATATGGTTAAAGAAAGTATTCCAGTTAGCAAGATCCGTCCAGATCCAACAAAAGTGCAATATAACATAAGGTGTCCAGAGTATTGCGTTTGTACATTAGGCTTTAAACAATGGACGGTTGTGTGTGGAAACACGACGACATCAAATGCCCTAATTATCTATGATTCCAAAATTACGGTTTTATATTTAGATGGTTTACGTCTCAATCACATTCTACCTTACGCATTATATGGCTTGAGCAATTTGGAAAAATTGTACTTAGACAAAAATATCTTGTTTGAGTTGCCCATTAATGGTTTTCAAGAGTTAAATCAGATGAATTCATTAGATTTAGCATACAATCGTATTGCTATCTTGATTAATGGAGTATTCAAAGGACTTAAACGGCTACAAATATTACGACTTTCTTCCAATGCATTGTCAATTGTAGAAATGGGTGTATTTGATGATTTAGGGCAATTACAAGTATTATTTCTCGCTGGTAACAAACTTGCCGAACTGCATGACGGTTTGCTGGAGAAAATGCATGATATAATCACCCTTTATCTTGATCAAAACGAGATTAAAATATTGGGAAAACATGCTTTTACCTCCCTTAATCAAACAAAGACGATTGAACTTCAAGACAATCAACTATCATCACTACCACGTGAATTATTCAGTTCAACTGAAATGTTGTATCGACTTTGCCTGGATAATAATAGCCTAACAGAGCTACCGCTTGGTTTATTTGCATATGCGGTTAATCTCCAATTCCTTCACCTTGGAAGGAATAGATTAACGGTATTACCTTTGGGGATCTTTGATCCATTGATCAAAATTAATAATCTTGTATTAGAGTATAACGATTTGCTGGTGCTATCGACCAGGTTGTTTAAGTTCAATTCCAGATTACGTATAATAAGGCTAACTAACAATTCATTAACTAGTCTATCACCCGATATCTTTAATTCAAATCCGGAAATAAATTTTCTTAGTCTTAAGAATAACATGTTATCATATCTGCCAATCGGATTATTTAATGGCCTAACAAAAGTGACTAGTCTTTATTTATACGGCAATCAATTGCGGGAATTGACAGTCGGCTTATTTAAAGGCCTAATAAAATTGATTTCTCTTCATTTAAATAACAATCAATTGCGGGAATTACTAAATGGCACTTTCTATACCCTGAATAATCTTAAAAACCTTTATCTTGAACATAACAAAATTTACGAATTAGAAGATGGGGCTTTTGGTGGATTGGGTCGTCTCTATAAATTAAATCTTCAACACAACAAATTGTCTTCACTGCCACAACATATATTCCATTCACTTAGATACCTGGTTGAACTAAACCTGTACAATAATGACTTGTCTATGCTGCCAAAAGAAATAGTAAGACCATCGAGTCACCTCGTTAAACTGAACATACAGAATAATCAGATTTCAGAGTTACCTGACTTTACATTGGACTCCTTCAGAGTATTGGACGCAAGTAGAAATAACCTAAGTTCCTTGCCAGAGTATGGATTTAAGTGTAAGTTTTTGAAAAGGTTCAATCTGTCACATAATCATCTGATAGCTTTACAATCATTTGGCGAGTTATCAATGTTGACGAGTCTTGTACTAAGTTTCAATTATATATCTCAATTTAACGGCACAGTCTTTGATCATCTCACTTCATTAACATCACTCTCTTTAGACCATAACTACATATCAGATCCACCAATTCATATTTTTAAGAATCTAGACAATTTGATAATTCTTGATTTGACAAGTAATTTCTTGAAAAAAATCAATCAGGAATTGTTTAGTTCCCTGAGAGCTCTCCTAATCCTTCGACTAACCGATAACCAAATAAAGACAATAACGGACAAATCTTTCAATGGCTTATATGAACTCAAAGTTCTGAATATTCAGCTGAATTCGATAACTACTTTAACAAATCATGTTCTTGATGGTCTGAACCACGTCCAAGTAATTAACATATCAGAGAACCAAATTGAAAGTTTGGATGACCAAATATTTCAAAATATTAGTATAGACGTGTTAGACTTTAGGCGTAATAGCTTACACCTCGTAACGAAACAATCCTTTATAGGTTTACAAAATTCAACCATCGTATTGGTGGACGAATATGGTACATGCTGCTTTATGGAGGATTTTGTTGATTGCATCGCCAAACATCCCCGGCAAGTTTATCTAACATGTGAGCGAATGCTTAACGATATTGCTTTGCGAGTTTGCATGTGGATGCTTGGCGTAATGATTATACTTTTTAACGGAGCGGTTTTTTGCATTCGCTGTATAAGTAAAACGCGAGGTACCGTTCAATCTGTATTGATATTAAATCTCTCGATTTCAGATTTTATAATGGGAATTTATATGATCATGTTGGCTTTTGCTGATGCATATTATGCAGACTATTTTCCGTCGTATGCTGATTTATGGAGACAAGGAAGTGCTTGCAAAATAGCCGGCATAATATCACTTTTATCTAGTGAAGCTTCGGTACTGCTTCTAACTTTAATCAGTTTTGACAGGTTTCAAGGTGTGAAGTATCCATTTAGTTTACGTCGCTTACGTCCAAAAAGTACGAGAATATGCGTGACAATAATTTGGTGTGTTGCTATACTACTCAGCGTAACACCAGTGATACTTGCAGGAATGTTTCAGGATATTTATGAAATGTCTGAAGTATGTGTAGGTGTACCAATTGTAAGAAGACCTGTGTCATTTACAGAAAAAAAATCTATATTAATAGCAACAATGCGTGCGGGTGATGTGGGTGATAATTTATTTACCCTTACTCCCCTTTTAACCCCAATTTCTAATCCACATCCAATTAGAGATTCACATTCAATTCCCACCCATCTAAAAATCGACTATTTGACATCAGGGGTCGCGTATTATGAGATTGCTACATATTTTTCAATCGTAGTATTTATTGGTGTGAATCTGATTTGTTTTATTCTGATCGCAATCTTCTACATAAATATATTTCGTACCATCAGACAAACAATGTCAAACGCCGGGCGCAATTCAACTCAGGAAGATGAAATACGCAGGGCGATGAAAATGTTTACAATAGTTATAACGGATTTCCTCTATTGGGTACCTCTTGAAGTCGTATGCATATGCGTTCAGGGAGGATTCATCACAGTAGACCCAGTGATATATGCCTGGACCGTTGCACTGATTTTACCAATCAATTCAGCCATTAATCCTTTTCTTTACACTTTGGTTGTATTCATTTCTGATTATAGAGATGAAATACGTAAAAAAAACACCCAAAAACATGATATTCAAGGCCAGACTTGAAATTCCGAATAATAATAATAATATATATAAATGCATTAAATGAAATCAATTTTATTAAAGATGCTAACTCTAGGTCACTTAAACTTATTTAATTCGGTTCAAAGATATTATACGAAATATCAATACGCGTATAATTCAGAAACAATTTGATACTTATGTTTGGTGTAGTTATATTCTCATAATTGCATCAATATGTTAATATATAAATGTGATGAAATATCTTAAATCTGAGCAAAATATTTTGCTTCCGCGAGTTGGGTCTCTTCCTCTTAAAAAACCTAATTGTTGGCACATACTATTTTCCTCAAAGTTATAATCTGCACTTGGTGGAAATATCGTTTTTGTTATAACTTTTGAATATAAAAATAAGAACTGACTTTATCTTATTCCTTTTTCGAGCATTAAAATGCAAATACAGAATATAAAGTCGACACATCCCCACACACCCCCAACCACATAATGCTCACTTTCCTCTCACCAATCAACACACACGTATTCACAAAAACGAGTCACACTCACATCACATAATAAAGTTCCATTTGACGAAATGAGTACAAAAAACATGCAACATGTGGGTGTGAAAAGCTCTTTGTTTGCGGGCAATATATAGTCATGCAGTAGTAGACGTCAGCGATTATTTAAAAAAAAAAAATATGACAAGAGAAGAACTGTAAGTATCCATATATACGAGTGTATACAACTTGCACTTGTAATAAATACATTCAACGTCGATCCATCCCTACAAATCGGCAGTGTTTTCATTTCCAAAATTGAAAATAAATCTTTAGACACAGAATTTTGGCCAATCATTATCGAATTAATTTTCATTTCATTAAATAGACACTAATGAT
Source organism: Ophiura sarsii (assembly GCA_035610835.1). NCBI lineage: Eukaryota > Metazoa > Echinodermata > Ophiuroidea > Amphilepidida > Ophiuridae > Ophiura > Ophiura sarsii. The sequence goes on from CM069448.1 coordinate 57,965,985, forward strand.
TTGCATATTTACACTTTGAAATTGAATTAAATTGTTCTAAATTATTTTGAATGAATAGCATCGCGTGAGCCGATAATTACAAGGTTCTAACTTTTTTTGGAGACTTTGTCATTTTGTAAGTTTTTTTAAATGTATATCAATTTGGCTAAAACCATTCGTTGTGTCAACCATTTGTACGTATGTTTTAATTTCTCTTGTGGTTATACTATTAACAAGATATGGGGAACTATTCCATACATTTTCTAATGATTGCTGCTTTATATAAATGGATGGTGAAACTCGTAATTCAATAAACCTTAAGGCATCTGTATCTGTTCCAAGGGGGATTTACGTGGAACCTGGACCAGAGCCACTTTGTGTAAACATGTTGTGCTGGTTCACAGAAATGTTGGCAAAATCAAGAGCAATTTTCAAGTGTTTAAATAAAGAGGCATTGTTGACATCGACTTTTACCCGGTGGAATTTGTTTAGGATTACTACAAACCATTTGTAATTGTAATTGGGTTTTTACATCCTCAGAATGCTGGGGTTGGTTAATAATTGAATGCTCGCATTTAGCCTTAAATCCTATGTCCCAATTCTCATCTTGGTTTCAAAATGTACAAGCGGTCTCTCGGAAAGTCGTTATTGCATTTATCAGAAATGTCACACGTTACAAATTATGTATATATATTATACTCCTTTCGATTCCTAAGAGGAAGAAATCGCTCAATCTAATTCGAAAATTGCCGACTCCCCCGTAATGAACGCGATATTTTGGGACACGCTATGAATATAACGAATAATACTAACAATCTGTATACTTCTTAAATTTTATCAATTGTGTATGATTAGCATTATTATTAATGTAATTACATATTTGTAATTAACGTGTTGAAAGTCAATATTCATTGTGTATGATTAGCATTATTATTAATGTAATTACATATTTGTAATTAACGTGTTGAAAGTCAATATTCATGTAAAGTACTGTATTTTGGACAATTGTAAGTAAACAAATCAAAAACATAAAAACATATCCTCAGAATGCTTGGTTAATTGGGTTGGTTAATAATTAAATGCTCGCATTTAGCCTTAGTCCCAATTCTCATCTTAGTTTCAAAATGTACAAGCGGTTTCTCAGAAAGTTGTTATTGCTTTTATCAGACATAACGAATGATGAATATACATTATATTCCTTTCGTTTCCTAAAAGGAAGAAATTGCTTAATATAATTTGAAAAGTACCCACTCTCCGCAATAGCTTTGGGACACGCTATGAATATATTATAAAATTATATCGGATAATGCTAACAATTAGCTTAATCTTTAAATGTTATAAATTGTGTATGATTATTGTAGCATTAGTAATGTAATTTTACATTTATAATTAACGTGTCTAAAGTCAATATCATGTAAAGTCATTGTAAGTTGGATAATTGTAAATAAAGAAACAAGCCTTTCATGCACTGTGGAAAAGAAGAAAAAACTGTGTTAAATATTTTGTTGTGTGTTTATTTTGTTGTTGTTATGAAAAAGTCATGAGTATTTATAAAATAAAGGGAGTATTACAGCTACTTTAATGCATGGATGGGCGAAACTTGTTATCAGCTAATTGCATTGGTGTGTGTTTGATTCAAAGGGATTCTGGAGAAGACAGAACCGGGAAATACGTGTGAAAAGGTGGTGCCTGCAATGTTAGAAACAAGTGTTCGAACACTTTGTAGGTGTAATGTAAAGTATTCCCCCTTCCCCCTGATCAATGTTGAATCCCAAAATTTGCCCACCATCAGCACAGGGCCTCGCAACATTGATCGGTGGGGAAGGGGGAGGGATTTAAGTAAGTGGATACTTCAGGCTACCAGAAACAAGTTTTGAATTTCACGTGACTCAAATAGCGTGCCTGTTATGGTCCAATAAGCATGTCAATTAGGGTCAGTGTTCGAACACCTTTTTTCTATGATTGTGGTTCGCAGACATTTTAGGTGAACGGGTAGCCATTTTAGTTGAACGTGGAACATCTCATGAATTTGAAACACTGGCTTTATATAACCGGATGCAGTTATGTCAAAAATATGTCATTTATTCACTCGTTTTAACCAATCAGAAAGCAAGAAACTAAATACGCGCAGTTCATTAAAGGTGTAATTGCACTCCGCGTACGAGCCGTATATGGCAAATATTTTGTTCGAAAAACCTGGTTTCTCGATCGATAAACCAGGTTTATCAAATCGAAAAAGCAAGTTTATCAACTCGATTGTCATAGTTTTAACCAGGTTTGTCAAAAAAATATGACAATCGAATCGAAAAAACTAGGTTTATCAAATCGAAAAAAACAAGTTTTTTTCCCGAAAAACCAGGTATTCGATTCGATTGTCATAGTTTTTGATAAACCTGGTTTATCGGTCGAGAAACCTGTTTTTTTTGAGTGAAAAACTATTACAATCGACGATAAATGTGGTTTTTAGATTCGTATTTACTGTTTATGAATGTAGGATACCCAATATGTATTGTTTAAATTTGATCCATCCATAGATTTACCTCCACGACCGCCAACCCCTGAGTGTTTTGTAATAAACTTATTCATGAATATCGTTTCAGAGGTGTTTTTAATTTTAATTATGCCATTATTATTCTTAACACTATTTTGTCAGTGTTATTTTCGATTCTATTGTCATACTTTTGGAAAAACCAAATGTATCGGTCCAGAAACCTGTTTTATCGAGAAAAAACAATGACAATCGACGATAAACTTTGTTCGAATTTGATAAACCTGGTTTTTCGATTAGATTATCATAGTTTTTTGAAAAAACAGGTTTCTCGGCTAATAAAATTGGTTTTTCAAAAAATTATGACAATCGAATCGAAAAACCAGGTATATCAAATCGAAAAACCAGATTTAACAAATCGAAGAACCAGGTTTATCAAATCGAAAACCAAAATTTATCGTTGATTGTCATTGTTTTTTTCCCAAAAACTAGGTTTCTCGATCGAAAAAACAAGGTTTTTCATCGAAAACCTGGTTTATCTTTTCTATTGTGCAAAATATTTGCTATAGACGTACATGCACTTACCGATTTTGTATACTTTATTAAAGAGATTAAAAACATGCATACAATTGTAATTTTGACTAGCTTTGTCGTGTATGAATTAGATCAATCAGGTCAGAGTACATGCGTATGTTAGAAAAATCAATGCACTTTCACAACAGATATGAACCCCGTTTTCTTGAACTCTCTAGTTAAGCGCCTTAATCACTTGGCCACCGATAACTTGCTGATGATACAGCAATTGGAATCAGGGTAAGGGTATTAGGCGACAGGACGGGATTTTACAATACACATGACACATTTGGCCAAACATGGTAAGGATCGCATACAGTGATACAAGAGGAAACTGAATAAATTAAATATATATAATATAAGGCAGTTTACCAATGATAAAGCAGTTTACCAACCCACGGTGTTTACCTAACAACAAACATTGACAAACACCGGCAAATGTCCCAACGAAATAAAAGCAAGAACATTCACATCTTGGTGGACGATAGCATTGCTGATAGCATAACAGGCTGGTTTTTTTTCGAGAATGCACTGTAGCCATGTCTACACATGTTTGACGGACGCGTATTACTTACCTGTCCGTCAGAAAATTGCTATATATCTGTGAACGACTGCTTACAGTTACAACGGTCGTTCCTTCCATTTCTGACATAACCTCGGGTGGATGGGTTGCTGTGCGAGCTGATAGAAATTGATGAAATATTGGGCTTGAAAACCATTATACCAATGAGAGAGAAGCAAAAGGTGAAAACTGGAATCTCCCAACTTGAGAATGAGAATGGAAATCTTTCAGATACAGACAAAGAAACTGCAGACATCCTCAGCAAATTCTTCAAATCTGTATTCACTAAGGAGAAATCCGGAGATACCCCTCGAAACTAAAGTTGATGGCGACTACCAATTCGAGATTATAGACTTTACCACCGACGATGTAGCTAAGAAACTACAAAAACTGAAACCTGACAAATCACCAGGTATGGATGGAGTGCACCCAAAGGCCGATGAGCTAGCAGTACCACTTCACCTCATCTTCAAGAAATCACTAGAAGAGGGAGAGCTACCATCAGACTGGAAACGCGCCAGAGTCTCACCCATCTTCAAAAAAGGATCAAGAAAACATTTTGATCGTGACAGCTTCAAGGTGCTCTACAAGTCATATGTCCGCCCACACTTAGAATACAGTGTTCAGGCTTGGTGCCCATACCTCAAAAAAGACATTAAAGCCCTGGAGAAGATTCAACGTAGAGTAACCAAGATGATACCAAAACTAAGACACCTCACTTATGACAGCCGACTACAAAGCTTAGGAATCTTATCACTGGAGAGACGAAGGATAAGAGGTGACCTCATTGAGACATTTAAGATCTGAAAGAGATCGATGACAAAAATAGAAATCGATTTTTGGGCTGTTTTCAGCATAAAAAGACTATATTTGGGCAAAAAATATGTTTTTGCGTTTTCTGTGTAAATTTTATCTTTAACAAATTTACTATCCACCACTAATCAGTTCAACGTCGTTTAATGTATATTTAAGGAATAATTCGTACATAAAGCTGCAAAAATATTAAGAAAATAAAGGGACAAGGGAGTACAAAAGGGCACTTTATAGTTTTATTTGCCACTTATATTCGCTAGTTAATTAATTTATCACATGATGCTTGATTAAATCAACAAACTAGTTTGACATGACATGACATGGTCTATGACATTTATAGATATTTTTATGATGACAAATAGGGCAAAATTTAACATTAAAGGGGCATTCAAGGGTTATTTCAGCGAATCGAATATAAGTGGCAAATAAAACTATAAAACTGAGAAAAGTGCCCTTTTGTACTCCCTTGTGCATTTATTTTCTGTATATTTTAGCAGCTTTAGGTACCAATTATTCCTTAAATATACATTAAACGACGTCGAACTGAATAGTGGTGGATAGTAAATTGTTCAAAGGTAAGATTTATACAGAAAACGCAAAAACATACTTTTTGCCCAAAAATGGTATTTATATGCTGAAAACGGCCCAACGATCGATTTCTATGTTTGCCACCCCCCCCCCCCCCCTATTTTCTGACCCGAAAGATCACACAGTACCCCCGGGATTTGATCGCGGGACCATCCGCACCAAAGTCTGGCCCTCTACCAACTGAGCTAAACTTCCAGCGCATATGCGGTAAGCAACTTCCTGCCCACATATGCCTGCGGTGGGTGACGTCATCGAAGCAATGCAGCAACACGTGCGTGGAGATAGTTTCTGGCTGTGAGATTTAGTAAGATTCAGTAGGATTAGGATTAATGACACAAATAATCAAGGTGGTAAATAAACTGAGCGCAATTGTATCGATTTACCACTTAATGGTGTTAGAGTTTGTCCATTTTTACACCCATCACGTTGACACTAATGGTGCGTGAGCTTCCCCGGCCGCTTTAGTACTTAGGACTCTGACAGTTGATTGACACAAACAAGTCGATATTATTCTATTTTGATACATAACTGAGACCTTACCCTATTGTTATTTCGCTCCATTATTTTATACGAATGGAGCGATGCAATTAAACTCTCCATTCCACAACTTATAATTTTCCATGTGTTAGGGCTACCTTGTTGCAAATAATATTTTTATCTTACTGCTTTAGGATTGGTTTACAGTATATTACCTAATTTGGACCAAACTTTGATTTATATACTATTTTATAGAAGTTTTCTTTCGATTTATGTGTATATTTTCCAAGCAACGATGGCATACTGTATTGCACTCTTAAATAAGTTAAATATGTCACGTCACACAAGATGGCTTCATGAACATTTTTCTGGACCATTTTAGTTAAAACCTGAAAATGCTTGCACGTTTCGCGCGCATTTTGTCCACATGTTTCAACATTATAAAAACAAAAGTTTAGCTCACTCCCATCCTCCCTGCATGTCATTCTAGCTGTATTGGTTGCGCCACTAGCATTATACCGTCTGTCATAAGTAATTACACCCCCCCCCCCATATTTAAGTGTCAATTATTATTAAGAAAGGTAGCAACTTGCCAATTATTTAGTTTTAAGACGAGTCTGACCTGAAGTTGTTGTCACCATCATGTGAAAACACTTTTCGCACTCTTTGTACCCAGTGTACTTCGACAGGTGCCCTCAAAGTCTATTTTGGAATATTTTCCAACATCGAAGAACACGGTTTGGAAGTTGGTTACGTGTCATGGAAATATGATGTGATTTACTAGGATTTTTGAGTAAGAGTGTCTGAAAATATTATATAAAAAGTATGATGCGCACGTGAATATTTTAGCAATTTAAACAATACCAGACTCTTTTCCCTGATCCCTCTTTTAATGACCGGGTTTTTTTTTATTCCCCTCAATTTTTTTCAACCGCCCCACCAAAGAATTTATGAACTCTCCTTAATATGGTTGCCATCAGAGATGTAACAGTTGAGAGATCAGACATGTGATTGAAAGAACAGATAAAAGTACAGATAAAAGGTCTCAAATGTTGATGAAGGAGTCAAATGCAGTTACAGGTGTCAAATGTTGAAAAAGGGCTCAAATACACTAGATAAAGGTGTCAAATGTTGATAAAGGTCTCAAATACAGAAAAAGGTGTCAAAATCACGAAAAGGTCTCACATACAGAAAAAGGTGTCAAAACCACGAAAAGGTCTCAAATGCGGATAAAGGTGTCAAAAACACGAAAAGGTCAAAATTGTGTCAACATCACGTTATGGTCTCAAGCGGTATCGTTATTATTATTGACATTTTTCTCCGTATTTGACAACTTGAGGGGGTGTGAAAATTGTAATAATCTTTGATTTTGATCAATTTTTTTCACTGTTACGTATTGAGCCATGTGAGGTTTTTGGCTATTTGTTCTAAGTAAAAACCTTGACCACCATTCGTAACAATCAATACAGAGGGTGTGAATATTGTAATAAACTTTAATTTTGATCATTTTTTCCCTACATTTTTAAAGTATTTTTACTGTTTCGTATTGGGCCGGGTGATTTTTTTGGCCAATTTTTCTAAGTAAAAACCTTGAGCCCAATACGTAACCATCAATACAGAGGGATATGAAAATTGTAATAAACTTGAATTTTAATTTTTTTTTCTTCTAAGTATTTTCACTGTTACGTATTGGGCCGGGTGATTTTTTTTGCCTCTTTTTCTAAGTAAAAACCATGAGCCCAATACGTAACAATCATTACAGAAGGAGGGGTGTGAAAATTGTAATAAACTTGAATTTTGATTTTATTTCATTTTCTTCTAAAAAGGATTTTCACTGTTACGTATTGGGCTATTGTTACGTATTGGGCTCTTACACACGTTGACACTAATAGTGCGTGTGCTTCTCCGGCCGCTTTAGCACTTTTGAAGCAGATAGTTGATTGACACAAACAAGTCGATATTATTCTATTTTAATACATAACTAAGACCACCTAATTGTTATTTTGCTCCATCATTTTGTACTAATGGAGCGATACAATTAAACTCTCCAGTCCACAATTTTAATTTTCCGTCAAGAAGTATCTCATGCAAAAATAAAAGGCTTTACTATTTTAGTCAAAGTTACTTAAGGTAATCAATAACGTCAAGAGAGACGTCACAACAGAGAAGATGATGATTGGATATAACACACGGATACGGATAAACTATTAGTCCAATGCATACAAATCGTTTACTTTATCTTCTAAGCTCCTAGGTGAGGCCGCAAGTTGTCCCCGAGGTCAACTTGAGATTTTTCGTGTTCTACTGATAAGAATCTTGCAGAATTTTGACTAATTGTATATTAGCCCTTCGTTGAAGATGAGAGCCGTATCCTAGTATCACGTGTGTAGATTGATCAGTCATAGACTTTAGGAGGTGATGGGCAAGGGTAACCTGTAGCCAGATCGCTGAAGAGTTAGTATATGCCATAACATCTAACGAAAGTGTCAACCTATCAATCTATCCGGCGTGCACCTGTGCAACTCACGTGAGTACGAATTCACTTTTAATTATAGTTGATCCAGAAGCTTTTGTCGCGGTTGAAAAAATGTTAACACTCCGGGCACAAAAGATATATTAAAAGGACAGGGACACATGGGTCTAATCTTGATGTATCATGAAAGCTGAGTAAATAAGCTTTCATTTGCATTTTATTGCGTTCCAATTGGTTATTTAGAACGGGAGATATGCTTCAGCAAACATGAGGAAGCAAAATCGGCTTGGTTCAATTTGCATTAATTACAACTATGATTACGAACTTGTAAGAATGCCAAACACATTATTGTGCAGTAATTCAAAAGTAACAATACCATTGCAACATTTAATCATAAGTTAGAATGTATCGATTATTGAATAGAATTGAATCAATAGTGTGAAAAATATCTTTATTCTTCTTTGGTAATATTTAGGCTTAGGATTTATTTCCGTGCAATATTAGTTAATTTATTTAATTGGATGGACCATTTCAACAAAGAACATGAAATGTTTCAATTACAATTTTAAAGACTGCTTTACTGACAGCTACCCATTGAACATGGAAAAAGGGTATAGAACTTGAACTCATGACAAAATACCTATATAATTTATGTGGAATATATATATTTATGTCTTTTAAGCTTGAAAAGAACACAGAAGAGATTAACTGATGTGTGTGTGCCTTAATAATGTTGCTTCTTGCTTCGTGAATTTTAAAAGCTTTACTTTCATACTGAGAGGATTGGATCAAGCCGATTTTGCTTCCTTATGTTTGCTGAAGCATATCTCCCGTTCTAAATAACCAATTGGAACGCAATAAAATGCAAATGAAAGCTTATTTACTCAGCTTTCATAATACATCAAGATTAGACCCGTGTGTTCTTGTCCTTATAAGATATTTTATGTGCCCGGAGTGTTAACATTTTTTTGGGTCAACCTGTACAGGGTGGTTCAATAAAACCTTGACAGTTTTTTGAAGCCATTTTTTTTTAAAATTCTGTAGATTTAAAAAAAAATCTTTTTCAATATTCATCAACTACATGATCTTGACCATCTATGCTGAAAATATCGTTACAAATAACCTTACGGTTGCAAAATAACAGCTATTTGAACAAAGTCTGTCCCATTTCACTCTGTCCACGGGTACTGATTTCGCGAGCCAAAAAAATGGCTTCAAAAAACTGTCAAGGTTTTATTGAACCACCCTGTATTTCAATAATTGCTTGTACCTACCCCATACTGTGTAGAGGCTAATGATTTTTAATGTCAATACTATGGTTGAGTTATTTTTCGAAATCAAAAGCATCTAAATCATATCCAAGAGACGCTGCAGTTGTCATGATTGGACAATATACGTACACTTGGATTAGTTTGTGCACGTGGAAAGATAGAAAACGAATTGAACTGATTAAACTATATCGCGCAGAATCATGGCGAAACTCTATCCGCATTAAAAATTAGCATTACTGACCTTTTCCAGATTTCAACATTTCAATCCACATCATGAGGTGGGGAAAACTTGTTCTAATTTAAACCACGCCATGAGAGCATGCATGTGAATAAACAGTTTTGCCCATTTTCCCTTAAATAGTTATTATTTCGTAATTAGAGCTTCAATTTCGACGCCCTTCAATTTTAAGTTTAGTTTAAGAAGAACTTTCTGAGAGAGTCAGGCAGAGGTGTGCAGATGGGGGTCGGCCAATTTTTTTTGTACTTTGGGGATAAGATACATGTCCATGAAGATTTACAATGATGGTAATAACAAATTCTGGGTACCCCCCTACTGGGAGATATATCACCCCCCTAATAATGACCCTTAATAGTACATTTTCAGAAGTGAAAAAAGTAATTTTTCAAAATTTTAGACTAGTGCCAATTACTGACAACATTATAATATCATTTCAGTTATGCTTTCCATCAAACATTCATCTTTTGTCTTTACAATGCAATAATAAATTATTTTTTAAGATATTGGATTGTTCCATTTTTAGAGGGGGGTATAATGGCATTTTCAGGGTTTTCATTAAATGGAGAAAAGGCAAAATAAAGGTCAAGTTTGCAATAGCATAGCAAAATTGCCAGTGATTTTTTTTTTATTGTTATTTTCCTCAGAGCACCAATAGACATAGATAAAACAATTCAACAAATAAAATCGACAGAGACTTGTTCATTATTAATATATTCACACCATATACTCGGGCCATTTTCTGAAAATACAGATTTTAGTATTTTCATACTTGGCGTTAATTTAGTAAATTAGTTCTCTCAACTGAATGAATGTTGCGGTTAAAATAATTATTTCTTACAAACAAAACCAATATTGTTCATTTCTACAAATAAAGTTAAAATTGGACTGTTCCATTATTTTCATGGGTAATTCCTACAAAAAAATCCTGAATATGTGAAAAGTCAGGTTTTGTGATGATGCATCGTAACATAAAACTCGTGCTAGTATATTAAGCAAATGACAATAATATTCTTTAAATGTACTTACAATAGTGCGATGGAAATGTGCTATTCCATAAGTTAATGGTACCCCCACCCCTTCTGGGAATTCCTATGCCTTCTATACCATTCTGAAGGGACATGGATGTTTTCTGGGGAATTCTCACCAGCGAAAAAGTAGTTTGAAGAATTCACACACCTTCCATGTGGGGGGCCCAGGGGGGGGGGGGGGGGGGGGGGGTACCATTAATATCAAGAATAGCCCAAATGAGACTATTCCACTCATTAAAGAGGGGTGTTTTATGGTTATATCCGGGCAGTATTTATAGTTACAGAAATAGTTATTTCCATGTAAGATCCGACTATCTGACATGTTGGTTCAATCTCCCAACTATCAAAATAGTGTAGTATGTATATCAATACAATACATATTTTGTTGATAATATACTGTAAGCTATTAACATACGCCTAATGCTATAAATATATTGTGCATGCAAACTCCAAAAGATTTAGAATTGATAATATAACTTTGATTTGATGGCTGGTTTGATAGCTGTGTTTTTGTTATAAATAAAGTTGTTGGGGTGTTTGTTTGTTTGTTTTTCATTTACAAAGACATAAAACGCCTATTCAAAACTACTTTATCTAGATTTAGACTACTGTTATGATCACTGCACATAATATTGTTAATAGAGCTGCGACACACATGAGCGTCAACTCCGGGTTGACAGTCATAAAGTATTTCCATTAAAAAAAAGTAAAAGTAAAGACTCGCGCCGAGCATCTCTCTTTCATTAGCGTTTGGGCCAGACTCCCCCATGTAATATATGGCTGTGGGGGGGGGGGGGGGGGGGGGGGGGGGTTCGCCACTCCTCCCGCATAGCGAGTCTGTTTTACTACCCAACATGAATTAATGCCGGAACGAAACGTTTGCTCAAATATGATACCCGGGATGATACCCTTTTCAAAGATTTCTTTAAAAAAACGTTGTTACTATTTCATCAGTCACTTAATTATGGTTAGAGTTTGACAAGTTTGACAATTTTGACACCCGGTTGAGTAACTTATTTCACAATATGTTATTTCTCGTTTTTTATAAAGAGAAAGGAACTTCTGATCCATGTTTGAACAAACATATACTTTCACTTAGAGATTCACTTTAGGCTAAATTGTTAGCCAATAGGCTATATCGATCATCTAAAGTATCTGTAAGTGTTGAAAAACACCATTTGCTAGTCAAACCTACACCCCTATTTAATATAATGGAATAATCCAAGAGTACTTAACGACATTCACACTTTAATTTCAGTGAGATTAAATTTAGGCTAAATGTTAGCCAATATCGATCATCTAAAGAAGGCCTACCTGTAAGTGTCGCAAAACACCATTTGATAGTCAAAACTACAGGACGTTCAGTTTAAAACAAACAATAAAGAACAAGTAATACCAAGACTTCCACATATTGAATACATACAGTGTGTTGCCTTCTCATTGAACGAATTGCCACACCTACAAAAACATGAATTGTTATCTGATTTTGAACATTTGAATAGTACCCCTGTGAAAGAATGGAACAATCCAACATCTTTTTACTTTTAAAATGTATTTTATACATTTTGTAGTCTTTTGCAATCAATATCATGATATTTCACTGAAGAAATAGTGAGTAATACTGAAAACAAATACAACGATTGTATGATACGGGTGAAATTGCATGGACCAATGTTATATACGGGTGAAATTGGACCAATGTTATATAAAAGTGTGAAATTGGACCAATGTTATATAAAAGTTGGGGGGTAATAAGTGGTTGTGAGTAATAAAAAGTTGAGTCTCCTTCGTTTTGAATGCATTGTATTAACCACCTTAGATGAGAGGTTGCTTCCAGTAAAGATCAATCTTCTAACTACACTGGGAAAGGTACAGTCCCATCGTAAAATATACCTACATTTCAGAGTTTTCAAAATTTTAAAAACTTTTGAAAATAAGCTCACCCCCCCCCCCCTGTACGATAATGGAATATTCCAATGATAACAACTTTTTTTTCTGTGTGCGTGATAAAGACAAGGGATGAAACATCATATGTACAAAAGATAGTGTTCATAGATCTTCATCTTAGGTATCAAACCCTAGTCTAGATTTGGTATAAAAAAACAGTATTTTTCAGGTCTAAAAAGTAGGTTCCTGGGGACCATTTTAGGGGGGGGGTCGAGTTTTCTGGGAGGGGGCTATGTCAGATTTTGTAATAGTCATTTTTTGTGAATATTGGACCAAACATGTTAAATCACCAAAATATGATTGAAACTGGCTGACCCCCATCTGTACACATTTTCCCATAGTGCCTGACTTTCTCAGACATCTGCTTAAAAGTGTCGCAAAACACAATTTGCTATTCAAAAACACACCCCTACGGAATATAATGGAATAATTCAAGGGCGCTCAACAACGTTTACATTTTAATAGAAACAATAAACAACAGGCAATAACAGGATCTTTACTTCCTATACTCTGTGTTGCCTTCACATTGAAAATGATTGACATGCCTACAAAAACATGAATTTTCATCTGATTTTTGAATATTTTAATGGTACCCCTGTGGCAAAAGTGGAACAATCCAATATCATTATACTTTTATAATGTATTGCATACATTTTGCAATCAATATCATGATAATTCACTGAAGAAATAGTGAGTAATAGAGAGAAAATACCAACGATTTTACCATTGGTTTGACACAGGTGAATTTGACTAATGTTGAAAGTTAGGGTAATAAATGGTTGGGAGTTATTAAGAGTGTAAAAGTCTCCGTCGTTTTGAATGCATTTTATCAATCACCTTGGATGAGGCATTGTTCCCAGCAAAGATCAATATTCTAACTTTGCTGGGATTGGTACAATACAAGAGTAAAATAGACCTAAATTTCATTTTTTGAATTTTTGAAAATTATCAAAAATAGGCTCACCCCCCTGTTCAGAAATGGAATTTTCCAAATGATAACATTTTTTTTCTGCATGCATGATAAAGACAAAGGATAAAACATCCTATGCAGAAAAGCTGAAGTTCGTAGATCCTCATCTTAGGCATGAAACCCTAGTCTAAATTTGACACAAAACTGTATTTTTCAGGTCTGAGAGAAGAGTGTTCAAGGACACCATTCCAGGGGGGGTTTCTATTTTCTGGGAGGGTGTATGCCAAAAATTTTAATACTGATTTTTGAGAATATTTGACCAAACATGTTAAATCACCAAAATATGATTAAAATTGGCTGACCCCCATCTGCACAGATTTTCCCATAGTGCCTGATTCTCTCAGAAAGTCCTTCTTAAGTATTTCGTTAAAATAATTGTCCATGAAGCTGACAAAAATCCATCGCTGAAATAATTGTACCTTTTGGTCCCACTCTGTACTTAAGTGGGTGTTAAGTTATAGTATACTATAATAGTTCGGAGGGCGATAATAGACATTTTGGGTTTTAAAGCGAATCTGTTATACACCTATCAGTTGTAAGACGCACTATACGACCCCCGGGAGAGGTGCGTCGTGGGTGCGTCGTTTACCAATAATTCTTGACGGAGGGTACGTCAGTGGCAGCCTTTGGTCCGTCAAAAAAATGACGGAGGGTGCGTAAAGGTCCGTCACTTTACATGGGTGCGAATGGGCTGATAGTTGACTAAGGGTGCGTATTTGGATGGCAATGGTCCGTCGTTTTTTTGACACAGGCTGCGTCATGGTACATGAGAAGTTGACGCACCTCGGTAAAGTGACGCACCACTCCCGGGGGTCGTATAGTGCGTCTTACAACTGATAGGTGTATATTACTCAGACATGTTGCGCAATTCCTTTATATTTCCTTTTTACTCAATTGTAATTTATAGATGCATTTAACAAATTAAATGTACACTGAAAAAGTATCGTCTTTCAGTACTGTATTTGTTAACATTTTTTTAAGTTTGCAATATTCAAGATACACTGAGCTGAGTGTGTATCCATATTAATCAATGCATTATGGTCCACCACATTCAAAGCTGATAACGCATCTGAAAAAACAATCAAAACATAAGCCAGACTAAGTTTTATCAACATTACGGAACCTTAATATCTCAGTAATACTAATGGCGCTCTTTTTGGTAAATTACAGAATATGCTTTTAATAATATTACAGAAAAAAATAACAGAAACTAATCCAACTTAAACTAAACAAATCCGTGCGTGATGAAAATAAGAATATGAACTAAATATTAAGATGTAGCTTGAAAATGATTCAGCGTATAATACTGTGATAAAACTAGGCCAAAAATACACAGGGGATGACTATTACCGATTCATCTTTTATGACACCCCCTACCATTCATCGAGATGAAAGAGCTGAGATATGTTATGGAATGAGAATAAAACTCACACGCGGAATCAGTTGAAGATGATAGGGTTACTGGTTTCAACTACAGGCAAGTGAGATCAATCAAATCAATGGCCAGAATTGTTCAGCCCATATTTATGTATTCATATAGTTTACGGCAAGGAACGCGCGAGTTTAGCTCGGCATGACACTTTACCTTGTTATGGCACGGTTTAGGCAGAGACTTAGGTATACCGTAAGTGTGCGTAATGCAAGAAAAAATATCATTGTCAAATGCAATAGCCTAAAGAAGAAAAAAACCCTCTAAAATGTAACAAAACCACCTTTTTGTGGTGCCGAGGTTAAAAAACGTGACCATATTGTGATCGCTCATCACTCAAGGGCGTCCCCAGAGGGGGGGAAGTGTGGGGGCGGGGGGTGTGACACAAACGAGATTTCGTCGGTACCTTTGTGATTTTGACCATAAAATTTCCGTCCAATAAAATGTTGACTGTGGTGTTTTTTTGACTGTGCGATTTTGAGACTGACCGTGCGAACTTTTTTACCGTGCGATTATTAATGACCGGGCGAAATTTTTTGACCGTGAGATTATTTTTTTGATCCTTAAAATGAACTATATTTGCAAAAATTCAATCCGTGATGTTGAAATTCCAAAACAATAACGAAGTCTAGCTAATTAAAATATGCGTAACTAAATATCTCAAGTTCTGTAGTTAGTAAACTAGTGACATTTGGTATGATGGATACCTGTGCTAAGGTGTATCTTTTAAACTGACAATCAGTTCGATATCTTATCAAATATGCAAATAAGCTGCTTATTAATTATTCAAATTTCAAAAATGCTTATTAGGTACCTTACGCCATATTTTGTTGACATGATTATATTCTGGGTTGCTTTATTAAAACATTGCACGCTTTAGATCACTCTTCCATAGTGATTCTATTACATTTTGGGAAATGCATATCTCTCACAAAGAATGAACTATTTGTACAAAATCACATTTAGGTTAAAACTAACAATAGGCCTATTTAGTCGTTGTTCACATTAAATTGATCAACATCTGTTGTTTTTAAAAATCAAAGAAATCGGGGCGTGAATATTTTGATGTATTTACCTTTTGAAATATCAAAATATCGTTCTTCCCGTTTAACAATCATTATCAAACTGTTAAATATTTGTATATCCCTGTAATTCAGTGGCGTAGCCAAAGGGGGCGAGGGTAGCGATTTTCGTGTCGGTTGAGATTGAAACTGTCGGTTCATTTGTGGAATTATGACCGCAAGAAAGAAACATTTCGCGTGCTGCGCGCGCATGTGGCCCCAAATTGAATGTTTTTGGATAGAAGCTTGTTACAAGCCGAAATGTGCCTCTATCATGGCAAAGAATAGGTGTAAAACAAAACATTGTCGCGCGGTACGCGCTCATTTTTGGGGTCGGAAAAAATCTTGTCGGTTCAGTTATATTTCTTGCGTTATATTAAGCACGTTATATTAAGCATTTAATGTAGCCCAATTGGGCTAATAATTGAAACTAAAATATAATCTAGAAATGCTATATCGAGACCTTTCTCAAAATGTGAACATTTTATTTTATAAAATCTGAAATACTAAGCACTAATTTTTATAACAAATTAAAGTTCAATGCTAGATATTCTTTATACAACCTCGCTAAACATGCTAAAACCTTACTAGTTGGATGTTGGGTGTTGTTTCAACCAGCAATTGGCAGATCTACTGTCCATGGACAACATCCCGCATGCTGGGGAATTTGCTACATGTATGCCTACTACAGCGCGTACGAGCTCAACCACATGCGGTGAAATCATCATGCTCTGCCGCGTTGTCCAATCTATACAGGGAACATGAAATATTTCCCTTTCATATCTTCCGATATATACAACCAAATTTGCCTGTTGAAACTTCAATCTGTGGCTATATTATCTCGATTGTTCATTTTTGTACCTTAAATCACGAAAAGCAGCCAAATCTGCATTTTTTAATCATCACAAGAACCCCCACTAGTGTGAAGGCCTTCCTACCAAAATACCAAGTCGACCCTGCACCAACGGCCCAAGCAGATTTACTCCGAAACGCCGTAGGCAATCCATATGGTGTCGTAATAACTCAGAGAGTTGGGAGAGAGAATTTGAAATGTATAACTGCGAAATGAAATTCTATTTTATATTACATTGGATGTATACAACCGAATTTGCTCGTTCGAAAACCAATTTGTGGGTATATTATGTCATTTATTCATTTCTTTCCCAAAAATCACGATCGAACAATTAACAACATCTGCATTGAGTAAATTTCACAATGACCCGCACTGTAGTGTGAAGGCCTTGCTACAAAAACCCTAGTCAAAACCAGCGTCGGAACGGCCGGAGCAGGTACCCAAAGCGCCGTAGGCACTGGCAAAGCTGGTGCAATAACTCAAGAGTTGGGAAGAACAAAATTGTGATGTATAACCACGGATACTGCTCCATAGCCGTGGCCCAAAAAAATCTCAGAATATACAGGGAACGAAACCGTAATGACAAATGGACACTTAATTTCAAAGATATGAGTTATTGAAGAGATTTCGAAACAATAGAAAACAAAAATATATCTACATCCTGTTAGGTTATATCTTTTAATCAATATTTCCGACTTCCGACTAATTTTGCATGATCACATCCCATATCTACTTTCACTGTGATACTGGGCGCATATTATACAAATTGTTTTTCTTTGAACAAATATACAAGCGCAACAATAACAAACACATTTAAATGTATTAGATAAAGGGTGAGAAGCAGCCTGTTATCAATTATACTGATGACTTGTTCAGATCTAGTGAGCATGAAGGCGGGTCTCGCCTTCCCTAGCATCTTTATGCGAACCAGGCCTCAACAAAACACCATTATATTGGATTACAGGCTGCTTCGAACATTTTATCTTACATATATTTCAAGCAAAAAGAAACACAATGTTACAATGTAATATGCAATGTTTCAATTTTGATATGATATAAATCATGGAAAGCAAAATATTTGATTTTCCGTAAAATAAAACACAACTAGAGTACTAGCTTGCAGCAGTCAGGCAGCCTTAAGGGTGTGATACATTTTGAATAGTCAGATAGTGTATTACACCTTCAATCCTTGCCAATGAATATGTAATTATATGATGAAGAGGATATTTAACAGTTATGACGTTACACTTGTTGTAGTGCACTTTAATCAATATCATGGTACAATCTCAATAATCAAAAGGCGTCAAATACTAACTAACCTAATAATTTATGTGTTCGATGTATATGGGCGATAGTGGGTGTTTCCCAGGCTGAAAAGTTATTTTTCATGACGGTGCTAGATATACTTTGGCCAACATTCGGAATGTTCAAATATATCGTCAGGACCCACAAATAAGATTTAACAGATCAAAAAGGATGGTATGTTGGGCTTAAATAAAATGATAGGCCTATCATAACCATGACAAATCCAAATCCAATGCCGAAGTTAATGTTTAAGAATAATATGATGACGAAAACAAGAATAACATTAATGATGACAACGACGATGACATTGATGATGATCATCATTCTTGTTCTAACATATCATAAAGATGATAAATACAAGTTTAATATTAACATTATGATATTTGTATTCTCATAGAAGAAATGGCGTAACTGATATATTAACTGAGTTTGCCCCCACGGGTTCCAAATGTCTTAATTCTAACACCAAGTGTAAGCACTGTTATTTATCACTATAAATATTCAATGCAATGTGTTACTCATAGGTGTATAACACAAACTCAGTAGTACCATGCATTACTAAATCAAGTACAATGCATTAATAAATCAAATGTGTTTCTAAAGCCCTTTGAACACTGGCGGCCGGATTTCAGGCTAATACGAGTATCGTATACACTGGCGGCCGGATTATTTCCAGCCGCCAACATGTGCGCGATTGTTTACCAAATTTAGGGATTCCCCATCGTACATAAACATGCCCTTTGACCCGGAAAGTGGTCTGCGGGCTACAGACTGCACATAGCTTTGTATTAACATCGTGACATTGCGTTGAAGACAGATAAATTTGGAGTTATTTCATTAATTTTGGTCGGATTTTCGAATTTTTCAATGGCGCTGTCGGCAGCAGATGTTTTAGCAAGGGTCATAGACTCTGATACGGAGGATGATTCTGACTATAGTAATAAGGATGATCCAGACACGATAAGCATGCATAGTGCTGCTAAAAAGTGCTAGTAACGGTATGGGAACGATACAGACAGTGACATTATGCCCTATTGATGGGTATTTCGGCAGGGAGGTCAGGGTGGGGCTACCGTTTACTCAGGGGGTGTTAGTGTTCAAACGGCTAGAAATTCCCGAGACCCCTAGGCTATTATTTCACTTGAAAGATAACAAGCTGTCTGGAAGCCTGTTATATTTGTAGTGGCCAGTTACCAGATATAATAACATGAACATTAAGGCTTTATGTTTGTTTGGTTTCTCTTATTTTTATTTTAGTATGGCTTTAATGAACAATTGGGACTAGTATTGAAAAAACTCGCAGTTGTCACCTCAAATTAAACAAACATTACTAGAGTATAGATTTGCTCGGTATCGATTATATATTAAAGTCGTTAATTGCCTAATTATATTCACACTATTTTGAAGTCTGACAATCCCTTTGTTATGCCAGACTAGAAGTGTAGAAATTCTCCAGTTTCTATCCAGTAAATGAGGTAGATAAAAAGAGTTACTTCAATAAGTCAACTTTTTGCAATTATAAAAAAAACCCGAAACGAGTCAAAATTATACTGAATCATATTTTTAGCATGACGTATCCAATGCAATTATCAAGAACACCAAAACCATCAAAAATATAGGATTTGAACTGAGAAGATTATATCTTACGAAAATTTCACAAAACCAGATACTGGCAGACCCAGATATTTTAGCCTAGTTCAGACTCATAATACTATTAAATTGCATTGTTTTCGTCACAATTCATCGGGTGATATAGAAAAAAAATGACATATACCATTATAATTGTGAAATAATGCCTACAACAGATTGACTCTGAATATATGGTAATTGAGTTGAGTTCTTGAACCAAGTATTATTCTCTCATTCTTAATGTTCATTTTACAGGTATTTGGCCAGCACCTTCACGACGACGGACGCTGCGGTCTACGAACTAGCTAAGAAACAACCTTCTGTCGCAAATCTACCTCAAGCTAGTGAATTTCAGGGAGAAACCAATTTGGATTTAAATTATCATTTTAATCAGGTACGAGCCTGTAATTTACCACTTCGTCATTTGTAATAGCTTGAAAATGAAAGATTAATTCATGTAATCTACCATTTTATCGTTTTAATTGTTTGAATGTGACAAAATAATATACTGATACGATCTTGTTAATACAGGAAATAATTTAAGACAATTACAGATTTCACAATAAGGAATGGCTTTTAGCGTAACATTAACATTCAATAAATAAATGCAATGTCTATCACAATGAATTACATTACAGTGTAGTAAGGAGAGTGAAATCACTATGGAACTCATTTTGCATGTTGCCATTTTGTTGGCCATTTTGTTGCTGAATGCGCACCACTGTTTTGCAAATACACCAGCCGTAGATGTGTGCAGTTCTCAACAAATCAATATTACGAAAAATCCATTGCTCCTTGGGACAATGAATAACATGACAGATGGAGAAAGCCAATATTGCAGCATTGATATAATTGTATCGGAAGGTAATGCGACATTGATTACGCTTCAAGAACATATTGAAACTAATAGGTTTTCTTACATGTATGTTGAAGAATATTCTGACTATGAACACCCAAACCCCAACTTTGACAACTGTAATGCCAGTTATATATCATTTGCAATGAACCAAAATGCATGCACGATTCCCATGCACTTTAAAAGACACAGATTACATTTAAAGAATATTCAGGCATATCTTGAAGTACATACTATAGATGCGTATACTCCCTTTTGTGTAACAGATCACCCAATTAAAGACATGGGAATACAATTTGAAAATACGTGCAATATAACTACATATGATATGGTTAAAGAAGGTATTCCATTGAGCAAGAACCGTCCAGATCCAACAAAAGTAAAATATAACATAAGCTGTCCAGAGTATTGCGTTTGTACCTTAGACTTTAAACAATGGACAGTTGTGTGTGGAAACACGACGACATCAAATGCTCTAATTATCTATGATTCCAAAATTACGGTTTTATATTTAGATTCTTTACGTCTCAATCACATCCTATCTTACGCATTCTATGGCTTGAGCAATTTGGAAGAATTATACTTAGACAAAAATATATTGTTTGAGTTGCCCATTAATTGTTTTCAAGAGTTAATTCAGATGAATTCATTAGCATTAGACAACAATCGTATTGCTATTTTGAATAATGGAGTATTCAAAGGACTTAAACGGCTACAAAGATTACGACTTTCTTCCAATGCATTGTCAAGTGTAGAAATGGGTGTATTTGATGATTTAGGACAATTACAAGTATTATTTCTCGCTGGTAACAAACTTGCCGAACTGCATGACGGTTTGCTGGAGAAAATGCATGATATCATCACCCTTTATCTTAATCAAAACGAGATTAAAATATTGGGAAAACATGCTTTTACCTCCCTTAATCAAACAAAGACGATTGAACTTCAAGACAATCAACTATCATCACTACCACGTGAATTATTCAGTTCAACTGAAATGTTGTATCGACTTTGCCTGGATAATAATAGCCTAACAGAGCTACCGCTTGGTTTATTTGCATATGCGGTTAATCTCCAATTCCTTCACCTTGGAAGGAATAGATTAACGGTATTACCTTTGGGGATCTTTGATCCATTGATCAAAATTACTCATATTATATTAGAGTATAACGATTTGCTGGTGTTATCGATCAGGTTGTTTAAGTCCAATTCCAGATTACGTACAATAATGCTAACTAACAATTCATTAACTAGTCTATCACCCGATATTTTTGATTCAAATCCGGAATTAGATTATCTTAGTCTTAGGTATAACATATTATCATATCTGCCAATTGGATTATTTAATGGCGTAACAAAAGTGACTCGTCTTTATTTAAACGGCAATCAATTGCGGGAATTGACAATCGGCTTATTTAAAAGCTTAATAAAATTGATTTATCTTTATTTAAATAACAATCAATTGCGGGAATTACTAAATGGTACTTTCTATACCCTGAATAATCTGAAATACCTTTATCTTGATCATAACAAAATTTACGAATTAGAAGCTGGGGCTTTTGGTGGATTGGGTCGTCTCCATGGATTAGATCTTCAACATAACAACTTGTCTTCACTGCCACAACAAATATTCCATTCACTTGAATACCTGGTTGAACTAAACCTATACAATAATGACTTGTCTATGCTGCCAAAAGAAATAGTAAGACCATCGAGTCACCTCGCTAAACTGAAAATACAGAATAATCAAATTTCAGAGTTGCCTGACTTTACATTGGACTCCTTCAGAGTATTGGACGCAAGTAGAAATAACCTAAGTTCCTTGCCAGAGTATGGATTTAAGTGTAAGTTTTTGGAAAGGTTCAATCTGTCACATAATCATCTGATAGCTTTACATTCATTTGGCGAGTTATCAATGTTGACGAGTTTTGTACTAAGTTTCAATTATATATCTCAATTTAACGGCACAGTCTTTGATCATCTCACTTCATTAACATCACTGTATTTAGACCATAACTACATATCTGATCCACCGATTCAAATTTTTAAGAATCTAGACAATTTGATAATTCTTGATTTGACAAGTAATTTCTTGAAACAAATCAATCAGGAATTGTTTAGTTCCCTGCGAGCTCTCCTAATCCTTCGACTAACCGATAACCAAATAAATACAATTACGGACAAATCTTTCAATGGCTTATATGAACTCAAAGTTCTGAATATTCAGCTGAATTTGATAACTACTTTAACAAATCATGTTCTTGATGGTCTGAACCACGTCCAAGTAATTAACATATCAGAGAACCAAATTGAAAGTTTGGACGACCAAATATTTCAAAATATTAGTATAGACGTGTTAGACTTTAGGCATAATAGCTTACACCTCGTAACGAAACAATCCTTTATAGGTCTACAAAATTCAACCATCGTATTGGTGGACGAATATGGTACATGTTGCTTTATGGAGGATTTTGTTGATTGCATCGCCAAACATCCCCGGCAAGTTTATCTAACATGTGAGCGAATGCTTAACGATATTGCCTTGCAAGTTTGCATGTGGATGCTTGGCGTAATGATTATACTTTTTAACGGAGCGGTTTTTTGCATTCGCTGTATAAGTAAAACGCGAGGTACGGTACAATCTGTATTGATATTAAATCTCTCGATTTCAGATTTTATAATGGGTATTTATATGATCATGTTGGCTTTTGCTGATGCATATTATGCAGACTATTTTCCGTCGTATGCTGATCTATGGAGACAAGGAAGTGCTTGCAAAATAGCCGGCATAATATCAATTTTATCTAGTGAAGCTTCGGTATTGCTTCTAACTTTACTCAGTTTTGACAGGTTTCAAGGTGTGAAGTATCCATTTAGTTCACGTCGCTTACGTCCAAAAAGTGCGAGAATATGCGCGGCAATAATTTGGTGTGTTGCTATACTACTCAGCGTAACACCAGTGATACTTGCAGGAATGTTTCAGGATATTTATGAAATGTCTGAAGTATGTGTTGGTGTACCAATTGTAAGAAGACCTGTGTTATTTACAGAAAATAGATCTATAATAATAGCAACAATGCGTCCGGGTGATGTGGATGATAATTTATTTACCTTTACTCCCCTTTTAACCCCAATTTCTAATCCCTTTCCAACTAGAGATTCTCATTCAACTCCAACCCATCTAAAAATCGACTATTTGACATCAGGGGTCGCGTATTATGAGATTGCTACATATTTTTCAATCGTAGTATTTATTGGTGTGAATCTGATTTGTTTTATTCTGATCGCAATCTTCTACATAGATATATTTCGTACCATCAGACAAACAATGTCAACAGCCGGACGCAATTCAACTCAGGAAGATGAAATACGCAGGGCGATGAAAATGTTTGTAATAGTTATAACGGATTTCCTCTGTTGGGTACCTCTTGAAGTCGTATGCTTATGCGTTCAGGGAGGACTCATCACAGTAGGCCCAGTGATATATGCTTGGACCGTTGCGCTGATTTTACCAATCAATTCAGCCATTAATCCTTTTCTTTACACTTTGGTTGTATTCATTTCTGATTATAGAGATGAAATACTAAAAAAAAACACCCCAAAACATGATATTCAAGGCCAGACTTGAAATTCCGAAGAATAATAATATATGTAAATGCATTAAATAAAATCAATTTTATTAAAGACGCTAACTCTAGGTCACTTAAACTTATTTAATGCGGTTCATAGATATTGTGCGAAATATCACTCCGCGTATCATTCAGAAACAATTTGATACTTAGATCGGGTTTGGTGTGGTTATATTCACATAATTGCATCAATATGTTAACATATAAATGTGATGAAATAGTTTAAATCTGAGCAAAATATTTTGCCTCCACGAGTGTGTCTCTTAAAAAACCTAATTGTTGGCACATAATATACACTTGGTGGAAATATCGTTTTTGTCATAACTTATGAATATAAAAATGAGCACTGACTCAATCGAGGAGATAGCACTCAATTATTCCCCCAAAATCAAGAACTGACTTTATCTAATTATTTTTTCGAGCATTAAAATGCAAACACATAATTAAAGTCGAAAACCCCACACACAGCACCCCCACACAATGCTCACTTTCTTCTCACCAATCAACTGAAATGCGCACCCGTATTTACATAAACGAGTCACATCACATAATAAAGTTCCAATTTGTATGAGACGAAATGAGTATAAAAATACATGCAACATGTGGTTGTGAAAATCTCTTTGTTTGCGGGCAATATATATATATAGTCATGCAGTAGTAGATCTTAGCGATTATTTTTAAAACCAATATTATATGACAAGAGAAGAGCTGTAAGTATCCATGTACGAGTGTATAAAACTTGTACTTGTAATAAATACATTCAACGTCCATCCATCCCTAAAAATCGGCAGTGTCTTCATTTCCAAAATTGAGAACAAATCCTTAGACACAGAAGAATTTTGGCCCATCATTATCGAATAATTTTTTTATTTAGCTAACACTAATGATTTGCATATTTACAATCTTAAATTGAATTAAATTGTTATAACTCATTTTGAATGAATAGCATCGCGTGAGCCGAGAATTACAAGTTTCTAACTCGTCAGCCTGCTTCGATAATTGACTAACTAATTTTATCTAGTTTTGAGAAAATAACAAAAATGAGTTAGGCAGTTATCGAAGCAGGCTGACGTTATGTTGAATAGCACCATGAATAGTACAGGTGAATTCCAACAGGAGCAGTACCTGTTGGATAGAATTAGGTTGGGATATACCTTTAAGTGAAATGTGGCTTGTTATAGGCCTAATACTATGAACCATTTTAAACATTTTACATAATTATTACAATCTGCCTAACTCACAATGGTGACTTAGGCAGAATTGCAATTGTGCATTTATCAACACTTTTGATTTTTCAATGACTTAGATATTATAACAGCATGTACATAATGTAATGAAGTCATGATTTATGCAAAAAAAACCCTCAATTTTGCTGAAAGGTGAGTTAGGCAATTATCGAAGCAGGCTGACGAACTGATTTTGGAGACATTTGTCATTTTGTAAGCTTTTTTAAATAATATACAACTTGGCTAAAACCATTCGTTGTGTTAACCATTTGTACGTATGTTTAAATTTCTCTTGTGGTTATACTATTAACAAGATATGAGGAACTATTCCATACATTTTCTAATGATTGCTGCTTAAATTGATGGTGAAACTCGTAATTCAATAAACCTCAAGGCATCTGTATCTATTCCAAGGGGGATTTACGTGGAACCTGGACCAGAGGCACTAAATCATACGTCCCAATCTTGGTTTCAAAATGTACAAGCGGTCTCTTAGAAAGTCGTTATTGCATATATCAGAAAAGTCACACATTACAAATAATGTATATACTTCGTATATATTATACTACTTTCGATTCCTAAGAGGAAGAAATCGCTACATTTAATTCGAAAATTACCGACTCTCCCGTAATGAACGCGATATTTTGGGTCACGCTATGAATATGTTAATTTATATCGAATAAGACTTACAATCTGTATACTTTTTAAATGTTATTAATTGTGTATGGTTAGCATTAATGTAATTTCATATTAGTAATTAACGTGCTGAAAGTCAATATTCATGTAAAGTACTGTATGTTGGACAATTGTAAGTGAAGAAACAAACCTTTGTGTTTAGTGTTTTGTAGTGTGTTTACATTTTGTAGTTATGAGAAAAATAAAGGGATAATTACTGCTACTTAAATGCATGGATGGGCGAAACTCATTATCAAATGATATACAGCTTGGCTAAAACCATTCGTTGTGTTAACCATTTGTACGTATGTTTAAATTTCTCTTGTGGTTATACTATTAACAAGATATGAGGAACTATTCCATACATTATCTAATGATTGCTGCTTAAATGGATGGTGAAACTCGTAATTCAATAAACCTAAAGGCATCTGTGTCTGTTCCAAGGGAGATTTTTCGTGGAACATGGACCAGAGCCACTTCGTGTAAAAAGGCTGTGCTGGTTCACAGAAATGTTGGCTAAATCAAGAGCAATTTTGTTTAAATATAGAGTCATTGTTGACATCGACTTACCCGGTGGAATTTGTTTAGGATTACTACAAACCATTTGTAATTGTAATTGGGTTTTTACATCCTCAGAATGCTGGGGTTGGTTAATAATTAAATGCTCGCATTTAGCCTTAAATCTTATGTCCTAATTCTCATCTTGGTTTCAAAATGTACAAGGGATCTCTCAGAAAGTCGTTATTGCATTTATCAAAAATGTCACGCATTACAAATTATGTATATGGTCATGTGTTTTAAGCTCGCCTCCTTTTGCGTTACACACGGGTTTTGGCTTTCGCGACATGATTTTAACTTTACACATTTATATTTGCTTGTATACCCCCCTGAGGTAATAGAAGTATACATTTTCTGAAGGGAAATTGCATGAGGAAACCAAATATGCCATTAAAATTATAGTACGACCAAGAACTAAAATGGTATGATCGGAAATGTTCGGAAAATATCAGAGTTTTTTAATTTTAAATTTGGGATCCATATATTTTTTATACCTACCCCTATCATTATTTTGTTTACATATTTGAATTCCTCATGAAATTACCCATTAGATGATATATATTTGTCAAAGTTGCTACGTCGGTATGGTAATTATACCGGCTAGTGAATATCTCACATTTTTATTTTATATATTTTTAGAATTTTCAGAAATATTTGTTTAAGGATGAACCCTTCCCTGATATAAACTTCATTTCTGAATTCCTCTAGTTACAAGCTTTCCAAAAATGTATACTTTGCTATCATAGGTTGAAAACTTTTTCTGTTATAGTCATTTTTATAAATCCGGTAAATTGAGGCTGATTATTCATGTTGACTGTGTAGCGAATAGGAAGAAAGCTGATGATCATTGTCTTATCCATAATTAATTAGTTGTTAATAATAGTTGACAAGTCTGTTGACCCACATACCAAAAGACTACTAAATATCCTTTGTAAGAAGAACAAAGCATGGGATTATCCCCATTGAGTTTGTACAGGCGGCACCCCTTCCAGCGGCACCCCTTCCAGCACCACCCCTGGTCCCCAAACATCAAACAGCTGTATCTCCTTTTCTGTATTAGCTATACCAATGCCATTTGGCAGGCAGATAGCTTGTTATTAGGGCTTTAAATGATACCAAATTTGTTGAGATAGCTTTTGTGGTTTTAAAAATATTTGAGGAAAATGACAGCATGAAGCTAAAATATGTAACGGCACCACCCTATTGGGAGGCGAGTTCATAACGCGTGACCATATATATAATTATGCTCTTTTCGATTCCGCTAAATTTAATTCGAAAATTGCCGACTCTCCATTAATTAAAGCGATATTTTGGGACACGCTATGAATATATCGAATAATACTAACAATCTGTAGCCATTACTTCTTAAATTTTATCAATTGTGTATGATTAGCATTATTAATGTAATTTCATATTTGTAATTAACGTGTTAAAAGTCAATATTCATGTAAAGTACTGTATGTTGAATAATTGTAAGTAAACAAATCTCTTTGTGTTTAATATCTTCTTGTGTGTTTACATTTTGTAGTCATGAAGGAAAAAATAAAGGGATTATTTCTGCTACTTAAATGCATGGATGGGCGAAACTCATTATCTAATGATATACAGCTTGGCAAAAACCATTCGTTGTGTTAACCATTTGTACGTATGTTTAAATTTCTCTTGTGGTTATACTATTAACGAGATATGAGGAACTATTCCATACATTATCTAATGATTGCTGCTTAAATGGATGGTGAAACTCGTAATTTAATAAACCTAAAGGCATCTGTGTCTGTTCCAAGGGAGATTTTTCGTGGAACATGGACCAGAGCCACTTCGTGTAAAAAGGCTGTGTTGGTTCACAGAAATGTTGGCTAAATCAAGAGCAATTTTGTTTAAATATAGAGTCATTGTTGACATCGACTTACCCGGTGGAGTTTGTTTAGGATTACTACAAACCATTTGTAATTGTAATTGCGTTATTACATCCTCAGAATGTTTGGTTAATTGGGTTGGTTAATAATTAAATGCTCGCATTTAGCCTTAAATCTTATGTCCCAATTCTCATCTTGGTTCCAAAAGGTACAAGCGGTTTCTCAGAAAGTTGTTATTGCTTGTATCACAAAAGGTCACACAAAACAAATGATAAATATACATTATATTCCTTTCGATTCCTAAAAGGAAGAAATTGCTACATATAATTTGAAAATTACCCACTCTCCGCAATAGCTTTGGGACACGCTATGCATATATTATAACATTATATCGGATAATGCTAACAATTTGCTTAATCTTTAAATGTTATAAATTGTGTATGATTATTGTAGCATTATTAATGTAATTTCACATTTATAATTAACGTGTCGAAAGTCAATAGTCATGTAAAGTCATCGTAAGTTGGATAATTGTAAATAAAGAAACAAGCCTTTCATGCACTGTGGAAAAGAAAAAACTGTGCTAAATATTTTGTTGTGTGTTTATTTTGTTGATGTTATGAAAAAGTCATGAGTATTTATAAAATAAAGGGAGTATTACAGCTACTTTAATGCATGGATGGGCGAAACTTGTTATCAGCTAATTGCATTGGTGTGTATTGGATTCAAAGAGATTCTAGAGAAGACAGAACCGGGAACTACGTGTAACGGGTGGTGCCTGGTTCGCAGACATTTTAGGTGAACGGGTAGCCATTTTAGTTGAACGTGGAACATCTTATGAATTTGAAACACTGGCTTTATATAACCGGGTGCAGTTATGTCAAATATATGTCATTTATTCACTCGTTTTAAACAATCAGAAAGTAAGAAACTAAATACGCGCAGTTCATTAAAGGTATAATTGCAGTCCGCGTACGAGCCGGATATATGGCAAATATTTTGTTCGAAAAACCTGGTTTCTCGATCGATAAACCAGGTTTATCAAATCGAAAAACTAGGATTATCAATCCGAAAAACCAAGTTTTTTCCCCGAAAAAACAGGTATTCGATTCGATTGACATACATTTTGATAAACCTGGTTTATCGAGTGAGAAATCTGGGTTTTTTTAGTGAAAAACTATTACAATGGACGATAAATGTGGTTTTTAGATTCGTATTTACTGTTTATGAATGTAGGATACCCAATATGTATTGTTTAAGTTTGATCCATTCATAGTTTTACCTCCCCGACCGCCAACCCCTGAGTGTTTTGACATAAACTTATTCGTTTCAGAGGTGTTTTTAATTTTAATTATGCCATTATTATTCTTAAAACTATATTGTCCGTGTTATTTTCGATTCGATTGTCATACTTTTTGAAAAACCAAGTTTATTGGTCGAGAAACCTGTTTTTTTAGTAGTATAGTATAAAATAGCAATTTTTAGCTCATTTGGATGTCATTTTGACATGAAAAGTCAGCATTGTCGATTGTTAATGGAAGGGGGGGGGGGGCTTGATTTGATCTGACCCGGCCTAGCTCCATTTCCCGGGCAGAAATCGACTACTTTGCCCTGGGAAACTGTTTTCTTTCTGCCCGGTATTACATGCTTCTTTAATTTAATAGCCCGGTAAACGCATTGTGGATTTTATTTGTCCTCGCTTCCTTGTTCTCCTTTTCCTTTATCTCCTTTTCCTTTTCACCTTTTCCCTTTCACTTTTTTCTTCTCCTTTTATCTTCCCATTTCCCTTTCTTTGCCTTCCCGATTTATTCGTTTATTTTTTTTTATCACCCGAGGGAGGGGGGGGGGGGCACAAATCAAAAATATCATTTCATGGAACAGAGATATGGCGATATCGAAATAGAGTTGTCGTCCGCTGATAACCTTTACAGACTTATCAAAGTCTTTATGTCAATTCATTCATGTGTGGTTTGGTGATGCGTTGACTTACAACAAATTGAAAACTACAATGCAAGAGCTTGTTGAGAGTCTAAGCCTAGACGAAACTGTATCCAAGCTCGGTGTAACCCCACTTGATTGTTTAAGTTTATGCCGGGAAAAACCTTAACCGTATTGTCCTGAGCGTCATTGGAGGGCGGTATACACGATGTTTTCAACATAGTTATTGCCGACGGGTTGGAACCCGATTGTTTAATTTGAAGGTATAAATCGTATTCAAGTTGGGAACCAGGACGATGCAGGGGTAACTCTCAAGCTGCCGAAAGTCAACTACTTTCTCTATGATGTTCTCGGTCAAATATAACTGTTCGAAATGTCACATATCTCTCTTTGTGATTGATTTCTTTGGAAAGATTATGCCCTCTGATTAACTAGAACCAGATTGGGACAACCATAAGTTTACCCTCCCCTAGAGCACCCTGCAAAAGGCATATTTAACTTTCATAAGAACCAAGTGATTTCAATATACCGGACTAAATAGAGGAATTACACCCAAAGAGATAATTTTCTATCATTTACTACCTGATTGACTATTCTGAAGGTGGCACGTAATGAAAACTCATAAAGTGACTAAAGATTTAAAGTTGAGGCATCACTGTTGCTTGAGTTGTAACAACGAAAATTATACTGATTATCAGTATTTCAGTAGGGGAAGGTGGGGTAATGGCGGACACATTTTGTTAGAGAGGTATAACACACATATTATTATAATACGTCATATAACAATAAAAATCATGTAAACACAAAGCACTGTGAAGGTTCTACCTTTTATCAAGTTTTTATCAACTCATCATTTTGAAATTCGAAGCTACGACGCAATAAAAAAAAATGGCGTCGTCCGGCATTATCCCACACTCTGGGGGTAATCCCGGACCGTATTTATCAATGGCAGCTCTCTTTTTATTGGAATATAGCATTTCAATGGGAGTTAAAAAATACCCTTTTTAAAAGTGTAGCAGAAATCAAAGAACAATGTCACATATTTTTATGGTCAAAAACTATTACCGATTTATGATGTTAAATTGACCACGCCCATATTGGTTACCATGGAAACGGTACATGTCCGGGATTACCCCAATCCATGTACAATGTATGGGCACATCCTCTCTTATTATTATGCTCATCATTGTGACTCCGAATTCATTTCTTTTTTATCAGAAGGTATCATACATTACATAACAAAATAATAAGACTTTGTTTTCCTTGATGTAGAAATACCAGTTTCAAAGAGAAATTAATGCACCAAAATATCAACTTGCCCAAAAAGTGATTTTTGTAATTCTCGCGAGAATTTGCGAGACAACCATCCCATTTAGGTTTTGTGTGATTTCAATGGTGAGGCACCTAACATCATAGGGTGGCAAAATACCACCTTCTTTCACCTGCCTTTAGATACAGCCCTGTCCGCAATTACCCCGCGTCCGCCATTACCCCACCTTCCCCTATGCCAAAGGCATAGCGATACATTTGAGTTGATATTGCACTATTTACGAGCATATAGAGTTAACGTTGCTTACAATCTCATTCATACATGATAATACTATACTTTTATCACACATCATTTATTTATTTCCATTTTCAGTATTAAAATCATGCTATTATATCAAACCATATAATACGGAAAACCCCCCCGAAAAACATGCATTTATTTTTAAGGTAATTTTCCGTTTCCGTTGTCCAAAATCTCTCTCCGGATTTTACCGCATCATATGAAAAGTAAAACAGATATCGATTATCATTTACTATAAATGTGTAGCTATGATTCAGAGCTATAATTATGACAAATTTCATAAGGCTGACATTCATATTAGCAATTTTATGAAGGAGGAGGTAGAACTTATTGTATGACCCTCGTATTATACAAAATTAATCCTTTTTAGGCAACAAAAAAACCTGCTTTCCCGACTAACATATCTCTCAAACCATTTCGAAACATTTTCACAAATTATGAAAGAAAAATACATCTCAAATTCGATGAGGAAAAAGGAGTCAGTCGTAAAGACCAGGATGTGTTTTCTTTGTTGCCTTAGATATGATAAATAATGCTGATAAAAACGTCAATTCACACTATAGTTTGATCAGTTCCAAATTGGCGAAGCCTGCTTACAGCAGCGAATGAATACAGAAAGACGCGGGCGCGCATGAAGGCAGCAGCGCAATGTGCATCATATGCGTGACGCATGCGTGCATCTAAAACCACGTGCGTATGGCCATAATTACGCCTAGACTACTTCTGCCTCGCGGAGAGATAAGAACCGAATATTTCTCGCCAATTTGGAACTGATTGAACCATATCCATTTCTTAACATATTTTACATTTGTGATGTGATCAAGCTTGGGTTAGAGTCGGGGATATTGATTTAGAGTTAGAGCCAAACAAAGAAAGAATTTCATTTATATGCTATTGTTTTGGCGTGCTTTAATTGTTCATAACCTTTTGGAATTAAGTTTCCATTTAAGATGGGGTTTTCTGTAAAATATAACATTTTAAATCAATTAATGCCATCATATCGAAAACTGAAATTGATTATTTCAACTTCAGACTCATTTCGCTTGATGATCACACCACATTGTATAGACCTTCACACTGTTTTTGGAACACTGACAGTAGAAAGGATCGTAACCCATCATCCAGTTTTGCCACAATAAGCGTGTATTACTGAATTGGCAATGCTATTGATAATTCAAGCAAACAATACAAATAAAAAAACTGCCTGAAATCAATGAAATCATATTATAACAAACACATGATACATAAGGCTCTGTAATATACAATTTACACCCAATCTTTATACATAATTTGACATTTGAAAACATTATAACATTTTTAACAACATAATAATATCCAAGAGCACATAATTATTTTAGAAGTGTCGTCAACCCTTGTACCTTTAATAATAGTGCAGTTGACATGCATAACATCAATAAAATGATCAGAATTTCGTAATACAAGACCAATTAACGTATGTTTTCGCATGGACTTTTTGTTGGCCGAATCGGGTGACTGCGGCAACAGTGATGGATGACGTACGCCTCTCAGACACTTCCACGTACGCGGCTATTGGTTTTACCATATACAAAACAAGATTTTTCAGAAAGGCATGTTTGTTACTTCTCATGGCGATTCCAAATATGGTAATGAAATTAAATAATGTTGACATTTTGAAACATTTTGGGAACTTTTGGAATGTCGCCTGCAGACACCTGCCGGGTGGAAAGTGTTAACGCTGTCCATGCGGCAGGCGCAGCGTCTGCAGATGACATTCCAAAAGTTCACAAATGAGTACTGTCTGGCCCAGTTGCGCAATCAAGAACGCACCTAAATTTAAAGATTTGCAAATATCTGATATAACTTTTCGCGACTCAAAGCCTCCGATTATCGAGGTCAAAGTGCGTTTCTCAAAAACAGATAAACTCGGTCGTGACACTATTCTTACAATCATAGCCGATACAGTCACCCTGATTTGCCCCTTTAGCGCATTAAAAAGATTTGTTGAGCAGAGAGGCGCACACTTGGGATCCTTGTTCTGTCACTTCGATAAATTGCCTCTATCTCGGTGCCAGGTACAAGGCGGGCTTCGGAAGACTCTTCCGAATCAATTTGTGTCATTAAAGTTTAGATTATTCAACCCACTTGTTTCGAAATGGAAGTGCGACGACTGCAGTGCACAATATATCTGAAAGTACACTAAAGGTCATAGGAAGGTGGCAATCGTCGGCCTATAAGTCTGGTTTGTCTTGCGATTTAATTCCCTTTACTGGTTTGTTTTCGTCTCGGAACTGGTTTAGTATAAAGCAGTTATTCAAGGCATTATATCAATCGCCATTTCACAACTATTAACCGCCTAATTGTTATTTCTCCGTTATTAACTTACAGATGGCAAGATATGGGTCGTGCAACTGTTGAAGGGATTATGCCCACACTCAGCTGTGGCTTTGTCGGGTATTCTAACCCGGGCGGGATACCGGGGGGGGGGGGGGGGGGGGGGGCTCGGTGTAATAAAGCCATCGACAAATGCCGTCGTGCCTGCAACCGCCGGGCTCGAAAACTTGTTGAACGAGTCTGGTTTTTTATGTCCCTCACCCACAATATTCATATAAGGACATCCAAGTTTTCCTTCCTGACCAAGTGCATTTGAGTGGGCTGGGCAACGCCCATTTTATTGCTAATATAAAACAGGCATTATCTGCATGGTTGGCGAATTCGCCCGGGGAATTCGCGTCAATAGTTTTCTTTTTGGCGGGTATCTAAGCTCAGAATCAAGTAATTATAACTGCAATTTAACTGTGTGTACGCAGAGAGTACAGAGATAAGGATCTATCTGGATATACAGTGTGCATGTTACTCTCAATAGGACATTTTCGTAGGAAAATGTTGGTGTCGCTACGAGAGTATTGAACTATTAAAAGCTGGTGTCTTATCAGAAGGGATATGAATTGGAGTTGTAATGTTCTTAACTGGTTTGGCCGAATAATGAGGTCTTCGGGCCGAACCTCCGGGTTTAATCATTTGTCATCTGGTTATAGTGAGCTTTGATATCTGCCGGAAATTGTTGCGATATTTGTCAATAAACGGGTATGCCCACTCATGTGTCCTTGTCCTAATTGAATTGTTCAGCTTAGGGGAGACGTCAAAACTCGACCGCCCGTTGACCGCCGGTTACGTACGGTTCCGCCCGGTTCTTTCAGGTCAAATGTGTTACTGGTATATGAATATTCACGCATGCAACACTGAACAACTGCCGGTTGACTTAATGCTGTAACCGGACCAATTTACACTATCAATCTGTTACTTTGCGGTCATAATAGCTCTCTCTATAATCGTTCTATAAAAATAACCATTCATAGACTTTCGGTATTGATTTTAAAAAGTTAATTGAGCTATAAACAGATTGAAAAAGCCAACCCCAGCGAAAATCAATAGCTGCATTGTACTGGTTGTCAACTGAGACTTTTATTGCTCACGCGTGTGACCAGGCACTTTCAACCAGTCGTGCTCACCAGAGTGTAACTATTTGACCTCATTATGTGTGTATATTATAACAGACGACACGTTTTGTGAGAACCGGGCGGAACCGGCAGTAACCGGCGGTCAACGGGCGGTCGAGTTTTGACGTGATCCCTTATATATCCCAAACCTATGTGTATGTAATCATAGACCCTGTAGATCTGGCTATCTCGTCTGGTACAGAGATCAGTGTGAATACATCTACAACCGTTGGTTTTAACGGAAACTAGGGTATTGTCGAACGCAACAGTCATCAATCCAATGCAAGTGCAATTATTAGTTTGCTATGCAAACGCTGATTGTTTGAACAACTACTGTTTTCAGACGCGCATGGGATATCGGGACTGTTGTATCGGCAATAGTGCCTTATGTGAGGTGAATTTTACTTCGAAAGGGCGAGTGATTAGATAATAATTGGACAACCGAGCATTATATACAATTTTGAGTCCAAATTACTGATAATAAATTCTAGCCAAACATCACTAAAACCATTGTTGCTTAGGTTATTTTCGAGTTGAAGATATTCCTCGACCCTTATCTCATTCAGTGATCTACATGTGAATAAGAAGTGTCTTAAGTCTTCCACTGAATCATCATTACAAAGCATACATTTATCATCATTATTATTTGAAGTCCATTTGCGTATTTTATGTTCCAATGAAGCGTGTTTGATCGCGCTTTGAATTTTAGAATACAACCAAAGAAATCAGTTTTGTCTAAAAGATAGTCTTCCAATTGAACGTGTTTTTTTAAGCTGCAAATAGTGTTTAAGAGACGATTTTTCCCTGAACAGTGTTTCTCCATACATTATGACAGACAATCTTATTAATGCGCTTAAATGTGTTAACCCAGCGTGGACTTGTGGGGGCGTCATTAAAAATGTATTCCATGACGCACCTTTTAAGCGTATCTCTAATCGTCGACAACCATTTGTACCTGATATGGTCTATGTCGCAGTTTAGATTCATTAGAGCGTTTAACATAAGTTTTGGCCAACGGTGCATCTCTAGATTAGAGAGTCGTGTAAGATACTTAATTCTATAAACATCTTGAAGGGAGGCGCTGTGGTTCCACCCGAAGTCGACATAGTAGCCCAGAGTGTTACAGGGTACCTTCAAGATATATCTTGCCATTTGTAGCTGCAAGTTCTCTACTTTGTTGATATCAGCCTTGCTACCACAGATCCAAACGAGCATGCATAATTAACCCTAACTCTACTAGTCCCTAAAATATGTAATATGTTTATACACACGGAAAGGGAAAGCACTCAGCTTTCAGATGCCGTTTATTATGTGCTTCAAGTCAAACTTCATTATAATACACCTATCAGTTGTAAGACGCACTATACGACCCCCGGGAGAGGTGCGTCGTGGGTGCGTCGTTTACCAATAATTCTTGACGGAAGGTACGTCAGTGGCAGCCTTTGGTCCGTCAAAAAAATGACGGAGGGTGCGTAAAGGTCCGTCACTTTAGGAAGCACTGCGCAACAAGTCTGAAAGACTTATCCCTTATAATGACTTATCCCTTCGACTTGTTCGAAAGGCATGTCCGTTTACTTATGAAAACTTATACCTTCCCCACCAGTAAAGCAATCTAAGAATATCAAAACTTGTTCTATAAACAGAATAAACTTGTCCGTTCAAGAAATCTACCCTACCCGATTGAGCCAATTAAGTGGCACTTGACGTATATTGATCAATCGATTTTAGCCCTATTGAAAGGCCACTCTTGGCGACGCGAGTTTCGTAGTTGCCTCGTAAAATGATTAACTTGTCTGGTTATCAATGGAGTGCAGTTGACCATTTAAATTGGTGAGTTCACACGTACAATCACGTGCCGTGTATACAGATGATTCGTATTGACACCAAAAGAACACAAACATCTTTTGTTGTTTAACTATTTCCTCTAGATAACATCAGCCAACGGACGACGCCTGAACGCAACAAAATTCGAGTTATCATTATTTAAAACCACACGCGGCCCGGGTGTCATTTTAGTTTAGGCCTATTATTGTAAAGTATTGGTTTTCCCCTGGATGGGACTAAATATTATTAATGTTAATAATTATGTATAATAAAGTTAATTAGGACACAATATATTTCTCCCCTACATTTCACAGTTATTTTGAGATAGATCATTTTCAAATAAGAGCCACATAATGGTGCGTGTTAATTCGATTTAACGTGAATTTTCAATTTCTTGTACTGTTATGGTAAATAACAGGTCGGAATAAGAGTCTACATACTATAGGGATGTCGGTCATTACTTTTTTATGTTTCTAATGTTAAAATTAATATGTTTTTTCAATCGTATTATACGCCAAAAATAGCAAAAAATGCATTTCTAATTTATTGTTGTTGTTGAAATTTGACCTTTATTTATACAGAGATGAGATACGATATCATTGTCATTCTTGTTGTTCATGAATTTGCATTTTGTGTTCTCGATTGTAGTCAAAGGACATGGAAATTAATTGAAATAAACCCTTAGAAAAACATTTTTAAAAATAAGTCGTTTTTTCAAAGTTTAGCCAAAAAAATGGATACAAATTACGCCTCAAATAATCCACGCGCGTGGGGCCTGTTATTTGGGTTTAACGTGAAATGTTGAATGACACTAGATTTTTCTTTTTTCTTGTACTGCTATGGTAAATAACGGGTCGGAATAAGAGTCTGCATACTCTAGGGATGTCGTTCATTACTTTTTTTATGTTTCTAATGTTTTAATTTATATGTTTTTTCAATCGTATTATACGCCGAAAATAGCAAAAAATACAATTTAAAAAAAAAATTGAACTTTGACCTCTATTTATACAGAGATGAGATAAGATATCATTGTCATTCTTGTTGTTAATCAATTCGCATTTTGTGTTCTCCATCATATCCAAAGGACATGGACATTGATTGAAAGGAACTCTTAGAAAAACATTTTTAAAAATGTCGTTTTTTCAAAGTTTAGCAAAAAATGGATACAAATTACGCTTAATTTGTTGAACTTTGACCTCTATTTATTCAGAGATGAGATAAGATATCATTGTCATTCTTGTTGTTCATGAATTCGCATTTAGTGTTCTCAATTATATCCAATGGACATGGACATTGATGGAAGGGAACCCTTAGAAAAACATTTTTTTAAATAAGGTTTTTTTTCACAGTTTTGCAAAAAATGGATACAAATTACGCATAGAATAATAATCCACGCGCGTGGGGCGTGTTATTTTGGTTTAACGTGAAATATTGAATGTCACTAGATTTTTCTTTTTTCTTGTACTGCTATGGTAAATAACGGGTCCGAATAAGAGTCTGCATACTCTAGGGATGTCGTTCATTACTTTCTTATGTTTCTAATGTTTTAATTTATATGTTTTTTCAATCGTATTATACGTCGAAAATAGCAAAAAATACAATTTAAAAATAAAATTGAACTTTGACCTCTATTTATACAGAGATGAGATAAGATATCATTGTCATTCTTGTTGTTAATTAATTCGCATTTTGTGTTCTCCATTATATCCAAAGGACATG
This sequence comes from Ophiura sarsii, assembly GCA_035610835.1. Classification (NCBI taxonomy): domain Eukaryota; kingdom Metazoa; phylum Echinodermata; class Ophiuroidea; order Amphilepidida; family Ophiuridae; genus Ophiura; species Ophiura sarsii. The sequence continues at coordinate 58,004,999 of CM069448.1, forward strand.
GACATTGATTGAAAGGAACTCTTAGAAAAACATTTTTAAAAATGTCGTTTTTCAAAGTTTAGCAAAAAATGGATACAAATTACGCTTAATTTGTTGAACTTTGACCTGACCTCTATTTATTCAGAGATGAGATAAGATATCATTGTCATTCTTGTTGTTCATGAATTCGCATTTAGTGTTCTCAATTATATCCAAAGGACATGGACATTGATGGAAGGGAACCCTTAGAAAAACATTTTTAAGGCTGAAGTTTTAAGAAAGAGGTTATTTTGTTGCGTTGTTTTCGGCATATAACAGACTTGAAAATCATATAAAGTATAAACATTAGCAATTTAAAAAGTAATGACTGACCTCCCGAAAATGTATAATCTTATTCCGATCTGATATTTATAACAAATGTAGGTACAAGAAAAAGAAAAAGTGACATGCAAACGTTTACGGTACAACCCGTAACTTTGCTTATTTCAAAATAATCTGAACACTTTCCACGCGGTAGCCGTTTGCAGACGACAATCCTACTAAACTTCACAAAATGTTTAAAAAATGTCAACATTATTTAATGTCACGGTCACCATATCGGAATCATTATGAGAAGTGCATTACAAGTTGTACACACTTTCCTATATAGTATTGGTTCAGTAATTCTTAAGAGAGACTTTAAAAGTTGTGAAAAGTTTCTTAAAGATCTGTTTTGTAATGGTAAAACTAATTGCCGCGTGGAAAGTTATACGCAATTGTTATTTAATTGAACATGTATAGTGTGAAATTCGCCGGGAAAACCTTTATTATTATTATTATTCTGTTTGCGAATTCAAGTGATTTCAACGTGGTTGTTCATGTATATAATTTAGTATAATATAATAAAAAGGATACCAAGTCAACATTATAACGTTTATCTCGTCTATTCTTTAAATATCCGAATGAAATGCAATAATTATGTTTGCCATTTACTAAGTTCACGGGAGCGTGCTTTGTCTTGATCATGTTGATAGGCTAGCAAAATGTAAAATAACTGACGGTTTTACAGTAATAGAGGAGGCGAAATTTATCACTGGGGGAAACCAGAAATCAAAAACAAGATTTTTTTTTATTGTTTAGACTAATTATCTAACATAGTCACTGATAAAGCATTTGAAAAACGAAATAGCCTAGCCAGCTCGGTATAATCTTTCACTACCATGACTACCAAGCGTCCAAACATCGTGTACTGGTCAAAACAACTTTATTAGGGTTTATCAATTGGTCCGTATCGACTGCTGACACCCAATGTGATATTTCAAGTGGCGCTACTTTAATATCCAAGTTTACGACTCTTTAACATAATGGCTTGATAAGTAGATCAATATAAATCGATGGCCTATTTATCCGATGGGTTCCGTTCCATTCTTTTGGACATGGGCATTTTTATATTGGTATCAGTTGAAATTTCATAGGTATTTGTCCGTTTGGTATTGGAAAATAGTACCATGAGCCACACAGACAAGTCTAATGGATAAGTCATTCTAAGGGATAAGTCTTTCAGACTTGTTGCGCAGTGCTTCCTTACATGGGTGCGAATGGGCTGATAGTTGACTGAGGGTGCGTATTTGGATGGCAATGGTCCGTCGTTTTTTTGACACAGGCTGCGTCATGGTACATGAGAAGTTGACGCACCTCGGTAAAGTGACGCACCACTCCCGGGGGTCGTATAGTGCGTCTTACAACTGATAGGTGTATAAGAGAGAAAAGAATACGCGTAAAAGTTTGAAAAAGATCACTTATTATTGCTTTAAATACTAATGCCTTTACAATTATATTAGGACAACTATTTCTATTAACTCTTTTTAGAATGGCAGAAAATCAATATATTATACTTTGCTAATTGTATTTTGTTTAGCTGTATTTGGATTATCTATCAAACAGTATTTGGTTTTAGCAGTAGGTTTTTTATATTATTATATACATATAATACGTGCTACGTTTATTTCGAAATTGTTTCTTTTCCAAATAAAGGCGTTAGTATTTGAATCAAATATATGCATGGCAGTTAATAACGTCAGAAATGACGCCACAACAAAGCAGATGATTGGATGAATAAAACACTGATACCGATAGACCAAGTACAACGCACACAGTGATTCGTTTACTTTATCTTCCTAGGCGAGTCCGCAAGTTGTCTCCGAAGTCAACCTAGTCAAATCTACCGACAATAATCTGGAAGAATTCTCTATTGTGTATCATTGAAGATAAGCAACTATTATATCCTAGTATTGCGGGTGAAAATCGATCATTCATAGACTTTTGGAGATGATTGGATAGGGTAATCTATTGCCAGATCGCTGAAGAGGGAGCATGCTGTAACATCTAGACCTGTAGTCGGCCTATCATTTTTTCACCGCACACCTATGTCAATCACGTAAGTACGAAAGAACTTATATTTTGTATCGTTGATCCCAAAGCTTTGGTCGCAGTTGTATTTCAATAACAAAATTAAATTAAAAATAAGCAAACTGTGGCAAGTTTCGTAAACTGACCGCGTTTTTTGCCATTCCAATGGGATTTACACACAGTAAAATTGGTTTTGCTAAAATGGTCATTATTATCACATTAATTGTCAAAATGTTCCTGTAAAATCATTCTTTCACTCTGGGATAAGTAATTAATAGTCTGATACTGAGTTGTCAAATGAAAATTCAAATCTGAATACAAGCATCACCTGTTACAGACCAAGAAGGCAAAAAGTCTTCAAGAAGTGGAGGCACGTGTCAGAGCCGAAGTGACAGGCATGACAGGCTACACCGCAACAGAGGAATGGTTAGACGAGCTGTTCGCAACATGTTAGACAGGGCACACACATGTCTTCAGCAAAATGATGGCCATGTCAAAGGAAGGCTTCATTAACAAAACTTAACATCAGCAAACAACTAAACTTTTTCTATTTTGAATTTCTTTGAAGGAAGCTAAAATTTTATTGTATGCCTTAAGAAAACACCTTTAGCAGAAGACCGTAACTCATACCGTGTGAACCTTAAGGCAAATGTGAATGACTTTTCAGTGCAATTATCAAGAAAGAAAGTGTCTTCAGAACATTTCATTTGTGCAATATTTTTAGTTTGTGAAGTATTATTTATTTCTACAATGTTTTACCACCTTTGGCTCATTTAATATACCAGGAACCTGTAATAAATTACAGGCACAACAATGCCTTTCTCACTCCATATCATCATGCTGCTGCAATATTTATGTCTTAACTGTGTAAATCCCATTGGAATGGCGAAAAATGCGGACAGTTTACAAAAATGCGGACAGTTTACAAAACATGGTACAGTTTGCTTATTTTTTAGTCGATTACTTTCATTTTTGGGGAAGATAAACTAGATTAACAACGCTTTATACAGAGAACAAGAATTCCATGGTTCAATGCACGCATCAAGGTGAAACGGCCGTTTCAAATCGTGCACAATGTTTTTTGATTCACCCTGTACAACAGACATCGTGCACTAATTATTGCTGATATAGGCTTCCATTATACAAATCAGATATCTTGTAATGGCTCAGAATGTCAATATCTACCACGCTTTTTTTGCCAGACAACCAATTGATAGATGAACATTTCAAACGCAAATTCATAAGACGATAGGATAGATGAAGGATAGAACTTTGATGGATATACATATAGATTGAATATAGGTTTTTCCCGTTCATTTTGAAACATTTTTAATACAAATTAGTCGCAACAGCTTACAAATTAGTCCTAAAAGATGTGACCGTGCATTTCTCAACTTCAATTTAGTCTTAGCTATATTCACTTTGAATCTATGACAAAAGTATATGGTCAATTGCACACAGTAAATAGTCACAAATCATTGCATTTAGTCTCACCTGTCCGCGGATGACTGCTTCAAAAATCAATTTGGTCATATTTCAAACAAGTTAACTCTTTTTCAAATCAAATCCATCCGTTTATAATGAAACTCTTGTTAAAAGCAATCTATTCGGCCTATAGTTTGAGCAGTAGCCTTTGAAGTTCAAACACATTTATTATTAATATTAATTAGCTGAATATAGAGATTCTTGGATTTCAAATCTTTCTTTTTTATTACGCTCAACGCCAATAATTTAGACATTAAGCCTATACATTATATATAACATACATTATATAACAGACGTCTTGAACTGATCATATTGCTGATATAGGCTTCCATTATAAAAATCTCTAATTTCTTGAAATTGCTCAGAATGTCAATATCTACCACGCTGTTTTGCAAGACAACCAATTGATAGATGAACATTCATTGGATATAGCCTACATATGAATTGAATAATTCCCTGAAACGAGACCCAATATGTTCGTTATTATTGGGCCTTTTGTTAATTTGCATGGAATAATGACACAAATCATATAGTTAATATATGTTAAAAGATTGGTGAAAAGGGCTGAACAATTATCAATCAGTATTCATCACGTATATACTAGCAAATGAAATACATTGACATAATAATTAATTTGTACTGTAAAAGACTAATTTTTATTTTCACAACCGTCGACTGAACACTTTGTTGGACCAAATTGAACTAGCATGACGAATAACAGCGAATTTTGTTTTACAATGAATATTGATCAGACTAAAGTGATTGTTACTGAGACTAAATTAAAGTTAAGAAATGCACGGTGAAAAAATGCAGGACTGATTTGTTAGCTGCTGCGACTAATTTGTATAAAAATGTTTCAAAATGAAAGGAAAAACCTATAATTCCTGAAACAAGACCCAATGTATGCATTATTATTGGGCCTATTTTCAATTTACATGGATTACAATGTCACAAATAATTGACGATTTCTTTAGTTTACGAGTATATGCTGAAAAAATTGGTGAAATTATTAATTTGTACTGTAAAAGACTAATTTGCTTTTCACAATTGTCGACTGAACACTTTGTCGGACCAAATCAGACTAGCGTGAAGAATAACAGCGAATTTTGTTTTAAAGTGAATTTTGATCAGACTAAAATGATTGTTTCTAAGACTAAATTGAAGTTAAGCTGCTGTGACAATTTGTATATATTAAAAATGTTTTAACATGAACGGAAAATCCTATAATTGTCATTAGTATATATCGAATTAACACATAACCCAATGGGATCCTATTTATTGAAACATGAAATGAAACAGATTTCCAATGACGAAAATGGAGTAATAGTTTCAATAATATGGTATTACACAACTATTGTAGAGTATACGTCGGATAGGGGTCACAGAAATTGACAAAAGTATATCAGCATATTTGTGAGCCCCTTTTGAAGAAATGACAGCTGCATACAAAATGACAGCTACAAACATTTCATATACAAAACTTTAATTTTGATAATGCATCCTCTCTGGGTAAAGGAACCATATTATACACATTATTATTCTTTAAAAAATGACAAGCAAAACAATAACAAACACATGTATCCTATCTCTGCTGGAGCAAGAAACCATGAAGAAACAAATCCTATGAAGATGACGATGATCAAGGCTATCAGATTTTAAGATTCCACACCACTAAATGATTGTAGTCCTTGCCGACGACAATCGGTTTTCTCTTTATTTCAGAAGCCTGTGGTCCAATCATAATCATAAGTAACCATGACAAGTACCTATTGCCCGTAAATGCTTAAAATTGGAATATAATTCTGATTTTAGGACTAAAATCTATTACCACAGTGCACATAAGAGATCTTGTCGGTAACTCAATGGGGATAATCCCATGCTTTGTTCTTTTTACAATAACTAGTCATCCCCTAATGTTACAAACACCATTTTGGTCCCATTTTAAAGGATATTTAGTAGTCTTTAAGTATGTGGTTCAACAGACTTGTCAACTATTTGTAACAACTAATTAATTATGGATAAGACCATGATCATCAGCTTTCTTCCTATTCGCTACACAGCCAACATGAATAATCAGCCTCAATTTACCAGATTTATAAAAATGACTATAACAGAAAAAGTTTTCAACCTATGATAGCAAAAGTATACATTTTTGGAAAGCTTGTAACTAGAGGTATTCAGAAATGCAGTTTATATCAGGGAAGGGTTCATTCTTAAACAAATATTTCTGAAAATTCTAAAAATATATAAAATAAAAATTGGAGATATTCACTAGCCGGGATAATTACCATACCGACGTAGTAACTTTGACAATTATGTATCATATAATGGGTAATTTCATGAGAAATTCAAACATGTTAAGTAAATAATGATAGGGGTAGGTATAAAAAATATATGGATCTCAAATTGAAAATAAAAAACTCTGATATTTTCCCGAACATTTCTGATTATACCATTTTAGTTATTGGTCGTACTATAATTTGAATGGCATATTTATTTTCCTCATGCAATTTCCCTTCAGAAAATGTATACTTTTACTACCTCAGGGGGGTATACAAGCAAATATAAATGTGTAAAGTTAAAATCATGTCGCGAAAGCCAAAATCCGTGTGTAACGCGAAAGGAGGCGAGCTTACAACAAATATAAGCTACCTTAATGATACAAATAATCACAAATCAAACTGGGCGTAGGTGGTAAACCGCGTGCAATTTTATTGATTTGCCACTTTAAGGCTTTAAATAGTTTGTCAATTTTTACACCCATCACGTTGACACTAATGGTGCTTGAGCTTTTCCGGCCGCTTTAGCACTTAGGACGGTGACAGTTAATCGTTGATTGACACAAACAAGTAGATATTATTATATTTTAATACATAACTGAGACCTCACACCTATTGTTATTTCGCTCCATTATTGTGTACTAAATCAGGAAAACTGGTCTAGGTGTGGTAATCTCGTTTTGATTTCAGATTAGAAATACGCTCTATAAATTGTTAGTGACTTTTCCTGACAAACTGGCTCGAATTAAATTAACAATAACCTTAAAAATACACGGTCTCGAACCCGGTCCCTCTTAACTATCGCGGCGAAGAACAAACTACTAGACCACAGAGGCTGTGTTTACGTGGATGACAGATAAACGAGCGCTAAGCAATTGTTGAGAGTAAATGCAAAAACCGCAATGATAAAAGTACTTATTGCCCCTAAATGCATAAATATAATCCTGATTTTAAGACTAAAATCTATTACCACAATGCTAAAAAGAGATCTTTTCAGTAGATTTTGCAGGTTTTGTGTGATTTTGATTGTACAAATTATGTCAACACAGCTCAATGTTTTGATGATAAGAGAGCGATATACGCCAGCTGTCCATAATCGGGGGGGGGGGGGCTATTTACCGGAGCTTTCAGGGTTACCCTACATACATTTTTTACTTCAATCATGTCAAGGATCACAAATATCATGAACTTAAAGAAAAATGTAAAGTTGAAAAAAAAACAGCTTAAAAACAGCTTAAAAAATCAGCTTAAAAACCTTTTTAAGCGAGTAAATCGACGTTTAACATGAAAAAGCATAGGGGGCCTATTTAGTGGTATGGGATTACCATGATTGTTGATTGCCAATGGCAAAAACTGTCATAAGTGATGGCTTGACTATATATAATATGCTACCTTAATAACACAAATAATCAAAAAATCTAACTGGGCGTAGTTGGTGAAATGCGCGCAATTTGATTGATTTACCACTTAACGGTGTTAGAGTTTGTCAATTGTTACACCCATCACGTTGACACTAATGGTGCGTGAGCTTCCCCGGCTGCTAAAGCACTTAGGACGCTGACAGTTGATTGTTGATTGACACAAACAAAGCGATATTATTCTATTTTAATACATAACTGAGACCACAACCTATTGTTATTTTGCTCCAAAATTTTGTACGAATGGAGCGATACAATTGAACTTACTGTTTTAAGCTTGGTTTAAAGTATATTATCTAATCTGGACCACCAATCTGAACTTTGATTTACTATTTTGTAGACGTTTTGCTGAGTTTTCTTTCGATTTATTTGTATAGCTCAATAGAATTTCCCCAAAAACGTTAATATCACGTATTGCACTCTCAACTAAGTTTTAAAAAACGCTTTCGGTTCCGCTCTGGTTGCCATGGTAACGTAGCAAGGCCTCTGATTGGCTAAACACGGGAGCATTCATAACTATAAAAAAAATAACCCACTGGAATCATATTTGGAGGATAGATGTATTAGAACAATACGCACAAAATAATGTCTCCGGATATTTTGATTGGTTGCCATGGTAACCAGGCCGCAGCCAATCAGGTGATTTGACTACGTAATTTTAAAACGAAAGCAAAAACTAAAAAAATCTCTGCATTATTTTGTAGACAGTACTCTTCTTAACATCTATGCCAAATTTCATTACAATCATACATTGCTTTTTTGAGTTATGACCGCTCCCGTTTTTCAGATACGCGCTTTCGCTGTTTTGAGATATGAACCGTTGTTGTTGTTGCTATTTTTAATTGAAGATTGAATTATCATAATTGTTAATGAAAGAATCATAAAAATCGAGTGATGCGTTCTCTTTATATTAATTTTTAAATTAATTTTCTTATATATAGCAGGATAAAAACCAATAAAATACATAAGAAATTCATCGTTACAGAATTTCTAACCCCATATTTTTTTACATAAATCCTAAAACACATTTTGGACCAATAAAGTGTATGCAACATATGTTGTAAACTATTTATTTGTAATTGTTTTCAAAATGCCTTATATATCACTAGGTGAGCGTTTTTGTATATATATAAAAGTATAAGGGGGCACAGCACTAAATATACCGCCCATTGGATTACATGTAAATTAGGGCTAAAAGAGTCGCTATTTTGGGCCCTTAGTAACCATTTTTGGAACGTCTCGAATGCTTTATTCTAATAAACAAACATTCAAATTTCATAAAATCGTCAAGAAGTGTTACACCTTCCAATTCGATTTTACGATACGATCATTTAAACAGCGCCACCCCTATTTTCAGCCCGGACGCTGGCCTTCTAACCGCCTCCGATCACGTATGTTCATACACGTGATAAATTTTCAATACAATCGAAAATCAATATTTTGCAATATCCTGATCAAAGTACAAGAGATTATCTTTCATTTTAATTATGAAACGATATCCTCACGCCAAACTGATTCCCAAAGGACCCCATTAATCACAAAATCGTTTTTTGTTTTTGCCGGAACTTACTACCATTACACAAAACGAGGAGTGATTTAGTGCTGTGCGCCCTTTAACACACAATAAAATTAAAATAAAACTTTTTTTTTGGCATTTTTGTAAACACCAAGTAATATCAAGATAAACTGTCAAAATAGTTAAATTATATACCACCTCTAACTAAAGTTATGTTACTTAACGCATCGATACTCAATTTCTAATGTTCGAATTGTGGGCACTTTAAGGCCATTTTGCAGAATTTCTATGTTTTTATAATCTCTTTCATTCATCATGAGATGTTAATGAGACTATTTATGTTTCATATTATCTTAAAAGTATATATATGCAATGTTTTAATAACCCGATGAACCATGAAACTGATTACGCAATGGCGTGCACACCCTATATCAAACCTTAGATACAAATGTAAAAAGTGTAGGTCCAAAATTGCCGAATTTTAGGGGTATGGGTAAAAAACGTTTCAATTTTGAATTAATAATAGGCCTAAATTGTCTTTTTATCTGTCACGTATAATGTATCGTGTGTCAGGTAAACTCCCAATGTAATTTGTGTTGGGTTATATCCTCTAGGGAATTGCCCAGAGTACTGTTATTGACATTTTGATACATTAAAAGCCTTATTTTTGTCTTAATTTAGGCCCAAATTAAACCTAGTCACCCCCCCCCCCCCCCCCCCCCCCGACATGATTTGATATCAATGACAAATGGGTTTAAAAACATTTATTTCAACTTTATTTGTTAAGCCCCTGATTGATAAAACGAGCATAGATATGTAGGTTTATAATCGGATAACCATGGCGAGGGGGTCCATTATTGTGAGTAAAATATAAAAAAAGGAAATGTTAGTAAAATGATGCTCTTCAACCGTTTTTGCTCCAAATTTGTAAGCAAATTGGGTCGTGTTCATGATATTTATGTATGACATGGACAGAAATATGATTTTCTTTGAAATTAAGATAAAATTACCTCTTTTATAGACTCAAAATCAATGCAAATCGATATAAATCGAGTGTCACCACCCTTACCCAAACAGCTAACCTGCTTTTAGCCTGCTTCTAGCCTGCTTAAAAGCAGCTTAAATCCTTAGCCTACACTAACCTGTATATGGGCCTAAATATGCAAATGAGGCAGGCTATTGTAGCCTGCTGAATTCAGAAGCAGGCTTATTATTAGCCTGCTTTACAAAAAAGCAGGCTAATGACAGCAGGTTAAATTAACCTGCTTGTTAGCCTGTAAATTTTAACCTGCTTCATTAGACTGCTTTATTAGCCTGCTTATTTAGCCTGTAGAATTTAACCTGCTTTATTAGCCTGCTTGTTAACATGCAAATCATCCTTAGCCTACACTAACCTGTATATGGGCCGAAATATGTAAATTAGGCAGGCTAATTTTAACCTGCTCTCCAGAAGCAGGCTTATTCAAGCAGGTTAACCAGCTTCTTTAGCCTGCAAATATTAACCTACTTTATAATTAACCTGCAGACCATATTTAAAAGCAGGCTTATTTTAACCTGCTGTCCTAATAAGCAGGCTTACTATTTTAGCCTGCTCTCCCAAAAAACAGGCTTAGTTTAGCCTGCTCTCCCAAAAAGCAGGCTGCCCGCTACCAATAAAAAAAACTCCCATGTTTATGAATGAGTTGTTGCAAATTACGGTAAGAAATATGCTTGATTTTTTTGTAAAATACAGATTTTTTGTTTTAGATTTAAGCATCATAGTAAAGTTAAAACATGTAATAAAAATAATTAAATAGAATTTTGTATGTTTAATACATTTTTTCTTTAATCAAACTCAGAGATGGTTTCAAAATAAAAATGAATCAATCAATCAAACAATCATAAACAAAACAACCAATCAATACACATCCAATCATTGAATAAACAAATAAATAAAAAACAATCAACCAATTGAATAATTGATCAATCAATCAATGAAAAATCAATTAATAGCCAACCAATCGATCAACAATTAATGCATCAATCAACAAATGAAAGCAATTAAAATAAATTAGTAAACAACCAATTAAATCAATAAATCAATCTCTTAAGCATCTGAACCCTATCAATCAATCCATTAATTCATCATAGATGTCAATCAAATTTACCAATCAAATAGATCTATTAAACAGCCGTTCAACCAATACATCAATCTGGCAACAAATAAATCAATTAATCAACTGACCAATTATCAATAAAACCATAAACAATTAATTAAATTAATTAAAACAAACAATATATAATCATGCCATTTTTAAAAATAACAAAAATGTATCAATCAATAATAAAAAATCAACAACCAAAAACAACCAATCAAATCAAAATTGAATCATTCAATTAACCATAATCAACCAGCATTCATTATTGTTTCCTCCGTTCCACAATATTAAAAGCTCTTAATCCATCATTGCTAAAGAAAAGAGTAATTGCCTAAACTGAATAAAAGGTACGGGAATAATTGCCTGTATAAAGCCTATCAACTGTTTTAATAAGCTTAAGCTTAATCAAAATATACTGTAAATGCAGTTTATAATTTGATAACTATAAATCTGAACAGTCTACCTTATCACACTTTGTTGAATCTCATGAAGCTTTCATCTTTACTTGGTTTATAACATCAATAGTGATAAATATCCACAAATATCCTGAAATATATGCAGCATCCTGACATAGGCAGTTTGACAGTTGGCAGCAACTTCCAAAATGGCTGATGCAGGTTAGAGTTTAAAATTGCAGGTTATGCATTGCCGCCAAATTAGTCATGTGACACAAAGCAGGCTAAGAGTAATTTGCATGAGATATCACATCACAATTAACCTGCTCTTTAGTTCGCAGTCTAAAAAGAATTAATGTGTTAAAACACTAGCCTGCTTTTATAAAAGCAGGCCATCATATAATTATAACACTAGCCTGCTATTATAAAAGCAGGCTATCATTTAAAATGTATAAGCCTGCCTTTTGAATTTGTTAAAAGCAGGCTATCATTAAAACAAATTTAGCCTGCTTTTGTAAAGGCAGGCTATTCCTAAACCTGCTCTTGTAAAGGCAGGCTATGTCTAAGCCTGCTTTTGTAAAAGCAGGCTTTGAATTAACCTGCAGACAGTTTATTAACCTGCATTTGAGACCACAGGTTAAAAGCAGGTTAAAGGCAGGCTAATTTAGCCTGCTTTTATGGTAAGGGCTGCGTGTTACAAGGGGGCACAGCACTAAATATACCGCCCATTGGATTACATGTAAATTAGGGCTAAAAGAGTCGCTATTTTGGGCCCTTAGTAACCATTTTTGGAACGTCTCGAATGCTTTATTCTAATAAACAAACATTCAAATTTCATAAAATCGTCAAGAAGTGTTACACCTTCCAATTCGATTTTACGATACGATCATTTAAACAGCGCCACCCCTATTTTCAGCCCGGACGCTGGCCTTCTAACCGCCTCCGATCACGTATGTTCATACACGTGATAAATTTTCAATACAATCGAAAATCAATATTTTGCAATATCCTGATCAAAGTACAAGAGATTATCTTTCATTTTAATTATGAAACGATATCCTCACGCCAAACTGATTCCCAAAGGACCCCATTAATCACAAAATCGTTTTTTGTTTTTGCCGGAACTTACTACCATTACACAAAACGAGGAGTGATTTAGTGCTGTGCGCCCATAATAAATGCCGTTTTTTGACCAACTGTTGATATCTCGAGAACTACATACCCGATTGCTATCAAACAAAAACCTTCTGAAAAAAGAAATTCCACAGATTCTAATCGCTACATTATCTCACTTTTGCCAGTGTGTACAATTTGACCAATTTTCCTGACTCAACCCCTGACTCAACTCCAACTAGAGCGTATTTGTAATCTTATATCAAAACGAGATTACCACACCTAGACCAGTTTTCCTGATTTAGTCAAAAGTAAAAGTACACTGGTTGCGCCACTAAAATTATGTAAATTCTATGCAAATTAGTGGGGAATTAACACTTGTGCATCTGCAAACATCTGCAGACTTTACCGGGACAAGACCTGAAGTGTTTCCTCTGGATTTTCACAAATTTAACCGGCAGTATTTTTTGACATACACAATCCTTGATACCTGATCCTGATCTAGATCACAGAGGCCGTGTTTACGTGTGGATGACAGATTAACGAGCGCTAATGTGTATTACAAAGCCAGTGTTGAGAGTCTCAAGCAACCGAAATACATGTAGTAGTAAATATTAGCTATATGTTGGCCTATAGGCATGATTCTAGCCGAACCTATGACTAACAAAACTCAAATAAATCCACACGAGGATCGAGCAAAGGAAGCAATCCGAGAAAGAGAAATGAATAAATAATATATAGACTCGGACAAATTGGCTTGAATTAAATTAACAATGACCTTCAAAATACCCGGTCTCGAACCCGGTCCCTCTTCACTATCGCGGTGAAGAGCAAACCACTGCACCACAGATGCTGTGTTTACGTGAATGACAGATGAACGTGCGCTAATGTGTATTACAATTGTTGAGTGTCTAATAGCTAAATGCAAAAACCGAAATGATAAGCATCTACCTGCCGTTTCCAAGATTCAATGACAGGTTGAAAGACGCCGGTTACTAACAAAATCGATAGCTATACATAATAGCACGTGTATAAATACACTTTAACTAGCGTTGGTACACTCTCAGCAAAAAAGGTTCAACTTAGAACCATAAATGGTTCCTCACGTTGTCCTCCATATGGAACCCTCGTGGGTTCTTCCCAAGAACCATTTCATTGAAGAACCCTCTTGAAAGGTTCTTTAAAGAACAAAAAAAGGTTCTTCAGTTTTATCCTCTATATGGAACCCTAAGGGTTCTTCAGGGTTAAATAACCCTCTTGAAAGGTTTTTTAAAGAACCAAAAAAGGTCCTTTAGTTTTGTCCTCTATATGGAACCTGAGGGTTCGTCAGGGTTAAAGAACCCTTTTGAAAGGTTCTTTAAAGAACCAAAAAAAATCTTCAGTTTTTGTTATTATAGAACCCTTAGGATTCTCAGGAAATATTTAGAAATAGATTGTTTCAAGCACCATTTTATTTTGCTTTTTGCATACTTTTCTCATTTATTTCATTAATATAATGCATGTATCTGGTTTGTGAACAATCACTAAGTGAGTGACGTCTTGAATTAATCATGTTAATTAAATGGATATATAAAACCTTACGAAATCTACTTTCCATTGTGTTAATTTTAAAGAAGCCGATGCACACCCCAGCCAACATCGACCGTGGGCCCACAGTGGGCCCTCATGGGACCCTTAATATTTTGTCACTTTTGGCCGGTATACAGACCAAAGTGGACAAAATAGTAAGGGTCCCATGAGGGCCCACTGTGGGCCCACGATCGATGTTGGCTGGGACCCGTGTGTCAAAAAGTGCAAGTCATTATAAAGAACTCGCACAGCTTTTCATGGAACCCTTTTTCGTATTTTAGGGTTCTATAAGGAACCATTGACTCAGGAAGAACCTTTCATTCTGGGTTTGGAACCATTTGTATCCTTCATAGAACCATTAAAGGTTCCTTGAGTGCAGAAGGTTCTACATCGAACCCCGAGCTTACTCAAAGAACCCTTTCCGCACCATTTTTGCTGAGAGTGTACCGTGTTCATTTCTGATCCACAACGTGACTTGATAAAATAATCATGTATTATAACTAATCGCTACATAATCATAATATTGATCTCGCTAATAAGGAGTTCTGGCATCCGTATCTATTGTACTGTTAATTTTCTAACAATAATGACAAACTCAGGGGTTGGACCAAAATGCTTGCAAATTTCATGCAAATTAGAGGGAAATATTTGTACATAATTCAAACCACTAAAGACTCTACTGGGATATGGAGGAAAGGGTTTTCTATCAAATTATTATCAAATTAGCTGGTAGTACGTCTATGAACTTCAAAAGGCTGATTCTCCTTACCGATATTGCACTATCACCGAGTGTGCTAATTAGTAGGCCATCAACTTCAATCTTGATATTTTATGTTGTTATAATGTTTCTAATTCTGAGCAATATTGGAACAAAACGTTGCAGTATCGGCCGATACTTGAACATTTACCTTGTCCAGTACCAGGCTATACTGGAGCAATACGTTCTAGTATCAGTCGATACTGCAACACATTTGAGCAACATTTATGTTCCCGTATTGAACGATATGGTATACCACTGAGTATCTAGGACCTAAAGTACACTTTTGTCGATAATATCTTACGGAAATTCACAAAACCAGATACTGGTAGACCCAGATTTATTGTAGCCTCGTTCAGACACATAGTTGTATTATTATCGTCCCATTTCATCGGGTGATTTGAAAATAGTGACATATACCATTAATTATTGTAAAAAAATGCCTACAACAATATTGATTCTATATATTTGAAGAGCTAAAACTGAGTTATTACCTGGCAATATAGAGTATATTGGTAGTAGTTTCTAGCAATGTGGGTAATTTTTTGAAAAAGACCCTAAATCCCATAGCAATTCAATGCAGAGCTCCGAGATGTTATGCAAAAGGACTTCCGTCCATGAAAACAATAATGTTTTGCAAAAGGACTTGTGTCCAGTTATACTGCCCTGTATCCAGTTATACTGCCCTCACTATCCAAAGACAAGTAAAGAATCAAACGAGAATTCTTGTTCCTGTTCTGTCCCCTCGCCACCTCCCAACGCCCTTCCCCTTACTGTTTAATTTGGCGATAGTGATTGTTTTAATGTATCCATGCATGTGTTTAGTGCTAGTGGTAAGAACAACACCACACATTCAACAATGCTTTTCAAAAGATGAATGGCTGTGCTCGTAAAGGAAACTGTTGTATGACTGCCTCCCTCCCCACACCATCCCCGTTTAAAAGTAGGCTGTTTTGCACGCTTAATTCAGGTAACTTACAAATGAGGTTCTTCTGTGCAAACTTGCAAATACAGTATCAAGTCAATATTGGCCATTTTTGAAATCTTTGAATAATCTGCTAAGGAGACATAATAGGCCTGTGCCCGCAAACCCCTACCCACAGCACCACTGTAATAAAATAAGCATTTTCTTGTTAATCTCGATTGTGTGTACCATTCAATTTATTTTTTCATTCTAATTTTTGATTTGGTGAGTGATTATATTCGTGTGGTAAACTGTTTCTGTGCATTTTATTGAAATGTTTTGCAAAAAGGCTTAAATCCATTTTTTTAAAATAAAGAACATATAATAACAAAAAATAAATAAAAGTGATTGATTTGAAAAAACATACCGTATTTGATTGGTATACTCTGTACCTCTTTCATTGTACACATTATATTTACAAGCATCAATCACACTACATGTAGTCAAGAACACTTTCATATTGTTTTTTCTCAAATTCACTAAAATGGACGTAAGCCCTTTTGCATATCAGCTCTTCATATTATGTTGTTGTGTTCTGTTCTTAAACCAAATAGTAGTCTTTAATTCTTAATGTTCATTTTCTACAGGTATTTGGCCAGCACCTTCAAGACGATGGACGCTGCGGTCTACGAATTTGCTTAGAAACAAACTTCTGCCGCCCGCACAACAATTACCTCAAGGTGAATTTCCGGGAGAAACACATTTTGGTTTGATGATCCTTTCAAGCAAGAAAGTGATACGAGCGTGTAATTTATCATTTCGTCATTTTTAATAGCTTGAAAGATTAATGCATGTAATCTGCCAAGTCATCATTTTAGTTGTTTAAATGTACTGATACAATCTTGTTTACAGGAATGCATTCAAGACAATTACAGATTGCACAATAAGGACTGGCTTTTAGCATTACATCAACATTCAATAAATAACTGCAACATATATTGCAATGACTTTCATTACAGTGTAGTAAATATTAATGAAATCACTATGGGATTTATATTGCACGTAGCAATTTCATTGGCCTTTTTGTTGCAAAACGGGCGCCAATGTTTTGCAAATACACCAGCCGTGGATGTTTGCAGTTCTCAGCAAATCAATATTACAAGAGATCCATTGCTCATTGGGACCATGAATAACATGCCAGATGTAGAGAGCACAAATTGCAGCATTGATATCGTTTTATCGGAAGGTAATGTGACATCAATTACGCTTCAAGAACATAATGAAACCAATAGGTTTTCTTATATGTATGTTGAAGAATATTCTGACAACACTAACCCTGAAAACCCAAACCCCAAATTTAACAACTGTAGTACCTCTCATGCGCGCTATATATCGTTGGCATTGAAGCAAAATAAATGTACGATTTTCCTGCCCTTTAGAATATACAGATTGCATTTCAAGAATATTCAGGCACATCTAAACGTATATGCTATGCATGCATATATTCCCCTATGTGTAACAAATCACCCAGTGATGGGGATACAATTTGAAAATACATGCAATATTAATACATATGACATGGTTAAAGAAGGTATTCCAGTTTACGCGTGGCCTCCAGATCCAGATCAAGTGACATATGACATAACGTGTCTAGAGGAATGCGTTTGTACCCTAGGCTTTACACAATGGACAGTTGTGTGTGAAAACACAAGATCAAATGCTCTAATGATCTATAATTCCAATATAACTGTTTTATATTTAAATTATTTGAGTCTCAATCACATTCTACCTGACGCTTTCTATGCCTTAAGCAAATTGGAAACATTATTCTTAAATGGCAATAATATCTTACATTTACTAGCTGACACACTTACTGGATTGCCGTCATTACAATCGTTGTATTTGGACAAAAATGTCTTGGTTGAATTGCCTGTTAACGGTTTTAAAGACTTAAATCAGCTAAAGTACTTAGAATTACAAGAAAATGATATTGCTATTTTGATAAATGGAGTATTCAAAGGACTTGAACGGCTAAAGAGATTACTACTTACTTCCAATGCATTGTCAAGTGTGGAGATGGGTGTATTTGATGATTTAGGGCAATTACAAGAATTACATCTCGGTTATAACAAACTGGCCGAACTTCATGATGGCTTGCTGGAGAAAATGCATGATATCATCACCCTTAAGCTTGAAAGTAATAAGATAACAACATTGGGAAAACGTGCTTTTACCACACTTAATCAAACAAAGACGATTACCCTTCAAGACAATCAACTAACAGCATTACCCCGTGAAATATTCGGTTCAACAGGAATGGTGTCTGTACTTTACCTGTCTAATAATCACATAACAGAGCTACCGCTTGGTTTATTTGTATATGCGGATAATCTCCAATCCCTTTACCTTCAAAGAAATAGATTAACCGTATTACCTTTTGGGATCTTTGATAAATTGGTCAAACTTATTCGTCTTGAATTAGGGGATAACGATTTGTCGGTGCTATCGATCACGTTTAAGTTAAATCCCAGATTGGTTAGAATATCGCTAAGAAACAATTCATTAACTAGTATATCACCCGATACCTTTGATTCAAATCCGGAATTAGGCAATCTTTGGCTTGATAATAACGTCTTATCCTATCTGCCGATCGGAATATTTAATGGCCTAACAGAACTGTTCAGTCTTCATTTAAATAACAATCAATTGCGGGAATTACTAAATGACACATTTTTGCACCTGCATTATCTTGGTGAACTTTTTCTTGATCATAACAACATTTACGAATTAGAAGCTGGGGCTTTTGGTGGATTGGATAGTCTCGGAGTATTACGTCTTGGACACAACAAATTGTCTTCACTGCCACAACAAATATTTCGTTCACTTGGAATGCTAATTTTACTAAAACTGAACAATAATGAATTGTCTTTGCTGCCAAAAGAAATGTTAAGACCATCGAGTCACCTGTCGTTACTGTACATACAGAATAATCAGATTTCAGAGTGGCCTAACAATACACTGGACGTCATAAGAGCATTGGACGCAAGTAGAAATAACCTAAGTTCCTTGCCCCAGAACATGGGGTATGGGTTTAAGCATACGTTTTTGAGACGGTTTAATCTATCGCATAATCATCTGGTAGCTTTACATTCATTTGGCGAGTTATCAAGGTTAGAGATTCTTGTACTAAGTTTCAATTCTATATCTCAAATTAACGGCACAGTTTTCGATTATCTCACTTCTTTAAAATCACTATTTTTAGATCATAACTACATTTCTGATCTACCAATTTATATTTTTAAGTACCTAGACAATTTGATGATTCTTGATTTGACAAGTAATTTCTTGAAAACAATCAATCAGGAATTTTTCAGTTCCCTACGAGTTCTCGAAATCCTTCGCCTAACCGATAACAAATTACAGAAAATTACAGGAAAACCTTTTAATAGCTTATATAAACTCAAAGTTCTGAATATGCAGCTTAATGTGATAACTACATTAACAAAACATGTTCTTGATGGTCTGAACCACGTCCAATTAATTAACATATCAGAGAACCAAATTGAAAGTTTGGATGACCAACTATTTCAAAATATTAGTATAGACGTGTTAGACTTTAGGCGTAATAGCTTACACCTCGTAACGAAACAATCCTTTATAGGTTTACAAAATTCAACCATCGTATTGGTGGACGAATATGGTACATGCTGCTTTATAGAGGATGTTGTTAAATGCATCTCCAAACATCCTAGACAAGTTTATCTAACATGTGAGCGAATGCTTAACAATATTGCCTTGCGAGTTTGCATGTGGGTGCTTGGCATAATGATTATACTTTTCAACGGAATGGTTTTTTGTACTCGCTGTATATGTAGGCCTAAAGCGCGAGGTACGGTTCAATCTGTATTGATATTAAATCTCTCGTTTTCAGATTTTATAATGGGAATTTATATGATCATGTTGGCTTTAGCTGATGCATATTATGCAGATTATTTTCCGTCGTATGCTGATTTATGGAGACAAGGAAGTGCTTGCAAAATAGCCGGCATACTATCACTTTTATCCAGTGAAGCTTCGGTATTTCTTCTAACTTTAATCAGTTTTGACAGGTTTCAAGGTGTGAAGTATCCATTTAGTTCACGTCGTTTACGTCCAAAAAGTGCGAGAATATGCGTGACAATAATTTGGTGCGTTGCTATACTACTCAGCGTAACACCAGTGTTACTTGCAGGAATGTTTCAGGACATTTATGAAATTTCTGAAGTATGTGCTGGTGTACCAATTGTAAAAAGACCCGTTTCTTTTACAGAAGCTAGATCTATAGTAATACAAATAGCCTTTGTGAATGATTTCTATCAATATCTTATTACTGGTTCCTTATTTAGACGGACTCCAAATAAGGCTATAAAATTTGAACGTCAGAGTTTAGACTATTTGGAAACAGTAGTTGCGTATTACAAGATTGCTACATACTTTTCACTCATAATATTTATTGCCGTGAATTTGATTTGTTTTATTGTGATCGCAACCTTATACATAAATATATTTCATACCATCAGACAAACAATGTTAACAGCCGGGCGCAATTCAACTCAGGAAGAAGAAATACGCAGGGCAATGAAAATGTTTGCAATTGTTATAACGGATTTCCTCTGTTGGGTACCTCTTGAAATCGTATGCATATGCGTTCAGGGAGGACTCATCACAGTAGACCCAGTGATCTATGCTTGGACCGTTGCACTGATTTTACCAATCAATTCAGTCATTAATCCTTTTCTTTACACTTTGGTCGTATTTATTTCTGATTATAGAGATGAAATACGTTAAAAAAAAAACCGTGAAATTCAATGCCAGACTTGAAATTCTGAAAAAGAATAATGTATATAAATGTATTATAGGGTAATTCTTCGGTAAATGTTACATTTCAAGTTTCTAGAAACTCGGTTTTAAATTTAATTTTTTTTCTAGCTTTGAATATTTTTTTCACAAAGATAAACATCTGTAACATATTAAAAACATGTTTGGCACAATCTTTACGAATATTTAATTGATTCGTTCCCTTATTGTTTATAGGTTGGTCACACAAAAGAGTCATCTCCGTCACATTTTCAGTATAAAAACCCATTAGAAAATGTATATGATTCCAGACTAGAAATTGACATACATAATTATAGTGGTCACTACTCTTTTTTTTACCATTCATCCTAAAAATCCAATGAATATATATTTTCAATTGATTCTAAAGCGTTCGGAGATGACACTGAATAAACATACGCACAAACTATGTTTCGAAAAAAACCTGATTATTGATGTATTGCTAAAATAATAGCGCGCACTAACCTCACATGTGTTAAACTTCATGTGCGGTATATTGAAATGGTCAAAGCAGTGTTTCTATTCTCCTTTTATTACGAATGATATGGCGCTGCATATGGTCCGTGACGGAGATGATGCAAAACGTCGGGACAGAAATTTCCCGACAAAAAATGATGAATTAAGCGCCTATGCCATATTTGGATGGATGAAATATAATTATATCGTAAATAACTAGCGTTTATGAGTATTTTTTGACGAAAATCCCCTCCACCAAATTAATATGGCAATCGGAAATTGTACGCGTAACCATCGGGACACGGGGTTTTGTAGGGTATTGGCATCAAATAGTGGCCAAATGTTATATACAAAAATAATTCTAAAGCGTTTTATGATTTTGTTATGATGCGGATTACGTTTATGAACAGATATACACAAAAAGATGTAGTAGTTAAGAGTGATGAAATTACCAGATATAGGATATCAAAGTATCGGAAAATGAAATGTGACATTTACCGAATAATGACCACATAAGTTAAACCATTTGGAACGGTAGCTACTCAAAAACTATATACATGTTTTCAATTAAATAAATTCTATCTCACTTAATGTCACTTAAACTTATTTAATGCGGTTCATAGATAATAGGCGAAATATCAATCCACGTATCATTCAGAAACAATTCGATACTTCGATTAGGTTTGGTGTGGTTATATTCATATTAATTGCATCAATATGTTAACATAAATTTATATAGATGTGATGAAATAGCTCACATCTGAGCAAAATAGTTTGCCCTCCGCGAGTGGGTCTCTTTCTCTTAAAAAAACCCGAATTGTTGGCACATACCATTTCCCCAAAATTATACTCAGCACTTGGTGGAACATTTTTGGTTTTTTATAACTTTTAAATATGAAAATAAGCACTGGCTCAAGATCATCACACTCAATTATTCCCCCAACATATCAGGAACTGACTTTATCCAAAATCTTTTTTCGGGCATTTTAATGCAAATACAGAATACAAGTCAATACACACACAGCACTCACTTTACCAATCAACTGAAGTACACACCCGTATTTACAAAACGTGACGCATCATATAAAGTTCCAATTTTCATGAGAAGAAATGAGCACAAAAATACAAGCAACATGTGGTTGTGATTATCTCTTTGTTTGCGGGCAATTATAGTCATGCAGTAGTAGACCAAAGTGATTATTTTTAAAAACAAAATTATATGAGAAGAGAAGAGTTGTAAGTATCCATATACGAGTGTATAAAACTTGCGCATGCACTAAATTATTAGCATATTTAAAACGTTACTTATTTTAGCATGATGTATGTGGCTATTATACGATAATTAGTATTTTGTTGAAAATCGATACCGATGTCAAGTTTGTGATGGTCAATGATGAATAAAAAGCACAACATATTGTATGCACTATGGTAAAGTTAAAACCGCATTCTTGAGTGTTAACCATTCGTTTAACCATATGTGTGTAATGTGTACATATCCATAACTTGTCTAATGATTGCCGCTTAGATGGATGGTGAAACTCGTAATTCAATAAAGCTAAAGGCTGTCCCATTTTCCATGCAGGTTTCAAAATATGAAGAGGTTTCTCAAAAAGATGATATTGCATATTTGTTTGAAAAGTTAACACATTAACCCTAACACGACCAAATACCACGACCCCAGACCTATCTCCAAGCGCATGCTTGGAGATAGTTGGTTTTCCATGACGTAATCGACCGAGCCTATATAAAGGGTGTATCAAAAAAAAGAGAAGTGCGATTACGGAAAATTACATAGCGCCCTGAAACTTAAATATTCTGTTAAGACTAGTTCTTGGCTATCAAATAGTAAAATTATAGCAATATCGATTAGAGATACTCAGGATATAAGTAGGGAAGTGCATAACACGTTTTACATCGTTTATCCTGAATTTCGTGTCAGGTCAATATTAGCAAGACATTTAATGACCCATTGTATGGTAAACAAACTCATCATTCTGTATTCAGAATATGTCATGTTAAAGATAAAATATGGCTACAATTGATAATTCAGTATCATATCACATAAAAACTTAGCACATTTGCAATAAATTAGTTGATAGTTAATGACACAGCTTGGAAATATAAATTACAAAGTCTGTTCTGTTGTCCAGTAAAGATAGGAATTGTTTTGTATGAATCATTCATTGTAAGTTTGTGATGGTGACATTATGGTGCAGCTCGATTATCAAAATTATGTCCTTTTGTTTCAAGACGCATCTACGAGCACATCCCCCCATGAAAAGCACTACTCGACGTGTCATCCGTTTGCGTCTTCTTCCCTAAACAGCGTTGGTGATGCAGTTTCTAAGATATTAGAGATTGGTTAGTGGTGTCTGGAAGAATCGAGACTTAACATAACCCCAAAGAAAAGGGATAATAGTGTAAGGTCTAGAGAGCGAGCAGGCCACTCCGTAGCATGTCCAAGACCAACAACTCTGTTTGCAGGACGAACGATGTAAATCGTGTTTTGCACGGACGAGCGATGTAAATCGTGTTTTGCACTTGTCTACTTATATCTTTATTATCTCAGCGAATTCATAATCGTTATCGCTGTAATTTGACTATATGATAGCCAGGAAGTAGTCCTAACAGAAGAGCTTAGTTTGTAACCACAGGGCCATATGTGATTTGCTGTAATCGTACAGCTCTCGGCAAACGTTTTGCTGTTTTTTGACACACCCTATAGTGAGCCCAATATACTGCGCGAACATGAAGCTGATGGGCGTGGCTCAAGGGGTTGGCGCTTGGTGTGCGGAGGGTCCCTGGAGCGAATCCCATTTGGAAAGCGGCGAATTATTGGGTAAAATACTCAGAAATCCTCGCTTTTGTTAAAAAAAACCAGGCTGACAGGATTAGGGTTTTAGATTCCGAACAGGGAAAAAATACTATACGCTATGACTATACTGTTCATGTACAGGCTGTCCCAAAATGATTAGTACCCATCGATGCCCAAAGTTCAATCATTTTTGTCATCATCAAAATCGATAAGATTAGGTCCGTTATTTTTACATCATGATTATCATACTTTACTTTTTTATTAGAATTTTAGATCGTGAATATCGGCTTTATCAAACTCAAGATACACTCCATTATGTAAAATATGGTGATTTCATCTTTTTGACAAAGTGCTAAAAATGTGTGTGCTATTACAGCTTGTAAGAATATCTCATAATCTCTACTTAATATAATCTTGTGTGTATTTCTATTGTAACTGTTATTAGTCATGGGTGTTCAAATCATTAATAATTATTCTCCTTAATTCCAATTTAACGGGTAAAAATAAGTTTGTCACACCTGAGTGACCCCATGCATTGTTTTATTTGACAAGTGTTTAGGGACTTTTAAATGAAGTCGTATTTGGTGAATCACCAGTGGCTTAGATTTCATTTTCACATTGGAGAATGGATTTCGTGAGGTTAAACACTAAGGGACTATATCATTATTACCAAGTATGTAGGCAATTGCATCCACCAATGTGAAAAAGTCTAAGCCACTGCTAATTACCCATGACCACGTCTTTACCTGTTTAAATGTCCCTCAAGTTTAGCCTCAAAACTCATTATAGAAACAAAGCTTGGGGTCGCTCATGCGTGACGATCCATTTTACTCTTCAAGTTGAATCAAAATGAAGAAGTATTAATGGTTTGAACAACAATATGATACAACAGCAGTTTAAAATAGAAAGGAAACAAAGATAATAGCAGACAAGATATTAAGAGAATGTATTAGTTTCTTTCAAACAAGCTGTTTAAAAACACATTTTTTTGCACTTTGCCAAAAAGGTGAAATCACCATGTCTTACACAATGGAGGGTAACTTCTTTAAAATAAGTCCGATATTCATGATCTAAAATTCTAATAAAAAGGGTACAGTGTAGCAAATATGATAGAAAAACAACTTAGAATGTTATCAATTGTGTACGAGTAGCATTATTAATGTAATTTTACAATAGTAATTAACGTGTTGAAAGTCGCTATTCGTGTAAAGTCACTGTAAGTTGGATGATTGTAAGTAAAGAAACAAGCCTTTCATACACTGTAGAAAAGCAAAACTGATATTTGTTGTGTGTTTACTTTCTGTTGTTGTGAGATATCCATGAATATTTACAAAACAATTTTTCTATTACTGCATCTTAAATGGATGGGTTGCGAACCTCTTTATTACAGCTAATTGCATTGGTGTGTGCCTGGTACACTCTTAATAAAAAAAATACTTAACATCTTAGTTGAGACTTACACTAATTTTTTCGAGAGCTTCGATTTAAATTTTCTCCGAGATCACGAAAACGTTTAAATCTTTTGAAGGACTTGAACTTTAAACCAATCAGATATAATGATGATGCGTGCACGTGATCCAATCCAATTCTCTTCGCGACGTTGCAACAACGCCATCTTCCTTTTGCGGTTTTGTGTGCGGTGGCGTACATCGAGGCTGTGGGAAAACATGGCTTTGATGCCATCATATTAAAAGTGTATATCCGAGAGCATTTTGAACAGTTTTCATGGTGATAAGATGTAGACTTTACTAAAATGTGTGTTTTTCTGTTCGGACTCGATGGAGTATACAGTCAGAAATGCCCCACATGCGTTGTTCACTGAAATGAAGCCGTGAACGGCTCCTGGAGGCATTCCTTCTTATTGCAACTATGATGCGGACCATCCCTTTATCTTACTTCACTTTATTATTATTTATTATTAATATTAAATATTTTCTCAAAATGCTCTCGGATTTACACTAAACTGAAACATACCTTTTAATATGTCAGTATTACTGGCTGTCAAGACTACTACGCAGCACACACACACCCCCACACAAAATCTAGATTTAAAAATCTATTTTAAATCTATTTTAAAAGGACAAAAAAAAACTAGATTTAAAAATCTATCTTAAATCTATTTTAACCCTAACACTCCCGGTGGATTTTCCAACGAAATTTTTTTCAAGCAAAAAAAACACACACAACAAGAGGTGCCATGCCCCGGGGTTTGAACCCACAACCTCTCGGTTACAAGTCGAACGCTCTACCAACTGAGCCGCGGGGGGAGCTATGCTGGGCGAGTGTATTCGCCCAGCTATGTAGCCCGGGCCCATTATTTCACCCAAAAACCTCAGCGCCCGGTGGAACCGACAGGCTGGGAAATGGGATTTCATGGGGTGTGGGGCTGTAAGGGTTAATCAAGGTAATATTAGAGAAAAAAAGGGAAAATTAAAAAGGAAAAAAAGAAATTGTTCAATAACCCTAACACTCCCGGTGGATTTTCCAACGAAATTTTTTTCAAGCAAAAAAAACACACACAACAAGAGGTGCCACGCCCCGGGGTTTGAACCCACAACCTCTCGGTTACAAGTCGAACGCTCTACCAACTGAGCCGCGGGGGGAGCTATGCTGGGCGAGTGTATTCGCCCAGCTATGTAGCCCGGGCCCATTATTTCACCCAAAAACCTCAGCGCCCGGTGGAACCGACAGGCTGGGAAATGAGATTTCATGGGGTGTGGGGCTGTAAGGGTTAATCAAGGTAATATTAGAGAAAAAAAGGGAAAATTAAAAAGAAGAAGAAAAAAAAAATGTTCAATAACCCTAACACTCCCGGTGGATTTTCCAACGAAATTTTTTTCAAGCAAAAAAAACACACACAACAAGAGGTGCCACGCCCCGGGGTAAAAACCTCAGCGCCCGGTGGAACCGACAGGCTGGGAAATGGGATTCCATGGGGTGTGGGGCTGTAAGGGTTAAAAAGGGATTTGGAAGTTTAAATTCAAAAAAGGTTTTGTTATTTCTTTAAAAGTATTAACATAGATTTAAATTTTTAAATCTTAAAGAAATATTTTGTAAAAACTTATTTTAATCCTATATTGATTGGTCCCTAACTACAGTCTCTGAAAGTTTAAAAGTAAATATTATGGATTCAAATTTAAATCCCTGTACAGTAGTTTAAGAGTGTACACAGAAATGTTAAATGTACAGGTAGCCATTTTGTTTGAACCTGGACCCACATATCATACCTACATATCAGCTCGGACGATGACGTCATCGAATCAATGGAAGGCAACCGCTGAAATACAGGCCTTTTTGGTCTATAGTTCCACCCCTCCCCCCCCCCCCCCCCCCCCCCCCCCCCCCCCCCATTTTAACACTTTTCAAATATATTTTCAAAATATATTTGTCAGAAACCTTTCCCAATTGACATACAGGGTGTCTCACAAAAAATTACAACGCACCTTTAGAGGATTATAACTTTCTAAACTTTCTGAATAAGTGTCAGAATAGAACAACTCAAACAACAACAAAAAAGCTAAATAGTTTGCTATACTTTAAAGAAAACTGGATGTGATTCGGTTCAGTAATTCCAGAGAAATGAGCAATTATGTAACATTAGTCTGGGAGCTCTTCCATCCAAGTTTGCTCATTGAGTGATTCAGACTGCACAAACATGAAATCAATACTTCTCTACAAAATGACATTGATTCACGTGCTGTTATGGTCCTAGATTTCATTTTCTGTTAATTTTTTATGGGCATAATTGTATTCAAAGATGGTTGTAAAGCTTAAAAACAATTTAAAAACAAAGTCAAAGGTTAAATTAATGGTTCGTAGAAGAGCAATTGATACATACACATGTTATGGCGTCAATATAGCAAAAGACCGTGGGTGCGAATCCCACAGAAAATGTTAGTTTTTCTCGTTACTATTATATTTAGTAAATGTAGAGATTATTTTAATATCGTTCAATCATAATATTATTGTAATCCCAGATTTCTTAACTTTTCATTATATTTAATAGAATGATGTTCTTACAGATTCAATGAGGTTTTAATTTGAATGTACTATAGGTTTTCCCGTTCATTTTAAAACATTTTTTAAACAAGTTAGTCGCAGCAGCTTACAAATTAGTCCTAAATATTGTTGACGTGCATTTCTCAACTTCAATTTAGTGTTGGTAACAATCACTTTAGTCTGATCAATATTCACTTTACTAGCTTATTTACTCAGCTTTCATAATACATCAAGATTAGACCCGTGTGTTCCTGTCCTTTTAAGATATATTATGTGCCCGGAGTGTTAACATTTTCTAGGGTCACCCTGTATAGGAGTTTCATTCTGACAGATGGATTTGGTTTGCAAAAGAATTAACTTGTATATACATATAACTATATACAGTCATCAAAAAAGTAACAATGAGCTTAACTCTAAAATATATATCTTACCTAAAAATATTAAATATAAAGTTGTTGACAATTAATATGTCTACTTTCAAATGAGATATTGCACGCTAGGATAGTTTGAATATGGAACAGGTTACAATCCAAAATGCAAGGTAAAGTCACAATTTAATTTTCACATTTTACATTGGTCACTCTAGCGCAATATTTATGAAGATTAAACTGGGTATTAACATGGCAAATAACAATTTACAACCAGTACATCCCGATCAAATCAACCCTGCACCTCCCCCAATATGCAAGAGGTGACACCTTTGCTGAAACCGATTATCAT
The DNA here is from genome assembly GCA_035610835.1 of Ophiura sarsii. Lineage (NCBI taxonomy): Eukaryota > Metazoa > Echinodermata > Ophiuroidea > Amphilepidida > Ophiuridae > Ophiura > Ophiura sarsii. Next base: position 58,033,805 of record CM069448.1, read on the forward strand.
GTACTATTACTTCATGTACATGCATGTACATGTGCATGTACATGTACATGTAGGTCTAATACACGCTTAGCACGCACGCGTTTATTGAATTATTGCAATACCCGCCCATTGTTACACCATGGTACACGCAATAATCTGTAAGGCCAATTGTTATTGAAAGAAGCCAATCGCCGTTGAATCGATTCCTATTTCCCATCTGATCTGTTTGTAGCTACATTTCGTTTGAGACGTGGAATATTTGTTATATTAATTGAATTGTGCGGTATATGTACGTTGCTTTCGCGGTTGCTTAGGCGAATATCAATTCATTTGGCAAGATTTAAGACTTTGAGGGGAAATTAAATGTGAATTTGACGGACATCCAAAGCAACAATTGGAAATTGGATTCCAACAAAAATTATAACATAATGGATGTTATCAATATTGGTTTAATATACCATTTGGTTGTACAATTGCATATGGTGGAATGTCCAGATCCGCTTTATTTACAAGCATGATCAAGTCAGTCAATTTTCAACAATGTGGTCAAAACTATTGTACCTTGTTCATGATTGACTACTTATCTATTTTTGGGAACCGGATCCCGTGTTTGAGGCGAATAACTATTGTAATACTCACCAACTAAAGTTTCATATCATGACTTGACCAGTCAGACAGACTTTTGATTCCTCTTATGAAACGGGACCCAGTGTTAGTGTTGCCAATCATTTGTAGATTTGATAATGGTATGTGGATAGTAGAGATTCCTACTCGCCATCATCACGTTGCTCTCTTTTTAATCCATTTCACTTCCTTGATCCACCGTTTACACGTTCTTCATGCTTATTTATTATCCTAGCCTCCTCCTATTACGTGACTGATTCTAGTAGCCGCATGATCCGATAAAGCCGAAAAAAGTATACAACATGGTATCACATATGAAGAAGAACAAGTGAATGAGGGGCGGGGAGGGGGAGATTTTTGACATTAAACCAAACTCAACTAAATGTGTAAAGACAAACTTCCCCTCCCCCTAATTGATAATGAGAACCATAAATAAGTCAATGCTGTTTATGCATGGTGTCCCAAAGTTTCGATACGTATGTGCGTAACCAGGTAGGTGTGAAGTTAATACGGTTGGGCAAGGTTTGAAAATGTTCCCTCAATAAATAATCCCTGATTGAAACAAATGAGTAGAGCGTAACGAGCGAAGTGTTTTCCAAACCCCTTGGTAGGATCAAATGACAGAGCCAGTGGCGCAACTAGGTTTTTCATATTTGCGAAAATGTTCGGCTTAACATTTATTAAGGGGAGACGTCAAAACTCGACCGCCCGTTGACTGCCGGTTACGGGCGGTTCCGCCCGGTTCTTTCAGGTCAAATGTTTTACTGGTATATGAATATTCGCGCATGCAACACTGAACAACCGCCGGTTGACTTAATGCTGTAATCTGACCAATGTACACTATCAATCTGTTACTTTGCGGTCATAATAGCTCTCTCTATAATCGTTCTATAAAAAAAAAACATTCATAGACTTTCGGTATTGATTTAAAAAAGTTAATTGAGCTATAAACAGATTGAAAAAGCCAACCCCAGCGAAAATCAATAGCTGTGTTGTACTGGTTATCAACTGAGACTTTTAAGTCTTAAAAGAGCCCATTACTTCAAGATGTTATTGCTCACGTGTGTGACGAGGCACTTTCAACCGGTCGTGTTCACCAGAGTGTTACTATTTGACCTCATTATGTGTGTATATTATAACAGACGACACGTTTTGTGAGAACCGAACGGAACCGGCCGTAACCGGCGGTTGCCGGGCGGTCGAGTTTTGACGTGATCCCTAAGGTATGATTGAGATATATTTCTGCTAAATATTCCATTTTGGTAAACATGCGCGCGTAGCGCGCGAAACATTTCCCGTCTGTGTACTTTTTACCGTCCTAATTCCATGACCCCCCTTCTCAAATGAACCGACAGTGCCACACTCACCGACAGACAGTCGATATGGGGGCGGGGGGGGGGGGGGGGGCTCTGGTTACTCCATACTGGACAGAGCTAAGCCTCTTCAAGCCATGTTTTAAAGCAAGAATAGGGCTTTAATTTGGTGACTATATTTTCAATATTTATCACCGTGATTATAAAGTGAGCAATGATCTCTGGCCTGGTGAAGTCCATTTGCCCGCCTTAGGACCCTGGCGGGATCACCCCACCGCATTATTAATGCACGGAGACGGCGTCTGTTGAATATACCATGTGCATGTATTTTCATTTTTTATCACAATTATAATTAAATTTAACCGATTACTCTAATTTTTGTAATAATTGTTCAATTTTCGCCCCATTGTACCCTTTCCCCCCTTTCTCGCGTCCTCCTTTCATTTCGCAATACATGTGTATGAAAATGGTTTGGACAATATCAATAAAGTTCATGCACAAAAAAAAGGTCCATACCTCTGTATAGATTACGCATTATTTTACGCACGGAGACGGCGTCTTATGAATATATTTTCTTTTTTATCACAATTATAATTAAATTTAACCGATGATTCTGATTTTTCAAATAATTGCTCAATGGTCACCCCTTTGTACCCTATCCCCTCCCCTTCCTCAGTCCAGGCAAATGACCAAATCTGGAAATCGGGATTGATTTCCAAATCTGGAAATGTAGTGATCAACATATTTTGCAGGTAGTTATTTCTGTGAATTACCAAAATGCTTCAAATTTGTGGATACTTAATTTTTGTGAATCAAAATCAAACAAGCATATCATTATCAATTCACTGCCATTTGTTTAGGTTATTATTTTCGCGAATTTGAGCACAAGCTATTTTTGCGAAATTAAATTGTTCACGACATTAACAGTTTCCTACTACGGGGGGACCTTATATTAAGGATGGACCAACTATTTTTGGGTAAATCATTTGGGTAAACGTTAAAGATAATTACCTAAATTATCACCGTGGGCGTTTTAATTTTGACCGGGGCATTTTAAAAACAAGTAATTAGTTGATTAATTAATTAATTTAATCAAGCATTAATTAGTGGATAAATTGTCATCGGGTAATTATTTTTGCTTTCTTATTATTTGGTAGGTATGTCTTATTGACTTTTAAATTCAAAAAGTACTGATAATTGCTGAAATCTATGTCTAATCAAATATGTAGTTTTTGAATCTGATCACAAAGTGCACAGCATTGATTTCCAGATCAGGCAATCGATTTCCATATATAGCACATTTCCAGATTTGGTCATTTGCCTGGACTGTTCCTCGCGCCTTCCTTTCATTTCGCAATACATGTGTATTTTGGAACGGTTGGGACAATATCAATAAAGTTCATACCGAAAAAATCGTACTACCTCTGGGACACTCTGTATTGTTGAATTGACTGTTTTACTTTCAAATGTACTTCAAGTACTCAACTGATTCAACGGGACACCCCTGACGAATCGTGCATTGATTGCTTTGACTGCCCTACTGTGATCTTGCAGGAACATCATCTATTATACAAAGTTAATTCTTTTTAGGCAACAAAAAAACCCTGCTCTCCAGGCTAACATATCTCTCAAGTAGGGTCATTCGTTCGTTCAGGCTTTGCTTTTTGTTATGCTTTCAACATTTTTCCCAACATTTTTCAAACATATTCAAAAAAATTAAAAACATTTTAAAACATGTTCACAAAACTTATATGAGAGAAAAATACATCTCAAATTCGAAGGGGAAAAGGAAGTCAGTCGGGCCCGTAGAGAACATGTGTTTTTTCCTTGTTGCGTGCCTTATAGTACATAGACTTATGTAAACATTCGGGCATTTTATAAACAATCTCCACAAATTTCATATTTTGATCAAAATTTTGTGTAGATTTCAAAAATTCTGGGTGGGAATTTTTTAAGTGGTGTCTTGGGCGATTTTTGGGCTACTTTTGGCAGCTATCTTGTTTTGAATTTTTGATGGTATTGAAATTGATAGAATGGGAGTACTTGGCATGTAAAACATTTGCACACCACCTCTTATGATATAATTAGAAATATGTGATAAGTAAATCTCAAAAATAAAAATTAACAGTCATACTATGGCATTTTTGAGTGCTTTTTGGGCTACTTTGGGTGCTTTTTAGGTGCTTTTTGGGCTCATTTTGCCATACGCATGAATTTAGACGTTTTAAAGGTAATTGGTAATTTATTTTTGATGTATTTGTATTTATTTTCTTGCCACCGTATGTCAATTGGAACTGTGTTATCTGTTATTAGTATTAGGCCATCACCGGGAGGGGGGGGGGGGGGGGGGGGGGGGGGGGGGTAACTCAAATATAAGTAATACTCTGATTTTCAAGACTTTCAAGACACACCCTAAATGCGTATTTCACCTTAAATACCAGTAAAACAGGCGTCTCTTCTGAACGAGGTCTGTTTCATAAAAAGTGTAAAGAAATGGGTACATCACAATCAAATATATTCCTGGTTAAAAAGAACTTTCAAGTATGATATAGATTACTTTTCCCAATCCTATTGATAGCGAAGTGAATGCAAGGAAATTAAGAAAAGAGTTCAAGAGGATTTTGAAAAAGTGCCCTTTTTCTTTAAAAAATAAATTTAAAAACAAAAACTTATTCAAAATGTCCTCAAAAATGAGAAAAAGCTTAAAAACAAATTGCTCAAATTATATAGAACAACAAGGAGACAGTGTCTAATATACATAATGATACGCAACCAGGGCTGCTAAGGGGTGATAAAAGGGTTCAGAAGACCCAAGAAGTACCCCTTATAAACTGAGAAAAAATTGTGACTAACGTTACTAAATGGGCCTATATTGCACCTGTTAATCATATTATTTTGATATAATATACATGTAAAGTGAGATGTACTAGGCATTAATCTATAAATATAACTCAGGGTTCTAGATATTGGTTCAGGGATCAAAGACCCCACCCCCTTTAAAGATAAAATGAGTTATATTTTTTTTATATGGATTAAAATCACCATCGGGATCTCATACCGCCTATCGTATGATGCAGCATTTACACGCAATGATGTATTGTACGAGCGTAGTGCACATTAATGCCAAATCTCACAGGAAGATTGCTCTCCGAATTTTTCAGCGACACGTTTCGTTAAATTGTGAGAATTGTAATCTACATTTTTTATTTTGGAAATGGTCAAATGGAAAGGGTATATTGTTGCGCAACCTTTTTATACACAAATATGGCTTGCACATTTCGGGCCAGACGGGCAAAATGTGTTTAAAATAATTAATATTCTCCATAGACCGCTGTGTAAATTTCCTTTAAAAACATGTTAAAAATTGCTTAAAAACGAACATGATGATTACCATTGGAATTTTACCAAGCTTTAGGGATACACCTTGGTTTGGTTTGGCTTGGGTTAGCTGTAGATATCAATGAAGCATTTTAAATAACACACATTTACACATCAGTCAGTAATTATATCATCAATTTCTCTTGTTTCAGATTGATGTAACATAAAATGCTGTTGACTCAGTCAACTCAAATTGTTCAAATTAATTGTACCGGTATGATAAAAATGAAGATCCTGTACGACTAATTTTTTTTGATTAATCGATCCATGTTCTCTTTTCAATAAAAATCCATTTACATTCATATCCTTCCCCCATGCATGACACTTTGAATTTGAATTAGCCCGCGCATTGAGGGGAAATGCGCAGCAATCAACACGGGACCGATACGGCTTACATGTATGTGCTTGTTAACAATTGGTATTTTTTCCCGCGTAGTGTTGTGAAAATGTGCCTTTTGAAAAGTGACTAATTTTCTATAAAATGTGCTAATCATGGTTTATCTTTGTTGTTAGGTGTCATGGTTGGTATTAAATTGTGCCAAAAAGATTCATCCAAATGTCTATTTAGCCTGTTTGGTAAAAAAATAAACGAAAGTTACTTTAAAGGACCTAAATTGAATCTAGCTTAGACGTAGAAATCAAAGGTAGCCGTGGTCCACCATTGTTTGGGCGAAATTCAACTATCACATGGTCATTAAATAATTCATCATTCATTATTTCACCGTTTGTGTGATTAATTGATCACAGGGTGACGCGAGTTATATAATGATCTCAATTGAGGGTTATTAAATGACCATTCGCGGTCATTAAATGATTGTGTGTGGTCAATATTGTGTTCATTAAACGATCACCTGGGGTTATTTAACATTGTTTAACAACCGGTCGAATCTTTAAATTATTGCATGGGATTATAATGCTATAACTTGTGGTCATTGAATGATCCCCTGTGGTCATTGAAAGATCCCCTGTGGTGGTCATTGAATGATCCCCTGTGGTCATTGAGTGATCCCCTGTGGTCATTAAATGATCCCTTGGCCTTGTAGTCATTAAATGATCTGCTGTGGTCATTAAATGATCAGGTGTGGTCATTAAATGATCAGTGTTGTGGTCCTTAAATGATCCCTTGTGGTCCTTACTTAAATGATCCCTTGTGGTCCTTACTTAAATGATCCCTGGTGGTCCTTATATGATCCCTTGAGGTCCTTATATGATCCCTTGAGGTCATTAAATGATCCCTTGTGGTCATTAAATGATCCTGTGTTGTCTTTAAATGATCCCCTGTGGTCATTAAATATCCCATGTGGTCATTAAATGATCATTAAATGAGCCCGTGTGGTCTTTAAATGTTCCCTTGTGTTCCTTAAATGATCCCCTGTGATCCTTAAATGATCCCATGTGGTCATTAAGTGATCCCCTGTGGTCATTAAATGATCCCCTGTGGTCCCTAAATGATCCCATGTGGTCATTAAATGATCCCATGTGGTCATTAAATGATCCCCTGTGGTCATTAAATGATCCCCTGTGGTCATTAAATGATCCCATGTGGTCATTAAATGATCCCATGTGGTCATTAAATGATCCCCTGTGGTCATTAAATAACCCTGTGGTCATTAAATGATCCCCTGTGGTCATTAAATATCCCATGTGGTCATTAAATGATCATTAAATGAGCCCGCATGGCCTTTAAATGTTCCCTTGTGGTCCTTAAATGAACCCCTGTGATCCTTAAATGATCCCCTGTGGTCATTAAGTGATCCCTTGATGTCCTTAAATGATCCCCTGTGGCCCTTAAAAGATTCCATGTGGTCATTAAATGATCCCTTGTGGTCCTTAAATGATCCCCCGTACTCCTTAAATGATCTCATGTGGTCCTTAAATGATCCCCTGTGGTCCTTAAATGATCCGTTGTGGTCATTAAATGATCCCATGTGGTCTTTAAATGATCCCTGTGGTCATTAAATGTTCCCCTCTGGTCCTTAAAAGATCCCATGTGTCCTTACAATGATCCCTTGTGGTCCTTAAATGATCCCCTGTGACCCTTAAATGATCCCCTGCCTGTGGTCATGAATGATCCCCTGTGGTCATTAAATGATCCCTTGTTGTCCTTAAATGATCCCCTGTGGTCATAAAATGATCCCTTGTTGTCCCTAAATGATCCCCTGTGGTCCTTAAATGATCCCCTGTGGTCATTAAATAACCCCTGTGGTCATTAAATGATCCCCTGTGGTCATTAAATGTTCCCATATGGTAATTAAATGTTCCCATATGGTCATTAAATGATCCCATGTGGTCATTAAATGATCCCCTGTGGTCCTTAAATGATCCCTGTGGTCCTTAAAAGATCACCTGTGGTCCTTAAATGATCCCTTGTGGTCCTTACATGATCCCTTGTGGTCCTTAAATTATCCCTTGTGGTCCTTACATGATCCCTTGTGTTCATTACATATCCCCTGTTGTCATTAAATGATCCCCTGTGGTCATTAAATGATCCCCTGTGGTCATTAAATGTTCCCATGGTCATTAAATGATCCTATGGGGTCAATAAATGTTCCCATATGGTCATTAAATGATCCCATGGGGTCATTAAATGATCCCCTGTGGTCGTTGAATGATCCCCTGTGGTCATTAAACGATCCCTTGTTGTCCTTAAATGATCCCCTGTGGTCCTTAAATGATCCCCTGTGGTCATTAAATAACCCCTGTGGTCATTAAATGATCCCCTGTGGTCATTAAATGTTCCCATATGGTAATTAAATGTTCCCATATAGTCATTAAATGATCCCATGTGGTCATTAAATGATCCCCTGTGGTCCTTAAATGATCCATGTGGTCCTTAAAAGATCACCTGTGGTCCTTAAATGATCCCTTGTGGTCCTTACATGATCCCTTGTGGTCCTTAAATTATCCCTTGTGGTCCTTACATGATCCCTTGTGTTCATTACATATCCCCTGTTGTCATTAAATGATCCCATGTGGTCATTAAATGATCCCCTGTGGTCATTAAATGTTCCCATGGTCATTAAATGATCCTATGGGGTCATTAAATGTTCCCATATGGTCATTAAATGATCCCATGGGGTCATTAAATGATCCCCTGTGGTCGTTGAATGATCCCCTGTGGTCATTAAATGATCCCTTGTTGTCCTTAAATGATCCCCTGTGGTCCTTTAAAATGATCCCTTGTGGTCCTTAACTTATCCCCTTTTGACCCTTAAATGATCCACTTTGATCCTTAACTGATCCCCTGTGGTTTTAATTAATCCCTTGTGGTCCCAATGACCACGGGTGATCATTCAATGACCACTCGTGGTCATTAAATGACCACTTACTGTAGGTCTTTAAATTATCACATGGATGGAAATGATCTTATGTCATGAATATATTTAGTCAGACTCTTCAGTCATCTGTGATTCAACGGTGTCTATTGGTGTCCCATTTGAATGATTTCGGTTTTAAATCCGTACTCAAGCGGTGAACCAAACAAATAAGTATAGGCTACCATACAAACAGGTGTTTACTCCAGTAGGGTGATAAGGTGCTCGGCAGATTGGTGCCAAGGACGGTATATTTTAGGTTTTTCAAGATGGCAGACAGTGGCCATCTTAGATTAAGAGGTCAGAGTCACCCCTAAACATCACAATGACTCCTCTATTGGATTTGTAATACCAGAAAAAAAGTATTTTATTTTGAGGGTACTTTTCTGTTTCCGTTGTCCAAAATTTCTCTCTGGCTTTGACCACAACTGACTGAAACAGACATCAATCATCATTTAATTTAAATGTATAGCCATGATTCAGATAATCATGACAAATGTCATGAGGATGACATTCATATGCGATGTTAAGGAGGTAGAACTTTGTGAATGACCCTCATACTTTGTAGACAGACAATGTTCTATTTGACAAAAGTTAAAAAGTAAGGGACTTTTAATGTTTACCAATTTTGAAAAGAAACTCCACCCAATGTGAAAAAGAAGTATAAGCCAGTATTAATTATCCAAGACCACTTCTTTACACATTTAAATGTCCCTAAAAGTTAGCCTGGCCCACTGTAGAAACAAAGCTTTGGATACTCATGTGTGATGCACATCATGTACTCGTCAAAATGAGAATTATTACTCAGTGATTTGAACAAGCAGCACTATAATAACAGTTTAACATAGAAAAGAATAACATATTATAGTAGTTGACAAGAGATTAACACGTTAAACATACAATTCTTTGCACTTTGTCTATACACAATGGTGTGTATTTTCAGTCTGATAAATCCGATAATTATATGATTTAAATTCTAATGAAAGGGTATTATGTAAAAGATGATGAAAAAACAATGGACCTAATCTCATTTAGTTTCATGATGAGAAACATTAATGAACTTGGGAAATGATCATTTTGCGACAGTCTGAAGACCCGTTACTGTACACTCTTTATGAAACAGGCCTCGTATAAGAGAAAAAACATGCGAGGATGTTTGTGTCCTGGTATTTAAGGTGAAATAATAAGCATTTAGGACGTGTCTGAAACATCAGAGCATTACATCCCCCACGTATGGCCTAATATAGCAGATAACGCAGTTCCAATTGACAAAGCCCATCGTCAGATATGTGGTGGCAAGAAAAATATATACAAATCCATCAAAATAAATGACCAATTACCACTAAAACGTCCTAATTCACACTTATGACGAAATTAGCCCAAAAGGCACCCAAAATCACTCAAAAAGTACCAAAAAGTAGCCCAAAATCCCCCCCAAATGACTGTTATTATTATTTTTAGAGATTTACCTATCACATATTCCTAATTATACCATAAGAGGTGGTGTGCACATGTTTTACATGCCAAGTACTCCCATTTTATCAATTTCAATACCATCTAAAAGTCAAAACAAGATGGCCGCCAAAAGTAGCCCAAAAAGCGCCCAAGACACCACTTAAAAAATTCCCACCCAGAATTGTTGAAATCTACACAAAAATGTTGATCAAAATATGAAATTTGTGGAGATTGTTTATAAAATGCCCGAAGGGACGAAAAATTGAACATAAGCCTATGTACTATTAGATATGATAAATAATGCTGATCAATTTCTACCATCCATCTCTTAACATATTTTACATTTGTAATGTGATCAAGCTTGGGTCAGAAGTTAGGGATATTGATTTAGAGTTAAAGCCAAACAAAGAAAAGAATTTCATTTGTTCATAACCTTTTAGAATTACGTGTCCATTTAAGATATTGTTTTCTGCAAAATGTAACATTTTAAATTAACTAATGCAGTCAAGTAGAAAACTAAACTTGATTATTTCAACTTCAGACTCATTTTGCTTAATGATCACACCACATTTTTGGAGCACGGGCAGTAGACAGGCTGGCAACCCACCCATCGTCCACTTGTGCCACAATAAGAGTGTATTACTGAATTAGAAATTTTATCAATAATTCAAGCCAACAATACAAATAAAAAACACCTACCTGAAATCAATGAAATCATATTATAACAAAACACATAATACATAAGGCTCTGTAATATACAATTTACACACAATCTTTGTACGAGGGTCATTCAATAAGTTCTACCTCCTCACTCATAACATTGCTAATATGAACGTCAGCCTCATGATATTTGTCATGATTATAGCTCTGAATGATAGTTACACATTTATAGTAAATGCTAATTGATACCTATTTCGCTTTTGTCATGATGCAATCAAAGCCAGAGAGAGATTTTGGACAACGGACACGGAAAATTACCCCAAAGATAAATACATGTTTTTTCGTTTTCTCTCCGTATTGTATGATTAGGTATAACCGCCCGATTTAAATACGGAAAATAGAAAACAATAGATGATTTCTGAATATAATGCTATACTGTCATGTATATATCAGATTGTAGGCAATACTAACCTTTTTAGCTTGCAAATAGTATAATATCAGCTCGAATGTATTGACACGCCTTTAGCATACTGGAATACTGATATTCAGTCAAATGTTCCTTGTTACAAGTCAAGCCACAGTGATGCCTCGAATGTTAAATCTTAACATGAGATTAACTTATCAGTTTTCCTTATATGCAACATTTAGAATAGTTAATCAGGTAGTCAATGATAGAAAAATATATCGTCGAGAGACTTGAAATATATCCATTTAGTCCTGTATAATGAAGATCTCTTAGTTCCTATGGAAAGCAAATATGACTTTTGCAGCGGTTCTCTAGGGTAGGGTTAAAATTGATGGCTGTCCTGGGTCTGGTTCTGGCTAATTAGAGTGCATTTTCCGCCAAGAAATCAGTCATTTGTATTGTTTAAAGTCTGATCAAGAGATATTTGTAACTTAGAACGATTGTAATTGACACGATAGGTACATTTTGTCTCTTAGAATTGGCCAAATGAATAGCACTTAGGAGACATTTGGCTGTTTTTTACCTGTTTCCGGCGCACTAAATGGAAGTTTGGTTTTTACTGCATATCCAGAAAAGTACAATAGGTATTCAGACCAATCTACTATGATTTTGTAGCTGAGATTCAAAGCTTTAATTGTAAAATATTTCATACCACTGGCTTGTATAACAGCAAAGTTATTAGGTAGGAGGTAGAACTTATTGCGTCGTACTTTGACATTTGAAAACATTATAACATTTTTCAACAACATAGTAATAGCACATAATTATTTTAGACGTTTTTGTCAACTCTTGTACCTTTAATAGTATACAGTTGACATGACATCAATAAAATGATCAGAATTTTGTAGTACACATTTCGCGTGGACGTTTCGTTGGCCGAATTGGGCGACTGCGGCAACAGTGCTGAGACTGGTTGGTTGTGAGGCTGCTTATAGTGGAACCGGAAGTTGTAGTCTCTTTACCAGTGTCTGGCTTTTCGTCCAAAAAAGGATTATACAGATTGGATAGAAGGGACATCTCCTCGTCACGCAATAATAAATCGTGTGCGATCCTTTGTTGAGCATACAGTAAAGCCCGATACTGATTAAAGGTATATGACCCGATCCCATTTTCATAACACAGATTTTTCTCAAACATATGGAGATTTTCATATCATATGAAAGATCATATTTTGCTGATTAACCTACTGAAATGTGACGGTCCAAATCAGTATGATTACGAGGAGATCGGTGAAATAACATCGAATTACCGCGAAAGGTGGTTAACCACCAATATAGTTTGTGTACAACTCAATGGGCACATTTCACGGCATCTTGTGCGTCTAAAATAAGAACCGTTAAAGTTATGCAACTCAAACTTTGGAATACAACTCTTTTAAGGATAACCTTTCATGTAGAATAGAAAACTTCTAGTTGAAAATCGGAACATCTACCTTTAAGAGATAGTAGCTTCCGTTTCCACTATAAGCAGCCCAACAACCAACAATTCTCATCCCGTTTGATGAAGTCACCCGACTCGGCCGACACAATGTCCAAAGAAGAAACGCAAGTTAATTTCGTCTTGTACTACATAATTCTGGAAATTTGCATTATTAAACAAAACAGATAACTTCATCATTATTTCTGTGTATAAAAAACAACCGATGATATTAAAAAGTAAATAATAACAATTGATGATGGCCTATAAGTATGATTCTAGCAGAATCTATGACGAGCGAAACTTAATTAAATAAACGCGAGGATCAAACAAATGATACCAGCCGAGCAGAACCAAAGCAATTATAGCGACCAAATCAGATCAAGTACACATGAGAAATATGCAATTAATTAAATATAAATATTAGTTAAAAAACAAAACGAGAAATGCCACTAAATGAACATCTTTGCAACTGGAGTATGTGAGAATTGGAAGATTTAAGAGGCATGATATCGTCGCTGTTCTGACATACCGGCACATCACGAAAAACAGCGTTTTGAGAAAATCGTGCTTGAAAATTTTCAAATGTTTAAAGACTTGTTAGAGAGCATTTACATCAAATGTCACTATCATTGTCAAAGAACACTAATAGATATATACTTATGTTTGTTATGAGCATGTTACAACAACAAATTGCAATTATTAATTAGGAGTAATTATGTCATAAAGTCATGTGCCGGTATGTTACACGATGGTATATGGCAGAATATTGTGATGTGCCGGTATGTCAGAATACAAAATGAGGTTTTCATGCTGGTATTATGTTAAAACCCTGGCATATGACACTAATTAGTGCGGTATCTCATTAATGAATTACCTTTTTGTCTCAATTTTTTTGGAGAATAAAGAGTTTCACTTGTAGATCATAAAATGCAACTTAACTCATTTTGCCCAAAATGGCACATGTGCCGGTATGTCAGAACAGCGACGATATGTATCAGTGATGCGCATTTGGCACTGAGACACCAAAGTACGTATTCCGCTGATTCACAAAATGGTTAAAATCCTAATCTTTTTCAGGTGCTTGGTAACAATGCCTGAAAGCAACTTGTTGTTCCTCTCTTATTGAAACCAACGGTGAAAGTAAAACATTTGCTATCTGGAAATACTTGCACTTTGGAGAACAAGTGGAACTGCAGTGGCTGCTTAGTGCTTATACTGACATTACAACGCAACAAGTATAATGTTAAAGGAGGTGTCCCGCAAGCATAAAAGTGTGCATTATATGTTAGAAAAATAACTATCGAGCCCAACTTTTGTAATTATATAGAACAAAACACCACACTTATGACAAAGACAAATAAAAAACGCAATCTCTCAACATGCACTTTTTAAAATTCGCGGCGATCGAAAGTCCCAGTATCGATGATGTCATACTTATACAATGCACATGCGCAAATTTGAGCACCGATACCCATGACGTCATCGACACCGGGAATTTCGATCGCCGCGAATTTTAAAAATTGCATGTTGAGTGATGGCAGTTTTTATTCATTTTTGTGACTAGTATGGTGTTTTGTTCTATATAATTACGTAATGTCGGCTCGATAATTATTTTTCTAACAAATAATGCTCAATGTTGTGCTTGCGGGACCCTTCCTTTAATTGTACATCAATCGAGAGAGAAGAGTACTTTAATTAATTTACACCACTTCCCCCTATACCATGTTCTATTTGTATAATAATTACATTATTTGCACTCTGTGTAGTGATGTCAGGACGTAGTTCAATGATCACACCTTATAGCAATGCTCTGGCATTAGTACCCACGCAATCAAATACAGAATATTGATAATCACTACGTGACGTCACTGGAAATGCATGTCGGTTCCGCTAAAGATCACATCTGCAAAAGTGATGGAATAAGCCACGCAATTGATGTAATAATAATACTTCTATAATAATTTCCGGTATGTTTTTTAAAGGGCTATATTTAAGAATATTTTTAAAATATTATTTACAAATGACTTGAAACATTTATTTTGTTGAAACTAGGTTGTACAATCATTTAATTTTGCAACAATTTAATATAATTAAATATCACTAGTGCGGAATTTGTTTATGTATTTTATTGTGTAACCACCCTACTATATTTAAGAGTGTTTTTAATTGCAAGAAAACGAATGATTCACTTTTTATGGTTATTTTTTTTTAAATAGTAATAATTCAGTATACAACTGGAACATACAACAAAATTGCATATTTCAAATAAAAAACAATATTAATTATCTCACACGATACCCAAACTTCAGGCCGATATCTCCAAATGTCAAAATGCAGAATTGGGACATTTCAAACGAGCGTAACTCAAAAACGCAGATTTTTAAAATCATGCTCTAAATTTGAATCATAGTGCAACATTATCGGATTGGCTGGTTACCGGACGCCATGAAGTGCCCTGCGTATTATCATCCTACAAATACCACCCAAATATGGTGTATTTTTTAAAGTTATGATTGTTCAAGTGTTTAATCACTCAGAGGCTCTATATGATTACCATGGCAACCAGAGACATTTTTGGGCTTCAATATGGTATATCAATTCGTCACCATTTGGGAACATGAAGTTCATCGATCTCGGAGCTCAGGGCAAAACACAACCCGCCCCGTTAAAGCAGCATTATATGTCATCAGCAGTGCGCCTGGAACTTAAAAAACCTACAACAGTCTACATTCTTATTCATTATAGATGTGGTTTTAAATGTCAGCATGCAATTGGTTGTTTTTCGGATTATTGATCAAATTCCTGATATGATGTTATAGCTCCATGATATTCAAAAGGAACATATTGTTGTCTTCCCAGTACCAGGCGCACCCCTGATGACAACATACCCAATTCTAATATATGCTTTATTTTATTTAATAAACCCTAAAGGATCGTGATGTACGTTTCCCCAAACCAATAAAACATTAATGACAGTAAAAAAAAACCATAATACCGTTCATAAACAAAATGAGCCAAGTCTTATATTTTTAGTCCAGTAAAGCTTAATAGCCTCTGCTTTGATAAGATGTAAAGACATTTACAATATTTTAGTAAGTAGCTAAAAATGGCTGCCAGAAATGGGATAACTTGTTTTTTAACCAACCAGTAAGGATTCTATCTTTGATTGCAAGTGTACTTACGCACGAATATTAAACATCGGAACGTTGAAGGGTTTTTTATGTTTACGAATCACCACTGAAAAGAAAGTCAGCACCAAATTTGTTTACGTATCTCACGTTAGTACCTCATGCGTGGTTATTGGTTCGAACCTGGGCCCATACGTCTACTCCGAATTATTATCCTGCAATCAGTGGTTCGTAACTGTTATGATTATTCTAACATGAACTACGCCAGTCAATAGGACCGTTATAACTTTTAATCTAACCATCATACAATAAAACCCGCAGCTATAATTACAAAATAGTCTAACAAGCAAGCCCATAAAATGTACAGAATTGCACAAAAAGACTTGTTTTAGATGCAGGTATCTCGAAACGTGGGGCAACATTAGCACATTTTAAATATTATTATAAGCCGCAGTAGCTCAATGATACGTGTTGAAAACGGCATGGAAATTGAACGAAATATAACGAAATAGCTACAGTTTAGAGACAACTTTTAAAATGTGGTGTTTTGAACATGATTCTATGACAATGCTGAGATGTCGTTCAAATCAATAGCAGAATAATGTGCAAAAATAGGGGCAATGAAGCATGACCACATTAAGGCTTGTGCGTGAAAATCATTTCCAAACATCATCCTTAAAATGGCTACTCTTTCGTAATACGAACTTCAATTTCAATACCTAATATTTATGATGTCTCCAAAACTCTGAGAAATTTGCCACTGAAAAAGTGAATATTTTGTGTGACTAATCAGTATTTCTTAATGAAATACCAGCTGGTCTATCAAATATTGTGTCAAGGTTAGTTAAATAGTTTTTACGATAAAAGTTAAATTGTCTTTACGTGAGGCCACTTAAAAATGAATGCTATGTTTCTCGTTGCCCTGGCCTTTGAAGAGAAAGTGCGGTGTTTTTCTGCTAAATTGAAATTAAACATATGTTTTTTTTATACAAAATGTATATCTTCAGGCCATCTTTCACTTGCTTCGGGAAATTGGTGAGGGCCTTTTATTTAAAGAGAATAAGAGTTGGACCACTAGATTTCCTTAAAACAGGTAGAAATCGGCAAATTGTTATGTAGTTGATTAATAAACAATATGACCAAAGAACTATCAAAATTTCAGTTCAATAATGTTTCAAAATTAGACAAATAAAAAAGTTAACCGTGTCCTGATGTGGTTGGGATACAAACACGAATATTTATTTTTACATTTTACGCACAATTGACCATTTTAATCAGATATTTATTCTGCTACTCCTATATTCCTTGAGTGCGTGCCCTAATTAGAAGTCAATATGAAAGTTTGGCAATGTAATTAGTGTTAATCAACTGGAGAAGTAATTTTACCCCATCCGTGACCGCTGTTTAGGTATTTATAAGCAAAGTTTCCTTACTGCGATTCACACGATTTTCTGTCTACGCTGATCTTCACGTCGCACATAAGACTGAAAACCTAAGCCCGCATACAGGTAAGTGCAAGTCGTTTTGTTCAATACTATACAGCGCATCCCGTCAAACGGATCAAAATGTGGAAAGCCCTAACTTCGCGACGTTACATTGAATACTGAATGATGAATTGCATGCAAATAATCTAAGATTTGAAGATCCCGCCAGGTGAAACCAGTGTAATTGTTAACATCTTAACTATCTATTCAGGTGTGAAATCAATACGTAATAATAATACCACGAGTGACCCTAATTAAAATTATTGATTTTAATAGATTGGAAGTGTAATTGTCTATGCTGTCATTTAATGTTATCTTGCTGGTCATTTCCCGTAAACTTACCTGTGGACAAAGAGATTTTGGAGAGATTCTCTTCAAATCATTTTGCCGCCATAGCATTGTTAACATTGAGATTTTCAGCATATATGGCCAAGTTGATATTTCTGAGGAATATGTCAAAAAATTAAACCAAATCCCACAATGTTGAAAAATATGGCTTTGAAAAATTGTCAACGTTGTATTGAACCACACTGGTTGTAACGTCGCGAAATCAGTACCCGTGGACAGAGTGAAATGGGACAAATTTGTTCAAATAGCTGTTATTTTGCAACCGTAAGGTTATTTGTAACGATATTTTCAGCATAGATGGTCAAGATCATATAGTTGATGGATATTGAATTTTTTTTATTTTAAATCTACCGAATTTTAAAAAAAAATAGCTTCAAAAAACTGTCAACGTTTTATTGAACCACCCTGTATAACCATAACAACTATACCATGCTCCACTAAGAGCAGAATGAAAGTGAAGGCCGAGCTAATCATCCACCACACAAAATAATTATATGTATGAGCTTATGAACTTAGTTCTAAAGCCTTTTGGCTATTATTTTAAAAGTTCGTTCATATTATAGCTTCAGTATAGACATTGTTTGAGAGTTCGTCATGTACAGTTCCAATAAAGTAGCTATTGTTAATCACTAAGTTTCCCTTCGATGATCGTAGCTTCTTCCGACTGGCAATTTGTTCCAATGCTAACATGCTTTTTATAGACGGATCGGCCGTAGATAGACAGTAGTACAAATACATATTTTGACTGTTGATATGATTATTGTATTCTTAAGCTAACCTTTGCGCTGCATTTGTTTGTTTTTCGCCAAACAAAATGACTTCCAAAACTCTTCTAGTGATCCTAGCTCTGGCTCTTATTGCCGTTGCCACGGCAAGCTTTGAACATGCGGCAGAGGCTGAATTGGAACAAGAACTTTCGGAGGACCTTACCGTAGAAGATGTTGAAGAATATTTCACAGCAATGCAAATGGAGAAGAGGGGTAGCAAAGTTGGAAGTAAGTAGAACTAATTAATCCTAATTAGGTTGACAAATTATTTGGGAGAATTGCACCGATTCGAGGGAATTGAAAGAGTTTTTACTTTATTTACACAAAATAACGTATTTTCCCGCGTTACGTGCATAATGTATGTCAAGGAAAATTAATATAAAAGCCCATTTGAAAACCCAAACGTACCTTAATTATTATAGCCGGATTCGGGTACATTCACTAATTGTTTCAGGCACAGATAATCCAGCGAAATGGTGTCAATTCACCAGAGAACTCCTGCACTCGCCACTGAACCCGTTTTAGAAACTTAGAACCGATTGTGGAATATGAATGGAGTATATTCATAGTGACGTTCTGGTTTTACCGTTTACCGTTATAAGCTTTACACAATTGACCGAAGAGTAAAAACAATTCCCTCGATATTGTCTTGAGATAATTAACATTCTGTTTATAGAAGGGGCAAAGGCCAAAAGAAATATAAATGAAATAAAGAGTTATCAATGATTGTTTTATATATTGATAATGTTTTGTTTTTGGTAAGTATAGGTTCTTAAATAGTTCGGTATGGCGTTATCTAGTGTTATTTCAATGTCGACATGTTATGAAACTAAGTTATACCTCGCAAAGCATTACACATACAATACAGCTAATATAACTACCAACAATTATCACTGATGACAGCCTTTGTCACACAAGCTTCAACTTAGCAGCTCCCAACCATTTTAAATTAAGGCTAACCAAAATGTTAGTATTGACACCACCAGAACAACATTTTGGATGGCAAAATAATACAAATCATTTACGATGGCAATTTCAGACAGGGTTAGGATTAGGATTAGGGTTAGGGTTAGGGTTAGGGTTAGTAGTTTCTAACTTGCTTTTGTATTGGTACAGCGAGTCTGCAAATGTTAATAAGTGTAGCTTAAGGACAGGACTATTTTAGTCTAGTATTATGTTTATCAAAGTTGCTGGCAGTGAGCAAAACTTGTTTTTGCTCTTCTTTTTTTGTATTGCTCTTTCTGCAGCCAGCTGTGATAATTTTGTAAAGCACTTTATAGAGAATGTTTTATTATTAGGCGCTTAAACAGTGTTTTGTTATAATAATACATATTTTCCATATGGATTGGTCCTCTGTACTAACGGAGAGCAGGGTTGTTGAATTTAAAAGTTCAACCTGCGTTGCCGTTGATAATATTTTTCAAAAGCCTTTATGTTAATCATGGGTTACCTCGATTTTCCATTCTTGCAGAATGTCGCAAGCCCGATGGTAAACCATGTGCTCTATGCAACTTGAAAGTAAGGAACAAGATGGACATGAGACGTTACATCGCCTGTGGCTCAGCAGTAAGTTTTTCAAACCATTGCTAACATATTGAGAAAAAACACCTTCTTAGACTACTTAATGATTCCTCGTTAGACATGCTAACGCAGTATTGAAAAAGCAGAAGACACGTTATAACCAGTAACATTAAACTCATCTATGTTTTGTAGTCGGAAGTTCTTTACAAAAAATAATTATAACGCCACCATCTACTCTTATTTTTAGAAGTGCGTTTATAAGCAGCACGTTTCATAGGAAAGCACATTTTTGCACGGATTCGAAAATAGACAACACAAGTTATTGTGACAAAATGGGCGGGTAGCGTGCAAGACCAACAATAGGGTCAACCATTTATTATTTTGCTAATATAACGTTTTACCATGAATATTTATTAAACCAGAAAGTTGTTGGAACTTTTACATAATTGTTCCCCATCTTAACATTTTTAATCGGCATCGCTCGGGCTTGCAAAATGTTGGCAGAAAAGCTAGCCGAAGAAGACTCATTTTCAACAATATCGTCTAACTACGAAGGTCATTCAATAGGTTCTACCTCCTCACTCATAACATCAGTAATATGTCATGATTATAGCTCTGAATCATAGCTACACATTTACAGTGCATCATAATTGATATCTTGTTCACTTTATTATGATGCGGTCAAAGCAAGAGAGAGATTCTGGACAACTGAAACGAAAAATTACCATAACAATAGATACAAGTTTTTCGGGTTTTCCCGTAATATGGTTAGATATAAGAACACGATTTAAATACTGAAAATGAAAATCAATAAATGATAGTTGAAGATATTACAGTATCATGTATATAAATAAGATTGTATATAAGTTCCGGAACAGGAGCGCGTTCAGCTTGAGGACGTGCTATTTGATGACGCACTGCCCAGACGATGCCGATCACGGGCTCGTTCACGAATATTCAAGGTTAAATTATGCGTACGAGGTTACGTGATCATCAAGCGTATGGGACGAACTGTTAACAACGGATTACATTTAAAAAATGATACTGACACTGGAGTTGGTTAATTAACTTCAACGGATTAGGATGAAATAATTTAGTTCCAACGTGTTATGAATTTGTTGGGCTATATAATCAAAATCCATTTTTACGTTGACGAATCAAGTGACGGGAGTCCGTCTTCCGCTGGGTGACGAATAAGTTCGAGGGCAGGCTTTAGAACGGGACTACGTTTCCAAGGGGACAGCCTCCCGTCATGGTAATGTCCAAGATTAAAAGATAAACATACTTTGCCTATTTTCAGCCATAAGATAAGTCTCTTATCTCTGAGATAATGTTAAAAATACATCAATTTATAATACTACAAGGCCTATATCTAACGTAAACTTTATTATACCTACCCTAAAAATTCACCAAATGATGTAAGCTTTCTAGGAAAATGGAAGTCTCATAGCGGTATCTATGCTCAAAAAGTTGTAATTTCGACATGTATCGCGAGATGCTGGGGTCAAGGGAAGATCAAATCATCTGAATATAGCTGCCGCGAGGAAATCTAGGACCTAGACCATTTGTTAAGAAGTTAATTTGTATGAAGGTATGCATCTCCATTAAAGTACAGCCATTACTCAGATAAATTTGCTGAACTTGTAGGTGAGTTTCCAGGCGTAATATTTTATCATACTGGCTTATAATACCAAAGGTAGGAGGTCCTCGTATAACAAAAAAAACCTTTATACCATCACGTTACAAAAAACCTGTCATAATGTCATTAAAGATTAACATATTATTTGTGTGTCTATTTTGTTTTACAGGGCAAAGGAAGGAAGATCTAAGTGATTCCAGCGATTCTTTGGCCCCAACGACAACGACGAATATGTTAAACGACTATGGAATTGTGTGTATATAACATTTTGTATCAAATATAAGATATCTGATGTGGAGTGAGATGGTACTCACTAGTTATTTATTAATAGAGGAAGGACAAGTTAATATCCCATAGTCCAGTTCTCTTTCTCAGGACAGTGATGTAGACGCTTCATTGAAAGATGACCGTAATCAGCTGCGCGCGCACGATGTGGCAGATGTTTACACACACACCACCCCACAACAATGGTGATGTCAATGTGTTGAGGAAGTGACGTAAATAATGTTAATTGGTTCAAATGAAGCTGTTGAATTTGTAGGGATGGACAACAGCTATGACACAATAATAACAGGTTGTACATGTACGAGTACATATTGAATGATTAATAAAAGTAAACGCATCAAACAATCTTCTTATGTGTAATTTGTTGTCTGTATTGTACGGTCTGATACATGCTGATACTATACGAGGGAATGTACTTAAATATGAGTCACACTATTCTGAATTAACTTAATAATGAATTTATTCATTTTTAGAGGATTATAATGTTTTACCTACTATAGAAGTGCAAAGATGTTCAAATAATCAAAATTAGTCCAATTAATTGTGTGGTTAGCCGTGAACCTTTTTTTAGTGTTGTACTGCACTGTAAACATTATCCTTCCCTCATTTGGAGACACAAAACATTGAAATTGGTTACTGCTATCAAAAGTTATGGCTGTTATGCTATAAAAGGAATCCATTTAGGAAACTGTCGACGAAATGCTGTGAAATTATCAATCTAAGAAAGGAGCTTTGAATGTTTGAATAAACATCTTTTGATGAATCTTTATTCTTTTCTGCTCCTCGCTTAGACGGATCGTTTCAAAGGACAGTTGCCAAAATGGGTTATTTTATTAATATAGGCATAGCAAGGATCAAGTTCATACAAATTTTCTGAAACTATAAGCTTTCGACCTGGGTGCGGCTGGCGATAGACTAGGGATCCACGCGCTACTGGCATGTGGTAGAGTAGGATTCTTTAGCACTCAAAACCGTAAGGATTGAAAAGTTACCTTAAACTATAAAATGTGATTGAAAAGTTACCTTGAACTATAAAATGCGATTGAAAAGTTACCTTGAACTTGGGTCAACTTTTTTTTTGAACCACCCGGTATATAACTCATACACCAATTTTATATAATTTTGCAAATGATGTGCATGATTTGCATTTATTAGTTTCTACTGCGCTGCACCGAGTGTGTAGTACACGGCGTTCCAATTCATGCCTAGCCGTCCCAATCCAGCGAATGCAGACGAACCCCGCACAACGGGTTAAAATAATTATTATGTTGAAGATATTTAGATTGTTGACGCCACATTAACAATAACCCCGGTGGAGTGTTTAGGGGAATACTATCAGGGGAGAAAAATGGGTCAACTGTGGGCGGAAAGACAGGAACCGCCGGCGCCTAGGATCGAACCCTGGTCACCTAGGGAGCAGTCCACCGCCTATATAACTGAGCTAAGCGGAGCAAAAAGTTAACTTTTTGCTCCGCATATGATAGCCCACCTGCTATGTTATTTACCGTAACAAACATTTGATACCCTCACGGAATAAAGTGCATTGTATACTGTACACATGCATATGTACATTGTACTAAAATACATGTATACAATGCTTGTAACGGTTAATAAATTTCACTCTCCGCGCTACTGGCACGTGGTAGAGTTCGATTGTTTAGCATTCCGGGGACCATAAGGATTAAAGGAAATGTAACTTTAAGATGTACACATATCCGTTGGGCAGTCCCATATGTTGGGGTGGGTACGCATTTTCAGTGTTTGCTTTAAAACCAAATGACCTCATAATTATTTGTTTAATTTAAGCACTCTCTCATCCAAAGACCTTTTTTTTGTCTGAAGAAATTTACAACACTAAAAAAACCTTATATTGGTCAAATTTGTTTACAGCATTTAGACAACCCCCACACCCGGGATACTTCGTATTGAATCAAGAGCATGTATATTGAACTCTAAAATAACTCGATAATTTCTGAGTGCAGCCCCTACGTATACATAACCATGATAACAGGTAGGTCTCATATACACATTTAATTTGTATTATACATATTCATACAGACCGCACCTAGTGCCAGGAAATTTACATTATACTCTGTGAATAATAATTGTAATTCAAATACACATAGAAGTGGCAAGACTGTAGACTGCATGTTAGCCATAAGCTAGCTCAAGGATGTCCATCTAGCAAGAGGTAGCTCAGCTTCATGGCCTATGAACATATCAAATATATCGCATGTTTACAGGTAACTGGAACGTAATAGATATTTTTTGGTCGATTAGTTGGTAGCAAATAACTTGCCTCTCACAATTTGTGTGTGAAAATTATTTCTAGATACCTCCCCCCCCCCACCCCCCCCCCCCCCCCCCTTGAACCAAAGTTAATCATTAAATTCATTTTTTTCAATAAATGCTGGTCAATGTCGTTAACGACAGAATGTAAATGAAAACGAATTGAATATTGTTTTGTCATAGGTAAATTGGTAAATTGTCTATCCAACCACAACATAAAAGTTACTGAATACACCCAACCATGCTATGTTGAAAACAAACGTTCTCCAGAAAACGTCAGAAATGGTACTTGTTGCTCCCAAATGATTAAAGTTGTAGTTTAATCCAGATTTTAGGACTCTTGCTTAATAATACATCGCAAAAAGAAATATTCTCAATGCATTTTGTAGGTTTTTGGGTGCATTTTGATTGTAAATGTTCTGGTGACATTTCTCAAATTTTGATAAATGAGGGCGCTACACCAATTGTCCACCTTTGGGGACCAATTTCTCAGAACTTTCGGAGATATCATATATAATTGTTTTGATTTAATGATCAAAGATATCATGAAATTTAAGGAAAATGTCAAATTGAAAATCCAGTCGCTTTATAAGCGAGAAAATGGGTATTTTGTGGTGTGAATTCTGAAGTAGCTACATTTGGGCTATTTTTTAAAACTAAAATCTGCTCTAGGATACTATAGTGTGAGTTTTTTTCGAAATTTGAACTTTTTGAATTTACAAAATCTGAAATAGAACTAGTTTCTATTACAAATTGATGTTAAAAGTTCGAATTTATTAACACAACAACTTCAAAATAACACTTTGGGCTTCTAGTTCCACCGAGAAAAGTAGCCAACTTGTAATTGAATCTAACTAAAGAAGTGTATGGGTAAAATCTAATCATTTTCCAGCAATATGAAAATTGACACATTATTTCCATCGTTGCCATTTTTTTTTCAAAAACAAAACAAAATAAAAAATCCCATAAACAACGCTTGAAGTACATTGTATGCCGGCCGAAACAGTCCTCCCCAAGCGCCTAGAGCTTTGGGCCGTTCTTGGGATAGCGGTGGAAACGGTAGCAAGTGCGCTGGCAAGACACAGGTGTTACTCTCGATAAGCATGCTAAAAGTTGGTTAGGATTGTATGAGAGTTTTAAGGGGATGGAATCGTAATGTACATCGCAATGAATAAGGAATCAAAAATCAAAATGTAAGAAAAGTTAGTCAAAGTATCCCCATTCTACGGTACCTATTTTCTTTAAAAATATCTAAGGTGTATTTTTAAATTAAGCAGTAATATTTGAAAAACGGTATCGGTGGGTCTGATAATGGAGATTCTACAATATGTTACTTTTGAATATCACGGAGATAAGTGATTTGCATAAAGGACTTTAATAGATTATATATATACTATTTTCTTAAAAAATATTTAAGGTGTATTTTTAAATAAAGCAGTAATGTTTGAAAAACGGTATCGGTGCGTCTGGAAATGGAGAATCTACAATATGTTACTTTCGAATATCACGGAGATAAGTGATTTGCATAAAAGACTTCTTGAACAATAGATTATATATATATTTTACAGGATTCTTCGTCAAATTTGTGGTGAGTATTCATTGTAAGAATCATAAATGTTATTTCTGATTAAGTTTTGATTAGCTCTTATTAAAGATATGTACACCGGAGGCTGAAACACTGCTTGCCGATAGGAAGCCACATATAACATGTTGGGAATGACACGATAGATGGCGCTAGTTAAAATGTGGATGACTTTTTTCGTTATCGATGACATTCTTCCGCAATAGTATAGACTTCATTGTAGTTTATAACACAGAATCGAAGTAAAATATTCCGAAAAAATCTTGTGATATCGAAACTTTGGATAAAACTATAAGCCTGGAATTATATACGCAGATCAAAATAACACGCATTTATTTGAAACGTCTTGACCTAAGCGTTAATTTGATATATAACACTAAGGGGTGAGTCCGTGGTAACATTGAGAAATTTGGTTTCCAAAGTTGGTGCAAATCAACCTAGACCGCCCCCCCCCCCCCCTTAAATACACACCATAGCGTTGTTGTTTTGGGACTTCATGCAAGTCTATATAAATTTGCATATTTTCGGAAGACTATTGACGAATCACTGCTCGTGTTAATATTGACTTATTGGGGGAGCACGACAGTGCAATGGGTCATAAATGCCCTTGACTTTAATCTGTTATGCATAGATCTGTATTGGATGTAAACAAGCACATTATATGGGACTGGTACACTGCAAAAATGTTGAGTAAAATTGTACTCAACGTTGAGTAACTATGCAACAGTTCAACAGTTGAGTAAAAAATGCCCAATACCGTTGGCTAAAATGGTTTATCAACAGTTGGGCAATCATTATTACTCAACAGTTTTAATTACACAACAGTTGGGTATTATTAATTAAGCATTTGTTGGGCATTTCAATACCAACCGTTGCTTAATTTGTGAATTGTTTTCATTATATATTGAGCATTTTTGTATAGCAACTGTTGCTTAATTTATCAAATGTACCCATATGTTGGGTGTTTTAATGCCAATTGTTGCTTATTTGTGACATGACGAAATAAGCTTATTCCCATGGACGACCACAAATATTTAGACCGATCTATCACATCATCTTCTTGACAGACCAAGCTTCAAACACTCATAACCGGACTCACAAAACGCTTGTCAGATATCACAAACTCTGATGTTGATGCTGATTCACCGTTTTATTTACCAGACTATAATTTATCCAGATCCACAGATCTCAGCTCGTGCACAAGACGCCATGGTGATTGCATGACGATTGCGTATCACGAAATGACCTTTTTTGGACAACAGTTGCCTAAAATTCGCATGTGCGTAACTTGCATCAGCTGTTGCGTGATTTTCCTCAATGCTCATGCAACAGTTGCTAAAGTGAAATATTTCTCCATTAGAATCGAGGGTTTAAGCAACAGTTGATCAATAAAAACCACATGAGTAAATCTTAACATAAGATGAGTGGTTGCCTGAGACAAATACTCAACAATTGCCGAATACGCGGATTTAGGGTTTCCCTAGTGTTGGGCGGTATCGCGCTGATGTTGGTACGCCCGACTTCTGGTTTTACGCTACTATAGGAAAATGCATTGAAATGAGACGAGCGGTCAAAATAAACTCAGAAGATTTAATGGTCGACGCACCCTCAAAAGTCTTTCAAAATTAAAAATAAAGATAGTATACCTATTAACATCCTTGGGGATCGGCAGAATTAAAAAGTGCACATTAAGTTGAAATATCCATTGAAAGTTCCGCGTAAAATGCCGAAAAGTTGCAAAATTCGGCAGTCTAGGCGTCATGTAATTTACCGAGCCAGTCATGCCAGTGGGGACTGGATATAACAGACTTAATCTAGAGGCAATGTACATGTAAAAGCTCATCAGAGTCCTAAAATGACGTATTTTAGGTTTATTTACGTTGTTTTTTGTGTCTAATTATTTATTTAAGGGACTGAACATAATTAATTTGTGTGAAATATCGCGGTCTTATTAATCGCGGTCTTATTATTTCTTTATTTCTTTATTTCTTTATTTCTTTATTTCTTTATTTCTTTATTTCTTTATTTCTTTATTTCTTTATTTCTTTATTTCTTTATTTCTTTATTTCTTTATTTCTTTATTTCTTTATTTCTTTATTTCTTTATTTCTTTATTTCTTTATTTCTTTATTTCTTTATTTCTTTATTTCTTTATTTCTTTATTTCTTTATTTCTTTATTTCTTTATTTCTTTATTTCTTTATTTCTTTATTTCTTTATTTCTTTATTTCTTTATTTCTTTATTTCTTTATTTCTTTATTTCTTTATTTCTTTATTTCTTTATTTCTTTATTTCTTTATTTCTTTATTTCTTTATTTCTTTATTTCTTTATTTCTTTATTTCTTTATTTCTTTATTTCTTTATTTCTTTATTTCTTTATTTCTTTATTTCTTTATTTCTTTATTTCTTTATTTCTTTATTTCTTTATTTCTTTATTTCTTTATTTCTTTATTTCTTTATTTCTTTATTTCTTTATTTCTTTATTTCTTTATTTCTTTATTTCTTTATTTCTTTATTTCTTTATTTCTTTATTTCTTTATTTCTTTATTTCTTTATTTCTTTATTTCTTTATTTCTTTATTTCTTTATTTCTTTATTTCTTTCTTTCTTTCTTTCTTTCTTTATTTCTTTATTTCTTTATTTCTTTATTTCTTTATTTCTTTATTTCTTTATTTCTTTATTTCTTTATTTCTTTATTTCTTTATTTCTTTATTTCTTTATTTCTTTATTTCTTTATTTCTTTATTTCTTTATTTCTTTATTTCTTAATTTCTTAATTTCTTAATTTCTTAATTTCTTTATTTCTTTATTTCTTTATTTCTTTATTTCTTTATTTCTTTATTTCTTTATTTCTTTATTTCTTTATTTCTTTATTTCTTTATTTCTTTATTTCTTTATTTCTTTATTTCTTTATTTCTTTATTTCTTTATTTCTTTATTTCTCCACTTCGGGGGGGGGGGGGGGGGAAGGAGGGAAAAAAGAGGGGGGAGAAAGAGAGGGAGGAAGAAGAGGGGACAAACGAAAAAGAAAAAAGAAAAGGGTAGAGGCGTACAAAAAGGCGGGCGGGGAGGCATGCGAGGGACATAAGAACGTTTGGAGTTTATTGGACGTCGGTCGGGATACATATGCGTACGTTTACGTACGTTGACGAGAAATCTGATATTTTGGAGGTAACTAGTATAACCTCTTTCTGGCATAGGCCTATATAAAAAGCCAATATTGATCGGAATTAAAGTGATTGCTTTTCAATAAAATATTAATCAAAAGTACACACCAAATGGGTTCGAAAATTGAAAAAAATCCAATTCTAAAGGGGGGCACATCATACCTCAGACACCCCCTTTTCGAGCTTTTAAACAATCTATACTAAATCAGGAAAATATGCTCAACTTCTTTCTTGGATTGGGATAAAAACAAAATATTGATTGGAAATGAAGAGGTGGCTTTTCGATAAAATGTTGGTCAAAAGTATACTGACCAGATCGCACCAAATGAGTTCCAAAATTGATTTTTTTTCCCCCTACTTCTGAGGGGTGAGACACCCACCCCCCCCCCCCCCCCCCCCCCCCCCCCTCCCCCTGTCGTCGGCAAATCTGTACATGTAGACAGGGGCACCCGACGAGAAGTTCAGGATGTAGTAATACATAACATTAGCTGCTCCTCAGAGCTAGCTAGAATGCGCTGTATTAACTACATTTCCCAGCTAGGGCCGGTCAAAATACTCCTTTGGCAGCCAGAAGCCAAATTCCGTGAAGAATTTTGAAAGCTAGGGGAACGAGTGTTTAGACATATCAACCAGCTAGGATAATTTATTTATAAATTGATATTTCAGCTAAATTCATCGAATTTTCTGTTCTAAACATTAAATATATAATCCATAAAATCCATAAAACACAAATTTGATATCATTTCCTCTCAAATTGATGCCAATTTTGCCAGCTAGATTGTCTGGATGACTTAAAAATCGTTTGCCAGACAGGAATTCATTTTATAAGAAAAAAGAACCAGCCAGATTCGAAACATCAGAGGAGCAGGTATTTGCCAGGAAACCTCGTTGGGTGCTCCTGATGTAGACGACAAATTTATGCAACAGTTGGCTAAATAAAGGAAAAAAATTATAAAGAACTTATGAAAACCCGGAGGATTGGGCATTAGTTTTGGACTGTGCGATTTGTTTTGACCGTGTGAACGTGAAATTCACGAGGTGACTGCAAAAATAAATGAGGCTACCTTTTACTGTATTTTGTTTGGTACGTCGGGGATGTCGGAATTGAGAAGAATCTGAGTCGGGGGAATTTTATTTATGGTCAGGTGCCCCCCTCCCACTCACAATATCCTGCGCACGCCACTGTACATGTACATAATTACAGTGTTGTTTTTATACATACACTATTGTACCACAATACTGAGACGAGCAATTGATGATGTTATTAATTTATGTATAAATGAGAATAAATCGGCTGCGATTTTGTTTGTAGATTTCGAAAAAGCTTTCGACACCGTCGAATGGAACTTTATAGTTCAAACATTACAGAAGTTTAATTTTGGACCATCGTTCATCAATTGGATTACAGTAATGTATAATAATATTGAGAGTTCTGTTTTAAATCTTGGTTGGAAATCAAAGTTCTTTAGATTGAGCTGAGGTTTGCGTCAGGGCTGCCCGTTATCTGCACTCTTGTTTGTTGTAGTTTCCGAAGTCTTAGCTTTGAACATAAGACAGGATAAAACTATCTCGGGTATTGTCATTGATGACAATGACGAAGAAAAATGTGAAGCTCGTATTAGCCAATTTGCTGACGATACAACTCTTTTCTGTTCAACGAAAGAATCTCTTGATAGCATGTTGAAAATCATAAATACATTTGGATATTTTGCAGGACCAAAAATTAATGTGGAAAAAACTCAAGGTTTAGCATTTGGTCACTTTGTAAAACATAACTCTGTAAAATGGCCAACTGAAAATGTTAAGTCTCTTGGTGTTTATTTTGGACACAATATGACAGAATGTTACAAGAGCATTTGGCAAGAGAAAAAAGATCGACTAATTCGAATCTTGAACTCATGGTATAGAAGAAAACTAACGCTGTATGGGAAAGCAACTATTATAAAATGTCTTGGTATATCCAATTTAACATTTTTAATGTCTTGTCTACCCGTTCCTGACAACTTCACGAATGAAGTGAACTCAATTATTTTCAATTTCTTATGGAATAAAAAACCGGAGAAAATAAAGAGAAAGACTCTCATTCGAAATTACAATATGGGAGGAATAAAAATGTGTGATTTTAAATCTCAGTGTATAGCTTTGAAATGTATATGGTTAAAACGTTATATGTATGATGATGATAGTAAATGGAAATGCCTTTTTAAACGATATTTAAATGCTCATGGTCCAAACTTTTTAATCTTAAATATGAATTTTGTGGAAGCAAAGAATGCCCCATGTTAATTGGTCTACCAACATTTTATTCAGATCTGGTAAAAGCATGGCATAATCTAGATAATGATTATAGAAACTTACCAATCAACGACTCATTAAGGGTCAAAAGTCATATTATATGGGGAAATGACTTGATCATGCACAATGGCAAGACCTTGTATTTCAAACACTGGATTGATAGTGATATAATATATATCAATGATCTTATAAATAATGATGGTATCATTTCCACTACATATATACTTGACAAGCTTAAAAATAAGCACAACTGGATTGCAGAGCTTTTTATTATTTTCAAATCAATTCCAAAGAATTGGTTGGCTTTATTAAAAGCCAACAATATGCCTATTGAAATAAGTACTCGTTTAAGAACCTCGTGTATATATGTAAATAAAAAACGTGTAAATATAATGTATTGGCAATCAAGGTGTATTTACGTTCATGTAGTTAAAAAGTTCACAGTCGTGCCAATTATTCAGAAAAGATGGGCACAGGAACTGTCTACGTCACCAAAATGGGACGATATTTGGACTATGAAAACTATTCTCGAAAAAGAGAGAAAATTGGCAGAGTTCAATTACAAATTATTATATAGAATCATCGCTACCAAAGCTAACTTATATAAATGGAACAAGGCGAACTCACCCAATTGTTTTGAGTGCAACACATCAGATGATTATATACATTCATTTATTGCCTGTCCTTTGTCAAAAAGTTTTTGGGTTCATTTTAAAAGATTTATTATTTCTAACAATATTCCATGTCCAGAGATATCGTTAAAAATCATTGTGCTTGGTTATAAACCAGATAATCAAAATGTATTGAATGTAATGCTAAATAGAATGCTTAGTCTGGCGTCGTTCACTCTGTATAGATCCGGACATATGAAGATCACTGATAATAAAAACGTTGATGTATTTAAATGGTTTCTATATGAATTAAAATGGAGAATTAGTATCTTGAGACACAGTGAAAATATGTGGCATAAGATTAACAAAAGCCTACATTAAAACAGAGTAAATAGTAGGTGTTGATATTCTTCTTGTAAAACACATGTCCATGACAGCCCATATTATATATTGATTTGTTTGTCAACTCAACTGCGAAGGTCATGTGCCATTGATGATCATTAGCCATCTATCTTCATGCAAATGGTAATTGTTGGTACATGCTGTTCGCTGGTAGAGTCATGTTTTTCATATTTGTAACTTATTGATACCAGTATGTTTGATATATTGTTATTATGTTATATAACCATGTATAGAATATAGATGAATGAAAAATAAAATGAATGAAAAAAAAAGTAAAAAAAGAAAGAAAAAAAAAACAATACTGAGACGAATATACCTGTATAATATTCGTCTCAGCCACAATAGGCTTAAATATTATAAATTTGCAGAGTAAATTGCATGCTAAAACTGTCTTTTTCCTCCGAATGTCGGCCTTTTTAATCAAATAAGCAGATTTGATTGGCTCTCACTAGCCTATCCTAGGCCTAAACAAAGTTCCCGCAAACAAGTCAAACCAAGGAGTTAATACTAGGCCTATTATAATAACTCTTGGTTGCAAACTACACCAGACTAGTATGGCCTAATACGTACATTTAGAGCTATAAGGGCACGGCAACATGTCGGTCTTTTTCTGGCAAGGTGCAAGCCTATTGGAGAGTTTGAAGTCCTAAAATATGGAGGTAAACTGTTAACTAATGTAAAACAATTATTATTTTTCGTTAAAACTATCGAATACGGCGTAGTTTTGTTTGTTTTCATCAGCGTTATTAGCTGGTTATCAGCGTATTTCAATGCAATCCCACACGTTGTATGTATGTATGTATGTTAGCGTAAAACCAGAAGTAGGGCGTACCAACATCAGCGCGATACCGCCCAACACTAGGGAAACCCTAAATCCGCGTATTGAAACAATTAACGCAATATTCTAGCAACAAAATGAGTTTTGACCGGGGGTTTCCCCAACTAAATTGTTTTGCTCAACGTTGGGTAGTTTTTACTTTTATACAACACCTAGCTTTCTACATAATGTTGAATATAATGTAATCAACCATTTACCCATCAGATGATTAAACGCAATTAAGCAACGTATTTTGCTCAACATTTTTAGCAGTGTATTGAGAGTCCACACACAGGCCTCGTGTATTACCGTGCTTGACTGCACATATTATGATATAAGGTCACGGTTTTTTTTACCTCGGCACCCATAAAAGGTGGTTTTGTTACATTCTAATTTTTTTTTTGTACTTAGGCTATTGGATATGTGTAACCCTCTATGCGATTGACTTGTGTTTGGACTTATTTTAACGGCAATTTAATCCCCTTTAATAATCTGAAGAGAGAAAAAAATCCATCATCTTTGATTAAATTAATACAGCTCGATAAAGCGTAATTAGTCAGGGTGGTTGAGGAAGTGGAGGAGGAGGAAGTGGAGGAGGAGGAGGAGGAGGAGGAGATAATTGTCTAATAATGGGTGAAAATGGACCGTTTTCCTGTAATAGAGCATTCTAATTCTTAGTATTATGTCAGTTTAGTTCTAAATGATGCAACAATGCTTTACATCATTTACTTAAAGTGTCAATTAAGCTAATTAACTAATTTTCAAATCGTTTTTGTCAATATTTCAAAATTTTCCTTGCAGAAAAATTGGAAAGAGTTATCAAGGCTTTGATTTTAATGTAAAAGCAATGAGCTCTAATTTGTATTTGCATAATTTAGTTATCTTTTCCATTATCTAAAATTTCGTATTTTGACCACACTGTATATATATTTCCTAATAAGCTGAAAAATTAATTTTGTATATGGCAGCAAAAACATTTCTAGCCTTTGAAAAGGTCCTGCATTTTTTATACAATGGAGGAAGAAGAAAAAATTATCATTTTGTATACAATTTTAATTGTTAGACCCTGTATAATGTTTAGGTCACCCTGTATATTTGATTTTGAGTTACCATATTTTCAATCCTTAGATTATAAGCTTTCCAAATATGATTTCATACACTTTAGATGTAAACATGTTGATATATTCTACTGAAACTACGAAAGGAGGTATATTTCATGAAATAGACTCATGTAACACAAATGTAGCCCAGGTTAAAAAGCACGACTATAATGTACTGCTAACGCGCTAAATTCAAATGGATATTCCCTGTGGTCATACTTGGTGAATCATATTTTGTCGATATACAAATTAAGCTGAACGTATATAAAATGCTCAAAAAAGTTTTTAATATTTTTTCAAGCACAAATGTTCAAATATCGCGGGATATGTTCATTAAGTGTAATATATCTTTAAAAGCTGATGTTTTCATCTTTTTAATGATATCCAATTTGAAGCAATCCCTTGTTCCAGTGCTCAGCCACATGCTTGAGAACATGGGGAGTCGCAATCTGAAAGTGCCAAAATCAACACTACTTTGATTTTAAAATCAATAGATCATCACACCACACTGTACAGGGTGTATCAAAAAAATTAGGACTCTGTTTCATGACGGTGTAATTATTATTATAATCATTGGACCATGACCAGTTTAGTCTCAATGTAAAGCCCAATTAATTATTATGATATCCTGAAAATATGAGATCAATCCGATAAAAAATAAGAAAACTAGCGAACTTTGTGTAAACCATGTCATTTACTGGTTTGAGCAGTTTACAAACATTTTAAATGTATACACAATGCTGAAATACATATAATTAAAAGCAAAAACCCCCATAAAAGTGCTCATGCCATTTTGTTTAAGGTATAATTAAAAGGTCACAAGCCAATATAAAAGTATAGTTATCTTCAAATAAATTCTCGAATATCGTTTCTTAGTTATATAAATGAAAATGGAATATGTGAAAATAAAAATGAATACAGAAATACAAATTTGCTCAGAATAATATCGAAATGATTTTCAGGTTACCAGGGTACACGCATCTCATAATATAAAATAAAATGTGTGTTGGACTTGATGCTAATTAAATGTATGCAACTAATATGCAAATGAGGTTATTTTACAAAAGTTTTCCTATAAATATTTACGGTAAGGCTTCTATATCATGTGTCACCAAACTTGACTTTATTTGAAGACAAGGGGTGTTGTTATTGCCATTTAAGTGAATTAAGTAAAAAGGGCATACATGTCCTATTGAACTGTAGCACAGATGTCGCCGTTCACAGTAATCATCCTAAATGTGCGCAGAATAGGAGTATCTTATCCCGAAATATCGAATCCATGATTTGCATGCTCCATGTACCTGTCCAGATATGAACCAGGATAAGAACACCTAACGACTACCTGGTCCATTGATATATTTGTTTTGTGGGTGTTTGTTTTGTGTGTTTTTTTGGGGGGGAGTGTACTTTAGGTCCCAGATTTTGTACTGTACTAGTATCGTCCGATACTGGAACACCCAGTATCGTCCGATAGTGGTACAACGTTTCCAGTATGGGCCGAGACTGGCACATATAAAATGTTCCAGTATCGGACGATACTGGAACATAATTACATACCAATATCGTTCAATACTGGGACAAATCTCACTGTTATCACATGTACCATTACACGCTTAGAAATGAGTGTCAAATTTTGCTGGGTAAAAAAAAAAAGTGTAGTATTTTACCCAATATTGTGCTAAACATCGATTTCGTAAAATAACATTTTACACATGCAATAGTTTACTATTGAATTCCGAGATTTACACTCTGGAAGTGTAGAAAAGTGCCCGTAATTGGGTAAAACATGATTTGACACCATGAAAGTGTAAGATTGTTGGGTAAAAATGTACACAACAAGAATGTGCATAATGAAGTGTAAAGTGTTACACAATAAAAGGGTAAATTGCCTTCACATAATTATTGGGTAACGGAAATTTACCCAATTTATGTGTACCAAAAGGACACAAGTGTTGGGTAAAACCTCTTCACAACCCCGGTTGTGTAAGTGTTACACATAATTTGGTCAAAATAGGGAACATGGTCGTTTTGGGGTAAAAATTTACCCAACGATATTGTAGTTTTAAACTTTGTTAGGTAAAATGTCTGTGTAGAAAGCCGCGTTACCGATCGATGTAACTATTGTCCAGACAAGGTAAAATAAACTATGCGTGTAGCCGGGGCGTGTAGTAGTGTCACGAGAGCACATTATTATCAAGGTCGACTTTTCAATGGTTTGCCATGCCGGCAACCTAACCTTCACACATCGGTCTCCCTTAAGATAATATAGCATTATAATTTACTAGTTTCATTATATTTGCTCTTTTCATGCCAATCTCAACATTTACCAACTAATTTCAGCAATTTCTTTCATATTTAGTCATATAAAATAGTTTATATTAACACAAAACATTTCCATATATCAACTACTTCGTTAGCACAGTGGATCGGCGTCAGTCTTTAAAATACAAAGGTTGTGGGTTCGAGCCCTGGTCCGGTCAAGTTAAGGTAAGTTCTTCTAAAAATCATTAATTCCGTGGATAATATAATTGCGAAAGAAAATTAGAATGCAAACATGACACCCAAAATGGCTTAAAATATATACCTTCATTTTTTTTAAATTAATTTATGTGTACCAAAATGACTCAAGTGTTGGGTAAAACCTGTTGTGTAAAGTGAGTGTTACACATAATAGGGAACTTGGTCGTTTGGTAAAATGTTCAATGTGTTGTGTAAGACTCTACACAACCACTGTTGTGTTCATTTTTACCCAACAAACAACCATGTTCCCTTTTTACCATACTGAAGTGTAGTATTTTACCCAACATTGCTTAATTTTTTCTAAGAGTGTAGGGAGTATTCGATTTGGACGACGGTAAGATGACACCTCGAGTCATGTGCGCATGCGTCGACTTAGCAATCTGTCGGTCGTCCCATTTCTGGGACCTGTCTTCGACCTGTCTTAGGGAGCTTTCGATTTG
Source organism: Ophiura sarsii (assembly GCA_035610835.1). NCBI lineage: Eukaryota > Metazoa > Echinodermata > Ophiuroidea > Amphilepidida > Ophiuridae > Ophiura > Ophiura sarsii. Next base: position 58,070,803 of record CM069448.1, read on the forward strand.
CACGAAGGATGTTACTAGGACGGTTGAATGACACTTTAAGTCATATGCACATGCGTCAGTTTTGTCATCCGTTGGTCCTCTAAATGCTACAACGCGCAAAGGGACTAACAACCGTCGTGGTGCAGCAACGTTTTGTTTACCGTCGTAAAAGCGTCCGTCGAGCAAATCGAAAGCTGAAGACAGGTCCCAGAAATTGGACGACCGACGGATTGCTAAATCGACGCATGCGCACATGGCTCGAGGTGTCATCTTACCGTCGGGCGTAGAAGCGTCCGTCGTCCAAATCGAAAGCTCCCTGATATCGCACGATACTGGAACATAAAAAATGTTCCAGTTCAGTATCGTTCGATTTGGGTGTTCCAGTATCGACCGATACTACTGGAACAGTAAATTCGTACCAGTATCGACCGAGATGGTACATTTTATGTTCCAGTATTGGATGATACTGGTATACCAGTATCTGGGACCTAAGGTACCATTTTCCAAAGCGCTTCATAACATGAATGACCTCACTATTAAAGGTAGATGACCCGATCACATTTTCGTAACACAGAATTATTTCAAACATACGGAGATTTTCATATCATATGAAAGCTCGTATTTTTCTCATCATCATACTGAAATTTGACGGCCTAATTCGGTATAATGACAGAGAAATCGACGAAATAGCGTTGAATTACCGCGAATGGTGGTTACCACCGATATAGTTTGTGTACTACTCAATGGGTACAGTTCACAGCATCTTGTGCGTCTAAAATAAGAACCATAATAGCTATGCATCTCAAATTTTGGGACACGTCGTTTTTAAGGATGACCTTTCATGTAGAATAGAAAACTTTAAGTTGAAAATCGGAACATCTACCTTTAAGTTCACACCGCGGTTACATGTTGGGACACGTACTCAAATTGCATTACTTCGTAAGTATCAACCCGTATGAAACGGTACCATCAAATCAGTCAACAAATTACACATAAAGCAGATTGTTTGATGTGTTTCCTTTTATTTAATCATTCACTATATACATGTACAACCTGTTTTATTGTGTATGAGTTAGCCACAGTGTTATCCCTCCCTATAAATTAACAACAATTTTATTTCAATCTCTATTTTGTACGAAGCGTTCAATTTGCATAGCATTCAACAGCATCATTTGAAATAATTAATATCAAGTTCACTTTACTGCCGCAACACATTCATTATCACCATAATTGTGGGGTGCTTCGGTGTGCGGGATGTGTAAACATCAACCAAAAAGTGCTGTGATCTTTCGATAAAGCTTTGATGTCACTGTGTTGAGGAAGCGAACTTGACTATTGGATGTTTACTTGTCCTTCCTCTATTAATACTTTCAACGCGGCTACAAAACAAGAAGTTTCAGAAACCTTTCCTAACTTTCAAAGTCTATCTCAAGAATTACTGAACCAATACTAGGCATGTTTATACTTATTTTATTGCATTTGTCATGGTGACTCAAAATATGGTAATGAAGTTCAATAATGTTGATATTTTTGAAACATTTTGGGAAAGAGTCGGCTGCTGACGCCTGCCGCGTGGAAAGTGTTAATACAGGTATTATTTCTCACTCCTCTTGAGACATCTTATATTTAGTATAAAAAATTATATACACACAAATCCATAATCGTTAAACATATTCGTCGTCGTCGGTGGGGTCAAATAATCGTGAAAGCCCAAACTTAGATCTTCCTTCCTTTGCCCTGTAAAATAAACAAAATGGCCAACAAATGCGTTAATATTTAAAGCCATTACGTGATTTGTAAAAGGTCTAGTTGTACATGTAGTTGGGAGATATGTGTGAGATTATTTTCATCCACAATCTGCAAAATACATGTAAGCCTACTTCGGCTAGCTTTCCGGCAACAAGTCTTAGTAATGCCCATTCAGCCCGAGTGAAGGTATAGGCAAATTACTTCCAAAAATTCAAACAAACATTTTGGGGTTAAAATATCCAACCATTTTGCGGTTAAAATGTCCAACCACTTTGGGGTTAAAATGTCATATTAGCAAAATATATATTACGAATTAATCAATTTAGATACGGTAACCGCCCTAAAGGGTAATGTCTACTAGTTTGTTAATTTGATCTTATTGTATTATAATTTAGATATATTGTATATATGACTGCAAGTAGTAATAATAAGTTTTCGAACACTATGGCTAATACTGTATCATAATAGACGTTTTCTTGATACGTACTGTTTAAGCACGTAATTCTATACACAATAGGAGAGGGGGGATTATTCACATTTTTAAGAAAAGGTTTTCATGGCTTCGTTCAGATAACATCTCTTCCGGATTATCAATACTACGCCAAACGAGAAATCATTAAAAGTATTTGTCCAAGAAGGTTTTATATGATTTGAACTTACTGCTGATCCACAGGCGATGTAACGTCTCATGTCCATCTTGTTCCTTACTTTCAAGTTGCATAGAGCACATGGTTTACCATCGGGTTTGGTACAGCCTGCGAGTAAATTGAAGCATTGTTAAAATAACGGCTATTGATAACTATGACAAACACAGGTTGCATTCAATAACACTGCTCTTTTTCAGTCCAGCGGACTTGATCATATGGAACGTCCATTTGCAAATGGTCATATCCATTTGCAAATGGTCATATCCTTTTGCAAATGGTCATATCCATTTGCAAATGGTCATATCCTTTTGCAAATGGTCATATCCATTTGCAAATGGTCATATCCATTTGCAAATGGTCATATCCATTTGCAAATGGACATACTATACCGTAAATATCATGAAGTATACATACAATACAATGTATTGCAATTGCTTAAAGATACTTATATATGACAAAAGACGAGACGGTTGAAACACGTGACTTTATATAGTGCCGATAAGCGCCTTTTGAGCCAATTATTATGCCTCCTTGGTATTGCATATTGGGTTATATGAGCACAGACGCATGTATTTTGATAAAATTGAATTGTGCACAGCTTTAACAAATACTTTATACAGTGTTGTTTTAGATAATTATCCGGAATGTTTTGATAGTGAACATTACGTGATAACTTAAAGCAAACTGACGTTCAAATGGCAGAGTAACTAGATGTCTGATCTACTTTTCCCACTATGGACACATTTTACTTAATGTTTTGTGCTGATAGCATTTTTACTATAATGAATCGAATAGGCTGACACAACTTTTTAGATATTTTGGAATTTTATAATTTTGTTTGATTTTGACATGCCAAAATGATATTAAAAATAACACCTTTGAAAACAGCTTTTTAATGTTGACAACCGGCAACTGCTGTCCAAAAAAAGCTGCCATTTGCCTTCGTCAACGATTATTTTTCTTTTGCCGTCCACAATTTTGTTCAGATTTTATTTTATTTTTGGATTATTTCGTTCAATTCAATTTTGTCCGGCCTTAATGGAGGCTTGTGTGACAAAAGCTGGCATAAGTCATTATTACAAGCTACAATCAAGGAAAAGAAGGTTGGCACACTTTGTCCCAATTAAGGAAAAAAGTGCCCCTCTCCCCCGAGGCAATGTTGATCCGAGCCACATGTCATCAGAAGCCTTGGCAGCTCTCTCAACATTGATTGATGGGGGGTGGGGAAGGATGAGAGAGAGGGGGAGACCTCTGCGTGCTATTAAAGAGTGCTATGACCCAAGTCGGTTTTCTATTGTGAGCACAGGGATAGTTGTATTAGATTGTGTCAAGTATGCCAACTATTATTTTCCTTGATTGTAGCTTATAACGGTAAAGACAGCTTGTCATCACCATGAATGAATTACATTTCGGTCTTGTCAACCAAGTTATGATAAATTAGTTCTACTTACTTCCAACTTTGCTTCCCCTCTTCTCCATTTGCATTGCTGTGAAATATTCCTCAACATCTTCTACGGTAAGGTCCTCAGAAATTTCTTGTTCCATTTCAGCTTCTATAACTTGTTCAAAGCCTGCCATGGCAACAGCAATAAGACCCAGAGCGAGGATTACTAGAAGTATTTTGGACGCCATTTTGCTGGTGAAAAAACAAAATCAATGCAAAGGTTAGCTTAAGAATACCATAAACATATAATTGCACTACTGTCTATCTACGGCCACTCCAGCTTTAAAACGCCTGTTAGCATTGGACCAAATGGCCAGTCTGAAGAAGCTATGAGCATTAGTGAACCATCATACCCTTTATTTGGATTTATACACAACGAGCTTGTCTGAAATAATGTCTAGACCTATAATACTGTAGCTATACTTCAGATGAACATATTTAATAATAGTCAAGGAGCTATAAGCCAGGCTTCATCCATGTATACCCTTATTAAAAACAGCCGTCACATTTTTGGAGCACATCATTATAACGGTCACAGATATTAGAGAAAATTTACATTCATTTGACGAAGAAAACAACATAGTTTTAGAACTCGTTCTTTGAACAAATAATCCGTAAACCCCAACTATCTCTTACATTAACAAAAAACCGTTTTGGTTGAAACCACGTGTCATAATGAAACGAAGAGACTGTCATTGGAATATTTCGCATAAGAAAGATAAACTTATGTTGCTCCATGAATTTTAAGTCAATATGTGAGTTTTGAAATTCAAAGGTATTCCAAATGTTTCAAAAAGGCACTCGCGGATTTCAAATGATTGAAATTCAAAAAGAAAAATGGCATAAAACGAATTGGCACTCACCTGTATGCGAGCTTAGGTTCTCAGTCTGACGTGCGAGCGAGGTGAAGATTAAGGAAGACAAGATCGAATGAATCGGAGAAGAGAATTTGAGCTCTTATATACCTAAACATTGGTCACGGATGAGTACATTGCATCTCCAGTTGATAAACACTAATGACATTGCCAAATGTTTAATGTTGACTTTTATTAAAGGAGAAGTCCAACAAGAACGACGTCATACAATATGCATAAGAAAAAAAAGGTTATCGAGCCCAAATAGTTCCCCAAACACCTTTCTGGGATAAGGTCAACTTATCTTTAAATTTTCAACAACAACAAATTGAGTTTCTTAAACTTACATTTTGATAAGGGTCCAATTGTTTATTAATCAACTACATGGTCACAACCTAACTTCCATGTGCTTTTATGGAAATCTAGAATGTCTAAACCCTCATTAACTTTGAAATAAAAGGTCTTCGCCATTTTACCGGTGCAACTGAAAGGTGGTTTACCGTTAATTAAAAGTTTGAATAAATTAAAAGTTTGCATTTTAGTAAATATAGAAATAAAGACCGCACTTGTCATTAATTTTAAGTGACATGATGTGAAAACACATCAACACCACACATCTTGTATAGTAAGAATTTGACTTAATCCACGCTATTACAGTTTAAGAATACCGTATGTAATAATAAAACTATATAACCATATATGATGTCTTAAAAACTCTGAGAAATCTGCCTCAGAAAAAAGTGTATCCCTTTTTGGACCACTCTGTATTATTATTTGGATAGACATTATATTTCTTTGAAAGATCTGTCTTATTTTGTGTATATTTGTAGTCATACAGATATCATATACAAACTGATTGTTTAGTCTTTATCTTGACTTGACTTGAAAGCGTAATAATTTCTTTAGCACACATAAAATCAGTATTTTGGTCCAGGTAGGAATATCCTGTTGAATTAATGTTGAAATAATTTTGCACATAAGTGTTGTTTTTAGTTTCACATTTTATAAATAAAATTAGCCCATTCTTGCATTGGCTACCCATAGAAAGTTTCCCCCTTTGAATATCAAGCGCTGTAACTTTTGACCTATTATTTAATGTGATGTATATAAAAGCATACATTTTTGGAAAGGAAATGAGTCGGAGAATCCAGTTATCTACTTTTTGGGCTCAAAATTTGCTGCAAACGTAACAAAATCAGTTGTTGGTAAATATATGCTGAAATTGCATAAAATAATCTATAGTGGGTTCTTTTAACATAAAAACTTTTAGTTTTGAAAATGTTGACCAAAAAGTGCCAAAAAGTGACTTTAACCTCAAAAATGTTTTTGTGGTCAACATTTTCAAACTGCTTTAATATAATAACATGAAAAACGATTTTCTAAATGTCAACTTACAAGAAGTAGGTGATAAAGGCTCTCAAAAAAAGATGTTAACATTTTGGTTTTGATTTCGATTCATGGATTTAAATTGTCAAAATTGGATTCAAAATATTAAAATTTAATCTATTTCGTACAAAACGCGTAGATACTGAGTTATGCCTTCTAGTTTATTTATTGATTAGTTACAAATAAGTAATTGGAATAACAAACCGATCAATCTGCTACAATTACCTAGTGTTTGTTTGCTTTTTATGTTTTTTGTTAGTCGCTGGGAATTATTACAAGAAGGTTAGATTAAAATATTAAGACGGCTCTATTGGGTTAAATGTATCTTGATTTCTTTCCAACACCAAGGGACCAGTAATTCACTCTACTTCTCCCTATACCATGTTGTATTGTATAATACTTCCTTATCCCGAACTCTATATGTAGTGACGTCAATGTGCAGTTCAATGATCGCACCGCGTTTGGCGTTACTAGTCCTACCAACGCAATTAAAGATCGAATCTCGATAATATATTGCATAACTGCCGCGTTAATCGGTGGAATCTGTTTTGGTCTCACTGTGCAGATGAACGAATCATGCAGTAGTAGGCCTATATCGGTACGCTAATGACAACATCTGCAAAAGTGTTTGAATGAGCCATGCAATAAATGTAATTACATTAAATACATTTCCGGTATGTTTCACCATTTCACTTGATTTGGATGAACACGCAGCAGTAGATTCGTAAAGGTTATTTCCATTTTAATTGTTCGTACTACTAAGCGCAAGTCAAGGGTTGTTATTCGATATTGATACTATTTATTTTAAAGATATTTATAAAGTTGACGCCTCATACATACATGTATATGAGACTCATATGATGTGGGGTTACGTCTATGTGACCCAGCACATCAAAAGGTACCTGGTATCGGTCATGCAATTAAAACTGAAATTATAAATAAAGTAATAAGAAATGCAATGCCTTTTTCATCATATCTTTAGAACCAAAACATTGAGGGATCATTAGAAACCTAAGGATTCTCTATCAGCTTTTTTAAATATCTGCGATTTGCAGAAATATATATCTTGTCCTTCTTGGTATACTAGGGAACATGTATATGTTTGTTAAGAACCTCTTTTCAGCATTTACTTTAATAACCAATGGCCCCATACTGTTTTGGAACATTATAAACACTCTCTCATCCAAAAGCCTATAAAAATTTGCAAATTCCCGACCCAAATTTGCAAAAAGGGAACTCAAAGACCCCCTTTTAGCCATGCATGCTTACCAAATGTTATTTGAGTCGCCCCCACCCCACCCACCCACCCAGAGATGCACTATAATGAATCAAGAACATTAAAATTGAATTCCTAAGTAACCCGATGATTTCTGAGTGCAGCCGACTACGTATTACAATTATGTATCCACACAAAATACATCAAAATGCAGGTCTGACATACATATATTATATGTATTATACAAACTCGTAAAGATTGTAACTAGTGCGAAATAATTTCCATTATACTCTTGAACATTAGTTTTCAATTAAAAATACAAAGCTCATTAAACATGTTTCAGTTACGGAAAGTTTTTGGCGCGAAAGCAGGTCAACATTCTATTATTTCGTGTGGGAAACGTACATTATGATCCTTATATTAAGTGTTAAAAAGATTAAGAAGGTATTTAAAATAAGTAGAATTATATGATAAACGGTAAACTGTCATTGGGGGTTCGCCTGGTACTAGGAAATCTACACTATGTTACTTTTGAATATCATGCACCTTATTGATCTGTTAATAGGACTATTTCTTACATGCGTATTCCCCATCAACGAATACGTATCCAGCTTTACGATGCACATCTTTCAATCTTTTAAAATATTTGAAAGCGGTGAATATGTACTTGATAAATAAACAATTTGAACCCATCAAAATATCAGTTTAAAAATCTCAATAATGTTTGAAAAATAAAAAGAATTAAAAAAATAACCTTATCCCAGAAAGCGAAGCGGTCGGACTACAAAAACTAATTGATATTCTTAAAATTGGCTAAATATGTTATCGTTATGTCATTTTACGCATACTTAACCATTTACAAGGTGATACTTTTTTCCCGACTGCTATTGTAATTGACTGAGTGGCTTAAGTAAAAGTCAGTATCAAACGTCTGGTAATGTAATTAGTGTTTATCAAGTTGAGAAGAGATGCACCCCATCCGTGACCAATGTTTAGGTATATATAAGCAAATATTCTCTTCTCCGATTCACATTAATCGTCTGTCTTCCTTGATCTTCACGTCGCCCTTTAGACAGAAATCCTAAGCCCGTATACAGGTGAGTGCTAAGTCGTTTTGTTTCAATCCTCTATAGTAAGGTCACGAATTTTCCGCGTTGCGGAATTTCCGCGAAAATCGCGGAATTGAGGTTAAACGCGGAAAACGACATTTTGATGAAAAGAAGGAGAAAAATGCACACAAAAACGTCCAAAACACGACATTTATGAATATTCTTGAATAAAACAATATAAATATTAAAAAACGATACGTAATAAAACCTAAAAATTACGTGTTTTTCTGTAAAGTGTGTTTATTTTGGTTTTATAGATAGTAAAAAAACGTAAATGTTAAGCTTTCTTGGGGAAAATTACATCACAGAAAAATGCAAAATTTACAAAGCGGAAAAACGCGGAATTCGACAGTTACAAAGCAGAAAATTCGTGACCTTACTCTATAGACCATTTCAAATCCAAAAATATACGATCGGCTCCGAATGTTTCCGATAGCCGAGTGTTCGGTTCCATGACCTGTCAGCTCCTGACAGTTCATGGCCATGTGCCGGAGAAAAACAACGTGTTTTTCACCCGTCTGCCCGTGTGGTAGATTGCGCTGGTGTTGGTGATAGATTGTATCCCTCACAAAGTTGATGTTGCGGCATTTCAGTTACAAAAACGAGTGAGATGAAAGAGATTTGGGGTAATATTTTCACTTTTTACCGTCTGCTCGATACATTTGGAATTTGTCCGTCAGCGCCTTTGTTGATAAAAAACTAAATTGTGTCGTTCCACGTTTTACTTCTCATGTGTGCACGCGTGTATGTAAACATAGGCGGACAATCAACTAGGGCAATGCTGTGAATGCGATCAACTGTTGCAAAGAACGCGCAACGCACCTACTCCACGTGACCTGTTTTTCCGAAGATTTCCGATCTCAATTTGAAATGGTCTATAGCGCATCTCGCAAAATTTGAATAGCCTGTAACTTTGCGAATAATGTAAGTGCGATTTTTGAAACATTTGAAATCTCGCACATTGACATAAAAGTCAAGGAGCAACGTAAGTTTACCTTTTTTATATGAATTATTCCAATTACAGTTTCTACATATAATTATGACATGTGGTTTCAACAGAAAAATGTTTTGTGTTTAAAGTCAAACTTGCTTAGCGAAAGTATTTGAATGACATAAAGGATGAAGAACCAGTTTCAATACAGCTATTCTTACTGGACTTGATTTTGTCGAATGAATGTTCATTTTGCCTATTTTCTTCGGCGTTATAACGAAATGCTCAAAATAAATAAATAAATAAATAAATGAATATATAAATATACTGATAGACTGGTGTGTAGCTTTTTGACTATTATTAAAAAATAAGTTCAACTATGAGCCAAAAACCTGGTACAGTTCTGATATGTGGACCTTTTTGGCGACAAATTTAATGTTGGTCTATATTTCAATGTACAAACAAATACAACGGCATTTTGAGGTCGGCCATGTTTATTACGTCATTGTGACATCATGCGTGCGATATGTTTGTACTTTGTTGGATTGTATGGAAAGAAGATACCTCTAGCTGTACCATGGTATCATAATAAGCATACTCTGCATCTCTGTTTGGATTTAATTAGGCCCCCCCCCCCTCCCCCGTTTGTAAATCACTGGCTATTCAGTCCAATACTAACGGGCTTTGTATAGCCGGATCGGTCGTAGATAGACAGTAGTGTAAATAGATATGTCTGTTGACATGATTAATGTATTCTTAAGCTAACTTTTGCAATGACTTTTGTTTTTCGCCAGACAAAATGACTTCCAAAACTCTTCTAGTGATCCTAGCTCTGGCTCTTATTGCCGTTGCCACGGCAAGCTTTGAACACGCGGCAGAGGCCGAATTAGAACAGGAACTTTCGGAGGACCTTACCGTAGAAGATGTTGAGGAATATTTCACAGCAATGCAAATGGAGAAAAGGGGAAGCAAAGTTGGAAGTAAGTAGAACTAATTAATCATAATTAGGTTGACAAACACGTTTAAGGAACGCATGGCCGATTGTGGAAATGGAATTTATTTAGAATTACAAGCTTTCTTTGCCGTTATAAGCTTTAAGACTATTGACCGCGTATGAGGGGAAGTATATAACACTAGACTCGTGCCTCCCAATAGCCCGAAAGTGTGACCCTCTGAACCTTGGTAGCAGAGATACTATATAGTACATCCGACAGCCAAGCGTGTTCATCTTGACAGAGGCAGACAGGCGACTATAAGAATGGCTCGGATCATTTACCTTGAAGCATCAAGCTTGGTGGGCATTTTCTCTTGATATGTTATAATAATTATGATCCGACGGTGAAGTGACAGCCGGTTCATAAAACTGACCAATCTCGGCTTTGGTTGTCCTATTACTATCATCCAGAATTGAAATTGATATATTGTTGAATATCAGCCCTGTGTAGGGAATACTTAATGTTTCATCTGACAGTTGTAAGCAAAAACATTGATTCTATAAAGTGAACTATCCTAAACATTACGTTATAAGTACAGGAACATATATAATTGTATCATCAATATTATGCCTTCATGGGTAATTAAGTAAGCTCTGGGAAAAGTAATAACTGGATTTGTATCAGGATTATGGTTAAGTATTCAAGCTCATTGTTAAATGGTTAAGTAATGATAAACATCGAACGCAAGATAAACATCGAACAGTAGAAAAACAATACATGTGCGATGATGTATTGCCACAAGTCGCCTACGCAGGAATTACCATTACTTGATTTAGGATTTTGAAATTTATCACACATGCATGTATACATGGGTAGGAACCGGATAAATACACTATAATTAGGTGAACATGATATAAAGCATTTTCTTAAGCTGCAATATTTTATTCAAATGCATCACGTGTCTGTCCTCTTCAAGGACGACATGATAAGGGGCTCAACACTTGCTTACAGCACTATTTTTTAAAGAAAACTAGTTCATTTCAGTACAATTTTTAAAGAAAACTAGTTCATTTCAGTACAATTTTAAAGTCATATGTTTCATCTGTCTCGTCTTTTGTCTCACATAAGTATTAAGCATTAAATAATTGTATTCCATTTTATGATATTTACGGTACAGTGCGCGTCCACTTTCAAAGGGATCTTCCATATGGCCCAGTCCAGTGCACGGACAGAGAGCAGGGGTAACAGCTCAACCTGTGTTTGTCATAATTTTCTATAGCCGTTATTTTAACTATTTTTAAATTTTCTTGCAGGTTGTACCAAACCCGATGGTAAACCATGTGCTCTATGCAACCTGAAAGTAAGGAACAAGATGGACATGAGACGTTACATCGCTTGTGGCTCAGCAGTAAGTGTTTCAAACTATAGCTAAAATATTGGACAAAACCTTCTTGGACAAATTAATGATTTCTTGTTTAGCCATGCTAACGCAGTATTGGTAAACCATAACATTATTTCTCTGAGCGAAATCCTAAAAGTGTTGTAGTCGGAAACTCTTTCTTATAAAATCTGAATAATCCCCTCACTCCCCTATTGTTTTAGATGTACGTGCATAAACAGCACGTTTCAAGAAGATTTACTCTGGTATGACACAAACCCTAACTCCGTGGGAGTGTTTTGGGAAATAAAACTATCAGGGGTAAAAGCGGATCTAATTGGGGGGGGGGGGGGGGGGGGGGGTAACGCTACGCCACCGCTGGGGATCAAGCCCGGGCCGCCCGCGTGGAAGCCCGGGCTGAGTCAGCTACATATAATTAAAATCTAGTTTAGGGTTTGAAATTTTTACTGACGCTTTTGAGCCTTTTTATATACATGTAGTCTGATATTTGCAAAGATAGCACTGCAATATAACCAACTAATCTCTCAGCATTTGGATGACGTCATATACTTTTGAAAATATATGAACTCTAATTCAACCGATCAATCAAAATTTCGGCAATTTGATGACGCCATACATTGAACTTAGAGCATCCAAAAACCCTTTACCAGCAATTTGGCCTTTCAATAGACAGATATTTGTGTTACCACATGACGTCATGCATTTTATTTAAATGTCTTCATTAAATTCTGGAGATGGCTGAAACCCTTATATTGGCAATATAATCTTGTTTTTAGGCCGATTATGTTATGTTTGGACTTATGGCACACTTTAGGACGATTCTGGTCCAATGTGTGGTGTAGTGATTTGTACAGTGTTGAGGAAGGTTAGGTTAAGCCAGTAGTTAGAGCAATTTTTGCACAGATTGGAAATTGACGACTGTCAAAATTTATCATGAAAAAATGTGCGCACCGCGCGCATGACCATCAATAGGGACAATGATACGTTATTTTGCTAAATATGACATTTTAACCAAAGTCGTTGGGTTTTATTAAACAATTGCCACCCCTTTTTTGTATATATTTTATATCCGCATCACTCGGGCTGAAAAAGGCATACGACATGTTGCCAGAAAGCTAGCCGAAGTAGGCTTATTTTGAACTTGGATGAATATAATCTCCAAAGTATCTAACAACTACAACAACAACCTTTATACCAACACATAACAGAAAATGTGTCATAATGGCTTTCAAGATTAACATATTTGTATGTCCTTTTTGTTTTACAGGGCAAAGGAAGAAAGATCTAAGTGATGTTTTACCAAGGATTCTTTGGCCCACCGACGACGAAGAATATGTTGAACGATTATGGATTTACGTGTACATGTATATACTTTTTTATTGAATAATAATAAATAATAAATAAATAAGCATTTATAATGCGCCATTTATCTAGAAACAAGTTCCAATCCAAGGCGCAATGAACAAACAAGAAAAACAATACAGTACCGTGGAAATCACAGACAAAATATGATATGTAACAAACTTGCGCTGAACAAAATCCAAAACAAAAATTGTTCCATGCTAAAAAAATATGACTAAAAACAATTTGAATTACAAATTGAATATTAAAAAACAATAACAGTAGCATGGCAAACAAAATTTAAAAATCAAAACAGATATTAGCAGTCATAAGCAGAATTGAATAAGAATATTTATGTCCTGATTTAAACCGATGGTGAGAATTTGACTGACGAACATCTATGGGTAAAGAGTTCCAAAGTGTTGGAGCAACGGTTGAAAGAGCACGATCACCGAAAGAGGATGTTGTTCGTGGATAATAAACACTTTTCTGATGACCTTAGACTGCGAGTAGGAGTATATGGAGAGAGAAGGTCGGTTATATAAGAAGGTGCCATATTGTTTGAATATAAGATGTCTGATGTGGTGTGAGATGATACCTGCATCAATAGAGGAAGGACCAGTAAATATCCCATAGTCCAGTTCTCTTTCTCTAGACAGTGATACCAATGTGTTGTGGAAGCGAAGTGAACTTGATATTAATGATTTCAAATTATGCTGTTGACTGCTCTGCGAATTGAAGGTTTCGTACAAAATAGAGATCCCTGAAATCAATTTCTGCCATTTTTGACAATATGTACGGTGGTATACCGCTGTGGATAACGAAGACACAATAATTACAGGTTGTATACGGTATTGAATGATTAATAAAAGAAACGCATCAAACAATGTTCTGTGTACTTTGTTGTCTGTATTGCACGGTCTGATATGGGTTGATAATATACGAGGCAATGCAATGTAATGCTAGTATTCAATCCCCGAAATAAACTTAATAATGACGTCATTCATGTTGCAAAGATGGATGATAATGTTTTACCTGCTATAGGCTTGAAAAATTGTTTATATAATCAAAATTAGTCCAATTAGTTTTGCGGTTAGCAATTAAACTTTCTTCGTCAGTCGAAAGTGTTGTACTGCACTGTAAGCATATTCCTCCGCTTAAATAAGAAGAAAAATCACTGCAATTGTTATCTGTCATCTGTAACTTTTGAACTATTAATGTGATGTACATAAAAGTATACATTTTTGGAGAGGAAATGTGTTATATAAAATAATAATATTATCCACCTCAATTTTGTTGTGAAATGGTAGAAAGGGATAGTCATAGGCAATAAATACATTATGGGGAAATAACGACAATTTGTTAATTCTTCGCCACCGAAATTAATAACTGCCTCGGTGGCCGAGTGGTTGCGGGTGTTGGCCTGTATTAGCATCGAATATTTGTCCGCAAATGTGGGGTGTTAAGTGCTAAAACCAAGAGTTAAATTTAGAGTGATTTTTCACTCTTTCACATTTAGAGTGTAGGAGTTTCAAACAAACAGTAAAATGGAATACCCCCTTTCTGTTAAATTCTGCGTTTCATATAACAATCGTATGAGGAATACATCTCGATGAAATTAGCATGAAGTTTTGAATGTTTCTGTTGCTTATTTTCATTGACAACCCGAAGAATTGGGTTCTCTTGGAAAAAAGGCAAAACTCTATGGATCACTGAACATTGATTTTATCCATACTTGAATTCATCTTCGTATTTGAATATCCAAGGTAATAAATATATTTTGAATTTGAATGAATGTGTACTTTTTCTTTGTACCTCACTCAGACGGATTATTTCAAAGGAGTTAGCAATCCCCCCCCCCCCCCCCCCCCCGGACAGTTGTCAACATATGGGGTCTACAGGGTGACCAAAAAAAATGTTAACACTCCGGGCACATAAGATATCTTAAAAGGACAGGAACACATGGGTCTAATCTTGATGTACTATGAAAGCTGAGTAAATAAGCTTTCATTTGCATTTTATTGCGTTCCAATTGGTTATTTAGAACGGGAGATATGCTTCAGCAAACATGAGGAAGCAAAATCGGCTTGGTCCAATCCTCTCGAAGTATGAAAGTAAAGCTTTTGAAATGCACGAAGCAAGAAGCAACATGATTAAGTCACACACATCAGTTAATCTCTTCTTTGTTCTTTTCAACGCATTCTTTCGATTCTTTTCAAGCTTAAAAGACATAAATAAATATATTCCACATAAATTATATAATAATATTGTCCTGTCTCAGCAGTGAGAGTGCTCAATACCGCGGCAGTTGTCGTGGTAGAGCAAATTATATAAATTAATCACGTTGATTTATAGCATTATTGCTACCTTGGGTTTCACGCCGAGGTTGACTCAGCGATCATCAGGCTATAATGACTCTAGTAATAGTATTACGCTATGGATTATTACTTTTTTTCTTGGCACGGTTGGCTGGTTTGCTTTTGCACTTATTGTGGCGACATTTTGATATGAGTTCGCTTCTCTTGTTTAGAAGGGTGGGTTGTTTATTGCACAGTATTGTTAGTTTCTCCTCCATGCATAGGTTGCATTGGCCTGAATTGCGCTTATTCGTGTTTGAGGTTGCTAATATTTCCCATTTGATTGTGTGGTCTATGTTACTTTTTTTCAGCCCCCATATGTGTTTTGATAGTTCTGTCTCTTTTTCGTAGCACATAAATTATATAGGTATTTTGTCATGAGTTCAAGTTATATACTCTTTTTCCATGTGCGATGGGTAGCTGTCAGTAAAGCAGTCTTTAAAATTGAAATTGAAACATTTCATGTTCTTTGTTGAAATGGTCCATCCAATTAAATAAATTAACACTGAATATTGCACTGAATATTGCACTGAAATAAAACTAGTATTGCACTGAAATTCAACCATGAATCAAAATTTATACTTATACTGGAACTAACTTTCTACTACTGCTACGTTGTGTGTCGAACCATCACACTTCATCAGGCAAATGACCCGCTGATGATGAGATGGGTCACGTAATATAAGAAGACGGCTTAGGATGCCCCGATGTGCCCGGTCCCTGGTGAGTGATAGCTTAAATCTTAGTCATCCTGTCTTGTTCAAAGATGGTCTATCATTCCTCTCCCAGATAGCTTCTTTCACTCCACTTAACCTCCTTGTCAAGGAATACAACGTCAAAGTTATAGCCGGAGTATTAGTATTAAGGCCCTGTCACACATACGGCGATCAGGCCAGCGACACTGCACTGCGCTCAAAAAAGTATCAACATATGTATAACACGCAGTGAGAGCGCGGGAAAATGTCCGAAATTGTCAATTTCTAAGTACTGCTGCGATCAGGCCGGTGCTTGGATTACGCTGAAACAATAATTCAAAAAATAATAAAGATTTAAAAAATAAAAAACCGATACCTAGGTGAAATGTATTATAGTAATATAATAAAACTAGGATGACAAAATTTGACAAAGTATATTTTGAGCTATCTTTGCAGAACCTAAAATGGGTAAAATAAACGTGTTTTTTATAATTTTCTCCAAAATGGAAAATTTCATTATCATGGTTGGAAATGAATAATGAAGAAGTTACGGCAGTTTTACGGAGGCTATGCTGAAGGTGTACCGTCCCCTTAAGCGCCAGTGTACTGCGCTTGTTTTGTGCATGCACAAATCAGACGTGGAGGTTCGGCGCCTTTAGAGCGCTGTCCTGTCCTGTCATCTTGTGTGGTTGTTCACTCGTCAAACTCCAAGAACAGACTGAGCATCCATTAAACAAAGACATGCATGGATGGAGTCCAATCGTTTAGATTATTAGTTTAACAGGTGTTTGGTATTGTACTTGGGGTAATGATTTGAATAATATTGACCTGTTTTGACAAATAGAATATCAAAATGTCATTAATAATACGAGGATCATTCAATAAGTTCTACCTCCTCACTCATAACATCGTTAATTTGAATGGCAGCTGCCTCATGACATTTATAGTTCTGAATCAGCGACACTTTTATAGTAAATGAATCTGTCTCACTTTTGTTATGATGCGATCAAAACCAGAGAGAGATTTTGGACATCGGACACGTACAATTACTCTAAAGATACCTTTTCTGAATATAATACTGTATTACCATGTATAAATCAGATTGTAGGCAATATTAACCTTTGTAGGCTTGCAAATAGTATAATATCAACTCGAATGTATTGCTACGCCTTTAGCATACTGGAATACCGCTATTAAGTCAAATTTTCTTTGTTACAAGTCAAGCCACAGTGATGCCTCGGATGTTCAATCTTAACATAATAGTCACCTAGAGTTTTCCTTATGTGTAACTTAACCTTATAGTATAGTAATACG
This sequence comes from Ophiura sarsii, assembly GCA_035610835.1. Taxonomy (NCBI): domain Eukaryota; kingdom Metazoa; phylum Echinodermata; class Ophiuroidea; order Amphilepidida; family Ophiuridae; genus Ophiura; species Ophiura sarsii. The sequence goes on from CM069448.1 coordinate 58,088,159, forward strand.
AGGGTCGTTCAATAACTAATGAAAGTGATCATGGTATGGGATGCATGAGTGATTCTATTGAGGGATAATGTGATCAATACAAAGTATGAACCTTTGTCTTTCGAACAATACAGTTTTGGATTTCTAAGTGTGAATTATGACGTCATAGCATTGTCTCAAAGTAAGTACACTTGGGACACTGCTAAATCAGTTATTTGGCTGTAAATTTGAATTGTTTGTATGAAACATGTGGTAAGAAGATTGCATAACATGACACCAGAAACAGGTAAATCCCAATTTCTTTCGCGTAAGTACGATAAAAAAGACCATAATTTTAATCCCTGTGTAATTTGATATATGTAGTATAAGAGGAAAAAGTAAGGAGAGGCAATTAAATAAAAAGTATACAAATAGCCATTGAAAAATGCCCAGTAAGTGAATCACTAATATTGCGGAAAATCAAACAATTTAGGAAAAATCCTAGCAATTAACCAGTTTTGAAGATTCCATATAATAGCTAACTAAATATCTGAACTTATTCGCATGAAACCTGCAGAAAATATGCGGATGCGCCGACGGCAGATCATTTTGAACTGGGCCAAAAATGGCTAAAATCATGAAATTTACCAGATAAAAGCTTTTTTTACTGTGCCTTCAAATTTTAATCAGAAATAATGAAAAATGCTTAAATCAATGTGTATAAATATTGTAATAGTCAAATGAAGATATACATGAATGTATCAATCAAAGATGGCTGCCACAACCTCTCTTATTACTGTTATCTTTAGAGCTACTAGATATGTATTGTTAAAGTAATCGTCACATAATTTCAATGGTTTGAGGACATTTTATGAGCAGCTCCTCTTGAAATCCCCACTATTATTGCTTTACATCCCGCAACAATTTACTAAATTATAATCCCTCCATTGTTCTTTATCCTTTGTTGTTTTTCTAAATAAAAGCGTATTTGAGATGGTCCCTTCTTGGTTTGTATTAAGGAATTCAGATCTAAAAAAAGTGTTAAACAGAGATAAGTGTGTGTTCTAACTATGTGCCAAGTGTTATCTGTTTTTATGCTTGCATTGCCGAGATATACGCAAATGTATCAATCAACCCATATTCAACATATCACATATCCAGCCAAATAATTGACAGATTTCAGTCAGTGTCTGAAACCTATTGTGTTTATGTTAATGACGTTACATAACCAAAGGTATCTAACAATCCAAAAGTGTATTGATTGAAAGACAAAGGTTCATACTTTGTATTGATCACATTATCTCTCAATAGAATCACTCATGCATCCCATACCATGATCACTTTCATTATTTATTGAACGACCCTCGTATGTGACGTGTTCTACCGAAACCAGATGGAATTGGGCAGAGCTCCAAACTGAGAAATAGCCCAAAACCTATTTGGGGTGATTTTTTGGGAATTTTGAGTTTCTTGTAAATAATTAATCTTCAGAGTGTTTATAACATTATTGTGAAAGTTTCAGATTAAAAAATCAAACCAACAACAAAATAAAATGCAATTTTTTTAATTTTTAATTTTTTAAAGTACATTGTAAAGTACATTGTAAGTACATCTTTAAAAGAACGATATCTCAGTTTGGAGTTTTCATAAAGACGAACTTGAAAATGATTTAACTCCGCTTTGGGAATTCCGATTAAAAAAAGAAAGTACCATTGTAAAGCTGAAGATATCTACTTTAATAATCAATTACGAACTTAATTTTGATATCTTGCCCAATTGTGTCTGGTTTCGGTAGAACATGTCACATATAGTCAATCAGGAAGTCAGTGGTAGAAAATTATCTCTTCTAGATACTTGGAATCTATCCACTTAGTCCTGTATATTGAAGATCTCATAGTTCCTATAAAAAGCAAATATGACTTTTGCAGCGGATCTCGAAGGGGTAGGGTAAAAACTAATGGCTGTCCTGGTCTGGTTCTGGCTGATTAGAGGGCATCCCAAAAAAAACCGATATCAGTCACTATTATTGTTTATAGTCTGTTCAAGAGATATCTGTGATTTAGAAAGGTTATAAAATACCAATAGGTACGTTTTGTCTCTTATAATTGGCCCCATGAATAGCACTTATGAAACATTTGGCTGGTTTTCTATCCGTTTTCGTTGCACTAAATGGACCTTTGGTTTTTACTGCATCTTCAGAAAAGTACAACCAGTACTCAGACCAATCTACTATGAATTTGTAGCTGAGATTCAAAACTACAATTGTGGAATATTTCATACGATTGGATTATACAATAGCAAAGTTATGAGGTAATAGGTTGAACTTATTGAATGACCCTATCATTTAATATATTCAGATTCAACAATGTTATCGATACACCTGTTCAAAACTCCCGCCAATGGACACGCTACTAAAGGGGTCAAAAAGTAAGTCCAAAATTTGATTACTTTTGTTTACATAACTTCACACACAATTATACGTTTTAAAAAATTGAAACGATTATAAAAAGAGAAAACGCTTGGGTACCAATAGAAAGTTTTCCATTTTTCGATATCATGTTTACTCTCCCCAAAACAGTCACATTTCAACTATTACAACTTTCAGACATGTCATCATATACTAATGGCGTAATATTTTTTTTCAAATAGCTCTTTTAAAAATATTCCAAATTTGAGTGAATTGATAATTGAACATCGTGAACTACATGCTGAATATGGAATTATTTGAACCGTTAAAACAATTAAAACTTCTAAGAACAGGTTGCGTCGAATATTGGGCACTGCAATCTGTTAGCGTTACCGTTTTAGATTTGACCATTGATTGCTTTTTGGTAATTGATGATACATAAATAATGCTTATTACTACAGCTAGTGCTCATATCATCCATGCTCAAGATCCAGACACAGCATACCCATTCAACATGGTAAAACTATATCTCAGTTTCAACATCATTGAACGTATCGAATCTGGGGCATTCATTGGTTTGTCAAGTTTGAAAATCTTAGATTTGTCGTATAATCTAATTGTTGCTATCCCTGCACATGGGCTGCACATGCTTTTCAAGTGTTCAGTGAGGCAATTCCTGTGGCACATATTGACCTGGCGGGCAACAAGATCCGTTCTATTGCAGGAGGAAACTACACATAATATCCATTTGGTACATCCACTGACCTGACTGAGCTAAACCTAGATGAGAATGATATAGGAAGCGATTTTCTTCAAACTCAATTGAATTTACCCCACCTCATAACTCTATCCTTGACATAATTATGATCACATTGAGGATTTCAACAATATTCATCAATTTACAAATATAAGGAATTTGTATACTCGACTATCACCGCAAGAATAAGTAGCGAAACGATACCCGCTACATTACGTCATCTTGAAATAGAAGTCTTTGATAACGGAAACGATAACAATGTAGATTTTATGGGTTTAGATGAATTAAAAGTATTCAGAACAGTTTTGACTGTTATTTGGGAATACTGAAAGGCAATACCTCATCACTCACATCACTGGAATTCTCAAATACTTGTTCAGCTTAAATTTCTTTTACTCGTAATTCTTATTCTTATTCCCCCAATTTATCAAATTTAATTATCCCATATCAACCACGCATGAAGTGACTCCCGGTAAATTCTTTCCAGGGATCTCCAAATATTGAACATATTGATCTTAGTTTTAATAATATGAAAGAGTTATCAAAACCATGATACCCCTTTCAAAACTCAGATACTTCAACCTTAAGAATAACCAACTGGCTTTCATGATATTTGTGATGCCCTTGATGGTAACTTTTTATTTGGACCTTAGTGGTAATCGCTTAACTAACATACCGCAAGAAACCTTCAAAAATGCTTCAACATTTGGATCTAATCTATAAAGGCTGGACTTGAGAGACAATCCATTTGCCTATACTTGTTTCAGCGGTGTGACTAACTTTAACACTTGGGTTAAAACTAATACCCTGCAAAAAGGTTGCTTAAATATTTACTCAACATTTTACACAACGTTGTTCAAGTATGCAACCGCTCAACTATTGAGTAAAATTTGCCCACCCACCGTTGGATAATATGTTTTCACCAACAGTTGAACAATTCTAGTTACTCAAAGAGCATTTTTTAACCATTTGTTGAGTGTTTTATTGTTTATTGGTTGTGGGCTTTTATTTAGTGATTTGTTGGGTATTTTAAACTTATACGAACATGACGAAATAAGCTTATTACATGAACGACCACAGAGATTTAGACCGATCTATCACATCATCTTCTTGACAGACCAAGCTTCAAACATTCAAAACCGGACTCACAAAACGCCTGTCAGATGTCACAAACTCTGATGTTGATTCGGATTCACCGTTTTATTTACCAGATTACAATTTATCCAGATCCAGAGATCTCAGCTCGTGCAAACAGTTGCTCGTGCACAAGACGCCATGATGATTGAATGACGATTGCGTATCACGAGGGCTCGTTTGGACAACCGTTGCCTAAAATTCACATGTGCGTAACTTGCATCAACTGTTGCGTGATTTTCCAAAATGCTCATGCAACAGTTGCTGAATTTAGCAACAGATACAGTTTCTATCAACATTTTAATGACATTGTTTTCAACGAATTGCTCAACGCTAGGGATTTTTTACTTTTATACAACACCTAACTTTCTACATATATTGAATGACTTTTAATCAACACGTCAACCAACGGATGATAAAAGTACTTTTAGCAACGTATTTTGAGCAACCTTTTTGCAGTGTAACATAGTAGATAGGTTTAGCAGATTATGTGTGCTTTAATCCTCGTAATTATACAGTTACTTTAATTAGAAATGTTGCATTTAGATTGTGTACAAGACATTACTAAACGCAAATCCAATCCAAATCTTCCCCTGATTCTAGGTGCAAGCATTCCATTCATTGTCATAGTAACCGTTATTGTCTTCATAAGCATCAAGTGGCAATGGCAAATCCGATACAAACTCTTTCAACTCCGACACCGTCAGAGACATCAAGATTACATAGATGAAAATGATTTAGACAACATTGTTGAAGACAATATTGATGATGATGATGATGATGATGATGATGATGATGATGATGATGATGATGATGATGATGATGATGATGATGATGATGATGATGATGATGATGATGATGATGATGATGATGATGATGATGATGATGATGATGATGATGATGATGATGATGAAGATGATGATGATGATGATGATGGTGATGAAACTGGCTCGTCCATTGCGAAAGTTGTTGTAACTTTTCAATAAAGTAATGTCAGCCTTGCAATAACATTTGCAGATACATCACACCACTATAACTCCCATTGAAACGTGTGTTATAAATCGGGTGTTCAATCGCTTCTCCTGGCTCCACCTCCCTAATTGGGGTATTCATTCTTTTTGTAGTATCTTTCTATTTTTGTTCTCTTGAACATTATTTGTTTTTTATATGCAATCGACCGCTTCACGGGTGTAATCAAGACTTAGCCCAAGAATAATTCGCAACTTTTTACATTTCAGAATACAATCGTGAATGTTTCAGCTTTTTAATAAAACAAAAAACTAAGACCTAGGGCGAAAATTCGGCCAAACTATATTCACATTTAAAGCTGCAATCCAATATATTTTGGGGACTATACCACCCCTGCACGCTCGCCCGCAGAAGCTTATGATGGCATGTTCCCACATGTAGGCTGGATATTCATTATGGATTATGTGTGATAAATAGATGATGGCATAGTAAATCTAAACAAAGTTGCCTATTTAAAACGGAGACATTTTTTTTCTGGACGATTTAAGTTAATGCTTATAATGAATTTTCAAATTATAAAGATACTGAATCTACACAATGTATAGATTTATTATAACTATTAAGAAAGTATTTCTCTTAACACTCTAAATAAATGAGATGTAAAGAAATGTTTGTTGTGTGCTTGCAAATTCTCATTGGTATCTGCAACATTCAATTTATTGGCTTTTGCCTTATAAAATACTCTGCTTGATTGCAGGATGTCATTGGGAAATAAATTGACACCACTTCCTTTCAAAATTACTATACAGGTCCTAAAGTTTGATCAGTTCGAAATTGGCGAAGCCTTCTCATCGTAGTGGCGAATGAATACAGAAGGACGCGGGCGCACACGAAGGCAATAAGCGCACTGTGCATCATATGTGTGACGTGTGCGTGTGGCCATAATCGCGCGAGTACGCTTGGATTACCTTTGCGCGCAGAGAGATAAAAGCCGAGTATGTCTCGCCAATTTGGAACTGATTAAACTATAGTATGTTACAGCTTTGGGTCAAATAGAGGTCAATTTTGGGGTACACATCTTTAGGATCAGGAAATGACATAAAGGATACCTATGGAAATATATAAAAGTACTTTACAGCTAACTACTCTGTTCAAGCATGTTATTGTCTACAATGTGTTAGGATTAAGTCTCACTGGTTGTTATATCTGCTTCCGTATGTGGTATTGACTGAGACAAGCCTCTGGATACTTGTGTACTAAGATGTGTAACTCTGCTGTATTGGGCATGCTTATATCACTGATTATAGGCAGTAGTCTACAGAAACGCTTCGTATACGGTCAGGATGATCCACAGTATCAACCACCCTGTAAGATGTATAACTATACTATCTATAAGTGCCATTTTAGAATTCTCGGGTTGCTACCAACGTTACCAGAGAAGATGATAACTAAAATTGAATTCAGTCAGAATAATATCGAAGTGGTCCCAGCAAATAGTTGTTATGATCACCCAGAGCTTATGGAAATAGATCTTAGTGGCAATCTTATCAGTCAGATAGAAGGATTGGCTTTTAGTGGATTGCGCAAACTGACGGTACTTAGGCTTGATGATAACTATATAGAATTGATACCAGCTGATGCTTTCCAGGATCTAATCAGTTTGCGAGTGCTACAGCTTCAAGGCAACATGTTATATGATATACCTCACGCTGCACTATCGATGTTACCTGCTCTGACGACATTATACATTGATTCTGATCAATATAATAGGTTTACAACAGAAAATCTCACGACTCCTCTTATTAACATGAAACTATTACAACTTTCAGACAAGTTAAAGTACATTTATTCTGGCATCTTAATTTTATCAAATAGCTCTTTTAAAAACATTCCATATTTGAGTGAATTGATTATTGAACATGATGAAATACATACTGACTATGGAACATTTGAACCATTAAAACAATTAAAACTTCTAAGAACAGGATGCATCGAATTGACAGCACTGCAATCCGTTAGCGTTACCGTTTTAGATTTGACCATTGATTGCTGGACATCAGATGATCCAGAAAAATTGTTTATTACCATAGCTAGTGCTCAATCTTTAAAATATCTGCACAGATTTCTAGCTTTGGAGACCTTAACACTTAGTCTAAACATATCATCGATTGAGGAAGCTGCATTTATATCGGTTAGAACGCGTCACCGCAAGAATCTCAAGACCCAGACACAGCATATCCATTCAGGGGCATTCGTCAACTTAGTAAAACTAGATCTCAGTTCCAACGCCATTGAGCGTATCGAATCTGGGGCATTCATTGCTTTGTCAAATTTGAAAATCTTAGATTTGTCGTGGAATCGACTTGTTGCTATCCCTGCACATGTTTTTGAGAAACAACATCTCAGTTCCAACATCATTGAGCGTATCGAATCTGGGGCATTCATTGGTTTGTCGAGTTTGAAAATCTTAGATTTGTCGTATAATCTACTTGCTGCTATCCCTGCACATGCTTTTCAAGTGTTCAGTGAGGCAATCCCTGTGGCACATATTGACCTGACGCATAACGAGATCCATTCTATCGCAGGAAACTGGACATATCCATTCGGTACATCAACTTACCTGACCGAGCTATACCTAGATCGGAATGATATAGGAAGTGATTTCTTTCAAACTCAATTGAATTTACCCCACCTCATAACTCTATCCTTGACATATAATCACATTGAGGATTTCAACAATATTTATCAATTTCCAAATCTCAGGAATTTGTATATAACCATGGCAGGTAACGATATAACATACCCGACATTCACCACAATAAATAGTAAAACGTTCCACACTACAATGCGTCATCTAGAAATAGACGTCTTTAATGGCGGAAAATGGACTAATGTAGATTTTATGGGGTTAGATGAATTAAAAATATTCGGAACTGTTAATGATTGTTATTTCGGAGTATTGAAAGGCAATGCCTCATCACTCACGTCACTGGAATTCTCGAATACTTGTTCTTCAAAGTCTTTTTTGACTAACGGTAATTTGTATTCTCCCAATTTATCCAAGCTTATTATGACACATCAACAATACATGCAGAGACTCCCGGTATATTCTTTCCAGAGATCCCCAAATATTGAACATCTTGATCTTAGTTTTAATGATCTGAAAGAGTTATCAATACAAACCATGATACCCCTTACAAAACTCAGATACTTCAACCTTAGGAATAACCATCTGGCTTTCATGACATTTGTGATGCCCTTGGTGTTAACTTTAAACTATTTAGACCTTAGAGGTAATGGCTTAACTAACATACTGGAAGAAATCTTCCAGAATGCTTCATCATCTGGATCTAATCTACAACGTCTGTACATGAGCGACAATCCATTTGACTGTACTTGTTTCAGCGGTGTGACTTACTTTAACACTTGGGTTCAAACTGACAACATAGTATATTTGGAAGATTTGGAAGCATATGTGTGCAAAAATCCTCCTAATCTTACAGGTACTTCAATTTCAAATGTTGAATTAGATTGTGTGCAAGACATTACTAAACTCAAATACAAGCCAAACCTTGCCCTGATTCTAGGTGCAAGCATTTCAATCGTTGCCATAGTAACCGTTATTGTCATGATAAGCATCAAGTGGCAATGGCAAATCCGATACAAACTCTTTCAACTCCGACATCGTCAGAGACATCAAGATTACATTGATGAAAATGATCTAGACAACTTTGTTGCGGACAATATTGGTGAGGATGATGATGATGGCGACTCGGATGAAGAGGCTGCTCGTCCATTGCGATTTGATGCTTACGTGGCTTACCATGACGACGACCAGAACTGGGTGTTGGATGAAATGATTAAGAATATTGAAGGAGAGTACCTCAATGAAGAGGGTGAATTGGTACAAAATGATGAACAAGAAGAGAGAATGGTATTGCACATTCCAGAAAGAGATACAGAGCCTGGTCAAGCTCGCATACGGGCTGTCACGGATGCAATTCAACGCAGCACGAAGACCATTCTTGTCTTATCGCAGAGTTTCATGGCATGTGAATGGTGCTACTTTCAAATGCAGGTTGCCTTCGAGAGGTTATTTGCTGAAGGTCGCGATGTCATCATTCTCATCCTGTTGGAGAACATTCCTTACCAACAAATGACCCGTGAACTAAGAAAACTGCTACGAAGAAAGCGCTACCTCACGTGGCCCGATGACCCGGTTGGACGACGCCTGTTTTGGGGAAGATTGAGAGCGAAAATCAAGAAACCCGCACTCGTTGATCGCCGTTTTGAGATTTAACTTGAGAATTCTATTCATCTGACAGAATTGATGTCAGCAAATTAACCCATAATTTAACAACACATTCCCAGCAAGCCACGAATCAAGTGACCAACATAGCATAACCATACAATGGTTCAACAGGCAATGACAGGCCAAGGACCATAATATTCGGGTATGTACTGGGGGGTTCCCGTGCGTGAAAAAGATATATTTCTAGAATACCGTAATAAAAAGCGCAGAACTTTTCTGGGTTTTTTTGGTAATGCACATTTTTAGTTATCATTGAATATCTTATATTCATGTATAAAATAAGTACTAGTCTGTGTAATTTCATAAGTTGTGGTAAACAATGAAATATCTATGTAGAACTAATTCACAAATTGAACCATTACAATATTGTACATGAACAATTTTCTTCGTCCAGAAGTATAAATCATAACATTGGATGACGCATATACATGTACCTGAACTACTTATTGTAACCCACCCATGGCTCACACCGTAACAATGGTAATTCATAACTTAAAGATCCTACTAAAGGATTTTATTTATTCTGATCGAAAGTATAACTTTTGAGGATTTAAATAAAATGCTAGTAAAGGAACAAAAAAAGAGACTCAGTAATTTTGAATGAAAAATAGCTACATATACAGCTAAAAAGATGTTTTTAGCGGACTTAATAAAAAATAAAAACCCATCGGCTTCTAGACCAGCAGCCTAGACCAGTTTGATCAATCAGTGACAGTTTAACTGTCACTTGATCAATCAATCAAATGACCAAATGATCAGATGTCCCGAAATATGGCTCCTATGCCCACTATCTTGAAATTGACTTAGACTTAATATTGAAAATATAACTTGAAAGTAATTTTTAATAATCAATTACACCCACATGCACAGAGTTTAAGCTAATTATGGGGACATTAGTCGAATTGTTAACATAGATAATGCCGTTAAACCAATTGCACTACTTCCTTATAATTTTGTTTTTAACAGCACTACTTCCTTATAGTTTTGTTTTTAACTTTAATCTAAAAATAGATCTTGGAATAATGATGTAGCCGAGCCATTAACTTTATTTACAACATATTAGTCGAATAGTTAACATAGATAATGCCGTGAAACTACGGAAGCAACCAACCGCACTACTGCCTTTCAGTTTTGTTTTTAAAGGGGCACAGAGAGATTTCTCAAAAATGAAATTCAGTATTTTCATCTTGTTTTAGATATAGATAATATACATAGAAACCCTCTCATGTAAGATTTCTTCAAACAAAATCACCAAAATTAAAAAGCCATGGGTGGTCTTCAAGGTCATTTTAAATAAACACGAAACAAATAAGTAATGTCATCTGTGGCCTTTTATGTGAATTCGGGTAGTTTTGATATGATCATATCGAAATTCAAAACGCTATCAAATCCATGAATTTCATATGAAATACTGCAAATTAAGCTCTATAATTTTGAGTGGTAGTTCGTACGTATATAAGCATTACGTATGTGAAAAACCCATCTTCTGACAAAATTGAGGCTCCCTCCCAGACAACATTACAATATTGGCCCAATATTTATGTTTTATTGGCCCAATATTGGCTCACAATATTAGCGCAATATTATTTGCTCATGGGCCCAAGCTTGGGCCAATATTGGGCGATCCCGGAGAAATATTAGGTAGGAAGAATTCTATCTTTATATTGTTTTATTTCCCCCAAAGAGGAGTGAGCGGACCGCGGGCCAACCCGTGGCCAGGACCAATTTGGCCAAAGGCAAGCCTAGGACAAGAGAACAAATCTTCAAGGGACAGGACAAGGCACAAAATCCTAGCCAAAAGGCCGGGAAGCGATAACTCTTAACAGCGGCCGCCTTTTTTATACCACGTCATAATTTAAATATCAAATCAATGGTGTCATTTCCCGCCCCTGGTATATTGCGCCCATTATTGGACCAATATTGGTTGCCAACATGATGCCAATTAAAGGGCGCCAATGTAAAACCAATATTGGTCCAATATTGATGACCAAGAGAGTGCCAACCGTGCCAATGCCATTGGCACTCCCTTGGTCAACAATATTGGTCCAGTATTGTTTGCCAACATGATGCCAATTAAGGAGCGCCAATGTAAAACCAATATTGGTCCAATATTGGTTGCCAACATGATGCCAATTGAAAAGGGCCCATGTAAATTTGGTGACCAAGAGAGTGCCAATGCCAATATTGCCAATGGGAACCCAATGTTGGCCCAATATAGGTCAACAAGATAATGCCAATGCCAATATTGCCAATGTTGGGCCAATATTGTGCCAATATATGTATGTTGTCTGGGCTCCATGAAGGATCTCGAAGGGTCCCTTTAACCCTAACCAGTCCCAATGCTACAAATGTCCACGGTAAAGTCTGTCTGTGCCAGCTGACATGGCACTTTTTCGACGAAATAATGGCCCCAGGCTACATAGTTGGGCGAATATACTCGCCAAAGTGTGGTTGGCCCCCGTGGCGCATTGGTTGCGCGTGCGTCTCGCAACCGAGAGGTTGTGGGTTCGAGCCCCGGTGGCGGCGCCACCACTCTTTTTGTCCGCGTTTTTGTCGTTGAAAAAATGAAAGAAAATCCCTTGTAAAATGTAGGTAGGAGGTTAGGGTTAACTAGCACTAGACGCGTGCCTCTTCAATAACCCAAAACCTTGGTAGCAAATGCTAGGCTCTTCATGTTCATGTAGTGTTGGGATTCGGTCACATCCGCTACGCTCGCAGCTCAGTATGTACCAGGCATTAAGGCTGCATTTGAATTTGGGTGAACCAACAATATTTTTTAGGTACCATGGATCATGAGGATTATATATATATGTAAGTTATACGTCTCGCCCAACATGCTCAATTTTTCGAGTGAATTTCACCAATAACATTTTGCCGATCAAATCGTCACACGTATTTTATGAACTTGATTCGATTAAAAATGTGCTGTTAAATTTTGTCTGTGAAAGTATTTACACGATAAAATATATTCGATCAAATATCTTGATGAAATTTAGTCAATCAAATTTACTCGATCCAATTTATGTGATCCAATTTGTACGATGACATTTTTACGATGAAATGTTTCGATGATCGTTAAATTTTTACCTAAGCGCAAAAATGTTGTCGCACAAATATCATCGAAAAAATTCAGTTGAGTTTTCATCTATGAAATAATCACGAACAAATTATCGATTAAAGCGAGTCGATCATAAATACATGTGAAATGATTAAATTGTCTGATCACTATAAATACCCCTAATGTGCTCCATACAATTGGTGCACATGTTTAATTACACTAGTGTAATTAAACATGTGTAATTCATTATTTAAAATTTTCTCTGTTTCTCCGTTTCTCCGTTTCTCCGTTTCTCCGTTTCTCCATTTCTCCATTTCTCCATTTCTCCATTTCTCCATTTCTCCATTTCGCCATTTCGCCATTTCGCCATTTCGCCATTTCTCCATTTCTCCATTTCTCCATTTCTCCATTTCTCCATTTCTCCATTTCTCTATTTCTCTATTTCTCTATTTCTCTATTTCTCTATTTCTCTATTTCTCTATTTCTCTATTTCTCTGTTTCTCTGTTTCTCTTTTTCTCTTTTTCTCTTTTAGGGTCCATATCCAAACTCTCAGTGCTTTTAAAGCATTTTTCTAGCGATTTAAAAGCGCTTTTCCAACGGTATTTCGTTCTATTGTTAAAAGCATCGGAAAAAGATCGGTGATTAACTAGAAACCTCTCTACTTATCTGGCGTTAACAATAGAACTATTGTAGTACTCTCGATGGCTGCATTAGTGAAGCAGACAGATCAAAGGCGCAAGGAAGGTTGTGTTATATTCTTTAAGAAATACTATATTATAGTATTTCTTAAAGAATATAACACAACCTTCCTTGCGCCTTTGATCTGTCTGCTTCACTAATGCAGCCATTGAGAGTACTACAATAGTTCTATTGTTAACGCCAGATAAGTAGAGAGGTTTCTAGTTAATCACCGATCTTTTTCCGATGCTTTTAACAATAGAACGAAATACCGTTGGAAAAGCGCTTTTAAATCGCTAGAAAAAATGCTTTAAAAGCACTGAGAGTTTGGATATGGACCCTTACCTTTACGCATGTCTCTTCTATGTCCATTATAAAAACGAGTGAAATGTTAAACACTTCAACACTTCATAACATACCGGAAATGTAACATTATTAATTCATTACCTTTTATTGGATGAAATGTTCCAGCAGGTGTTATCATTAGCGGAACCGATATATCGTGTATGTACATGTATGATTCATGTTATTCCACAGACTAAAGTTACAGCGTATTCCAATGATTAACGCTTTCCACGCGGCTATCGGTTTTACCCTATAGTACAAAACAGATTTTTTTCAGAAACATTCCCAACTTTCAAGGTCTACCTCAAGGATCATTGAACCAATACTAGGCATGTTTGTACTTATTTCAATGCATATCCCATGGTGATTCCAAATATGATAATGAAATTCAATAATTTTGACATATTTGAAATATTTTGTGAAATTTTGGAAAGTGATATATGTCATGATATAGGGAGAAGATTTTTTTCGAACTCGAGAAAATATTTGCACCCAAAGAATATGTATGCACATTCTAAACATTATGTTCAAGCAATTTCCCCTTTGCATGTTGATTGGTGACAAAATTAGGTCTATATAATATATTTCTTTTCCGTGAAAAAAAATGACTGAGAAATTAGGTGGTGGTTTTTTTAAAAATATTTACGATTCAATTCCTTTTTTTTTCATTCTTCAAATTATTTTCAGAAAATGGCTTACTGGCAATTTTTTTTATCCACTCAATTTGTCACCCTTGTTCTTGAGAACGGCAAAAAAATGATATTCTACAAATATAAAGTCGGTAAAACGGTTATTTTGATATCCACTCTAATGGTCACCTTTGTTCTTATGTTCTTTATAAAAACGGCAAAATGGTTATTTCTTTTTCCGCTCAAATTTTCACCCTCCCTGTTCTTGATAAAAACGGCAAATCGATTATTTGTATATTTTACAAATCTTTTTTAGAAAACGGCAAAACGGTTATTTCTTAAGGCCCTGTCACACCATAACGTATCGCCTCAACGTATGCCAACGTATGCGAAATATCGAAAAATACGTTGGTGTACGTTGGTGTACGCTGATATAAGTTAGGGGTACGTTGGGGATACGTCGTTTACGTTAAGAGCACGCTGTGATACGCTGTGACAATTTGGACCACGAAAAAATATTGAGCATGCTCAAAATTTCTCGACGTACTCAACGTGTGCTTAATACGTTCTGCATAAGTTCCCGGTAAGTTTGTGGTACGTTAAATATATGTTGACATACGCTGACATACGTTAGTGGTACGTTACTCGTACGTTACTCGTAAGTTGGTATACGTAGATGAACGTAGGCTGACGGGGAAACGCACAGCCAACGTAGTGATAACGAGTTGATAACGTATATGTGCCGTATGTCTAACGTATGCCTGACGTATTTCCAACGAGTTTCGACGTATTCCCACGTATTCACCTTATGCCGGGCAGTCATGTAAGGCCCTGTCACGTATCCATAGCGTATCCATAGCGTATTGAACGTATACATTGCGTATGACTAACGTTTTGATAGCGTATCACTAACTTATAACATATTTATGACAGCGTATCACAGCGTATGCGAGCGTATGCGAGCGTATGCTTAAGGTATGCTTAACGTATACTTAACGTAGCGTAGCGTATTCGTAGCGTATGATGATGGGTTGATGTGTTCAGCACGACAGACCATGAAAAAGTGAGGATGAGATACTCAAGGGACCCATTTATATACTCAAACCCTCCATAAGTTCCCAAAACGCCGAATGCGCGCTAGCTGTACGGTAGCCCCGTCACACCATGGCGTATCGCCTGAACGTATAACAACGTATGCGAAATATCGAAAAATACGTTGGCGTACGTTGGCGTACGTTGGTGTACGCTGATACAAGTTCGTCGTATACGTTAAGAGCACGCTGTAATACGTTGTGAAAATTTGGAACACGTCGAGCCCGCGAAAAATTATTGAGCATGTTCAAAATTTCTCGACGTACTCAACGTGTGCTTAACTTACGTTCTGCATAAGTTCCCGATAGGTTCGTGGTACATTAGACATACGTTTACAAACGCTGACATACGTTAGACATACGCTGACATACGTTAGAGGTACGTTAATCGTCTTAAGTTATAGGTTGGACACATGGATTTACCCTTCTAGATATTTTAATAGTTATCATCTAGGCTGCGTTTACTTGAACTGGCAACACTTGTCCCGCCGTGTACGAAACTCAATTTCTGCAACGGCATAAGTCACGTGTTCGTTGTACGCCGAGGATACGCTGAGGATACGTCGAGCACGGCAGACATACGCTACGAATACGTTGGTCATACGCTCGCCTATCGCATACGCTGTGATACGCTGTCATAAGATTGTTATAAGTTAGTGATACGCTATCAATACGTTAGTCATACGCTATGTATGCGTTTATTACGCTATGGATACGTCCATTCCATCACCGATGTTGACGCAATTCGTTGGGAAGTTGGCCGTTCTTGGACGTTCTCGGACTCTGACAATTTTCGAGCTATTTTTTGAATACGTCGGCATACGTTCAGGCCACGTTCAGGCCATACGCTATGGTGTGACAGGGCCTTTACCCACTCAAATTTTCACCTCCATGTTCTTGAGAAAAACTGCAAATGGTTATTTTTATATCCACTCAAACGTTCACACTTGTTCTTGATAAAAACGGCAAAACGGTTATTTCTTACCCACTAAAATTTTCACCTCCGTGTTCTTGAAAAAAAACGGCTAAACGGTTATGTTGATATCCACTCAAATTGTCACCTCCATGTTCTTTATAAAAACGGCAAAACGAATATTTCTATATTTGTCAAAATATTTATCAAAATAACCATTTTGTCTTTTTTAAGATCAAGGGTGATAATTTGAATGGATATCAAAATAACCGTTTTGCCGTTTTTATCAGGAATGGATGTGAACATTTGAGTGGATATAGAAATAACCAAAATTTGAGTGGATATCAAAAT
Organism: Ophiura sarsii; assembly: GCA_035610835.1. Classification (NCBI taxonomy): domain Eukaryota; kingdom Metazoa; phylum Echinodermata; class Ophiuroidea; order Amphilepidida; family Ophiuridae; genus Ophiura; species Ophiura sarsii. The sequence goes on from CM069448.1 coordinate 58,104,762, forward strand.
AACCGTTTTGCCGTTTTTATCAAGAATGGAAGTTAAAGTTTGAGTGGATCTTAAAAAAAAAGTGTTGCCGTTTTTATCAAGAACATGGAGGTGAATATTTGAGTGGATATCCTAATACCCGTTTTGCCGGGTTTTTTTTTCAAGAACAAAGGTTTGTTCATGGCAACGGTTCAAATGTTGAGACTTTTGCATTAATTCTTTCAGTAATGCATATGATTTTGGAATATAATTGATTATTTTGTCAATTATTTATTTTGAGGACTGTACATACTGGTACATACCTCTTTTTAGTCGTGCGTAATTTAAAAAACCCTGAAAGTAACCTCCTAGCAGGCTCATCATCGAGTAGCAAGGAGGCGAATTTGTCTAAGGTATCTAAAGTGGCAGTTCTTAACACAAGTGTATTGGAGGCTTAGTATTGTTGGTCATGTCGTTTTATATATATCATAATAATTTATAGTAGATATGGACTGTATGAAATTACATTTCCATTTCCTGTAGGTTCTTCGATCTATATCAATTTTTGGGAAGGAAATTGACTATCGACCATGAAAACCCTACATGAAAATCAAGTTCTAATCAGACGATGGCGGTCACGATTTGCCTAAATTATTAGGGGAAATAGCGACAATGTAAATAAATATTAGGTATTTGTTAATTCTTCGCCACCGAAATTGCTAACTTCCTCAGTGGCCGAGTGGTTAAGGGCGTTGGCCTGTAATAGCATTGAATATTTGTACACGAGAGTTCGAATCTCACTGGGGTCTCTTTTTCTTTAGTCTTTATTTTTGTAACAAATGACGTTGTTTTATCAGTTAAACATTGGAAATATAATTTATACTATACAAATTATGCTTTTTTCCCCTCTGAAATATGACATTTGAATTAATTGCAATATAATATAAGAGCGTGTTGCCGGTGTGTTCTTACGATGCCAGCACGTGACCAGGGGTCTTGCCATAATGATTTTTCTTGACCGCCATGGTCTGGTTCTAGTCAGACGACGATGGCCACGCGATTTCATCGTTCCGATATGGCAACGGGAGTGCGCCATTTTGAAATATTTTTAACAGTCATCGCCCGGTTAACGATGAAAATAATTTTAAAATAGCATTTACAATGGAGTTGGTTAGCCAACTCCAACGGTTTTGGATTGGAACAAAATTCTTCTAATTATGATGAATTTTTCAAAATAATCGCGATTACGTGTTATTCCAATACAAATTCAAAATTTAGGATTCGCGTGGCCATCGTCGTCTGGTTCTAGTTTTTTTATGAAGCGCCCTCTGTTGTTCAAAGTTGTCATAATGACATAGATTGGCTGAATCATGTCACTTGGCATGCTTGGTGGATGAGTAGATGTCCCCACCTTTAAAACAATTTAAAACGTTTTCTTTCAAAGAAAAATTAAGTATGGACAGTACTTTTTTCCTCTTCATATTTTGCATTTGATTAAACAAGTCATGGACAAATATATGTTTAAAAGTATGAACATCTTGGAAAAAAATGAATGATGTATGATGAGAGGTACAGGTATTTCCGTAAGAAGATAATTTTGACACACACCGTCTTGTAAAACGTGTGAAATGGGGACACCCCTAACAAATAAATCACGATGTAACACCTATAATGGGATGTATAACAACTTGAACAGCGTATCGCATTCCCACAAGCATCAACGTAAGTGATGCGTGCGTGTTTTTCGATCATGTTTAATCAGATTATAGCAACACTAGTGCAACTCGTTAGATTTGATTTTAATTTTGAAAGATAATAATGGAAATATGGTATATCGATTTCAATTGTTTTACGAGTGCAATTGGCAATATGTTCAAACCATTAATACTTCTTCATTGTGATTCAATTTGAAGAGTTAAAAATGGATCGTCACGCATGAGCGACCCCAAGCTTTGTTTCTATAATGAGCTACTTTTGAGGCTAAACTTGAGGGACATTTACATAGGTAATAAGCAGTGGTTTATACTTTTTTCATATTGGGAATGCGATTTCCTACAAACTTGGTAAAAATCATATACGGCCGAGTGCACCAATGACGGGTAACTTAATAGGGAGGTAAGCTACCTCCCTAGTAGTTATGCTCTAACTGTAGCATAACTTACTAACGATGTAATTCTTAGAGCATAACTGTCGAGTAACACCAGAATAGCAACTAGCGAGGTAAATATCCACATTTATCAGCATCGTCCCCTTACAAAATTAATTGGCGCATGTGCCAAGTGTTAACCTATAGTTTACTGTAAAATTCTGATGTGAATGGTCCTCCGTAATATTAAAAACGTATCGTCACTTGCTAGGTCATAGGTGAGTGTAAATCAAGAATCACGTGGAGTCGGCCTGCGATCCGGAAAAAAGTATGTCATTTCATGGCCAACAATTTCGAAGTTTGTTTACCGCTTTTTCAAAAATGAGGACTATCATGACATTACAAACATATTTTGGGCGAGGGGCACATACAAACATTGCACCAAAAAGCAAAATTTTAATGACAAACACAAGCACCCGATGGAAACAATTATATATATATACAATTATAACACATCTCTTAACACAAATACTTCCGTGGCGTGGATACCTTGTCCTTCACTTGATAACGCAGAACCCCGGTTCGATCCCAAGACCACGCACGGCACGATATGGGTTTTTTCTTTTCGTTCTTCTAGTTCTACCCTTCACTCACAATAATGTTGAAACTTGGCTTTATCCGGTTTTAATTAATAAAAACAATAATAAGTTTATGTGTTTTTCTTTTATTATTTATTTAGTCATTATTTAAGATCCTTGGACAATTAGTACATTTTGGTCAAAATATGACCCAAAGTCGGTGCGATTAGTGTTTGAAGGGGCAAAAGGAGTTGATCTAAATTTTGACTAAATAAATCACCAAATTGCATGAATTAATTTTCAAAAATATAAAATATTTCAGCTTATGGGGGGTGGGGGGTCACATTCCACTTCAAATATACACCCCCTGGGCATGCAAGCGCAATTGGTCCTTTAGCATCAGCGAATCATCCCCTCCAATGTTCACAACAAATTTACGCTACTGCTAGAATCGACTGACTTGTGGCATAAAACGTTATGCCCCAACTTACCCTTGGGTCCGGTCAGGTATAACATTTTGCGTAAATTACCCGCCAGTTACTAGCCTAGTAGCTTACCCCGCATTGGCGCTCTCAAAATTTTGGGTTACGCCTCAGTTACTAGCGAGGTAGCGCTATTCTTCAGCTACCCGTCATTGGTGCACTCGGCCGATTGTCCCTTACTGTTTAACCTCACGTAATCCATTCTCCAATGTGAAAATGAAGTCTAGGCCACTGGTAATTCACCTCATACCACTTCATTCAGAAATCCCTAAACACTTGTCAAATAAAATAATGCATGGGGTCACACAAGTGTGACGAACTTCTTTTACCCTTTAAATTGAATTAAGGAGAAAAATTAATACTGATTTGAACACGCATAACTAATAAAAGTTACAACAGAAAGACAAACAAGATTATATTAGTAGACAAGAGATTATGAGAATACACGAGTTTCTTTCAAACAAGCTGTAATAACACACACATTTTTAGTACTTTATCAAAAAGGTAAAATCACCATGTCTTACTTACATATTAATGGAGTGTATCTTGAATTTGATAAATCCGATATTCATGATCTAAAATTCTAATGAAAGAGTGCAGTATGACAAAGATGATGAAAAAACAACGGACCTAATCCCATTGATTTCGATGATGACAAAAAGTAATTATTAACTTTGGGCATCGATGGGTACTAATCATTTTGTGACAGCCTGTACACACGCGAAAACGAAGAGTAAACGGTAAATACTTTTATTCAATTTCAAATATGTTTGGTATGGACTTCCATACATGTCAGGAGAAGCATTGACGACAAGTTATATATACAACCCCGAAAGAGATTCTTGGACCGTGGAATATTACCGAGGCATCATACAGTGTACATGGAAATATATTGTAGGATTGTGAGTGTAAGTTGCTGTCAATTTAGTCTAATCAACTAGAATAACGTTTAGTTCCTTATTTCAAACAGATAATGTTATGAAGATGAATCCCACTTTCTGATTTTTAGAATATCCTTTATATTTAAAAAATATGTATATTTGATGCAGGTATGCGGACGAGTACACCAATGGCAAGTAGCTGAAGATAGCGCTACCTCGCTAGTAACTGAGGCGTAACCCAACATTTTGAGAGCATCAAACCGGGGTAAGCTACTAGGCTAGTAACTGGCGGGTAATTTACGCTAAATCTTATACCTCACCGGACCCAAGAGTATAGTTGGAGCATAACAGTTTATGCTGTAACTAAACGACAATTTCTTATTTGCCCGATGGACGATTACATAGATATGATGATCAGTCGGAGAATTTTATCATGCAATTTATTATCAACTTGTGTATAATAATTATACTCAATGATACATTTAAGACCAATTTATTATAACATATTTTAAAACTATCCACAATCATGCATACACAGTTGTAAAAATTAGTTCAAACAATCAAGCATCCAATCAATCAATCAACCAATAATTATTTAATTAATTAATAAATTGATTAGTTAAATAACATGAAAATCAAATAAATAAACGAATTCATAAATAAATATGCCTATTGAATGAATATTAGAAATAAAGTAAATAAAAAGATGAATACAAAGTAATAATACATAGGCCTACACATTTAATAAATTTATTGATTAATGTCAATACCAATTCACCCAATTCACGCAGCAGTAAAGAGTGGTGAATGTTAATGAGCAGTTACCAGTCAAAACTGTACCAGTGTATTAGGGGGGTGGGGTACCGCGCCATTTTGTCCCGAAGCAATGTTATGACGTCATATTTTTGTCGATTTTCAGAACTCTTGTATTGGATTTACGTGCAAAAAATATGCCCTTGGCATCATACTTTCCCAGGTGTGCAGTTCATTTTAAATTTCAGATGTTCTAAAATGGATGGTTTTCTAAACAATTCGAGAAAGGAAATCGAACTGCACACCTCAGAATTGCAAAAAAAGCATAAAACAAGTCAACTTTTTTGTGCCTTTGAACAGAGTGGCGGCCGGGAAACGTGGGAATGATAATTTAACACAGTGCATTAACCCATGACCCATGATACAAATACATTATTTGCTCATATGTTTTTCAATTAGCACGTTTAGTGTAGTGGAGAGAACCTCGTCTTGGGAGCGAAAGGTTGTGGGTTCGAGCCCCATTAGGAGCACTTTTCGTTTTATATGCTGGATTTGCTTAGCCTGCCGGCATCATCTGTATGCTTGTCCACACGGACTGCTGGAGTTAACCGTATCAGTTACGCCATTTTTTTTCTCGAAAATGTCAAATAAAGTTACCGTTCTTTTATAAATAAGGATTATAATCAAATTACAAACACATTTTGTGCGAGAGCAACACACACATTTGGCAAAAATGGCACAATAAAAATCCGTTTGTTATAAATAGATAGATATGGTTAAATAATAAAACTATCACAATTACAGTCGTTGATCTCTGTGGCGTGCGTAGGTTGACCATGTCGTTGGCAATCGGAAATCACGGGTTCGAATATTCCTATTATTTTTCTATTTTTTAAACTTGATGGTAGATTAATGTAACATCATTGTTATGTCAATTTTTATCAATTATAAATGCCGCCCATGCGTTTATAGTTTTCTTTTTATTTATTTATCTATCATAAATGTATCCTTGATTTATTTAACTTTGTATCTAAACAATTAAAATGCGTAAACAATTATATTATTGCTCGATAAATAGAGTGATTTAACTTGAGTTCAGTTTTATTAATGATAGCAAAACTTGTTGTAAAACCATTTTTACCAGTGTGTCAAACAATTTCTCCTTTGCACACTTTGGTATACATTCAGAGATGTCATTTTTAGCTTGTTAGGCTAATGAAATATGATTCCCAGTTTCCCGTTTCCCTACCGACCCAACTTTTCAGTTTTACCAAAACTTTCATTATTTTGTGCAAAATTACATTTTCTGACAAACTTGAATAAAATTCAAAACTTTTAGTGGCTCAAAATACCAGGCATATCTTCCTGTGGATTTTAAGGGATTTTTATGGCAGTGGTGTCAAGGTATATGGTTGATAATGAAATTGTTTGCATTACCTACTCAGATTTCAGATGTAATTGACGTTGCAATATTTCAGACAGATTTGTCGACATTTTCAATAACACATCTACAAATGCTTCCTTAATTGTTTTTCAAAGTGTTAAAGTGTTAATTAAGGTGTAATATATACAAATCAATAGGTAGTTAGTAGTTAACACCCCTTTCAGATGCAATAATGAAATTGAGTGAAATAATGAATAATGAATAATGAAATAGACACCTACCCACTCTTTTAAAAATATGAAACGGGAAACTGGGAATCATATTTCATTAGCCTTATAGCTAGGTTATAAGCAAGTTTGCGACCGGGTTTGCGACCTCTATGATTTTAGGCTGGTAACACAAACCCACAGTGCATTTCGTTAAAACAGTGTAAATTATTTTTCCACGATACGTATCACGTGATAACCACGATCGATTTCGCAAAATATCGCAAAATGGCGCGATACCCCAACCCCCCCTAACTGTAGCAGTAAAAGGTTACATTCTTAATAACATGCCCTCTATTGACGATACGCTGTGATATGACGCCCTCATTTGTTTACTCGAACAGCAATAGAGGCCATCGATCACAATATGCCCATACTATAAACCATATCATATAAATTAAGATCCGGATTATTTTATCGAATAGTTTAGGCCATTGAAATATGATGTTAACGCCCGTGTTCTTACACAGAAATATAGCTCAAACATAATTATTGGATGACTAAAACTTTCTAAACTAACCACTACTACATTAATGAAACATCATTAGGGCGTGTTTCAAGTTATTGTGTTCTTATTATAGTTGACCTTTGGGCAGTGCCAAAAAATACTGTCAATATGATTACACACCTAAATTCTTCCACTCAAAATCTAACAACTACATACCAGTTAAAGCAATATATATAAAGATTTGGCTTTGGAATTGGCAAAGAATACTTCAAATGAAGTATCAAGCACATGTAAAACAACAAGAACATGTAAAAAGCAAAGTATTAGTATTTGACACTAAATTAATATTTATTTTAGGCAAACTCGGGACCTGTCCAGTGATCGTGTAATTGGTCGTAGGCCTACTGTGAACGGTAATCAGTGAGTTCAGGCAATTCTTGTATATCTAATAAAATGGAAATAGTGGAAAAAGTGATCAGGATCTATGGGTAAATAGTCACCTTTCACGGGTAAATTAACAATAAAGACAGTGACGGCAACAACAATGACAACACCAACGAACATTCATGAAGCGCAAATTCACAACACTCATGGTATGAAACAAACAAAAAACTGGGCCATTGAACAAATGATTTGGGGATTTGGTTACTGACAGCCATTCAATGAACTTGGGTCTTTGGCCACACGGTGTGAGAGTGCCGAATTGGGTGATGGGTTATTTATATTATTCTGAGCAAGGAGTTATCATAATAACTGTAACTCCTTAGTCTGAGCATGGTGGGCCATGTTAAGTTTTCAACTCTTCCGGGGCACCGCCAGTCCGGGGGTGGCAGGACTGGAAAAGGGATTGTACACAGTACTACACACGGTACCCAAAATAAAAATGGAGCCCGGAGGAGCTACGTGCCCTCGGGGATGCCCGGCAGAAAATATGTAAGCATGGCACGGCAATTATCAGGGGCGGATCCAGGATTTCTCAATGGGAGCCCCCTGCGATTTTTTTGTTACACGTTTTCGCACGTCTTTTCGCCCTGTCAAAAAGGCGCCCTGTCAACAATAGGGGAAGGGGTCGCACTGGCGCCCTGTCTAAAAGGCGCCCTGTCAAAAATAAGGGGCGCAGGCGCTCTGTCAAAAAGGCGCCATGTCAAAAATAAGGGGAGGGGTGCCCCCTAAATCCGCACTTGTTTATCAGAGGAAAATCTCAGTTCTCTGCCATTATAAATCGTACCACCGTGTGTTACCTAGATGTAGCTAAGAACTTCACTGTGTAATACCCCTATCAGTTGTAAGACGCACTATACGACCCCCGGGAGTGGTGCGTCACTTTACCGAGGTGCGTCAACTTCTCATGTACCATGACGCACCCTGTGTCAAAAAAATGACGGACCATTGCCATCCAAATACGCACCCTCAGTCAACTATCAGCCCATTCGCACCCATGTAAAGTGACGGACCTTTACGCACCCTCCGTCATTTTTTTGACGGACCAAAGGCTGCCACTGACGTACCCTCCGTCAAGAATTATTGATAAACGACGCACCCACGACGCACCTCTCCCGGGGGTCGTATAGTGCGTATTACAACTGATAGGTGTATAATATGCAATGAGCCTGTTCAAAAATATCTTTGTTTCATGGAAACATTTTGATTGATGTCAAACCATCTTATAATTATTATTCAGGAAATATCACATATCATATCATACAAAATAAAATTCTATTGATCTCATCTACACAACGTAAAATTCCGGTAAGGGTCACATCCTGTGTGGTAGTGTGGTACATTTAAAGGGAATAGCGCATGGTGAGGAAAAGAAAACCGCTGACGACGATTTTGTACCAGCTAAACCTTAGCTCATAACTAATACATCACTTACATCATACGATAGAAAATGCGTTCAATCAAATGAAGGATGGTTGATTGAGCGCGCCGTTCATATCGGGTTAAGAGATTGTTGTAGAGTCGCACACAATACCGCTTGCATATAAACATACGTAGAACACTTACAGACTGCGCCAATATCCAACTTGTTTAGATTAAATAGTCGCCGCGCGCTGTTCAATTTCCGTTAGAATCCTCACCATGACCGCTTCCCTTTAATAAGTAGACTGTAAAAATAATATTTCGTCATTTAACAGTTTGGTCTCGTCTCGTCGTCTTGGTAAACACAATGACTAGTGATGGGCGGTTTTCTATTTGTTCAATTATCCTTGCACTCGGGTCGAGCAGACTCCACAACGCTCAAATGCGCTCTCACACATGCGTAGTATATAGCTCCACCACAACAAATGACGCAGCCTGATTGGCCAACGGTGGTCAACGCTTGCGCTCAGCGTTAGAGCGTTTTGGAGTTTACTGACCCTTAATAATACTCCCTGCCATTATAGTTCCTTGTTGTTTGCGGGGCACGACGTCAAAATGTTTGACAAGCGCGTACAACTATAATTCATCTCTACATGCTTATTCATGAATAGCGTAACTAAGGTCTTGGCGTATGACGAATTCCCGATTGACCAATTAGGATGCACGGTTATACCGGTACGCACTTCCGGTTTATGCACATTCGCACCTACGCATTGCAATACGCACCTACTCACATACGTACGCAACTCGCACATACATTTTTGGGGCATTCCCCCCCCCCCCAAAAAAAAAAAAGAAGAAGAAAAAACCTCCCCCCCCCCCCCTCCCACTAAATTCCAAGAAAATGGACAATTTTAGAAAGGCAATTTTTCCGCGCATGGACACTTTTAGAAAGACATTTTTTTCCGCCCTGCGCGCATATTTTCCTACTAAATTAGGTTAAATTAGACCAATTTCACAATGTTAGCTTAAATTGGCACTTTTTCATGACCCTCTAAAAAAAATTCTTTTCCCCCTTTTCCCCTCAAAACAATTATGATGCCAGTGCCGCGTTGATGGAAATATGTCAACAGCATTTATGACATGATAGGTGATGGAAACGGGCAACAACGTTTATTTTTAAGCGTCGTGAGCAGGCTCTGGTTACGGCAGCACCCAAGTCATTGATTCATTGACTGGTCATTGACTCATTGATTGGACTGGCCACTGTGAGGCGTTGTGGCGATCGGTAGGTTAATTTGGGATTTGTACCATGGATATTTTTGCCGGTTTTTGGACGACCACATCGCTACAACCCCCTCCCCCTCCCCGCCCCCAACCCACCTTGGACCCCACGCACCCATTATACGCTGACATGGTCAAAAAGGGCCGCTTTAATAATTTTGCCATGGCCACTTTCAGGTCCCAGTCCGCCCCTGTATATATCATAAGTCGTGTTGAGTCTTCAAAAAGAATTGAGGTGAGTCATTATATTTGTTTCTAACCTAGCCAGAGGCGTTGAGTCATAAAGCGGGTCCAAAGACTTTTGACGGGTTTTTTTTTTTGAGGATTGAGGGCGTCCCCTGGAAAAGATCACATAATATACCTTTAAGGGTGGTATTCCAACATATTTAAAACATTGTTTTAATCAAGTTTTGCTGGGGTTTTTTAAGTAGAAACCACAATGTTCATCTTCAATTCTGAAGTGAATTAATTAAAATAAAATAAAAATTCAACATAACATTGTGTCTCTTTAAGTTAGCTGCTTATTGAAAATGTATTTTGGATGTATTATGTTGTGCTGCCAAAAAAAAATGAGCACCTTCGCTGAGAGGGGCCGTGTGTAAAATAGGGCCAAGAGGATCGAGTCTAGAAAGGGTACCGCGTAACGTCATCTCTGCATAATAAGCAGTCGCCCAACCCTAACCCAAAAGTGCCCACACGGACCACGTGACATGAATTCGACGATATTTGATTTTCTCAAATTTTGAGTTGTCAGGCATCTTTTCACGCTCGGAAATGTATACAATATAAGTTCTAATTGCGATTATATATTTATTAGCGCTTAATTTTCGATCAAAACGATACAAACTCTCACCATACTATAAAACCTACAACTGACTAACCCACACTTTAATCGTAAAATCGTAACATTTCGTAGTCTGACTCAGCGAGTGTTCATCATACATGTACATATTTAAGCTTCCTTCCTTATCGGAGCCGAAGTTCAAGGTTGATCAGTTCATTCAGACATTCAGCAGTGCTTCCATCTTTCATCCTCTATCAGCCAAACCATACCGCCCCTAAACCTACCATCAACCAACCGTAATCTTAACTGTAAAATCGTGTAATCATTAGCTTCCTCCTTTTAATTAGCAGCGCAGCGCAGGTAGCCTAGCAGTAGCACTAGTCTATAGTGAGACTGTGGAGAATTCGTACAACACGCGCTAACTGACTTGCAGGACTAGCGAAGCCGAAGACCAGCGAACGGATACTCTAGTACAGAAGTGATCGTGATATTACAATTTTTACAAGAACAGAGAATAGAGAAGCAAAATAATAGCTTATATTATATATGGTGGGAGGGTACCAAGGGTACCTGCTTTCGGACCGACAATTGCTCACTGAACATAACTTACAATGACTTAGGGAGCAGTTCCATTTATACGCGATACATTTATCGCGACTGTATCGGGGCCTGATATGTTTTGGACCCGATGTTTTTCAAGTTGATTCGCGATAAAATAGTCATCAGGCCCCGATAAAATAGACATCAATAACATTATCTCTAAAAACATGAAATGCTGAATTTGTACCTTACAACTAGAATAAATAACCCGAAGCTCTATTTACATACCGACCACTTATCTTTCGTTATATTTAAACAAGCGGTAATACGCTTCGCGACAAATAATCCTTTGCTACTCGCAACTGTTCGCGATACAAATCTCATCGGGGCCTGATAAAAAACTCATCGGGACCCGGAACATTCTCGCAATTTTTATCGCGTACAAATGGAACTGCTCCCTTAGTGTAAATGCTAACTAAGCAGTGGTTGATTTATAAAAAAAAAAGGAAAATCAAAATGAAAGGTACGTCGCCCGACAATATCTCTGTCGTCGCGTGGCAAAACTTATTTTGTGTTGTTAGTCAAACAACATTGAATTTCGAGACTTGAAATTCTACTATATTTTGTCTATATCTCACAAAATATATCAATGATCATTATATGTCAACAGGGAAATGCGCCCGATTGAAACTCGATAAAAGCTTGCTCCATATCCGACATTTAAAATGATAAATTTCTAAACTAGGAAAGTATATCTTATTAAAAATCTGACAAATAATTGTCTTGCTGAAAGTTGTATAGACCATGTGCTTTATTCCGTTTTGGACTAAAGGACACGCGGCATTGAAAGTTCTAGACTTTGAACATATTAGGCTCATATTAAACTTATATGAGGCTTCATCATCATCAATTTGACGCTACTCGTGTCTTTCATTCTTTAGGGACACGAGGCGTTGTGTCTATTGTTATTTCAGTGCCTTCACACGCCGCTGCCACTCAGTTCGGTTTTGGGCGGCATCAACGGCGGCATTAGGTTGTAAGCCTATGGCGCTCAAGTCCTCTTGGAGCTGCGCTTGATATGTACGGCTTAGTGCGCCACCGAGGCGGTACGGTTCAGTTGCCTGGTTTTTTGGGTGCAGGAACACGGCGAGTGGCAGTTCTGGTCTCCGGAGGGCATGGCCCACCAGACGAAGTCTATTACGGGTCAGTGTCAGAGTCGCGGGCTCAATCAGTGCGCGGGCATACAGGTTGTCATTTGAGAGCCGCTCCGGGTAGTGCACGCCAAGACAGTAGCGCATCAGGGCACGATGAGATGCATCAATGCGACTGCCCAATGTTTCTGTAATTGCCAAAGCTTCGCAACTGTACAAGAGGGCAGATTCCACGGTAGGCTTGAACAGCTGCATTTTGGCGCCGTCGCTGGCTGAACTGTTCCACACAGCTGTGAGTTTTCGTGCTGCAACCCAATATGAGGCTTGATGTGTAATGGCAGTTATATTTTATTTATCTTACGATAAATCAAAAAGCGAACTAGCTTATTGAGAGTTATTTAAACGATGACAGAAGGCTTCTTTTGCCTACTTTAAACGAGGATGGATGGAGGCGACTTGTTGTGATTCACACGGTAATTCATGACTATGAAACTTCAGGTATATAAAACTGTTTGCTAAAAGAAAGCTCGCTTGCTTTCTCACCAAGTTTACTTGGAAAAGTTCAAAAATGATAATAGTCCAATACTATGGACTAATACGGAAAACGAAGAGCCATTCAAAACTATGAATGTCCGATATACAATTAGCTTAGTATATCGAGTTTCCTAACTTAGAATGTCTTCTCCCCTGAGTTTTAGCTGCTAGGGAGGAGACAGAATAAATTAAGAAAGTACTACGTACAGAGACTTCTGTATATAGAGTGGAAAGGCCCACCATGTTTAAGATAAAACAAGTGGTGACGGCATGCAGAATAAATAGCTAGACGCGTTTCGACTCTCGTGAGTCTCATCAGTAGCGGGCTGCTGTTAAGGTCGACCATGGCAGCTAGGTACCTGTCATGGGTCAATTGACCTATGCCTACATACACAAATTACTATGAGCAAGGGCTGAACTTGCCCATTGACTTACAGATATAAAAATGTTATGCAACGAGCGAGATAACTATCGCTGATCGGGACCAAACTAGGGCCCTGAAATTTCGCGGACAATCTGCCGCTAAGCCTATGGTACAGTGTGTGGCACAAGCCTGACACTGTTACGGATGTTTTCCGAGTTCAATTTTCAATAGTAAAACCACCTCTTGGTTAAATACAGCAATGGCGACCATGTTCTTCCTCCTGCGTAGTCACTATTTAACTACACATTGAGAAGACAAGGCAGCGGCAGCCAAAAAAGGCCGCGATCATCCAAGCAAACAAAGGATGCCACTTAGCATCATCATAAAAGATGAAAAGGCTGGTCGTCTTACCAGTCCGATGTTAATCACATGCAAAACACGTGCATGTTTGCGCCTCCATTAATTTAGTATTAAAATAAATGATTAGAATACTTTCTTTCTCTTAAATAGAACACTTTCTATTTTATTTATTTCATGTTAAATAGAACACTTTCTATTTATTTATGTCATTAAATAGAGAACTGTCTATTTATGTTGATAAACTCCTGGTTAAAATATTCAAGACTTTGAATGTATTTGACTGACTAGTCAATCTGGAAAACATGCCAAACACTTAAAATGAACCTTTCTAGGTTCAATGCAGCAACCATCAGCCATGTAGGAAAATGCGTATTCTACTTCAACAAGTAGTGTAAGAAGAGCTCGAGGAATAAAACATCACATAAGTCATGCATAGTAGCCTTTCATTTACACGTGCCCTAAAGGGTCAACATGTCGCACAATTTCAAGCTGAAATTGAAAAGTATGTAAGAGCAATTTGACGAGACCTACGGCGAGGGATTGACAGGCCACATACCATCAGGCATGTGCGTCAATAACATAATTATGAGTTATAATTAGGGCTCATCATAATTATTTTCTTTAGTAGATGAAACAAACTGAGCCTGAAAGACCAATGTCGACAATGAAGTAAACAATTTACTACACATTTGTAATCTTATTTTAATACAAATGTTTGGGGTAGTGTATTTAATACTATGAAGGTCTAGATGGGGAATTAGGCAATTAATTACAAGAATGAATGTGATTATTTATAGATTATCAGTAAGAAATTAGATGGGTAAAATATAGCTCTGATTGAACCAATTGTCAAGGATGCCCTCTTATCATACTTTAACAATGAATGTATAAACCATGCTTATTAAATGAATAAACTAAACAACACAATGTTACAACATTTTGAACATGATAGTTATTCAATAACTCATTAAATTTACTGCAGATATAAAAGAGGCTAAACGTAACAAGATGTGTATGGTTTAACTTTATAGATCATTGCTCCACAAGTGCATGTGAAAGCAAACCATACAGTCCATACTACTTACATGTACATAAATGATACTGACACATGGACTACAAATCTTGTGAAAAATCCTAACATAAGTTCATTTGATGGCTCATTTAAAAAAAAAAAATGAATTGAGTAACGTGGGACAAATGATTTGTCCCACGAGGAATATTTCCACAAATTCTCATATCTTCCTAAACTTAATCTTACTATAAAACAGACTCGTTGTGCGGGAGGAGTGGCAAATCCCCACAGTAAACATTACAAGGAGGATTCAGGTCCAAACGCCAAGGAAAGAAAGATGAGCACTCCGTGAGCTTGGCATGACACTTATTTATTTTTGTACTTTACTCAATAACATCAGCACGTAAATGTAGGAGTGGGCTATAGAAGGTCATTTTAGGTCATAGTCTCAGAACATGAAAATGTTGTCAGTATGCATAAAGTCATCAAAAAATCAAGTAGCAAGCATGATCTGAAACTATGACCCTCTATAGCCACTCATATTGTCAGATTTATAATTACGAACATATTGAAGCAGTGTATTGTGTACATTGCGTGAAGAGCGCACAACCATTGATTATTTCGGGCTCGATTATCTTTGTGCTGCGTGCGTGTTGTTCATTCAATTATTAATTTGGCTATAGTAAAAATAATCTAGTGATCACATCATACTATCACATGTGTGTGTAACTGTTATGCGATAGTAGCACAGATATGTTGCGCGTTGCGCACATTACTGGAATTTCATGTTATCAACTTGAAGTGAGATGAAGTAGAACTAATAATTTGTCAAGCATGGCTTGAATAAATTGGGTTTTTTTTAAACTAGTCAAATTGAACATAATGATCGGCTAACCCATCATATCTTTTGTGAAATCTAAATTACCTTTATCTTTGTCACGAAGCAGCACCCTTTCTTGCAGGGCAGGGCAGAAGTCGGAAGCTGAAAAAATAATCAGTCCAGAGGTTAAAGACTCAGACACTTGTGCTTGATTCCTGTCCGAGTCTAGTAAATATTGGCTTATTTTGTATACAGTAAAATGTAGTCACCCTATCGTAATAGTTTAGAAATGGTGTAATAAATTTTGATGAATATACATGTACATCAGACAGAACAGCATTTAAACTAACTATGCTGTTGAAAGTACCTCTTGATAACCATTTACAAACAAGCATTGATATGATAAGCTTAGGGAACCTATAACATAGTGTATGGTACTGTGATATATTTACTAAAGAGTGGAATTAGGGATAAAATAGAAAAGGAAACTAAATAAGTGAGATGGTATGGGAAGGTACGTTCTGCCAACATCACACCTTTTATAAAGTTTGTCATGTCTCAATTTATGAACTTTGAAACACTATATAAATCTCTGAAACAATTCCATAACCTTAGGTCTATAATTCAAAAGGTATCAATATGTAGTGTGCATGTAGTGTATTAATAATAATAATAATGGTAATTTAGATTAAATCTACCCTGAACGAGAGACCTATTTTATATCATATTCTTTGTACACAGTTATCTTGGAGTTTAAGCTATGTGTTGAAATACAAATGAAATGTTTGCCATAGGAACTTCCAGGAAACTTATTTTATCAATACTTTACATCATTACTTATAACTACTCTCAGTCTCAGTCAATTTTTTGGTTAAAAAACTCAACTCTTTGATTTTAGAGAAAATTCTTCTCAATTTGTAGATGTTTCATTGTACCACTTTTAGTTTGAGCTTCTGCTGTTATGCCATTTTTAGTGGCAAAAGGGTGTTTTGTTGGGTGGTTCAAAACTGAAGTTAAAACAATGATTTCATAGCGGAACAGAGAATGGGTTTTAACAAACCAACCTTGATGTCTGCATGGATATGGTTTATGGATGCATTCATGTGAAAACATGTGTCTCGCCAAGTCCCGCTCATTAATTTGTAATTGTCATATAAATAAAATGCCACCAAAAGACCAAGTGGCTAACTACATGTATACAAAATGTTAAGATATCAAACTATTTTTTTGAAAATTATATTATCAATTGAATTGTTCAATGTATTCAAACATATTGTGCATAATGCCAAATACTTCTTTTTCACTTGTTTATTTTTCATGCCAGGTGACCGGAAGGACAAAGTATTACCTTATATAGATGTTATTCATAATTGGAGCATTTTCGTCAAAAGAGGGTAATGCTATCCAATTAGCGCTCTGAAAACGAGGCTAACGATGTAGCCGAGACGAGAGTGATGTAGTTTTTCAATGTGGTGAACTTTGCACTAATCATAAAAAAAATGCTTCATACTTCTGAGCTGTTCAATATTTGACCTTATTATTACATTCATGAAATAAACTTGAATGATACTATCTATTCCACAAGTTTAAAATGAAATGTGTGCGGTAACCAACACTGTAGTAGTACTACATCTATCTAGTATCTGGGAAAATCAGAAGTTCACAGTTCATCACATTGCAGTAAAATTACAAGATTGTATGTTTATTGAGTATGTGTCCCTCTTTAGACATGAAATTGCCAATTATGAATAATGTCTATACTATAGGAATTTAATCTATCATGTAAACAAATCTGAATTTCAAATTGAACAGAATATATTACCTAATTTGCTTTAATGTATTTTGTTATATTCTGATTCAGTAAAGTCCCGAGACACATGTTGCTGCGACTAGTTACTATATATAGACCCAGACCCAACATGCCCAATGGCAATGGTGGCTATACTATTTTACTTTTAGTATTATTTTATATTTATATTAATATAACTATCGTTAAAATGCTTCACTACTAATTTATTATTTTTAGCAATTCACGCCTTCAGTTTACCTTTTTCCTTCGTGGCATACTATTTACACTGCGAATATACGATGAACGCCACTTTTAATAACTATGACTATGACTATGATGAGGAGATGAGTAGTAGTAGTAGCAATCCAATGGGCAAAATCCGATACGACAATGACTGCAACCATTTTGCATTTGAAAATAGGGGTCATGAAGCGTGATCCCTCTATTGACTGGAGCACCAGATCAGCAGTAACCGAGTAGTCAGTAGCAGTGGTTACTGTTGGACACTGATGTACACAATGTATACACTGATACAGTTCGTACTGATTACTGCCCATAAACATTTACCAGTATGTATAGGTTACTTCTTGGTGTATTGGGTGCAATACCATACTGTAGTTCATAAAAATTGACATAAATGTTTTCATTTAAGTCACCATCATTTTTGAAGAAGAAAAAAAAGAGAGAAAAAAATGGGAATAATGGGAATCGAACCCGTCGAACCCGTGATTTACGTTTATAAAAGCAAGGATCACAGTAGCACGCCGGAGTTGACGCTAGAATTGTGATAGATTTATTATTTAACTGATCCATTTATTTAAAACGAACGGATTTTGATCGTGACATTTTTGCCATTTTGTATGTTACTCTCGCACAAAATGTGTTTATAATGTAATTATGGTCATTATTTTTTGAAAAATTTAAACATTTTCGAACACAATAAATGGCGTCATATTCACAGCTTTCATTGCTCTACTGGACGTGGTGACGTATTGCATTATTCATGTTGTTTAAATCAACGCTTGACGTAGCGACTGACGACACGTTTTTATAATTCTACGGAACACCATTCGTGTCAATATGATTGCTGTTTGATACATGTACACACATTTGACGTATGCGACAATTAATTTTGTAAGGGGACAATGCTGATTAATGTGGATATTTACCTCGCTAGTGACTATGCTGGTGTTACTCGCCAGTTATGCTCTAAGAATTACATCGTTAGTAAGTTACGCTACATTTAGAGCATAACTACTAGGGAGGTAGCTTACCTCCCTATTAAGTTACGCTAGTTTAGTGCACTCGGCCGATATGATGTTGAATGTTAACATCCGCATGATAGTTGACGGGTCCTCAGATATTCCAGTCACAGATTAATATCATTTCAAAAGACAGTACTATTCTCATCTTAAAAGAGCATTCGTATATTTGAAGCGTAATGTTTATCATCGTCAAATTAGTAATTAACCATTTTTAATGAACATTTGTCTGTAAATATGGCTTCCTGCAGATAAGTGTGAATAAGAGATCTAATGACACGTCTACAGGGATACAATCATTATAATCAGTAATACCACAAAAAACACCCTGTTCTACGCGACCCATCAACCCAATTGTACTTGTTTTAGCCTAATCACATTTTTTTGTTTTCATAATCAAGTGAAGGATGATTTGGAGTGTTATGACGTCCGTACCCAAATAATTAGTTGAGTCAGAGAGGACACTACATCATTAGCTTCTTATCACAAACCTGATTGACTTTATCTCGATACGATGCTGTTTGTCTGGTTTTACGGCAAAATGTTACTGCTATGGGTGCTTATACTCCTCACTGTATCCAGTGCGTATGGCCAGTCTACTGATGGTAAGTAGTATTTCCTTTAAGAAGTGTGGGTGATTAGTTTGTTTAAAGTTTAGAGCAACGCGTTTTAAAAATGATTTCATTGATGACTGCTTTTAAATAGGTTTTGTTTCGTTTCGTGCGGTCGCTTGAAGGGTGCATCTCAATAGAGGTTATCCGTGTAACGTATTAGTTGCCATTTGGTCGGGAATAATAAATATTTTAAAGGACATGAAGAGGTGCATGTCCCGCAAGCATAAAAGTGTGCATTATATGTTAGAAAAATAACTATCGAGCCCAACTTTTGTAATTATATAGAACAAAACACCACACGTATGACAAAAACAAATAAAAACCGCAATCTCTCAACATGCACTTTTTAAAAATCGCGGGGATCGAAAGTCTCAGTGTCGACGATGTCATAGTTATACAATGCACATGCGCAAATATGAGCACCGATACTCATCGACACCGTCATCGACACCGGGACTTCGATCGCCGCGAATTTTAAAAACTGCATGTTGAGTGATGGCAGTTTTTATTCTTTTTTGTTACTAGTATGGTGTTTTGTTCTATATAATTACGTCATTTCGGCTCGATAATTATTTTTCTAACAAGTAATGCTCAATGTTGTGCTTTCGGGACCCTTCCTTTAAGAATTTTCAAAAAATACGACATACATGCATGTTTCATGAATTCAGATTATTCGGTACCTGACATATGATTCGTATTCAAATCCACTTTAGAAAGGACTTCCTTTACTGAATTTTGTTAGGGGTCGTCCAAAATTATCGCAATGTTCACTTACGTACAGAGCGTACGTAACTTTTTACCCCTCCCCCTCGAGTTACGTACGCAATAAATGGCGAAATTTTCATGGCTTGATATACCCTCATGTTTGATTAAAAACCATTGTATTAAAGACGAATTGCCGTATACAACAAACTGTACGGTACACAATAGAGAAAAATAAACTTCTTTGATCATATTTATTGTATATCTCTGGTGTTGATTTGATGATTCTGCTGTTATTTTCTTTGGTAAAAATTATCATTTTCTTTGATAAATAATTGTCATTTTCTTTGATAAATATTTATCATTTTCTTTGATAAATAATTATCAAAAATTATCAAGATATTTTGAAACAAATGGCATATGTATTAATGAATGATAAACAACAACACTAGGAACTTGAGCCATGGATTTTTGTTTAAAAACACAGGAAGCAATTTTGCTTCGTGTATATAAAACATTTTTGTAAGTGGCGTAGCTAGGTATTTCATATGGGGGGAGGCAGAAATGAAAGTGAACCGACAAGATTATTGTGACAAAAGAAATGTTCGCGTAGCGGGCGAACATTTTCGACATTCCCCTAATTTTTGCTACATTTATGATTGAGATACATTTTGGCTCTAAACAAGCTGATAGCAAAAAAATATTGCATTTTGGAGACACCTGTGCGCGTAGCGCGCGAAAAATGTCCATCTGTGTACTTATGACCATCATATTAAATCCATGATTCCTCTTGTCAAATGAACTGACCGTGCCAATCTCAACCGACACGACAGTCAGGGCGATCGCCCCCTCGCCTCCCCTTTGGCTACGCCACTGATTTCTGTTCATGGCAAAGTAAGTAAATCATAGTCTGGCTTTCGAGGCTTATTATTTAGCTACTCTATTTAAGCTATATGGGGTTATTTCGTACGAGGAAACTACGTTATTGGTTCATCGGTAGTATTCATAACTAACAAATGAGTACAGTTATTATGTACTCTAGAAGCAGTACGAGTACGAATTCAGATATTTATATCTTTCATCAGTTGGTGTACTGACAAGTCAGGAACAATTTATTCTAGTGGGAAGTAGCTCGATCATCACCTCATAATGTAGATCTATCCATGGCAGTACTAGACACGGAATACCATCGTCAAAACCCTGTTACGTAACCCTATTATATTCCCAAACACAATAATATAATGACTTTCCGCGGAGATGCACGTACTTCTTTTGACTAAAAATCACGTTTTCCGGTTAGGTTTTGCCAGTTGACTATTACTACATTCATACTCATAGACGCATGTTGTAATTTCCATTTTTCTTTCAAATCAACTTACACGATGTGTAAGTTTGTTGATAATAAAGGGTGTACACAAGCTGCTTATTCGGGTAGATAAATTGTTTAATGTTGCTCAAATAAATGTATATAAAAATAGGTCACATGATCATTTAAAAAATTGACTGAAAATCTTGACCTGTTTTTAGGTCACATATCCGCTCATTAGGGACTTATCGGATTTAAGTACATGTATACAAAACCGATTGAATTAGTGTAAATACATATTCACAAATGAAGAGCTTAGTTCCAAAAGGCGCTAACTCACTTTTTGTTGAAATTGAGTCATGCGCAGAACATGAAAGAGAGTTACAAAATACATCTTTTACATTTTGTTCTACATTTGTAGCATGTTAGCGGAAATTTCCGGAAATATCCGGACATTTGAATATAATTTACTATTTTTAAGCCAAAATGGTGGAAATATGGTTCTTTTATCGTGGTAAAACATTTATAGTAATGTCCTCAATGAAATGCAATGGAGAAAACGTAAGATGTATGGGATTATTGTTATGAAAATTGCACACGAACAAAATTGTTGTTGTAGCCAAAAAAATTGCAAAATTGTCCAGATTTACAGATTTCTCATGAAATAACAAACATTCATAATCTAACAAGTTTAAGAGGTATTTGAATGCGGTTTTCTGTTTTCAATATGATTTGACATTGTCTTTCAGGTGCAATTAATTTTAAAATAAAGATTTGTTGGTAAAGGGGTTTCTGAAAATTGGTCAAACATTTTTGTTCCAAAAGGCGCTAACTCCACTCGTTTCCGAAAATAAAGAAAGACATAGGAAATACAGTGAAAATCAAAGAATGAAATCAAACCAATGTTTTTAAAGCTTCCACGTATGGTATCTTTCATAAAATAAGCATAATCAAAGAAGTGCAACATCCTCATTTAAAAAAAAAACCGTTGCTTTTCTCCTATATCACTTATAGTGAGTTAGCTCCTTTTGGAACTAAACTCTTCAAATAGTGTTACCTCAATCGGATCTGTGAATATGTGTATAATAATTTAACTAAAATGTTAGCAGTATTTAAACGAGCATCGTTGTTTCTGTTATCAAACTGCTTTTCAAAAATGCTAGTCATACCATGAAACATTACGGTTCCGTTCCCTGTATGTTATCCAACTTTTTTGATTTATTTCACCCCACCCGTGTCTTGCCAACGTGTTTGCTACCATTTCCACCGCTGTCCTATTAAAGCATGGCTCAAGGCTCATTAGTCTGGGTGTAACTGGAAGCCCTATATTACTTTTGAAAAATAATGTTGTGTTAAGAAATTCCAACTTAAACTTCAATTTGTCATAGAAACTACTAGGGAGTGCTATTTTATTACATTATATTATCCGAAGAGCATATTTGAGTTTAACACTAGCCCAAATCTCGCTGAAAGCCACCATGTGTGCCAAGTCATGTGGCAAGACTGCAGCGCGTGCGTGCATGCTACAGTTCCACCGCTGCCACACTCAAGGTCCCCCAGCATGCGGTCAATGGTGTTGAATGAATTTAATTCTCGGGTGGAACTAATACTAGCGTCATGGCCAGTTGAACCTGTCAGACTTGGGCTAACTTTACAGGCAACTGGAATGAGTACTAGACTTGAAAGCTGGTAGGGCCTCATATCAAAGTCAGATTCATACTTTTAGCTCGACATTTATTACTCAAATGGGTTATAAAACTAAGACGCCAGACAGGCGTAAGTCAGTAATACTTTAGATTCTGTTGACAGAAACTAATCTCAAAATGAGCATGCGGATTTTTAGGGAAATCCTCAATTTAGCTGACACAGTTGCACAGTAAGTACACATTCGGGTAATTCCGGGCACATTAAAAAAAACCATTATCATAATTTTGTCACATTGATGAGACCAACAAACCAAAGAAATGTTTGCGTCATGATGGATAACATGATTTAAAAACGACCCGAAAACAGCCAGATTGAATAAAAAAGTTTTTAAAGTCTATGGTCACGCGTTATTAACTCGCCTCCCTGGTGCTGTTACACTTTTTAGTTTCATGCTCTCATATTCCTTAAATATTATAAAAGCTATCTCAACAATTTGGTATCATTTTAAAGCCTTAATAACAAACTATCTGCCTGCAAAATGGCATTGGTATAGCTAATACAGAAGGGAAGCTACAGCTGTTTGAAGTTTAGGGACCAGGGGTGGTGCCGTAAGGGGTGCCGCCTGTACAAACTCAATGGGGATAATCCCATGCTTTGTTCTTTTTACCATAACTAGTCATCCCCTAATGTTACAAACACCATTCTGGTCCCATTTTAAAGGATATTTAGTATAGTCTTTAGGGGCGATATCCAAACTCTACAGTGATTTTAAAGCATTTTTCTAGCGATTTTACAACGATATTCCAACGGTATTTCGTTCTATTGTTAAAAGCATCGGGAAAAGATCGGTGATTAACTAGAAACCTCTCTACTTATCTGGCGTTAACAATATAACTATTGTAGTACTATCGATGGCTGCATTAGTGAAGCAGACAGATCAAAGGCGCAAGGAAGGTTGTGTTATATTCTTTAAGAAATACTATAGTATCTCGATTTCTATCTCGAGTAAATTAATGTATATATTTCAAGACTATTCACATTCAAATTATACAATCATGCCGTACATTTACTGTTAGAGACATTGCTCATGTGTGTAGGACTCGCATGTGACGTCAAAATAATCTTTAACGCCATACTTGAGTTCTGAACTTCAATTCAGATGCATCGTCTTTTACGTTTGCTGAATCCACCTGCCTCTTGAAATCCGTGATGGCAACTTCTGGTGGGTTATCGATGCTTGCATCGCTAACAGGGGGTATGGTATACGATTCCGGTAGTGTGGGGCTTACCATAGAAGTATCAAGCTCAAGTTCGAATCTGGCCGAGTTCCTGATAATTCCGGGATTATCAGCGGATGGGTGTTGAACAAGAGTAATACTTGTCCCATGGAAAGAACCTTTGCAGAAGGATCGTAATCCAATTGTCTTTTGCTTCAACTACGGGTAAGCCTTTTCGTAGATACGACATTTACCATCTCATACTGCTTGCACATCATAGAGATTGATGTACCCGGTTATACGATATACCACTCCCTAACTTTGCAAATTGATCTATACCAGGGTTCTATTTCACATGGAGCAAATTTTTAAGACGAAATGCATTACTTGCTTTTATATAGTATATCATCAATGTTTATACTTCAACTTAAACATTTAAAACAATAACATAATACCCGATGTTTGGAGTAATTCTGTTATACCCTTCACAGAGGTATTCATAGTGCATGAATTTTAAGAACGACGCATACTACCGAATGATGTAGGTGTGTAGGGTATAAGTATTATATACAGACTATGATTTATGGGCATATGTTATCAAATGTTCCATTTGTTTACCAAGGATATATCAACTGCTCAAAAAAAGTTCACAACATTTTCAAATATCTCAGGATATGTTCATCAGTGTAAAGCTGATGTGTTCATCTTCAAAATGATACCCAATTTAAAGCAATCACTTGTTCCAATCCTCAGCCACTTGCTTGAGAAAATGGGTACGTCACAATCCGAATGTGCCAAGATCAACACTATTTCATGCCCTGTTTCATGTTCACTTTGTCGTCTGTTCAATGAAGTGTTGCTTGACCAGTACAGTGTGGAGTGATGCTCTATTGATTTTGAGTACAAAATAGTGTTGATTTTGGCACATTCAGATAACGACCTATCCATGTTCTCAAGCCAGTGGCTGAGCACTACATGTAGAACAGGGGATTGCTTCACATTTGGTACCATTGTAAGGATGAACACGTCAGCTTTTCATTGGTATATAACACTGAATGATCATATCCCGAGATATTTGAACATTTTGTGATTGAACAAAATTCCGAACTTTTTTGAGCAGTTTACAATATTATGTTTTACCAAAACATGTCTATTATCGCTATTGTCTGTTGTTCAATTTGGGAAGTTTTATACCTTTCAGAATAAACATTTCTACTTGTAGTTGGTGGTTCAAAATCAACAAATATATATATAACTGCCTAGTGTTAAACAAAATCTTCGAAAACAAATTCTTCGAAAACAGAATCAACTCAAATATATAATGTCATTGGGGTTTTTTTCACACAAAAAACTGGATAGCAATGACTTATTTTTTGTTATACCATTTATATAATAATAATAAACAACATTTATAAAGCGCAAAATACAAAGGTTTCTAAGCGCTATACAATACAACATGCACAACATATACACTATGTTGTATACACGTGTCAATGAACCTTTTCATAATCATCCCGATTAATAATTACGTCATATCATTATATATTAACAATAAACAAATGGTGACCATAACAATTTCTTTTAAATGGTCGACTTTCCCCTTTAAATTAAGACATTTACATCTAAAAATATGATACTTTAGACATTTGGACAATCATTTTTTTAAATAAATTGTTGTAATCGGATGTTTGCCTTGTGAACTAGAGCAGTGTGCAAATTGCCCAATGTCATTTGACGATGAGACAATAAAAATGTAAAAAAACATATATTTTGGCTTAAAAAGATGTTTTTAGGTAAAAATGTTATATAACAATGGACGTAATTTTTGCGTTTTGAGATTTTATTGCACTACAGATATACACAAATAGTTGTACAACACTTGGGTGATTGAAACTTATTATTTCGTGTATTTTTGAGAATTATAATCTTTTTCTTTATAACTGATTATTTATCAATTATACATTTTCTATTTATTGTTCTAAAATTTAAGAAGCATAGCCAAAAAAGGATTCGTTTATATATTATGTACACTTTATTACACATTAAAGTCTGTAAGAAACTCGGGCGTAAAAATGTGTTTATCATGTAAAAACACATAAAAATAAAATATTTCAATTTAAAAAAATGAAAATAATCCGATATTTACGTTTTTTTACCTTTTTTGAGGTGTTTTTAGCATTTACGACACCCACTTTCTTTTAACCAAAAACTTTTCTGAAGCCTTATCTTTAAAATAAAGCAACTTCTGAAGTAATGCGATGTCTGAAACTACCTCTGAACATGAAATAAGAAAAATTGAATTTTTCACCTAAAAACACACATTTTTGGCCTAAAACAATGTCTGAGAATCTAACAATTGCGGGGGTTTTTCATTTCTACTTAAATCTACCACATCTTACAATATTTCCACCATTTTAAGAAGCGATAGACTAATTGTATAGTATTCAAATAATGAGAATTGTGATTTTGTTATTTTACATCAAAAAAGGCGTTTTTTGGCCAAAAAGGGACGAAGATAAACTAAAACAAATTGCGTCTTGAGAAAATCTTATTCCATATATTCAGTTTAACATATGTAGCAAATATGGCCGTTTTGTGAAATCTGTAACGATAATGGCATTCTAGGTCCTTTACAACCCGTACTAATTTGTAACAACTAATTAATTATGGATAAGACAATGATCATCAGCTTTCTTCCTATTCGCTGCACAGTCAACGTGAATAATCAGCCTCAATTTACCGGATTTATAAAGATGACTATAACAGAAAAAGTGTTCAACCTATGATAGCAAAAGTATACATTTTTGGAAAGCTTGGAACTAGAGGAATTCAGAAATGCAGTTTAGATCAGGGAAGGGTACATCCTTAAAAATATTTCTGAAAATGCTAAAAAAATATAAAATAAAAATTGGAGATATTCACTAGCCGGTATAATTACCGTACCGACGTAGTAACCTTTGACAATTATATCATCTGATGGGTAATTTCATGAGGAATTCAAATATGTAAAGTAAATAATAATAGGGGTAGGTATAAAAATTATATGGATCTCAAATTAAAAATTAAAAATTCTGATATTTTCCCGAACATTTTGAAATCATATCATTTTAGTCCTGGTTTGTACTATAATTTCAATGGCATATTTGGTTTTCACATGCAATTTCCCTTCAGAAAATGTATACTTTTACTACCTCAGGGGGTATACAAGCAAATATAAATGTGTAAAGTTATAAAAATCATGTCGCGAAACCCAAAATCCATGTGTAACGCGAAAGGAGGTGAGCTTATAACACATGACCCTATTCATACCCCAAGACGACAAGAATGCTTTGCAGGGCTGTCAACTCTCCCGCATTAGGCGGGAGTCTCCCGTCTAGACAATCTTTCTCCGCACTCCCGCCTAGCATATCAAATCTCCCGCCTCAAAAATGTATCAATAAAAATATTTATCAACGCGTTTATTTCCTTTGACCTACCTCACCCCCCCCCCCCCCCCCCCCCCCTTTTACTATTTTTTGTTGGTACACTTTGGCCATCATAAATTTGTATATATTGTATCTCTCGCTCCCAGCAAATCCCAAAAGTTGACAGCCCTGGGCTTTGTCGCTTTTGCAATTTACCCCACCTGCACCGATTGAGCATGGACCGTCATGCGCTTGATTCCACTAATTCGAAAATTCATTCAACCATCAGATAGGGGGGTGGGGGTATCGCGCCATTTTGCGATATTTTGCGAAAACGATCGTGGTTATCACGTGATACGTATAGTTGAAAAAACAATTTACACTGTTTTAACGAAATGCACTATGGGATTGTTAAAATCAAAGAGGTCGCAAACTTGCTTACAATTGTATATAGCTATAACAAGCTAAAAGTTACATCTCTGAATGTATATTGTTGGGCACACTGGTAAAATGGTTTTACAACAAGTTTTGCTATCATTATCAGTTAAATAACTTATTAATCGAGCAATAATATAATTGTTTATGCATTTTAATTGTTTAGATACAAAGTTAAATAAATCAAGAGTTAAATGATAGATAAATAAATAAAAAGAAAACTATAAACGCATGTGTGGCCTTTCTAATTTATAAAAGTTGACATAACAATGATGTTACATTAATCCACCATCAAGTTTAAAAAATAGAAAAATAAAAGGATAACAAGGTATATTCGGGAATCGAACCCGTGATTGCCGATTGCCAACGACATGGCCAACGTATGCACGCCACAGAGATCGACGAGTATAATTGTGATAGTTTTATTATCTAACCATATCCATTTATTTATAATTTACGAACGGATTTTTATTGTGCCATTTTTGCCAAATGTGTGTGTTTCTCTCGCACAAAATGGGTTTGTAATGTGATTATGGGTCGGTAGGTCGATTACCCTTTCTTTTTTCTTTTTTTTGGCTATAGACACTTTTAGAATAGAAAAGACTATACAATTTGATGTTAATACATTTTAATGTTCTTTAAAACCTTTCTACACTACGATTCACTATGGCAAAAAACATGCTATAGCATTTGATTCAATGACGTCATCAACCAAGCTGATATGTGTGTACAAAATCGCTGCCCGGGTGGCGTTGGTAGGTGAGCCCCGAGTGGTTAGGGACGCGGCGCGTTGATCGGAGGGTCCGGGTTTATGCTACATTTTGTTGGAGTGACGACTCGGAGTAGAACAAAACTAACTGTAAAGAACGACGGTAGCGGGGGCATCTAAAACGCTAACGGGTCAGCCATAGCTATTGAACAGACAGCAGAGCAATCACCCGTGGCGAAACCAAGTACTGCTACATAACGAGAACAATTTGAGTCAGGCGGGATCTACTGAAGTGCTCAACAAAAGCAAGTCGTACACTTTGTTTAGGTCATTTAAAGTAACTTTCAATTATTATTTTTACCAAACAGGCTAGCTAGACATTTGAATGAATCTTGTCGGCACATTTTGATACCAAACATAACAACAAAGATAAAAACCATGATTAGCACCATTTTCGCATACACTACGCGGAAGAAAACACCAATTGTTAACCACATACGCCGTATCAGTCCCGTGTTGATGGCTACGCATTTCCCCTCAATGGGCGGGCTAATTCAAATTCAAAGTGTCATGCATGGGTGAGGGATATGAATGTAAAGGGATTTTTTACGGAATGGAGAAACGGCTGCACTGTGTGATCGATTGCCCGCCGGTCAATCCTGGTAATAACAGTGTCACACACGGAGTGAACCTCACACACACACATTTTCCTCCCGCGTAGTGTATTGAGAATGTGACTTTTGAAAAGTGACTATATTTGTTTTTAACCTAATCAAAAAACAACAAAAAATTGTTCACGTTTTTTGGCACTTTTTGGTCAAAAAAATCTCCCTTCATTAGTGTCTTAACATCATCATCAAGCGATTTGGGCATATTTTACTCAAAATTATTTTTGTTAGCTTGTTTCAAAAATAAAAGGATCCAAAAAGTGAATTTTGTGATTTTCTCAAAAAATCAAAATGTTTGGTCAAAATTGACGCCAAATTTGGATTCTTTGATCCATTTTCTTTCCAAAATTTATGCTTTTATATGCATTTGATTAATAGTTCAATAATTAATTACAGCACTCACAAAATTCAAAAAATTAAATCAAAAACTTCCTTGAGTCCCCCTAAAATGGCGCTAATCATAGTTTATCTTTGTTGCTATGTGTTATGTTTGGTATCAAAATGTACCTAAACGATTCATCCAAATGTCTATCTAGCCTGTTTGGTAAGAACATAATCGAAAGTGACTTTAAATGACCTAAACAAAGTGTACGACTTTCTTTTGTTGAGCACTTTATATGGTTTGAGCTGGACTAACATTACGTTAGTCGAGCCAAGCCGGACTAACTTTACGTTAGTCAAGCTAACCTTACGTTAGTCAGAATGGACACCATTTGGACAAACTTAAAGCTAGTCGAGCGACTAGCCTAAACTAGTCCAGCTTAGGACGGACTAACATCAAGCTAGTCGAGCTTAAAGCTAGTCCAGCAGTGCTGGACTAGGCAAAAGCTAGTCAAAATGGACACCATCTGGACTAGCTTTAAGTTGGTCAGGCGACCTGTTTAGGTTTTCAGTGTGGGGTTTTGAGATTTTATGGGTCTTTGTTTTAGGCCTGACGTGTTGCATTATTCATGTTACGATCTGTTATACACAGCGAACATTCATGGGTTAATGCGCTGTGTAATTCTACATTCCCGACAGACACTCTGTTCAAAGGCACAAAAAGTGGACTTGTTTAAAGCATTTTTTTTCAATTCTGAGGTGTGCATATCGATTTTCTTTCTCGAATTAGTTAGAAAACCATCCATTTTAGAACATCTTAAATTTAAAATGAACTGCACACCTGGGAAAGTATGATGCCACGGGCATATCTTTTGCACGTAAATCCAATACAAGAATTCTGAAAATCGACACAAATATGACGTTATAACCATTGCTTCGGGACAAAATGGGGCCATTTTAATTCAAATGTTCCTGATAAACTGGAAAAACCCGACAATTTTCGGGGACAACAATTGTAATACCTCCGCAATTGAATGAGATACGAACTTCAAGTATAAAGCAAAAGTTGTATGTTTACAAATTTACAACATGTTTTTGCAAACATCTCAATTTAGATATCTGATGGACTTAGCACGTTGTACATAAGCTCTTCGAATAGCAGCTTAACTGCATGGTCAGCATGGAGGGCCTTGTTGCTCTAAACCCACGTAACATGTGATCCTTATCGATTGTTTATATTATTAGCTGACTACACATACACGTACCGCCTAGTGAATGGCAATACAAAATATGAGGGACGTCTCGAAATTCGTCGGAATGCGGGGCCGTGGGGCACCATCAATGGAGACGAATGGACACCAAGGCATACCGCCATTGCATGCCGCACGATGGGATTTTCCTCCTCAGAATCAGCGCCGAACGCAGTGGATTTTGGATCTGGTACTGGTCCAGTTTATACAACAATTGAAGGTTGTTATGGTACTGAGCGAGAAATTATGGCTTGTAGACATACGTTGTGGGGTGATAGTGACACGAGGAACCATTGTTGTGATGTTGGAATAGTTTGTGTGCCCGGTAAGTAGGTGTATGATTATGATTTATTTGGAAATGTTCCAATTACAACACTTGTTTAGGAATACCAACCGTGACGTTGTCATTTTTTATTGGGACACCCCGTCTTGTTGTTTTTATTTATCCATTTTAATTATCTGCACTGCTTTGGAATAGATTATAAAAGCAAGACACTCTCACATTATACCACAACGTTTTCTAATTATACTTTGCAAATTTAATCAATTTTTTCAATTTATTATAAAATAACATTGTGGCCAAAGGCCAAATTGCGTATTTTTTACAATATAATAACATATAATATATAATTATAATAACTCATCGACAATATTGACCCATCATCCTTATTTGCATTAACATATTTCTAGACCAGCTTGCTTTTTGCAACTTAAATAGTGGAATATTTATCCAGTTTGAAATATTTTCGTATGTTAATCTTTTAATCCAGGAAAATTTTCCAGAATCTAAATATAATGGGAGGTGAAGCATTTTAGGGTCTTCATAAGGTCTTCGTAATTATGTATGACAGTACTTTGCTTTATCTTTTCATTTCCACCCCAAACAAATTTGAATAGAGTGTTTATTAATCACTTTTATAACATGCTATGGGAGATTTAAAACACTTGATATCAAGTGTGATGATATGATAAGCTGCTAGTTATTAAAATGTTACCAAACATTGAACAATTTCTAATTGTCCACACTGTAATTGTGGAGGCTATTATCGTCTGTTCGGTTTTAAAGTTTTAAACCCCATTTTTGCTCCTATCTTGTGCAATGGTACCTGGAAAGTCCGTAAGAAACGCTTCCTGACATCAGTATCTTATCTTGTCATCCATAATCTTTAATAACTGATCCAAAAGAAGAAGGTTAAAAACATATTTTGCATCCTAAAATACCATCGCAATGACGATGTTTATGTCCAAATATCTCGAGTGGCCGATGCATCGATCCCAATACAAACACGCAATCGATCAAAACCCAGAGAGGGCGCAATGCATAAACCACGGCAGAGAAAGGGGACAAGAGGCACCAACAGTAATAATAATACTTATTTTCTTGACCTTAATTTCCCTAATGTGAAGATCGTCATTCAATGGTGAACGAGAACGAGAACGACAATGATATCTAGTGTTTACTAGTGCAGCCAATTTCCTTTCTTTAACATTTCAGGCAATTTCAGTTACGAATATCGACTTGTAAATGGTTCTACCCCGTATGAGGGCCGATTAGAAGTTCGTCGAAATGGGGGACCGTGGGGGACTTTCAAAGGATGTGTTTGGACTTCTCGACACGCCTCCCTTGCATGCAGTGCTATGGGATTCTCCACGTTAGCGTTACCCCCGCGTAGCGGCACAGGAAGGTTCGGAATGGCTACGGGGCCCATGCATGTAGTTATTTCTACATGTAGACCTGGGTGCGAGTCCCTGTTTGAATGCGATCATTCCCCATGGGATGATAGACAGTACATTGATAACCACGACTGTGATGTGGAGATTGCATGCATGCCTGGTAGGTTAAGAAATCATCAACAAAGAAAAAACAAAAGAAGAATGTAATAGTTAGTCCATTTTATGCTATTAATGTGTTGGCCTACTGCGTTATCGATTGAATAGTAATTTTCAAAAGCCTACAGTTACGCAGAGTTATCAAACGGCTGATGTTTTTGACACGAAATTCCTAATTCTAAAGTACCATTTGTAGTTTGTTCGAAACTTTGTTCTAAAATTGTTTCAACCACGAATGTTGCAGTCAAGTACAGAATATAAAATAACAACAACACCGTCGAAATTGTAGTCATGGGTTAATTTATTTTACTCACACCCCCCAAAAACAAAAACAAATAATAATAATAATAATAATAATAACGCTAATGATAACCATAAGGGGAAAAATTACATGAGATTAACTAACAATAACATTCATTTACATAAATTAATTAATTATGCAAATTTATTCAAATATTCAAAAAATTTGCATAATTTGTACGACGGGCTGTCTTTAGTCACTTGTTAGAGACAGCCCGTCGTACAAATTATGCAAATTTATTGAATATTTGAATAAATTTGCATAATTAATTAGCTCATGAATAGTAATTTACTTTGTTATTTATAACGGAATAAAGCGCATTATTATTTATGAAAGAAATTACGTTGAGGGGAAACAGTATTTTCGACCTAACGTAATAATGAACGAATAACAAAAACCTCTTTCCCCCTAACGTACCTTTAAAGGTAATAATAATAATGCTTATACTAATAATAATAATAACAACACTAATAATAATAATAATAATAATTTTTAAAAAATCAAAACATTAAAAACACAACTGAAACTAACAACAACAACAAATACAAATACGACTTATTCCACGAACAAACCAACAACAAAATACACAAATAAACAAACACATAAACAAACAAACAAATATAACATATATATAGAATATATAATAATGATCTTCCAATAACAACATTTTCAAGTTCATAAAAAAGAGATCGGAGTTAGTTCTCTAATTGGTGCGAATTCGTCTCAATATGGTATATTCATAAAATGTCGATAAATCCCCATTAGCGATGTATTTACATGTATGTAAACGACTAAATACAAATAAACCAACCTCCACAGAGATTAGAACCTAGGGTAGGATGCACCAACACCCCCCCCCCCCCCCCCCCCCCCCATTATTGTGTCAATCAATTGTTTCCCTCGTAAATTGTGCCACTTGTGATAATTATTAGTGTTCCGGAAATTTTAATTCGATCGGAAGTCCATTGTGATCAGGGGCGGACTGGCCACTGTGGCGTTGTGGCGATCGCCACATGGGCCGCTTGGTTCTGGGCCTCTCAGGGCCGGTTACTCACTTGTGTAAAGCATTTTTTCGGGCCGTTTTGGACTCAAATTTCTCCTACCCCCCCCCCCCCCCCCCCCCACCCCACCCCCCCCCCCCACCCCCACCCCCCACTTACGTGAAATTCACGAGGTGACTGAATAGGAAAAATGTGGGGCAACCTTTTACGAAAATTTGAAAAACACTGACATGGTCAAAAAGGGCCGCTTTAATAATTTTGCCATGGCCGCTTTCAGGACCCAGTCCGCCCCTGATTGTGATCCTCAAGTTGGGTAAGATATTCTGCAACGCAATGCGCAATCTTCTTAGGCAGCTATTCTAAGGCCCCTTGCAATCTCGTACTGTTGCCCGCGCGCGTCCAAAAGTCACCCGCGTGATATATGTAATATTTTTAAAATATTTAATTATTTCATTGTTTACAGCTTTTTCATAAGCTTTTTAACACTTTTCTGACGATAAAATTAGCCGATGAGCCGCATTGCAATACTTCCGGGTTGGGAAAACATTTCTAGGAAGTAAAAAACTCTGCACGAAACTTGCAACTGTCGCTTTGTATTGAAATGTGTGCATTTGAAGCATATTCGTAGGCACGGCAGTTGATTAATGCGCAATCGCTTCAGCGCATGACGTCACATCAAAACCGCCTAACTTCTTTGGAGTTTTCTAGTGCATTCTGGGTAATATTTCAGGTTTGTTTACGATCGCCATCTTCAAAATTCTCCGAACTAGCGTAACGATTTTTTTTTACAAACATCGATCGAATATCTCATTAATATTCAAAATAGGGATGCAAATATGAGTAGACTCCTTTATAAAAGAAACAAAATGCAAAGCCAAGGCAGTAGGTGGTGGTAGGACATAATTAACAGCATTTGAATTGTATTCGTACCTTGGATATAAATAGTTAACAACGCCGACAATATTAAATCAGGTGACTTTACCCCAAAATATTACAATATTAATATTAAATAGTCACCTCGTCCTGCTTTTCAAAAACGCAACAGTAAACTCACATTTAATTGCAAGGGGCCTAATATACATAGATTTACTGTACAAATAGCTGCTTTTTTGGTTTAAGCAGCAATTACGTGGGGTGAACCTACGAGCCTGGGTCATCTCACCTTACCTCATCGGCCTAATGTGAAAGACAGATTTTCAAAATGTATTTTTTCCATTGCAGCCGGATCCAGTGTTTCACTGCGTCTTACACAAGGGGACCGACCAAATTCCGGTTTTTTGCAAGTCTTTGATGGTATATCTCAATGGGGCGGCGTGTGCGGGTATCAGTTCAGTAACATGCAACACGTCGATATTGCATGTCGAACTTTGGGCTACCCATGGGCGTTGTCCTATTCTGCTGGTCAACCAAAAGATGAAATGGATTACTTTGTATACCAAGTTTCTTGCAATTTAGAACATGATTCGTTCGACCAATGTACACTCTACGGCTGGTTTGGAGAACGCACGTGCGCCGTGACTCTTGGGTTAACTTGCTTCGAAGGTAAGTTGAGGGTTTCATTTTTCTTCGAATTAGGCTACATGAATTGAACGTACAAGCGGGAACGAACATAGCTCGAAAAACTCTGGCTCACATACCAAAGAAAAACAATTTACAAATTCCCTGTTGCTGTAGTATTATTTCAAGAAACACTAGACATAGTTGTCCTTTAGATTAGCTTCGAAATCAATACTTTTAGCCCATGAGTATAGAAACCTAAAATCGCGAGGCTTTCTCGATAAAGCCACAGTAATAGTTGCGTGAGCAAGCAATGTTCATGAACATTCGGATAGACCAAATATGTATTGGCATCACTTTGATTTGTATAAATATTTTAACGACGAGTGGAGAAACATATAACTACTGGTGTATTATACGTCTCCATTCTTCTTGAGTTGACATTGCCTTCTTTTACCATCTGGAACCTTTTCTAAACATACTTTTAAAAGCAGGGGTAGGGTATGTATTCTCCCACATATTGCAACTGAATCAATCATTTCCCATCCTATTTTTACAATCCCGGTCCATTATACACAGTCTACAGCGGCTAATAGCAAATAATGAAATCCATTAGTGTTTAAGAAAAAGTCAGTGTGGAATCAAATTAAACATAGAAGATCGTCTACAATTGAATGTAATTCAGTTTATTTACTGCCCTAAATATGTCATGATATGTTCATAATTGTGTTGCATATCAATAGAATGTTGATGTATTCATCTCTCCATCCACTTAGCGGCTTGCTAA
Source organism: Ophiura sarsii (assembly GCA_035610835.1). Lineage (NCBI taxonomy): Eukaryota > Metazoa > Echinodermata > Ophiuroidea > Amphilepidida > Ophiuridae > Ophiura > Ophiura sarsii. The sequence goes on from CM069448.1 coordinate 58,140,990, forward strand.
GAATTAGGGAGGTCCCAAACTGAATTAACACGGCAAGAGCAAATTTGTTCTTTCGAGCGCAATAATTATAGTGGTGAATTTGGCATATTGAGATTTAGACCTCCTGCATTCTCGAGCATGTGGCAGGGCAGAGACGTATAATATCATAATACTATCAAACTTAGGGAGCACATCAAAACTCGACCGCGCGGCAACCGCCGGTTCCGCCCGATTGGACCGCATATCATTGTTTAGAACAATAGAAAGCGGCTGCAACCGCACGGACCCCACGGAACCGGCGGTTGCCGGGCGGTCGAGTTTTAATGTGCTTCCTTACTATTGTATGTTTGTTTAAGGTAACTCTATCGACGAATCGTACGATATCAGACTTGGTGGTTATACATCTAATTACAAAGGCTTTTTACAAGCTGCAATATCTTCCAAATCTGAATCGGATCGCGATTGGAAAACAGTGTGCTTTTTAGACCGGACGTTGTGAAAGACCGCAACGGTTGGGTAAGTTTAGAGCTGGTGGCAATAGTTGACAAATAATGTACGGAATGTTATTTGGAAAAAGGGGACTTTTAATTCAAATTTACGTCAAATTTACGTCAAATACTTCATGCACTTAAAAGTGCATGAAGTATTTGACGTAAATATGCACCGTATAGTAGTAACGATTCATTTTTCTTGCAACCGTGGGACAAAGTGTACACTAGGTAGGTCCCCGTTCAATACAAGGAAATAACCGAAACGGTTGCCAGTATAAATACAAAGTTGTTATTCTTCCTTGTTAAAGGGACATTAAGTGGTGTTGACATTTTTTCTTTTTTTATTTACTTCAAAATTCAAGATGAGTATTAAAAATTGCCATTATTGTTGTTTCTACCAACAAAAACGCAGCAAAACTTGATTAAAACAATACCATCGCAATTTATTGAAAAACGCCCTCTATGCAAATATGGGTCGCGTTATTTATCACGCGTACTGCAGGGGATACTATCTGACGTAAAATGCTGATCTGCCGGAGATCAGCATTTTTTAATCGACGTTTTGTTGTACAAAGAGGGCTGATTTTTCTTAATCCTTATAGGTGTAAGTTCATACATGTAATACAATTGTAAAAATATACAAATCCCAGTTGTTATCATATATTTTTGTAATTGAGGGCGCTGCCTCCACCACATCTCTTAATGCCCCTTTAAATGTAAACAACAGCTGATACGGATTTATTCTTAATTGAATAGTAGACATATGTGTTAATTGGCTCTTATTAAGTACTACTTAAGGGGGGACTTAAGGAAGTTTTTGATTTGATTTTTTTTTGAATTTTGTGAGTGCTGTAATTATTGAACTATTAATCAAATGTATATAAAAGTATACATTTTTGGAAAGGAAATGGATCAGAGAATCCAAATTTGGCGTCAATTTTGACCAAAAAAGTAGATTTTTTTGAGAAAATTACAAAATTCACTTTTTTGAACCAAATATTTTTGAACAAAGCTAACAAAAAATAATTTTGAGTAAAAAATGGCCAAATCACTTTATAATGATGTTAAGACACTAATGAAGGGACGACTTTTTTTTAATTTTTAAGCCTAATCTAATATTTTTGACAATTTTGAGCAAAAAGTGCCAAAAAACGTGATAAAATGGATTTTTAAAATTTTTTTACACTTTTTTGTCAAAATTTCAAAAAATATTGGATTAGATTAAAAATTAAAAAAATCGTCCCTCCAGTAGTGTCTTAAAGGTATATTATGTGATCTTTCCAGGGAACGCCCTCAACATCGAAAAAAAAAATGAAAGAAGATTTTCTTGCAGATGTACATTTCTGATCATAAATCGTACATACATTCCAAGTTACAGGGCGATATGATTCTTAATTACTTCAAAATCATGATTTTAGAGTGAAAATAAACTGTCGGATAACACCGACAGTTTATATTTTCACTCTAAATTCACTTTAAAACCATGATTTTGAGGTAATTAGGAATCGTATCGCTCTGTAACTTGGAATGTATGTATGATTTATGATCAGAAATGTAAATCTGCAAGAAAATCTACTTTCTAAAAAAAATAATGAATAGAGGGCGCTCTCTGGAAAAGATCACATAATATGCCTTTAACATCATCATCAAGTGATTTGGGCATTTCTAACTCAAAATTATGTTTGTTAGCTTTGTTCAAAAAAATTGGGTCAAAAAAGTGATTTTGTTTGTGATTTTCTCAAAAAATCAACATTTTTGGTCAAAAATGATGCCAACTTTGGATTCTCTGATCCATTTCCTTTCCAAAAAGGTATACTTTTATATACATTTGAGTCATGGTTCAATAATTACAGCACCAACAAAATTCAACAAAAAACTTCCTTAAGTCCCCCCTTAAGGAAAACGAAACAGTTTTGCATTTCTGAATAATTCAAAACTGTCTCTTTCAAAACAATATTTGTGTGACCATATACCGATAAAATCTGCGAACTTGGGTCCAACACATACACTGTTTGCTACCGTTCCTTCCCTCAGTTCACTAATCACAATTGTTTTACTCCATTCTATACACGTAGCGCTATATCGATTCATTTGGTCATTTGCTCTGCTCTAAAATAGCTGAAAATAGTCGGTATAGAACTGAAAGATTGTCGGATAACTGTCACCTGGAAGAAACCTTTTCTACAGTGTACATACCTGGACCGGAGTGGGGACATACTAATCAATCTTCAAACAAACCACTTGGACCCATCGTAGATAAAAACGGAACTTGTACACAGTTAGGCCACGAAGCAATATTCTTCACTTGTATACCAGGTAAGATTTAAAATATTGAGTGCGCATTACGGTTCCGTTCCCTGTATAAAATCCAACTTTCTTGACCACGTCTTTGATGACATATCCAGGGTAATAAATCATCCCTCCATGCCTACACCATTTATCTGATTTATTTAACACCAACTGTGTCTTGCCAGCGTGCGTGCTAGCATTTCCACCTCTGTTCTAAGCATAGCTCAAGGCTCTTTAGTCTGGGTGTAACTAGAAGGCCTATATACTACTTTTGAAAATGTTCTTGTGTTAAAACATTTCCAACTTTTAATTTCAATTTGTTATAAAAACTAGTGCTATATCATATTTTATAAAAACAAAAGTTCAAATTTCGAGAAAAAAAATCACATTATATTATCCAAAGAGCAGATTTTAGTTTTAAAACTAGCCCAAATCTGGCGGAAAGTCACCATGTGTGGAAAGTCATGTGGCAAAACTGCAGCGCCTCAGGCTTGTTTCTAGTTCCACCGCTGCCACACTCAAGGTCCCCCAGCATGGTGGAACTTACTAATTCTAGCGTCATGGCCAGTTGAATCTGTCAAACTTGGGCTCAAACCTTACAGGCAACTGGAATGTAATGGTGTATGTAAAGCTGTAATATACCAATGTCGCCTTCAAACCCCGGGGATATTGGATGAAAACCAAATTGTTCGAGAAAACAAAAGTGTCTGACGGTTCATTAAACAGATGAAACAATACATGTTGACATGTGTCAGCGTACAGTGATATATACTTTGACCTATTTTTAAATATGAGTTAATTTCTGCAAATGAGGTATAACCACCTTTTCAGACTTACTGTCGCCTTCAGACTTATATTGGGTGAAAACCAAATTGTTTAAGAAAACAAAAGAGTCTGACTGTTCATTCAACTGATGAAACGATACATTATGACATATGCTAGTTTACAGTGATTTATACTTTTACCTAGTTTTAAACATTATTTCATGTCTGCAAATGAAGTATAACCACCATTGCAGCCTCACTGTGGTATTTATACCCCGGGGATATTGGATGAAAACCAAATTGTTCGACAAAACAAAAATGTCTGACAGTTCATTAAACTGATGAAACAATACATTTGGATATATGCCAGTTTACAGTGATTTATACTTTTACCTAGTTGTATTAAACATTATTTCATTTCTGCAAATGAGGTATAACCACCTTTGCAACCTCACTGTCGCCTTTATACCCCGGGGATAGTGTTCGACACCAGTATTCATTTCATACATGAGTGCCAACCCCCCCCCCCCCCCCCCCCAACCAAAAAAATAAAATAAATCCTGATGTAAGGCCATGCTAAACACGTTGTTTCATCAGTCTAGAATAGTAGTCGGAGGATCTTGCGGGAAAAGTATAACCTTTAACTGCACATTTGTACTGGCAATGCAATAGCATTAACATGAATAAATACATTGGCACTTTAGTAATAGTAATAGAACTTACTGTTTTATGTTGATTGATTCACATCCTTCAGATGCTACGTACGAAAATCTTCAGTTTCCATTATACGAAGAGTTCAGCTGCGCAGGTAGATGTGACTTTGGGTCGAATTCACTGACCGTTAACTGCCGGTGTGATTCTGATTGTATATTGTTCAATGACTGCTGCTTCGATTATCATGAAATCTGCTATGCAAATAATAAAACATCTACGATGCATCCAGATTCGTACACCTGCACCCCCTTAGAAGGATTTACCTCAACCCTAGGATCTGTTCTTCTTGTTGGTAAATGTCCAACTAATTGGAGTGGTGACGCATTGCGCAAACGTTGCGAAAGCAGTACTTTTGACAAGAGAGCGCCACACGTCATTAGTCTATTCAGATGGCCCGTGTTTGATAAAAGTGGCGACAATTTCAGAAATATATTTTGCGCGATCTGCCATGGAAAACAGATTTTTGACGTTCAGCAATGGATCACGATTACCAGGATATCCAACACACCACTAAACATACCGGCATATAGTGGTACATGTGTCGAACCAAAGTATCGTATCGATAGGACCGTAGGATCGCGACTTCGACTCTGTCCTCCTTTGGTCGACTCTTGTCCAGAGTCTTTTGCAAACGACTCTTTGTCGGTCGCATGCAAGTCCTACTCAAGTCCTATGCAAATTTATTGAATATTTGAATAAATTTGCATAATTAATTAGCTCATGAATAGTAATTTACTTTGTTATTTATAACGGAATAAAGCGCATTATTATTTATGAAAGAAATTACGTTGAGGGGAAACAGTATTTTCGACCTAACGTAATAATGAACGAATAACAAAAACCTCTTTCCCCCTAACGTACCTTTAAAGGTAATAATAATAATGCTTATACTAATAATAATAATAACAACACTAATAATAATAATAATAATAATTTTTAAAAAATCAAAACATTAAAAACACAACTGAAACTAACAACAACAACAAATACAAATACGACTTATTCCACGAACAAACCAACAACAAAATACACAAATAAACAAACACATAAACAAACAAACAAATATAACATATATATAGAATATATAATAATGATCTTCCAATAACAACATTTTCAAGTTCATAAAAAAGAGATCGGAGTTAGTTCTCTAATTGGTGCGAATTCGTCTCAATATGGTATATTCATAAAATGTCGATAAATCCCCATTAGCGATGTATTTACATGTATGTAAACGACTAAATACAAATAAACCAACCTCCACAGAGATTAGAACCTAGGGTAGGATGCACCAACACCCCCCCCCCCCCCCCCCCCCCCCCCCCATTATTGTGTCAATCAATTGTTTCCCTCGTAAATTGTGCCACTTGTGATAATTATTAGTGTTCCGGAAATTTTAATTCGATCGGAAGTCCATTGTGATCAGGGGCGGACTGGCCACTGTGGCGTTGTGGCGATCGCCACATGGGCCGCTTGGTTCTGGGCCTCTCAGGGCCGGTTACTCACTTGTGTAAAGCATTTTTTCGGGCCGTTTTGGACTCAAATTTCTCCTACCCCCCCCCCCCCCCCCCCACCCCACCCCCCCCCCCCACCCCCACCCCCCACTTACGTGAAATTCACGAGGTGACTGAATAGGAAAAATGTGGGGCAACCTTTTACGAAAATTTGAAAAACACTGACATGGTCAAAAAGGGCCGCTTTAATAATTTTGCCATGGCCGCTTTCAGGACCCAGTCCGCCCCTGATTGTGATCCTCAAGTTGGGTAAGATATTCTGCAACGCAATGCGCAATCTTCTTAGGCAGCTATTCTAAGGCCCCTTGCAATCTCGTACTGTTGCCCGCGCGCGTCCAAAAGTCACCCGCGTGATATATGTAATATTTTTAAAATATTTAATTATTTCATTGTTTACAGCTTTTTCATAAGCTTTTTAACACTTTTCTGACGATAAAATTAGCCGATGAGCCGCATTGCAATACTTCCGGGTTGGGAAAACATTTCTAGGAAGTAAAAAACTCTGCACGAAACTTGCAACTGTCGCTTTGTATTGAAATGTGTGCATTTGAAGCATATTCGTAGGCACGGCAGTTGATTAATGCGCAATCGCTTCAGCGCATGACGTCACATCAAAACCGCCTAACTTCTTTGGAGTTTTCTAGTGCATTCTGGGTAATATTTCAGGTTTGTTTACGATCGCCATCTTCAAAATTCTCCGAACTAGCGTAACGATTTTTTTTTACAAACATCGATCGAATATCTCATTAATATTCAAAATAGGGATGCAAATATGAGTAGACTCCTTTATAAAAGAAACAAAATGCAAAGCCAAGGCAGTAGGTGGTGGTAGGACATAATTAACAGCATTTGAATTGTATTCGTACCTTGGATATAAATAGTTAACAACGCCGACAATATTAAATCAGGTGACTTTACCCCAAAATATTACAATATTAATATTAAATAGTCACCTCGTCCTGCTTTTCAAAAACGCAACAGTAAACTCACATTTAATTGCAAGGGGCCTAATATACATAGATTTACTGTACAAATAGCTGCTTTTTTGGTTTAAGCAGCAATTACGTGGGGTGAACCTACGAGCCTGGGTCATCTCACCTTACCTCATCGGCCTAATGTGAAAGACAGATTTTCAAAATGTATTTTTTCCATTGCAGCCGGATCCAGTGTTTCACTGCGTCTTACACAAGGGGACCGACCAAATTCCGGTTTTTTGCAAGTCTTTGATGGTATATCTCAATGGGGCGGCGTGTGCGGGTATCAGTTCAGTAACATGCAACACGTCGATATTGCATGTCGAACTTTGGGCTACCCATGGGCGTTGTCCTATTCTGCTGGTCAACCAAAAGATGAAATGGATTACTTTGTATACCAAGTTTCTTGCAATTTAGAACATGATTCGTTCGACCAATGTACACTCTACGGCTGGTTTGGAGAACGCACGTGCGCCGTGACTCTTGGGTTAACTTGCTTCGAAGGTAAGTTGAGGGTTTCATTTTTCTTCGAATTAGGCTACATGAATTGAACGTACAAGCGGGAACGAACATAGCTCGAAAAACTCTGGCTCACATACCAAAGAAAAACAATTTACAAATTCCCTGTTGCTGTAGTATTATTTCAAGAAACACTAGACATAGTTGTCCTTTAGATTAGCTTCGAAATCAATACTTTTAGCCCATGAGTATAGAAACCTAAAATCGCGAGGCTTTCTCGATAAAGCCACAGTAATAGTTGCGTGAGCAAGCAATGTTCATGAACATTCGGATAGACCAAATATGTATTGGCATCACTTTGATTTGTATAAATATTTTAACGACGAGTGGAGAAACATATAACTACTGGTGTATTATACGTCTCCATTCTTCTTGAGTTGACATTGCCTTCTTTTACCATCTGGAACCTTTTCTAAACATACTTTTAAAAGCAGGGGTAGGGTATGTATTCTCCCACATATTGCAACTGAATCAATCATTTCCCATCCTATTTTTACAATCCCGGTCCATTATACACAGTCTACAGCGGCTAATAGCAAATAATGAAATCCATTAGTGTTTAAGAAAAAGTCAGTGTGGAATCAAATTAAACATAGAAGATCGTCTACAATTGAATGTAATTCAGTTTATTTACTGCCCTAAATATGTCATGATATGTTCATAATTGTGTTGCATATCAATAGAATGTTGATGTATTCATCTCTCCATGTTATCAACTTTGTAGCAACCACTTAGCGGCTTGCTAAGAATTAGGGAGGTCCCAAACTGAATTAACACGGCAAGAGCAAATTTGTTCTTTCGAGCGCAATAATTATAGTGGTGAATTTGGCATATTGAGATTTAGACCTCCTGCATTCTCGAGCATGTGGCAGGGCAGAGACGTATAATATCATAATACTATCAAACTTAGGGAGCACATCAAAACTCGACCGCGCGGCAACCGCCGGTTCCGCCCGATTGGACCGCATATCATTGTTTAGAACAATAGAAAGCGGCTGCAACCGCACGGACCCCACGGAACCGGCGGTTGCCGGGCGGTCGAGTTTTAATGTGCTTCCTTACTATTGTATGTTTGTTTAAGGTAACTCTATCGACGAATCGTACGATATCAGACTTGGTGGTTATACATCTAATTACAAAGGCTTTTTACAAGCTGCAATATCTTCCAAATCTGAATCGGATCGCGATTGGAAAACAGTGTGCTTTTTAGACCGGACGTTGTGAAAGACCGCAACGGTTGGGTAAGTTTAGAGCTGGTGGCAATAGTTGACAAATAATGTACGGAATGTTATTTGGAAAAAGGGGACTTTTAATTCAAATTTACGTCAAATTTACGTCAAATACTTCATGCACTTAAAAGTGCATGAAGTATTTGACGTAAATATGCACCGTATAGTAGTAACGATTCATTTTTCTTGCAACCGTGGGACAAAGTGTACACTAGGTAGGTCCCCGTTCAATACAAGGAAATAACCGAAACGGTTGCCAGTATAAATACAAAGTTGTTATTCTTCCTTGTTAAAGGGACATTAAGTGGTGTTGACATTTTTTCTTTTTTTATTTACTTCAAAATTCAAGATGAGTATTAAAAATTGCCATTATTGTTGTTTCTACCAACAAAAACGCAGCAAAACTTGATTAAAACAATACCATCGCAATTTATTGAAAAACGCCCTCTATGCAAATATGGGTCGCGTTATTTATCACGCGTACTGCAGGGGATACTATCTGACGTAAAATGCTGATCTGCCGGAGATCAGCATTTTTTAATCGACGTTTTGTTGTACAAAGAGGGCTGATTTTTCTTAATCCTTATAGGTGTAAGTTCATACATGTAATACAATTGTAAAAATATACAAATCCCAGTTGTTATCATATATTTTTGTAATTGAGGGCGCTGCCTCCACCACATCTCTTAATGCCCCTTTAAATGTAAACAACAGCTGATACGGATTTATTCTTAATTGAATAGTAGACATATGTGTTAATTGGCTCTTATTAAGTACTACTTAAGGGGGGACTTAAGGAAGTTTTTGATTTGATTTTTTTTTGAATTTTGTGAGTGCTGTAATTATTGAACTATTAATCAAATGTATATAAAAGTATACATTTTTGGAAAGGAAATGGATCAGAGAATCCAAATTTGGCGTCAATTTTGACCAAAAAAGTAGATTTTTTTGAGAAAATTACAAAATTCACTTTTTTGAACCAAATATTTTTGAACAAAGCTAACAAAAAATAATTTTGAGTAAAAAATGGCCAAATCACTTTATAATGATGTTAAGACACTAATGAAGGGACGACTTTTTTTTAATTTTTAAGCCTAATCTAATATTTTTGACAATTTTGAGCAAAAAGTGCCAAAAAACGTGATAAAATGGATTTTTAAAATTTTTTTACACTTTTTTGTCAAAATTTCAAAAAATATTGGATTAGATTAAAAATTAAAAAAATCGTCCCTCCAGTAGTGTCTTAAAGGTATATTATGTGATCTTTCCAGGGAACGCCCTCAACATCGAAAAAAAAAATGAAAGAAGATTTTCTTGCAGATGTACATTTCTGATCATAAATCGTACATACATTCCAAGTTACAGGGCGATATGATTCTTAATTACTTCAAAATCATGATTTTAGAGTGAAAATAAACTGTCGGATAACACCGACAGTTTATATTTTCACTCTAAATTCACTTTAAAACCATGATTTTGAGGTAATTAGGAATCGTATCGCTCTGTAACTTGGAATGTATGTATGATTTATGATCAGAAATGTAAATCTGCAAGAAAATCTACTTTCTAAAAAAAATAATGAATAGAGGGCGCTCTCTGGAAAAGATCACATAATATGCCTTTAACATCATCATCAAGTGATTTGGGCATTTCTAACTCAAAATTATGTTTGTTAGCTTTGTTCAAAAAAATTGGGTCAAAAAAGTGATTTTGTTTGTGATTTTCTCAAAAAATCAACATTTTTGGTCAAAAATGATGCCAACTTTGGATTCTCTGATCCATTTCCTTTCCAAAAAGGTATACTTTTATATACATTTGAGTCATGGTTCAATAATTACAGCACCAACAAAATTCAACAAAAAACTTCCTTAAGTCCCCCCTTAAGGAAAACGAAACAGTTTTGCATTTCTGAATAATTCAAAACTGTCTCTTTCAAAACAATATTTGTGTGACCATATACCGATAAAATCTGCGAACTTGGGTCCAACACATACACTGTTTGCTACCGTTCCTTCCCTCAGTTCACTAATCACAATTGTTTTACTCCATTCTATACACGTAGCGCTATATCGATTCATTTGGTCATTTGCTCTGCTCTAAAATAGCTGAAAATAGTCGGTATAGAACTGAAAGATTGTCGGATAACTGTCACCTGGAAGAAACCTTTTCTACAGTGTACATACCTGGACCGGAGTGGGGACATACTAATCAATCTTCAAACAAACCACTTGGACCCATCGTAGATAAAAACGGAACTTGTACACAGTTAGGCCACGAAGCAATATTCTTCACTTGTATACCAGGTAAGATTTAAAATATTGAGTGCGCATTACGGTTCCGTTCCCTGTATAAAATCCAACTTTCTTGACCACGTCTTTGATGACATATCCAGGGTAATAAATCATCCCTCCATGCCTACACCATTTATCTGATTTATTTAACACCAACTGTGTCTTGCCAGCGTGCGTGCTAGCATTTCCACCTCTGTTCTAAGCATAGCTCAAGGCTCTTTAGTCTGGGTGTAACTAGAAGGCCTATATACTACTTTTGAAAATGTTCTTGTGTTAAAACATTTCCAACTTTTAATTTCAATTTGTTATAAAAACTAGTGCTATATCATATTTTATAAAAACAAAAGTTCAAATTTCGAGAAAAAAAATCACATTATATTATCCAAAGAGCAGATTTTAGTTTTAAAACTAGCCCAAATCTGGCGGAAAGTCACCATGTGTGGAAAGTCATGTGGCAAAACTGCAGCGCCTCAGGCTTGTTTCTAGTTCCACCGCTGCCACACTCAAGGTCCCCCAGCATGGTGGAACTTACTAATTCTAGCGTCATGGCCAGTTGAATCTGTCAAACTTGGGCTCAAACCTTACAGGCAACTGGAATGTAATGGTGTATGTAAAGCTGTAATATACCAATGTCGCCTTCAAACCCCGGGGATATTGGATGAAAACCAAATTGTTCGAGAAAACAAAAGTGTCTGACGGTTCATTAAACAGATGAAACAATACATGTTGACATGTGTCAGCGTACAGTGATATATACTTTGACCTATTTTTAAATATGAGTTAATTTCTGCAAATGAGGTATAACCACCTTTTCAGACTTACTGTCGCCTTCAGACTTATATTGGGTGAAAACCAAATTGTTTAAGAAAACAAAAGAGTCTGACTGTTCATTCAACTGATGAAACGATACATTATGACATATGCTAGTTTACAGTGATTTATACTTTTACCTAGTTTTAAACATTATTTCATGTCTGCAAATGAAGTATAACCACCATTGCAGCCTCACTGTGGTATTTATACCCCGGGGATATTGGATGAAAACCAAATTGTTCGACAAAACAAAAATGTCTGACAGTTCATTAAACTGATGAAACAATACATTTGGATATATGCCAGTTTACAGTGATTTATACTTTTACCTAGTTGTATTAAACATTATTTCATTTCTGCAAATGAGGTATAACCACCTTTGCAACCTCACTGTCGCCTTTATACCCCGGGGATAGTGTTCGACACCAGTATTCATTTCATACATGAGTGCCAACCCCCCCCCCCCCCCCCCCCCCCAACCAAAAAAATAAAATAAATCCTGATGTAAGGCCATGCTAAACACGTTGTTTCATCAGTCTAGAATAGTAGTCGGAGGATCTTGCGGGAAAAGTATAACCTTTAACTGCACATTTGTACTGGCAATGCAATAGCATTAACATGAATAAATACATTGGCACTTTAGTAATAGTAATAGAACTTACTGTTTTATGTTGATTGATTCACATCCTTCAGATGCTACGTACGAAAATCTTCAGTTTCCATTATACGAAGAGTTCAGCTGCGCAGGTAGATGTGACTTTGGGTCGAATTCACTGACCGTTAACTGCCGGTGTGATTCTGATTGTATATTGTTCAATGACTGCTGCTTCGATTATCATGAAATCTGCTATGCAAATAATAAAACATCTACGATGCATCCAGATTCGTACACCTGCACCCCCTTAGAAGGATTTACCTCAACCCTAGGATCTGTTCTTCTTGTTGGTAAATGTCCAACTAATTGGAGTGGTGACGCATTGCGCAAACGTTGCGAAAGCAGTACTTTTGACAAGAGAGCGCCACACGTCATTAGTCTATTCAGATGGCCCGTGTTTGATAAAAGTGGCGACAATTTCAGAAATATATTTTGCGCGATCTGCCATGGAAAACAGATTTTTGACGTTCAGCAATGGATCACGATTACCAGGATATCCAACACACCACTAAACATACCGGCATATAGTGGTACATGTGTCGAACCAAAGTATCGTATCGATAGGACCGTAGGATCGCGACTTCGACTCTGTCCTCCTTTGGTCGACTCTTGTCCAGAGTCTTTTGCAAACGACTCTTTGTCGGTCGCATGCAAGTCCTACTCGGCTACGGTTTGCCCAACTGATAGCACTACCATCTACAAAAATGTTCATTGTAGTTTATGTAACGGATTAGATCAACTTGACTCTATGGAACCTTGTAAGATTGCGTCAGACTTACAATTTGGATCGGCACCAATTTACCGTTACATATGGCTATTCACGCACGACAATAATGATCTGCATTATCAGGCTGATCAGGTAGCTTCCCCGTGTATTTCCATTGAATATATATTCAACCCAATCCTTCGTCGATGCGTTCCTCTTTCGTGTTCACCAGGTTTCGTTTACAACGCAACAACTGCGAAGTGCACACTATCTCCACTTTTGCCCAATGCCATACACGGGATGTGTTGTATGGCGCAAGAGTCGTGGATTGTTTATACCAACGAAGTTAGAATCGGAGAAGATAATGACGAAGTAGGTGCCGAGTGCCTTGTGGAGTATTTCAACTTAAGTAAAGGAACAAATATCAGTAATTGGAGGCAAAACAAGCTCACCAGTTTAGCTTCTACCGAAGTAACGCTTGTAGCTAACGATTCGGTTTGTAACATCGGCGGCGAACTCAATAGAGTTGTTCTGGAATCCGATGATTTGTTCGAAAGGTGCGGGAAAAGAAAGATCGAATACATGCATGTGTGTAAAAAAGTTCAACGTGGATCTTATGAGTGCAAAGGACAGTGGTACCATGGAAGACCTGATGAATTTGTCTTAGTTGATCTGACCCATCTAGCAGAGGTGTTCCTTTTCCGTGACGAACTCATCATACCAAATGTTGCCATCGACGTCATTACTTATGATTATAATATGTTTACCGCGGTGTATAAGAAAAATGAGTCCGTTCACGTGTGCGGTACCAAAGTATATAGTCTGTCATGTCCTCTCATATCACTTTTAAGAGAAGAGTATTATATATCAGAAGAAAATAAGCTGATGTTCAACGTTAATACGAAGAACTATACAATAGATGAAGATGAATTCATTTTGCTGCCTGATGGTCGTGCGCAAATTTGTGCTAGCCACCTGGAAAAGGTAAGAGCAACCATTTTCCACTACTTCGGATATCTCGACATAGTGAACCTCATCGGATGCAGCTTGTCATTGGCTGGATTCGCGGGGATATTCGGTATTCACTGTGCCTTCCCAGAACTGAGACATTTTCATGGCCGGTCGCTGATGTGCCATTGTCTGGCGATGTGCTTGGCGCAGCTGATATCGGTGTTGAGTGCGAAGGTTCCCGTGACAGGGAGACTGTGCGTATTCATGGCTATGTTCAGTCACGTGTGCTGGTTGTCTGGCTTTACTTGGATGACAATCATTGCAGCCGATATGACCTATACGTTATTGTGCAGACCACTTCAAAGACCTGAAGTCCGCGATGGCACTGCAGTCTATCGGTACATCTTACCTTCGTTGGGTTTGGGTCTGCCATTTACAGTAGTCACACTTTGTACCGTTTTTCATATCAGCGGCACTTTTGGCTTTGAATACGACAACACCTCCCCATGTTGGATATCTGGACCCAGAGCCAATCTCATCGCCTTTGGCGTACCAGTTGCTGTATCTCTGCTTTGCAATGTCCCTTGCTACATTGCTAGTGTATCGTCCATCTGCAAGAATCAGCGTCAATCAAGAGCTCTGCATGGAAGGTCGAATACTGTATCCTCCCGCGACGTTATTGTCAGTATAAAGGTAATTCCTATTTCTGTATGTTAACAATGATGCACCATCCCTCGAGCGCCGCAGGAAGAGAGCGATCTTCCAGCACGAACACACTGCTGGTGAATTAATAATGTACATATCATACACGATCGATAGGTGTACAAAAACTATAAAATGTGTAAATATGATACAAAAAACATTATTTTAAATGAATTTTAGGGATAGCTTTCCGTGTACTGCTTTCCCTGTACTGGAAACACTGGTGAAGACAAAATAAAAACATACTCATCAAATCAAAATAAAAACAATTGATGAATTTATAAATGTATTACCAAACATTGTAATTACCACGATGATAGTGCTGAATTGATAATATTGAGAATGATAGTGATATCGATTGATACATTTTGTACTTGTTATTAAAGGCCTACATCTTAGACTTAAAACTATAGTTATAATACGTAGGTTTGGCTCTTACTTCTGTGTATCTCAATACTAAATACATAACGATTTGACCATTTCAGATCAGTGTTTTAACAGGAGTTGGTTGGATCTTGGGTTTCGTCGCTTCGTTCGCCGACTCCCCAGCGCTATGGTGGCTATTTATCGTCATAACATCACTTCATGGTGTATTTCTCTTCATTGGATTTGTGACCAGCAGTCAGTTTCAAGAAGTTGTTGGACATTTACAGGGAGAGCCCAAAGTTACAGCACCGAGGGATCAAATCAACCTGAACACAATGTCCAAGATTACCGTAAATACAGACAACAGATAGGTGTTTGATTCATCGTTTTCATATTAGGAATATTGTTTGGAATCCGCCAAAACAACCAACCACTCACCAACCCAATCACATATCCATGCACCAACCAAACCTTCCACCAATCCATCGATCCATCCATCCATTCTTTCCACACATCCCCGTCCAACCAACCGCCCTCCCATCCCCAATCCAGTCCACACGATAATATCTTCCCATTAATAATGTCGGTATAAACGACTGAGGGTCATTTGATAATTACACAACCTTAATACTACGTTCGAATAACCACTTGTAAAATAAAGGCGCTGATGTCACACCTAGCAGATTTGGCTAGCCGGAGCTATACCGGAGCACAAATGTGAGGTTCGATACTAAAGGGGTCAAAAACTTGCAAGAAAGTTACAAAAATGTCTCCCGTGGGGTTTAAAATTAGTTTGAATTGTCTTTATTTTCAATTAAAAGAAAGTTATTTCTTTCTTTAGCTGGTCCTTATTTGAAATTTAAAATAAAATGGTTTTATTTCATTCATGACTAGCCAATTCACGTCAATAGCTTCCCTGTAGCTTAAAAGTGCCACTTTTCGGAAAACATCATTTTGGGGAAATGTGACTGTTTTGGGAAAAGTAAACATGGTATTGAATAGGGAAAACGTTGTGTGGGTAGACAAGGGTTTTTCCCGTTTCATAAATGTTTCAATCTTTCAAAACGCCTAATTGTGTGTGGATTTATGCACACAAACTCGTGACTATTTTGGGAAAAGTAATAATGATATTGAAATGGAGAAACTTTCTATGGGTAGCCAACTGTTTTTGCTTTTCATAAGTGTCTCAATCTCTCAAAACGTCTAATTATGTGCATAGTTATGCAAATAAACGTGATAACATTTTAGGGGGGGGGGACCTTTTTTTTGTTACCCCTTTATTTTGGTAGCGCAACGGTATTACATCGCTAAGAACGGTAGTATATCTTTAGTACATCGGAAGGACTATGGTATCACACCGGTACCAGTATGGTACATTTTGAGGCCACTTGAGAACCGCCGAAGCATTACGGGCGCTACCGGTGCTCTACCGATATTAAGGAAGTCATACCGGAGTACTGCCGTTGTACTGCGGTTATAGTTGCACTCAATTTAGGTATTGGCACTTTATTTTGCTTAATTAAAGCTAATTAGCACATGATTTTAATTTGCCAACAGCAATATTCTTATCAAGGAGACAATACCCCCACATGACTATACCGATCGCATGCTCCAACACGATGGGTATCACGAAATGTCTTACGGGAAGCACTTTTCTCAGGTTTTACACTGTACCATAGACAGGGAAAGGACAATATCAATTATTGGGAAGACTACCCTTATGAATATATATGCTCCGAATAATATGAATGAAAGGTATAACTTTTACACAAATATGTTCAAGAAAATTGATCAACATGTTCCAGATGATGACGCCCTTGTTCTAGGTGGTGACTTTAACACCTGCTTGAATCAAGCAGAAGACAAAGAAGGTAGAATAATGTGTGTCAATAAAAATGCAAAATCTCTTAATGCAGAAATAAATAAACGTAACCTTCTAGATATTTGGAGGACATTCAATACATCAAAAAGACAATACACATATAGGCAGAAAACACCACTTGTAAGGACAAGAATCGATTTCATTCTTGTAAGTAAAACTCTTGTAGATGTCTTGTTCATGTGATATAAGACCGAGTGTGCGCTCAGATCACCAAGCTGTTTCCTTGAAATTCCAATCAATACTGAGAAAAGAGGGCCAGGTAATTGGAAATTAAATACATCAGTTTTAAATGATGTTGCATATGTAAAAGGTATACAAGATATCATCCATGGTGTTAATGAAAAGGCAGAATCTATAAATGATAACCACTTATTATGGGAATATTGTAAGGTCCAAATAAGAGAATTCTCGGTTAGATATTGTGTGACAAAACAGCAACAAAAACGTCAGGTTGAGAAGAATTTAGTGTCTTATTTAAAAGGTCTAAATGCTAACCGCTTTCCCGATGTGTTGTAAATGAAATTGATAGAGAAAACGGTATACTTGACAAGGTGTATGAAAATACAGTAAAAGGTCAAATAGTGAGATCTCGAACAAGATGGTACGAAGAAGGAGAGAAAAGTAGTGCGTATTTTCTTGGTCTCGAAAAGTTTCACGCAACAAAAAAGATATCACAAAACTCAAACTACCTGACGATTCCTTGCTTACTAAGCAATCAGACATGAAGGAAGAGGAAAGGTTATACACCAATCTGTATACAAGTGCTAATGTTGATAGTGATAATAGGGTATCTGAATAATACAACATTTCCTGGGAATTTAACCGAAGAAGAACAAGGTAAATGTGAAAGGTTTATTGACGCATAATGAATGTAAAGAAGCAGTAGATCAACTAAGACCAGGTGAAAGTCCAGGTTGCGATGGTATTCCAGCAGAATTTTATAAAGTGTTCTGGAATTGCATAAGTAGCTTGGTGATTAACTTATTAAATTGCTGCTTCGAAAAAGGTCACATGTCACCCACTCAAAGAAGAGCAATTATCAGTTTAATTTACAAAAAAGGCGACAAACTGCAATTAAAAAAATGGCGCCCAATAATTCTGTTGAACACTGACTACAAAAGCATGTCAGTGGTATTGGAAAATCGTTTGAAGAAAGTTATAAGTATAATCATACATAAAGATCAAACTGGTTACATAAAAGGTAGATATATTGGTACGAATATAATATTATTTGATGATGTTATTAATTTAAGTATAAATGAGAATAAATCGGCTGCGATTTTGTTTGTAGATTTTGAAAAAGCTTTTGATACCGTCGAATGGAACTTTATAGTTCAAACATTACAGAAGTTTAATTTTGGACCATCGCTTATCAATTGGATTACAGTAATGTATAATAATATTGAGAGTTCTGTTTTAAATATTTGTTGAAAATCAAAGTTCTTTAGATTGAGCAGAGGTTTGCGTCAGGGCTGTCCGTTATCTGCACTCTTGTTTGTTGTATATATAGTCTCCGAAGTCTTAGCTTTTAACATAAGACAAGATAAAACTATCTCAGGTATAATTGTCATTGATGACAATGACGAAGAAAAATGTGAAGCTCGTATTAGCCAATTTTCTGCTCAACGAAAGAATCTCTTGATAGCATGTTGAAAATCATTAATACATTTGGATATTTTGCAGGACCAAAAATTAATGTGGAAAAAACTCAAGGTTTAGCATTTGGTCACTTTGTAAAACATAACTCTGTAAAATGGCCAACTGAAAATGTTAAGTTTCTCGGTGTTTATTTTGGACACAATATGATAGAATTTTACAAGAGCATTTGGCAAGAGAAAAAAGATCGACTAATTCCAATCTTGAACTCATGGTATAGAAGAAAGCTAACGCTGTATGGTAAATCAACTATTATAAAATGTCTTGGTATATATCCAATTTAACATTTGTAATGTCTTGTCTAGCCGTTCCTGAAAACATCACGAATGAAGTGAACTCAATTATTTTCAATCTCTTATGGAATAAAAAACCGGAGAAAATAAAGAGAAAGACTCTCATTCGAAATTACAATATGGGAGGAATAAAAATGTGTGATTTTAAATCTCAGTGTATAGCTTTGAAATGTAGGCCTATATGGTTAAAACGTTATATGTACGACGTATGATGATGATAGTAAATGGAAATGCCTTTTTAAACGCTATTTAAATTCTCATGGTCCGAACTTTTTAATCTTAAATATCAATTTTGTGGAAGCAAAGAATGCCCCATCGTCTACCAACATTTTATTCAGATCTGGTACATGTAAAAGCATGGCATAATCTAGATAATGATTATAGAAACTTACCAATCAACGATCCATTAAGGGTCAAAAGTCATATTATATGGGGAATGAACTGATCATGCACAATGACAAGACCTTGTATTTCAAACACTGGATTGATAGTGATATAATATATATCAATGATCAATGAATTATAAATGATGATGGTATTTTCCACTACATACATGTATATACTTGACAAGCTTGAAAATAAGCACAACTGGATTGCAGAGCTATTTATTATTTTCAAATCAATTCCAAAGAATTGGTTGGCTTTATTAAACGCCAACCATATGCCTATTGAAATAAGTACTCGTTTAAGAACCTCGTGTATATATGTAGGCCTAAATAAAATAAAAACGTGTAAATATAATGTATTGGCAATCAAGGTATATTTACGTTCATGTAGTTAAAAAGTTTACAGTCGTGCCAATAATTCAGAACAGATGGGCACAGGAACTGTCTACGTCACCAAAATGGGACGGTATTTGAACTATGAAAACTATTGAAAAAGAGAGAAAATTGGCAGAGTTCAATTACAAATTAATAATAGAATCATCGCTACCAAAGCAAACTTATATAAATGGAATAAGGCGAACTCACCCAATTGTTTTGAGTGCAATACGTCAGACGATTATCTACATTCCTTTATTGCCTGTCCTTTGTCAAAAAGCTTTTGGGTTTATTTTAAAAGATTTATTATTTCTAACAATATTCCATATTCAGAGATATCGTTAAAAATCATTGTGCTTGGTTATAAACCAGAAAATCAAACTGTATTGAATGTAATGCTAAATAGAATGCTTAGTCTGGCGTCGTTCACTCTGTATAGATCCAGACATATCAAGATCACTGATAATAAAAACGTTGATGCATTTAAATGGTTTCTATACGAATTAAAATGGAGAATTAGTATCTTGAGACATAGTAAAATTATGTGGCATAAGATTGGCAAAAGCCTACATAGCACATAGTAAATAGTAGGTCTTGATATTCTTCTTGTAAAACACAAGATGACAGCCCATATTATAATTGCTTTGTTTGTCAACTCACCTGCGAAGGTCATGTGCCATTGATGATCATTGGCCATCTGTCTTCATGCTAATGGTAATTGTTGGTACATGCTGTTCGCTGGTAGAGTCATGTTTTTGTTCATATTTGTAAAGGCTTATTGATACCAGTATGTTTGATATATTGTTATTATGTTATATAACTATGTATAGAATATAGATGAATGAAAAATAAAAAGAATGGAGAAACACTAAAAATAAAATTTAAAAAATGATTAGGAAGGATAAATGACTTTTGACCATGAATATCAAGTACTGATTGTTATTATTCAAATTTGATATGCAGCGCCCTCTTGTTGCTCAAATTTGTGATATTGGCTGAATCGTGCCACTTGGTGGATGAGTAGATGCCCCCACCTTTAAAACAAAGTTTAAATGTGTTCTTTCAAAGTAAACATAGACAAAAATATAAGTTTAAAAGTATGAACATCTTGACAAAAAAATAATGATGTGTGGTGTGAGGTATTTCCGTAAGAAGATAATCTTGACAGACTAACACCCTTCCAGAATTCGTGTGGTTTGTTATGTAGCCGAATTCAGAAGTTATTCGTATGTCACTACTTGTGATGTCACTTTACGCACAGAAACGGTGAAACGCCTTAAATGTCGAGATGTCCCAACCTATCGGGTTTAATAAGAAATGATAATTATATAGGAGGGAGTGAATATAAAAATAACCGATTTGCCGTTTTTATCAA
This sequence comes from Ophiura sarsii, assembly GCA_035610835.1. Classification (NCBI taxonomy): domain Eukaryota; kingdom Metazoa; phylum Echinodermata; class Ophiuroidea; order Amphilepidida; family Ophiuridae; genus Ophiura; species Ophiura sarsii. The sequence goes on from CM069448.1 coordinate 58,161,911, forward strand.
GAACAAGGGTGGACATTTGAGTGGATATAGAAATAACCGTTTTGCCGTTTTTATCAAGAACATGGAGGTGAAAACATGAGTGGGTATAGAAATAACCGTTTTGCCGTTTTCGGAAAATGATTTGTAGAATATAAAAATAATCGTTTTGCCGTTTTTATCAAGAACACGGAGATGAAAATGTGTTAGCATTGCAATAGTGAACCCCTATTTCTGGTTGTTCAAATAGGATTGTTTTTGTCAATTTAGAGTGGTTGGTAGTACCTAATTCAACGTAAAGTAACTTCCCTCTATATCCGGACTCGTATGTGGAAAGTGTTAACGTAGCATTTACGTGAGATAAACGGGATGCGATCTGTGATTGCCTGGGTACTGACGCTAGGGCATTGCAGTGAGGCGCGATCATTAGACTACACGCTTACGTCACTGCACAAAATTCAGATGCATGAGGTATATTATATTCACTGCCAAAAACCGGTGCGTTGATATCTTTCCGTCATAACGTTTTATCTGCTGACCATCTTGTAATTATGAACAACCCCCCCCCCCCCCCCCCCCCCCCCTTTTAGCTCATATACGTATAAATTTATAACAGATTAATCGGTTCGCTGTTCAGAGGCGAAATATTTTTATGAGAGACATTTCCTTAGCGAGAAATAATCAAGACGGCATTGAACTAGATGGTTTGCGGGCGCCAAAGAATATACAAATGTTGTGGTTTCGATCCCGCTCAAAATATATCCATTAAGTCATTTAATATACAATAAATCATTGATTTCATCAACCAAATTGTTCTTGCCATTTTCATCATCTTTTTTGTTAAGCTTTGCATCCAAAATATGCGTTGATTTTGAACATTTCTTTTATGATTAGCTTTCATTTTGTGGGATAAAAGTCCATTTGTAAACTGTATTTTGGTGCTCGTACATTTTTATAAGACTAGATGTTACTTTTTTTCTCACGATTAGGCCTAATGCATATCGTCCGCAATTATTCTTGAGATTTTAGAAATTTCAACACTACCTACCTATATTCCTCGACAAAGTGCTACACACATTATAACCCTAACACTACCATATACCACAAAATACCACGACCCAGCCTGTTTGTATCACCCGGCGTGGAAGCTTTTCGATGAAAAATTAGACCCAGCACATATACTTGGCGCAAGTAGCCTTGACACTCGTGGTTTAGTGAGAAATCCCTTGCCCCGTGTGCCGGAGGTCCGTGGTTCAAATCCCGGGTGGTCGCGCCGATATTTTGGGTCCCTTTCGCCGCGCGGAAAAAAATCTGAAGTGGGGAGTAGAGTTAAAGATAAGAAACTTTTATTTTCTTCTCAAACAATTTATAAGTTTGGTTTCTATAACCCTAACCCTACCATTTACCATGTACCACAAAATATCACGACCCAGCCTGTTTGTATCACCCGGCGTGGAAGTTTTTCGATGAAAAAATGGAATTGGTGGGGGTACAGTTAGGGTTAAAGAAGCATTTGTTTTTCTGTTTTTCAATTTCTGAAAAATTGGGGGTAGAGTTAGGGATAATATAATTTACAACAGATATCTCCGGCGTTGCTCTGCCATTCGAGGAGAAGTGCCTTCATATAAACTTTCTATTGACAGTAAGGCAATCTCTCAGTTGCATCGGTAAAATGGTGAGGGCCTTTTTTATTTAATGAATGAGCGTTAAGGAGGGGTCTAGGTTGATTTGCACCAACTTTGGAGACCAATTTTCTCATGTTACCGCGGACTTACCCCCTTAGTGTTATATATCAAATTAACGCTTAGGTCAAGACGATTAAAAAAATGCGTGTTATTTTGATCTGGCTGCCATGGTAACCATGCAAGGCCTCTGATTGGTGGTAGTACTACCTTGAGATGCAATGGGGTCTTCCTAATTCGGTATGGGTAGATGCATTTTGATGAAAGAAATACTTTAAAACTGTATTTGAGTTTGCAAGTGAATCGTAAAGGGGCGTAATAAATTTATTTCGTCGATTATCACTTTTTAAAAGTGATAATCGACGAAACGGTGGTAGTACTACCTTAAGATGCAACTGGGACTTCCCAATTCGGTACGAGTAGATGTATTTTGATGCAAGCAATACTTTAAAAGTGTATTTGATTTTGCAAGTGATAGGAAAGGGGTGTAATACATTTATTTCGTCGATTATCACTTTTTAAAAGTGATAATCGACGAAACGGCGGTAGTAGTACCTTAAGATGCAATGGAGTCTTCCTAATTCGGTTTGGGTAGATGCATTGTGATGGAAGCAATACTTTAAAACTGCGTTTGACTTTGCAAGCGAATAGTAAACGCGTATAATACATTTAATTCGATGACAATGACATATCGCTATCTTCAGTAGATAGCTGAATGCTCAATATGACATATCGCTATCTTCAGTAGATAGCTGTATGCTTAATATGACATATTGCTATCTTCAGTAGATAGCTGTATGCTCAATATGACATATCGCTATCTTCAGTAGATAGCTGTATGCTTAATATGACATATTGCTATCTTCAGTAGATAGCTGTATGCTCAATATGACATATCGCTATCTTCAGTAGATAGCTGTATGTTTAATATGACATTTTGGTATCTTCAGTAGATAGCTGTATGTTCGTCAATATGACATATCGCTATCTTCAGTAGATATTTGTATGCTTAATATGACATTGCTATCTTCAGTAGATAGCTGTATGCTGAATTCAACATATTGCTATCTTCAGTAGATAGCTGTATGCTCAATATGACATATCGATATCTTCAGTAGATAGCTGTATGCTTTATATGACATATCGCTATCTTCAGTAGATAGCTGTATGCTCAATGACATATCGCTATCTTCAGTAGATAGCTGTATGCTTAATATGACATATTGCTATCTTCAGTAGATAGCTGTATGCTCAATGTCATATCACTATCTTCAGTAGATAGCTGTATGCTTAATATGACATATTGCTATCTTCAGTAGATAGCTGTATGCTCAATATGACATATCGCTATCTTCAGTAGATAGCTGTATGTTTAATATGACATTTTGGTATCTTCAGTAGATAGCTGTATGCTCAATATGACATATCGCTATCTTCAGTAGATAGCTGTATGCTTAATATGACATTGCTATCTTCAGTAGATAGCTGTATGCTGAATTCAATATATTGCTATCTTCAGTAGATAGCTGTATGCTCAATATGACATATCGCCATCTTCAGTAGATAGTTAGCTGTATGCTTTATATGACATATCGCTATCTTCAGTAGATAGCTGTATGCTTAATATGACATATTGCTATCTTCAGTAGATAGCTATTAATGCTCAATATGACATATCGCTATCTTCAGTAGATAGCTGTATGTTTAATATGACATTTTGGTATCTTCAGTAGATAGCTGTATGTTCGTCAATATGACATATCGCTATCTTCAGTAGATAGTTGTATGCTTAATATGACATTGCTATCTTCAGTAGATAGCTGTATGCTGAATTCAACATATTGCTATCTTCAGTAGATAGCTGTATGCTCAATATGACATATCGCTATCTTCAGTAGATAGCTGTATGCTTTATATGACATATCGCTATCTTCAGTAGATAGCTGTATGCTCAATGACATATCGCTATCTTCAGTAGATAGCTGTATGCTTAATATGACATATTGCTATCTTCAGTAGATAGCTGTATGCTCAATGTCATATCACTATCTTCAGTAGATAGCTGTATGCTTAATATGACATATTGCTATCTTCAGTAGATAGCTGTATGCTCAATATGACATATCGCTATCTTCAGTAGATAGCTGTATGTTTAATATGACATTTTGGTATCTTCAGTAGATAGCTGTATGCTCAATATGACATATCGCTATCTTCAGTAGATAGCTGTATGCTTAATATGACATTGCTATCTTCAGTAGATAGCTGTATGCTGAATTCAATATATTGCTATCTTCAGTAGATAGCTGTATGCTCAATATGACATATCGCTATCTTCAGTAGATAGTTAGCTGTATGCTTTATATGACATATCGCTATCTTCAGTAGATAGCTGTATGCTTAATATGACATATTGCTATCTTCAGTAGATAGCTATTAATGCTCAATATGACATATCGCTATCTTCAGTAGATAGCTGTATGTTTAATATGACATTTTGGTATCTTCAATAGATAGCTGTATGCTCAATATGACATATCGCTGTCTTCAGTAGATAGCTGTATGCTTAATATGACATTGCTATCTTCAGTAGATAGCTGTATGCTGAATTCAACATATTGCTATCTTCAGTAGATAGCTGTAAGCTGAATTCAACACATTGCTATCATCAGTAGATAGCTGTATGCTTGATGGAAGCAATATTTTAAAACTGTTTTTGAGTTTGCGAGTGAATAGGAAACGGGTTTTATTTATTTATTTTGTCGATTATCACTTTTTAAAAGTGATAATCGATGAAACGGTGGTATAGTACTACCTTGAGATGCAATGGGGTCTTCCTAATTCGATATGGGTAGATGCATTTTAATGATAGCAATACTTTAAAACTGTATTTGAGTTTGCAAGTGAATAGAGAAGGGTCGTAATGAATTTATTTCGTCGATTATCACTTTTTAAAATGATAATTGACGAAACGGCGGTAGTACAACACCTTATTTCGCTTTGTTTCGCTTTATTTCGTTTCGTTTCATCGATTACAATAAGCCCAAAAACTAAAAATATGTAGTGGCAAATTGCAAAAAATTACTAAATTCATCTCAAAAGCCAATTAAAATCATAATTTTTTTCTTCTTCTCAGTGTATTTATTATAACTTTACAAGATATGTAAAACATTAATAGATTAAGTTTGCTGGCAGTTGCTTATCGAAAGCTCTTTGGTACCCACCAGTACATTTGACTCAAATTGGTTATTATATTATACCAGGCTGATTATACATACATTTCATGTATTTGTTTTCAATTTCATGGAATAGTGAAACCAAAATAATGTTGTAAGTGAATCGTAAAGGGGCGTAATAAATTGCCATTATTGTTGTTTCTACTAACAGAAGCAAAACTTGTTTAAAACAATACCATCGCTATTTATTGAAAAACGCCCTCTATGCAAATATGGTTCGCGTTATTTATCACGCGTACTGCCAGGGGATACTTTCTGACGTAAAATGCTGATCTGCCGGAGATCAGCATTTTTGAATCGACATTTTGTTGTACTAAAACTTAAGAGCTGATTTTTCTTTATCCTTATAGGTGTATGTTCATACATATAGGCCTAAATACAATTGTAAAAATATACAAATCCCAGTTTTTATCATATATTTTTGTAATTGAGGGCGCTGCCTCCACCGCATCTCTTAATGCAGGGCTGTCAACTTTTGGGATTTGCTGGGAGGGAGAGATACATACTCAAAAAAATAATCGTAAAACATGCACAATTTTTTCCCCGTCAGCAGCTGAAATCCTGATAAGTGGGGGTAGGGATGATGTTTTCCTCAAATCCTCACGAAAATTGAGGTAATTTTTTTTCTTTCTCCCCTGTATGTATTCAGGGTTCCCAGCATTTCACAAGACCAAAATTCCCTGAGTTTTCGCTGATTTTTCCCTGACAAATTTATATTATTCCCTGAGAAAATATTTTCACTTTATCGGAAGTTGGGAAGGCAATAATTATGTGGGTTGGTTATTAACATATATAGCCAACATTTTTTTAAGTTTTTTCCCCTAAATGTTCCTGAAACCATGTTGTTAAGCTTGAATTGAATAGCAGTGGCGTATAGGTAGGTAGGTTATTCATATTTGGGGGGGGGGGCGAGAAATGAAAATGAACCAACAAGACTTTTATGAGCCAAGAAATGCGTGCGCAGCGCGCACATTTTCTCGACTTTACACCTATTCATTGCCTGGAAATGTGTTAAGTCGCACTACATATGCACACAAAAAAGCCACCATAGCCAGCCAGTAAATGGATAAAACTTCCGACAGAAAAATACCAAAATAATTACCCACTTAACCATCAAATTCCCTGAGTTTTCTGTCTTTTTTTCAAATTCCCTGAGTTCCCTGTCTGGAAAAAGTTATTTTGATTTTCCCTGATTTCTCTGATTTCCCTGAGTGGCTGGGAACCCTGGTATTGTATACAGTCATCAAAATAAGAAACTATACAGCTAATAGATGGGGTTCTAATTCTAAAAATATTTACCCTAGCTCAAATATTAAATTATAAAGTTTTGAAAATTCATCTTTAATATGAAATATTGCACGCTAGAATCGGATGATTATTGAGGAAGTGACACTCCAGAATGCAAGATCGGGCCGGGTCCGATTTTAATTTTCTACACGCAGACCCATCTACAGGAGTACCTTATCGATAACTGCTAGTGCACTTGGGGGATGCATGCATAGGTTGGACAGTTAGCTGTATTGTTCCGATGGATCAATACGCCACACACACGGTACCTGTCATTCTCCCCCCGTGTTATGCAAAATGTGAAAATGAAATTGTGACTTCTTCCTTCAATATTCAACCAATCCTAGCGTGGAATTATTAAAGATAAATTTCTGAACAACTTAAATGATTTAATATTTTTAAGTAGGATATATATTTTTAGATTTAATTCAATTTGTTACCTGTATAGTTACTTTATTTTGATGACTGTAGGGTGGAAGTACTTGGACACATCGAGAGCTCAGAAACAAAAGGCCTCATCTCCATTTTGTTGGTATCAACATTTTCAAAAAGATGGTCTCTTTCCAGTAACACAACCCCTTTCATAGTTGTAGCCAGAATCACAAGGCCTCATCTCCCCAATGTGTTTAAAAATCTTCAATAGTCTTTCTCAAAATAGAGATAAGTTTGTGTTTCTGAGCCCTCGACATGTTTTTTAGGGTAAGCCCTGTTCTCAACATACTGTACTGCACAAGAAATCTTTTTTGGGTGTTGCTTAAGAAATCTTTGGTCAGTTATGGCAGGGTGACAAAGTTAAAAAAGCGACACTTTTCCATAGAAATACACACCTTAAAGGATACCACCTGAATCGGATTTAATGTAGAGGCATTTCTGGGCTATCACTTTTTCATGACTTCATGACATGGCTCTAACCTAATAACGGGGATTGGTGATTTCTCAGAGGTGTATTTCTCAACAAAAGCATTGCCTTTTTAATTCAACCTGTGCAATAAAACACACACAACACAAATAACTTGAAAACTTTTCAGTCAATTTATTGCCCTAATTCATGATGGAACCATGCTAGGTTGAACATTTTGTGATAAGAACTCTGAAGAAATTACTGTTCTGTATTTCATCTGACATCAAGACTGTCCTGAATAAGTGTTTTAGGCAGTGTGGTGTGTGGTAACCAATTTCTTCCCTCCTTTGAATAAGTCCATTCAGTACATGTTGACGATTGGTTTCTTTACAGGTCACAGATTCCTGTTGAAAAATGATAAAAATACATCAATTATAAATCACCCGATAAAAGGTCATAATGACGATGATAAAAAATCTCCACATGTTTTCATTTTTATGTTCTTAGTCAAATTCCCCCTCCCCATTTATGACACAGTTTGGCAACAGACAACAATATTATCCTCTATTGCTTTTTGAAAAGGGACTCATTGAACATGGACATTCAATATCCTAGGTAAAGAGTGAAAACAGGCATGTATCCTCAGATAAGTAAATTGGTTCGATTCCTTGCGGTTTTATCCTCAATCATATTCAGTAGAGGGAGTTTATCATCATCGGATACTGGTACTGGACATTTGCACTTGTCAGGTCTGATGGATGGATTTGAGTGTAGGGTAAAAAGTTGCCATTTTTCGGTCAGCGCCTATTTTCAGTCATTTCGCCCAAATCATGTAATTGCATCGGTCATCGCCATTTTAAAGCTATACCGGGCATCAACTATGCGGCGGTCTTTTAGCCACCAGTTTGTAACGACGAGGTCATTTTTATAATACACTATTAGAGCAAAAGTGACCCAAAAAAAAGGCGCTGACCAGGACTATTAATTTGAATTACAGTGGGTGTGTGCACACATATCTGCAACTTTTATCCATTACAAAATTGACAGCCTTAGAAAATAGTGTGTCAAATGTTGACAAAACTTGTAGGGGAATTCAATGCACAATGATTGATGGGCCAGTGAGTGACAGCAATTTAAAAGGAAGACGAGTGGAATCAGTGGATAACATCAGTACTAGGTTACTGCTATAAGAATGCAAAATATGAAATCACGTCCATACACACCTTCAAAGATATAGTTCTTGACTGGCTTAGTGGCCTCCCTTGAAGTAATCATTGAGAATTTCAAGAGCTGGAGTATCCTTTCCATAATCCTAGAAAGACAAAATACAAAATGAAACAAGTTCAAATTTAATCTAACCATTTTTTCAAATATGCAGTGTAACAAAAGATCAGGAATAATGTTGCAGTGACAATTTTTCAACGAACAGGCATGTATCCTCAGATAAGTAAATTGGTTCGATTCCTTGCTGTTTTATCCTCAATGGTATTCAGTAGAGGGAGTTTATCATCATCGGATATGAATTTTGTTCTCAATGCCATGCATTTAAAATACCTACATGTAGTTAAACATAAACATGACTGCTAAGTTTTTATTCACTGCTATATAAGTTTATAATACACAAGGGTTGGGTACTTCCGGCACGTCTTACGATGTGTTATTGATTAAAATGATCTGACTATTAATACCAGGATGCGATTTCTTCCCCGTACATGATCCTAGTGAAATCAGTTGATTTGTTCAAAAAATCATTTTATTCAGTGAATTTTGCTTTACTAAGTATTCCATATTATAACGGAATAAAGTAAATTTCACTAGGATCATGTACGGGAAAAAAATTGCTACCAGGATGCCAAGGTTTATTGGGGAAACAAAAAGCAAATTCAAATGATTTGCCATCAAATCAGGGTCCTGATGACCCAAAAAATGATCATTCCCTGTAATAAAATTTAGGTGCAAATGGCTGCAAACTGCAAGCCTTGGGTTCTTGGGAATACAGTCAGTGGCAGAAATTCGCAAATGAGGGGCAAACCAGGTCAACAGCATGGGAGCGTGTAGTATTAAATTATCAATATCATGCATACAAACCTTGACAACTACGCAGCTGCAAGCAACAACTTTCCTGGCCTTTCCTTCTTTGTCTATCTTGCAAAGACCGGACCATTCGCCAAGTTTCTTGTTGTCATCAACCTGAAATAAAGAATATTGGATTTAGTGTACAAATCTGTAAGTGTCATTTGTCAAGTTGCCAGAATCCAGCGGTAGGTCTCATGATTCAAACAAAACCAGTGAGAAATTAATGCAGCTGTAAGAAATCCTGTGGTCCATTGGTCCTAACAAAAAACAACCTGATACGATGGTTGGGAGTACAGCATGTATTTCTCCACAAATTCAAAGACTCGCTACACTTTCGCTTTTTTTTAAATAGAGCTGAATTAACACAACTTTATCTCCAGGCATATCTTTGAATCCTGCCTCTGCAAAGACAGAATCCTTTACCTTCATTTATCCCACAATAATTCCCATCGTCTACAATACAAGATCATGCGGATTTATATCCCGTTTTATCACAAACAGGTGGTTCTGCTTCTGCTGAAGGGCATCAGTTCTTAATATTATCCTCAGACAATTATGGTTCGATTCCTTGCTGTGTTATCCTCAACTTTGATCAGTAGAGGGAGCTTGTGTCATCATAGGGATAATTAGGCATACGTTTTTAAGCATACTTTAATACATTTGGGATTCCAAATCCATGGGCAAGTTGGGCAACAACATTGTAAAAAAGACCTTATTCCTGTTCTCATATCATCCCATTTCTTTGGTGACTTACCTTCAACAAATTGATGCCATGTTCAGCACAGAGAGCCTCCACAAGCTTCTTGTACATAGGTTCATCACAGTTGTTAGCCAGGACACACATGTGAGCTTGACGTCTGCATTGGAAAGTAAAACAATTAGTATTTCACATTAATATAACGCGTAAAGAGACTTTTACCAGATGGGATTGGGATGTGTCATTCCTTTTTCTGGCTTCACACTCACACATAAGGAGATACACTACTGGGTAACCGTACAACTTGGAACAGGTTTGAATTGAAGACAATCATGCTATTTTTTATCAGATGTACATACACAAATTATACCTTTGAACATGTACATGTAGGTCATCATTCAACGCACACAATGACCGTTTCTTTAAATCGTAGGCTTACAAACAGTTTAAACTCCTGCTGAAAACTGATAGAACAGTTTCAGTTTAATACTGCCACTAAATATTGCCCAAAACGATTGGGTAAAAAGAAGTTTCAATTATTGAAAAATATTGAATAGTTTTGAAAATGTTATTTGAACATTTACTGACAATACAAGTCCATAATAACTAAGTGCAACCTACTTATCAAGTGCTTTGGTAGCTTCATGAATACCACGAGCCAGTCCATCATGAACAAGGGCAGTCTTCAAGACCTCCTGCAGGGCGGTGTTAACATCCATAGGCCCATCTGGGACCGGTACCACGGGGGTGGGCTGATCATCTCTGTAATAAAAAGAAGTAACTAACTTGTTTATGATTGATGATAGATATTCATCTTCAGAGGATTGATTTCTTTGGCCCACAAAAAGTGTTTTGACATTTGGGTCTACATTAAAAAAATTAAAAAAATGATTATGTCAATTCAACAAATGCTTTGCACTTTTGAATTTCACTCAGACTCTGAGAAAACACTTGCATTTGAGCTCTATAGATGTTTCAGTTTCTTCTAAGTTTGAGTATGGGGTCTAAAACTCCGACTTTGAACATAAAACTGTTGAAAAATATGGAGAATGTACCGTACATGGCTTTCATTGCTAATTATGATGGTAAACGTAAGGTAGGTTGACTAGAATTGAGTAGTTTAACCTGATTTTGCCTAAGGTCATAAAACACACGGAAACAACAATTGCATGGTATGTGTGCATCAAATTATTTCATTGCACAAGTGATGCAATATTCTTAACAATTTTACTATCAAGTTTGACCACCCTCTCTGAAATGCATTGACTATAGAAGGCGACATTTTTTTGGAAAAAAGTTGACCAAAATATGTAGAAAACTCCATCCAGCGATTTAGTACGAAGTGGGCGGGGATGTATTCACTGATGTCTAAATAACCCCACACAAGCAACTGGACATCATGAAAATAAACCATTTTTTACCTTAAATTGTTTAAATTGTGCACGACTTGCCCAGTTTTCAGCATATGAGGCAAACTACTTTTGGTTATTACTTTTTTATTATTCAGCCCGCAGACAAGGTTGAACCATCAATTTTTTTTATTGTTAAGTACTTTGTTTCCATATAATCCATTTTCAAAGAGATAATTTTATTTTCAAAATTTTATGATCATGCCTACCCTTGTAGATGTTAATGGATGTAAAGATGGTGTTAGGAAATAAGTTGCTTACTTTAACGAACAGGCTTAACAGCCCCTCAAAACTGGAACATTTATTTTCCTAACTTTGAGTTGGGGGGGGGGGGGGGGGGGGGAGTTCCACAAAAGTAATGTGGTACTAGATAGTGAAAACAGGTATCCTCAGATAAGTAAATTGGTTCGATTCCTTGCGGTTTTATCCTCAATGGTATTCAGTAGAGGGAGTTTATCATCATCGGATACTGGTACAGTGGTACTAGATATTTGCACTTGTCAGGTCTGACTGAATCAGACCTGACGGATTTGAGCATAGGCCCCCTATGGCTCACAATTCACATGTTACTGTAATTGTTTCAGTGTCTTTTATTATACATGTACAGCAACAAAGAATATTTCTTGTAAAGTCCAGCATGCTTAGCTAGGCATGTTCATAAAATGTTGAAAATAAAAATATCTCTTTGAAAATGGAATACATGGAAACAAAGTACTTACAATAAAAACTGGTGGTTCAGCTATGTCAGCAGGGTGAAGAATAATCAAAGTTATAACCAAAAGTAGTTTGCCTTATATTGCTAAAACTGGTCAAGTCATGCAAATTTTAAACTATTTTAGCTTGTTAGTGCTTTAATATCATGATGTCCAGTTGCTTGTGCATGGTTAGTAAGACATCAGTGAATACATCCCACCTTGTAAGTCTTCCTTTTTCGCTGGATTTAAATGAGGCAAACATGGAGTTTTCTACAGATTTTGGCAACAAATTTTCAAAAAAATGTCGCCCTCTGTAGTCAATGATATGAACATCTCTAGCTTAGCACCAATACGGTCCCAACATGAATTTTGTAAATTGTAGTGACCAACACCAACCACCGCGGGAAAAAGTAGGCAATACGGAAAGCTCCTTGCCGGGAAATGAACACCTCTCGCGGGAAAAATGCAAAGAGTGAGAAAAAAAAAGTTCAAAAAATCGAAAATGTTGGAAAAACATAAATTTACAGTGCGTTTTAAAATTTACAAGGCAAGCCAAACTTTATTGTAGTGGGCAGCTGTTTACTAGTGGTACAAAAACTCTCACTTTATTAGCGTATTTAACGCACAACGTGCCCACAACATTACGTTATGGAGGCTACCATTTTGGAATCGGAATATTATCGTGTTTACGTTGTTGCCAGTTGGTTTACGCTAGGCCATAAATCGCTAGTGTGGTAACATGATAAAAATCCCTATTTATTTTTGTTCATAGTTAGTTTCGTCTCTAATTCATTTTTATAGTTTATTTTCTTTGTTTAATGTTTGATATGACTTTTATATGTATTTTTCGTTCATGTACACGAATCAAGGGATAAAGGAAGAACAACATTTGTTGATTCTGACAAACTTCTTATCATTAATCTTTAACAAATTATGATTATGAAATTCATATTTTAAACATGTTACCACAAATGACCTGATACTCTGTATACTCAATTGTATTTTCCTCCTTTGCTTGGCCATGTTTGAAGTTTTATGCCCCCCCCCCCCCCCCGCACCCCAACATGACAGAAAGTTGAAATTAATGTCCAATTAACTTAGAAATTAGAATCATCACGACACAAATCATCTCCACGTGCGCGTGGTTCTCTTCACGTAGACATCGCGTTCAAAACAACTCAACTTTTCAGAGGGAGTAAACTTGTTGTTGTCAATATATTAACCGCGTCCTGTGAACTTCGACGTTCTATCGATACGCATGTTTAGAACTGTGCAATATGGAAGCGACTTTATTTCGTTTATTTATTTCGAAACAGCGGCAGCTACGTACGTCACACAAAAGTTCGTGGAATTTCGCCGATCCCCGTTTTCTTTTTGCAGTTAGAAAGTGAAAATGTTCGCATGATTTTCGCGTGTGTTTTCAATGGGTTTCTAAATCATAGCGGTGCCCGTTCAAGGCTCCAAATAGCATTTACAGTGGTAGCATAGGCCATTTAAATTTCAGTTTGCCATGCCGGATCGGCGAGATCGCGGGCGAGATCGATCATTATTTAATTCACTTTCATTGTAGTTTCAAGCTATTTAGAGTGATTGTTTGCCATTTTTGAAGGTTTGTTGAAATTATTGCTTAGTTTGAGACCTTTGACTTGGATTTGTTGATATTGGGAAATGGGAACACGACTTGTGATATATTGAGAAGTAGAAAATTGTTCAAAACTGTGTCGCATTTCGCGATGCGATACCCCGGTGCGATACCGGATATTGCAACCTAAAACTATCAATGTTCCGATGGGTGATTTGTGACTTTTTTTAATCACCTCCGAGGTCTTTCTCTCGCGGGAAATTGCAAGTAGCTTGCCGGGAAAAAAACATTTTTTCAGGCGGTGACACCAACACCCCTCAGAGGATCAGACCCATGAAATTTAAGATTGAAAAAGGCCTCCCCTCTTGCAAGGTTTGAGTTGACAAGACAAGTTACTCGGCCTATTTTAGAGGATATTGCCCACAAAAACACCATGACATAATGTTACAACAACCGTTTTATTTGCCATTCTTAAAGGTATATTATCAGTAGCGTAGCCAGGGGGCAAGGGGCAGAGTGCCCCCCTGAAAAATAATTTGACCGGGAAATCGGGAAGGCAGTGGAAAATTGGGAAGGTAAAGGAAGGGAAAGAAAGGGAGAAAGGGGAAAAAAGGGAAGGAAAGAGGAAAGGAAAAGGCAGTAGCGTGCACAAAAGGGGAAATTTGGCGGGTCAATTTTTTTTTGTAGCAGGACTTCGGCTAAATAAAGAAAAATGTTAGAGAAAACTGACGAAAACCTGGAGGATTGGCCAAAACTGTGGTGTGTTTTGTACTGCACGACTTTTTGAGTGTGCAATTTTTTTTTGGACCGTGCGATTTTTTTTTGGACCTCAACCCCCCCCCCCACACCGAGTCGAACTGGTGCTCACCGGGGGGAAATACCTTTTCCCCTCCCCTGACAAGTGACACTGGCTACGCTACTGTATATTATGTGATCTTTCCAGGGAATGCCCTCAACATCGAAAAAAAAATTGAAAGCAGATTTTCTTGCAGATGTACAATTCTGATCATAAATCATGCATACATTCCAAGTTAGATTCTTAATTACTTCAAAATTATGGTTTTAGAGTGAAAATAAACTGTCGGGATTCCGACAGTTTATATTTTTCACTCTAAAACCATGATTTTGAGGTAATTAGGAATCGTATCGCTCTGTAACTTGGAATGTATGTATGATTTATGATCGGAAATGTAAATCTGCAAGAAAATCTACTTTCTAAAAAAAATCATGAATAGAGGGCACTCTCTGGAAAAGATCACATAATAATTAATATGCCTTTAATCTTTAGCGACTTGTTTTGAGGTCTTTTAAGGTTTGATTGAGTTGACAAGTTAATCATTTTTTTATATATAGAGGATATTGCCCACAAAAACACCATGACAACTGTTTTATTTGCCATTTCTTAATCTTGGCGACTTGTTTTTGAGGTCAGTCAAATGGGGTCATCCGGGTTGTTTACTGCCCCTTTTTGAGTTTGACGATAAATTCCCAAGAATGAGAATTCACACTCGATTTACTGCCTGCACTTGCGCAATCGTGTTTTAAGCCCCATGATCATTTTAATATGGAAACACCCATACAAAATAAGCTGTGTTCTGTGAAAATATATGCGTTAGGCCTACTCCCTTTATAATTTATTATCAGGTTCAGTTCAGGTCAGCAGCCAGCCACTGTGAGCCAGCAAAAATACGACCATGACGACATTGTTTGTTGTTTTTTGCCAAAAATACTAAAAGTTACAATCCTTTCAGTTTCACTTCGGATATTTCGGGGTGGGGGCGGGGGTAAATTGTTGTCAAAATTGTTGTCCATATCTTTCAAATGTTTACGGTGTATTAATTCCATTGACAATGTTTTGAAACAAATCTATCGGAAAAATGTGTATGTGAATGCACATGCAACATGCAACGTGATATTATAATAAATGGATGTGAACTCACCCTTCCGCGTCAGACATGTTTATTGCGGACGTCCTCGCTGAAATTTAAGAAAAATAGTAACACAAATGTTATCACATTGTATTTATATATACCTGGTTGAATTTAAGGTTTACGATTATATCAAATTAAGTGGGATTTTGACAGATTATCAGGGGTTTCATACTCACATGACTTCCCAAAACGAGAGTTAATAGAGAAAGACCGCCCTCATTGGTGAATTGATTTATTTAGACCATTAGATTTAGAAAGAGGGTATCAGCTTTTAATTTGGCTAATTTTATCTTTAAAACAAAAAATATAAGCTATTTAGTTTTAAATCAAAATGTTAATTTATGCATGTGCATGGCGTTAATTATGGAAATATGTATTTTTATTTACACTATTCCGATAAATAAACAGTACATAATATATGACAACCGATGACATTTAGATGTATAAATAAAGCTTCCCCAGTTTAACTTGGAGTATTCTTAATTGGTTCTATGTGTCGTACATGGCTCATTTTGATCGCGCAAAATTCCCAGTTTATGCATGCAAACATGGAGGAATAATGCAAAGTAAAGCGTACCAGCTAGCTACAAAATAGATCAATCAATCTATCAATCAAGGTCATTTAAGGATACACAGGGTCACGAAGCTGATTGATCAGAGGTGAAAATTTTGATTTCCGGACAGAAAATAGTCGTGTCCTTTTTGTCTTATCCGTGGAACTATCGGTATTTTAAAACACAGTAACAACAAGAATATGGAACAGCGAAGCATAATCGTCCGATTTATTGTTTTCTTGTTAGTCTAGCTAGAACATAATTTGTATAGAAAATAACTAAAGTTAATAAGCTTACATTTTTCAAGTTACAGTTTTACACTTTTACTCTAATAGTAATACACAACAGTATCTAAAAAGTAATGCACTAGACTTGCTGCAATGCATTGACGTGCTTGTAAGTTGTAAGTATTTTACAAGCTTCTTACACGTGTATGTGTACACGACAGATACCAAGACGGTGCACGGTGTGTCAGTCAATCAAGTTCAAAACTTGTTTGTTGTTACAGAGAACTCAAAACTGCTAAAATAAAACTAGCGACGGCGTGATGATGATCCGCATTTTCAAACAACTTGACAGACTATTTTAAAATTTCTGTACTGACAAACTAAGACGAGGAGGAGAGCCAAAATTGAAAAAGTAAGTATTTAAGGTTACGAAACTTAAAGGCACATTATTAAGTGGTGTTGACAATTTTAAATGTTTAAAAATTTACTTCAGAATTCAAGATGAACATTAAAAATGGCCATTACTGTTGTTTCTACTAGCAAAAACGCAGCAAAACTTGATTAAAACAATATCATCGCTATTTATTGAAAAACGCCCTCTATGCAAATATGGTTCGCGTTATGTATCACGCGTACTGCAGGGGGATACTGTCGGACGTAAAATGCTCGTCCCACGGGACGAGCATTTTTAAAATCGACGTTTTCTTGTACATAGAGGGCTGATTTTTCTTAATCCTTATAGGTGTAAGTTCATACATGTAATACAATTATAAAAATATACTAATCCCAGTTTTTATCATAATTGAGGGCGCATCCTCCAACACATCTCTTAGTGCCCCTTTAAGCATAAATAGTATGTCATAATTGCAGTAAGGCGCAGGCAGCTGTGGGACATCAATGGTCAAGCGTGTCTTGTGGGTTACTGTCCCATGTTTTTTAACAGTTATCTATTTAATTTATTACGGTACAAAAAGATTATGAGATCTGTCCTCTTGCAACAAGTTAGTGTGCCTATTAGTTACATTACATAGTGCACTATCTACATACAGCAATAGCATCCCAATAAGTTTTGGTATTGATAGAATTAGTGTGCAATTTAAAAGTTAGTATACTAACATTTAAATTGCCTTATTGGTTTTTCAATCTTTCAGACTGTAATTGGTAAAGAGTTTGAATATTCAATCATAGGCTAAAACAATATATTATGTGGGTTAGATTTATAATTTCATTTCACAATGGGTAATCAAAGGGCAGTCCAAGCGTTACGGAATGACATTCACAAAGCATTTTTATGTTTGAAATCATAATATCTTGAAAAGTTTATTACTTTTCACCAAACTAATAATATATTTTAATAGTTAACTACTAAACACTTTCAGATATGGTACACAATTTGACCATCAGATTTTTAATTAATGAAATATTGATTTTTATAATTGCCGTTACGGAATGACACAAAATGGACATGATTTTTCTAGTCATTTAGACATTGATAAAACTTTGTAATATTTAGAAATGGATCACGTTTTATTGACTTTTGGGTGGTTCTGTATACCTTTACCTACAATATGACAACTTCCTGGTTAAAATTGGTTAAATATTTTTTGAAATATGACGTAAAGACCGACAAATGAGAGCGTTACGGAATGACCGTTACGGAATGATTTTTTGTCCATAATGCAAAATTCATAAGAAAATACATAAGAAAAAACAAAATCATGTCAAACATGTAAATTTATGAAAATTTAAGTGGTAAGTTAGCAACTTAAAGCAACAAAACTTATATAAAAGCATAAGAAGGGGTCAGAGAAGGGTGCTACAAATGAGCATTTTTCTGAAAAAAATCAGTTTTTTTTTCAAAAAAAATCATACTTAATGTATATCAATTAAAAAGAAAAATAGCTCATTTGAAAGAGCTTGAAAATATCTTTCATTTGATACTAAATATGTGATGGTAGTACTTTAAATTGTAAATTTACAGCCTTTTTTCAATTATTTTGTAATGTCCTGTTTTGCTCAAGTGTAGCTCAATACAAAGCATGAAAGTAGCTTCCGACGGTCCCGACATCAACAACATGTTGGCAATCAACGTATCGGCGGACCGTCATAATTCCACCAAAATATGACATGCACATTATTTGCAATCTTGTCGAATTAGACAGTTTCAACGATAAAAGACTTTACAAAAAGGTAACTTAATAAGCGCCCACCCAATATGACTTTGCTAAAAAAGTGCCCATGGCGCTTAATTACGGTAGTTGAAGCTGAAGGTTGCGTTAAAAAAAATCAATTGCAATCAATAAAAAGATATGCAGTCAAACGTTTTGTTAATTGGTGGCAGCCGTGGGATCAATGATTCATAAAGAAAGTTATATTAAAAGTACATGTAGTACCACCCAAGTCAGTTTCTGCCATCCACTAACTGGCAGCTGCTAATGAATACACTTACGTATTGCTATTTTATGAAATGATAATAAACGTTTTGCTATTGGTGGCAACCGTGGGATGTCAATAATTCATATAAATAAAGTTAAATTAAAGTATTACAAAAAAATGTACAACCCCTAAGTCAGTTTCTGCCATCCAATAACTGACAGCTGCTAATAATGAATTCCAATTGCTATTTTATAAAATGATAATATAAATGTTTCGCTATATTGGTGGCAACCGTGGGATGTCAATAGTTCATAAATAAAGTTATATTAAAGTATTACCATCCAAGTCAGTGTACACAAAATGCCATCCACTGCTGCACTGGCAGCTGCTAATGAATACACTCGTGTATTGCTATTTTATCAAATGATTATATAACTATGCTTCGAAGAAATTGTGATTACCTACATATCGTCAGCCTGCTTCGATATTAGCCTAACTCATTTTTTCTAGTTTTAAGAAAACAACAAAAATATGGTTCAAAAACATGGACAAACATATTTATTCACCATTTTTTGCACATAAAAATGATAATGAGACAATTGAAACATCAGCACCTGCGGTCAGGGTGATCACAGTAACGATGCATGATCGGTTTTCAGGGAATTTTCAGTGACATACAAATGTACATACATGTAGGCACAAATACTTCATCTCAACACTCAATATGAGACTTGGGCAATTTGGCTTACGATCATATACATCGTCGCTGTTCTGACATACCGGCACATCTCTTTACTTATTTCTGTTGTGATGTGCCGGTATGTCAGAACAGCGACGACATGTAAATAGCATGATTTAGGCCACACAAAGAAAGAGTTGACTTGCCCTTTCCGACCGACCCGAATTTTCGGAAATCTAGGGTTGCTATTTTTTTTTTTTTTTTCAAAAAAAATAAAAAAATTGAAAAATTCTGTTTTTATCTGCTTGTTTAAAAATCAAAAAATCAAAACAAAACAAAATCTTTAAAACGTGTTTTTGTGCAGTAAATTTTCACAAATTTAAAAAATAAAAATAAAATAAAAATCCGACCGTCTGACCCTGACTTTGACCCTGAAAGGGCAATTCAACTCTTTTTTGGGGGGCCTTAGTGTTAGTGAAGGTGAATTCCAAACCGGAGCAGTAATTTACTGTTGGATAGAATAAGGTTGGAGATAATAATGGAGAAATACATGTATGACTCGCTATAGACCTAATCAAGTTAATATGACCCATTTTGAACAAATTTTACATCATTCACAATCTGCCTAACTCACAAGGCTGACTTTATAGGCAGAATTAAAATTGTGCATTTATCAACACTTTTGATTGGTCAATGACTTAAGCATAGCATGTGCATAATAATGTAGTAAAGTCAAAGTCATGATTTATGCAAAAAGCTCAATATCGCTGAAAAGTGAGTTACATTACATGTAGGTAATTATCGAAGCAGACTGACGATTACATGTACAATGTATAGCCTAAGGTGTTAAAATTAACCGGGCATAAAAATGTGAACTAAATATTATTATATTGATTGATGTATTGTACATCATTGCAAAGATCAATTAATTCTCTCTGATTATTGTCAATTTTTCTCACATTTAATTTTAATACATAAACTTTTCATTCATTTCAGGAAAGGAATCATGATGACTGGCCTAGGCTGCTCCAAAAAGAAGCATGCATTTGGTGTATGCCTGATACTTCTGGTCTTATGTATGTTTATAGGACGCATCACATATTCCAGACACTTACATAAATTACTCTGTCACGTACAGTCCATCAACATAGACAAATCTCCGGAGGAAAAGGCAGCTGGTGGGCGAGGTGGTGAGATACAGGAGCGTCAGGCTGAAGAAGAACTAGACGAGGCTGACCTCGCTGCACTTCTAGAAACCCATGCAAAAGGACAAAAACGTAGGCTACCTCAAGCTATCATCATCGGCGTGCGCAAGTGCGGCACGCGAGCGCTGCTAGAAATGCTCAAGATGCACCCGCAGATTGCGGCCGCTTCTGAGGAGGTGCACTTCTTCGACAATAACTACGAGCGTGGGTTGCAGTGGTACAAACACAGGATGCCCTACTCGTATCCCGATCAGATAACGATAGAAAAGAGCCCTGCCTATTTCATCACGGACGGTGCACCAGAGCGGGTTTTTAAAATGAGCAAAGATGTCAAGTTACTTATAATTTTACGAGATCCTACTACTCGAGCAATCTCAGACTACACACAGATCTTTACCACTAAAACACAACGTGGCAAGGAGCTGGGTACATTTGAAGAGATGGCTATGATCAACGGTGAAGTCAATACAAAATATAAAGCTATCCAAATAAGCATCTATGAACAATACATTAAAAGATGGCAGACTTACTTCCCCAGGAAACAAATGCATTTTGTGGACGGTGGCAAACTCATAAGCAATCCATACCCTGTTGTAAAGGATGTTGAACGCTTCCTGGGTCTCAGCGACTACATCACCAGCGACAATTTTGTCCTGAATAAAACCAGAAATTTTTACTGCCTCAAAAGTGAAAAGGTGAACAAATGTTTATCAGAGAGTAAAGGAAGAACTCATCCAGAGGTCTCCCCATATGTGTTGGAAAAATTGAGGGAGTTTTATAGACAATACAACAAACTATTTTTTGATCGGATTGGCAGAAAATTTGATTGGTCATAACAATTTATTATGTGATAAGTTTCTGCTGAAAGATCTCTTAATGATTTTTCAAATAAAATCGCTATTTGTTTTATGGTGTAATGCAATGCAAATTATTGAGCATAGAATAACTCAAAATAAGAACCAAAAGTACATCATGTACGTGACTAATTGAGAATGTGCATGTTATTTCTAGATTTCAAGTTAAAACCAATCCTACATGTACATTTGCATCCGCTTTGCATGAGGGAAAACATCAACACTATTTGACATCTAGGAACACAGCATGAACATGATCCTGTGTTGATGATTTTTATGGGTATTTTAGTTTGAATAGTTTGGATTGCAATACATGTACATGTACATGTACGAGGGTCATTCAATAAGTCCTACCTCCTCACTCATAACATCGTTAATATGAATGTCAGCCTCATGACATTTGTCATAATTATAGCTTTGAATCATAGCTACACATTGATAGTAAATGATAATTGATATCTGTTTCACTTTTGTTATGATGCGATCAAAGCCAGAGAGATAACAACAGACACAGACAATTACACTAAGATACATTTTTTCAGTGGCGTACCCAGCTTTTGGAAACAGGGGGGGGGGGCGGGGGGGGGGGCGACCATAGTTGTACCAACGAAAGGCATGATTTACCGACAATTTTTTGACAGACTCCCAACAAAATTTACCGACGGGCTTATTCCAGGGGGCCCTGGCCCCCCTGCCCCCCCCCCCCCCCCCCCCCCCCCCCCTCTGGGTACGCCACTGCATTTTTTCGTTTTCTCTCCCTATTGTATGATAACAGCCCAATTTAAATACTGAAAATAGAAAACAATGGATGATTTCTGAATATGATACTATATTATCATGTATCAATCAGATTGTTGGCAATATTAACCTTTGTAGGCTTTCAAAAAGTATACTACATGTATCAACTCGAATGAATTGCTACGCCTTTAGTATACCGGAATACTGCTATTCGGTCAAAACCATAGTTGTACCAACGAAAGGCATGATTTACCGACAATTTTTTGACAGACTCCCAACAAAATTTACCGACGGGCTTATTCCAGGGGGCCCTGGCCCCCCTGCCCCCCCCCCCCCCCCCCCCCCCCTCTGGGTACGCCACTGCATTTTTTCGTTTTCTCTCCCTATTGTATGATAACAGCCCAATTTAAATACTGAAAATAGAAAACAATGGATGATTTCTGAATATGATACTATATTATCATGTATCAATCAGATTGTTGGCAATATTAACCTTTGTAGGCTTTCAAAAAGTATACTACATGTATCAACTCGAATGAATTGCTACGCCTTTAGTATACCGGAATACTGCTATTCGGTCAAATTTTCGTTGTAACAAGTCAAGCCACAGTGATGCCTCGAATGTGAAATCTTAACATGATAGTAACTTTATGAGTTTTCCTTTATATGCAACCTTTAGAAAAGTCAATCAGGTACTCATTGATAGAATATTTAACTCTTCAAGAGACTTGAAATCCCTCCATTTTGTCCAGTATAATGAAGATCTCTTTAAGTTATTATGAAAAGCAAATATGACTTTTGCAGCGGTTCTCTATAGGGTAGGGTTTAGATTAATAGCTGTCCTGGTCTTACTCTGGCTAATTAAGAGGGTATTTTCCCCAAGAAATAAGTCACTTTTATTGTTTATATTCTGTTCAAGTGACATATTTAGAACGGTTTTAATTGACTAATGGATACGTTTTGTCTCTTAGAACTGGCCAAATGAATAGCACTAATGATATTGGCTGTTTTCTATCCGTTTCTGTCGCACTAAATGGATGTCTGGTTTTCACTGCATCTCCAGAAAAGTACAACCAGTTCTCAGACCAAGTTACTATGAATTTGTAGCTGAGATTCAAAGCTACAATTTTGTGGAATATTTCATACGGACTGGCTTATATAATAGCAAAGTTATGAGGTAGGAGGTAGAACTTATTGAATGACCTTCGTATACCGGGTGGTTCAAAAAAAAGTTGACCCAAGTTCAAGGAATTTTTTTAACCACATTTGAAGTTTCAGAGAATATGTGTTTACTTAGTCTTGATCAACAGTAAGTTTTGAAATTATCCTGAAAAAATGATACATTTATCTTGGTTGGTTCTTCAGATATGGTTCAGTACAGAAAGCATGCACAAAACTGTCTTGTTCACGGGAACGTCCTTTAGTAGAGATGGAATGCACTAAGTGGACTTACACACGATTGGTCACAAATTGTAAAAAAATGGAGAAAAAGGAGACATCTGAAACATTTGTCTGGTGCTTGACATTACCTACTTACGTACCTACGTTTCTTTGTTGAATTTGAATGGCACATAAGCATAGAGATTGGGATACTTTGTCAGGGCGGGCTTTTCAATTCTGAAACTAGAGCATGATGTTTTGTTGAAGTCAACAACTAAATGACGCTCCCGTGGACAAGTCAGTTTTGTACATGTTTTCTGTAATGAACCATCTGAAGAACCAAACAAGCTAAACGTGCCATCTTTTCAGGATAATTTCAAAACTTACTGTTGATTAAGACTTAAGTAAACACAAATTCTCTGAAACTTTAAATGTGGTTGAAAAAATACTTTGAACTTGGGTCAACTTTTTTTTTGAACCACCCGGTATAAGTAGTAGTAAAAAGATGTATATCATTGAACTACAGGGTGAGTAAAAAAACTGTACTCAAAGTAAATTATTTGAAATATTTCATATGTGAAGGCAACCAATGCTTGAATCAATAGCTGCATTTATTTACTGTTATCAACCAAAAGAATCATAACATTTCATGGTACCGTTGTTCAGTGATGACTTATTGACTTCTTTGGAAAGTTACTGCATTTTGAAACCGAACAAAATATTGAGCATTGTTATCAATGTCACATGATATTTTAGGAATAAGTGGAAACATGCATGAGACACAATCGCTAAGTAGTAGGCCAACACAAATTTGCCCAGATACTATTCATACATTGAATGCAAAATAATGACAAAACAATGACAATGTTTCGTGAAGTCATCAGAGCAAAGATAAAATCTGTTTTTTGTGATGATCGGATTAGAGTATGAGAATTGATTCAATAGTGAAATTCAGAAGAGCTTATTAGAGAAATATCTCAAATCTTGTTCGATTTTTAAAATGTACACTTGATCTCAGTGGGCATAAAACATGTTTTTACCTAACCAATTTTAACCAACTAAAATACTTTTGAAAATTAATGAGACATGTTTTTAGTTATAAAATCCCAAAGTTAAAGGTAGATGTTTACGATTTTCAACTTGAAGTTTTCTATTCTACATGAAAGGTCATCCTTAAAAAAGTCGTGTTCCAAAGTTTGAGTTGCATAGATCTAATGGTTCTTATTTTAGACGCACAAGATGCTGTGAACTGTACCCATTGAGTAGTACACAAACTATATCGGTGGTTACCACCATTCGCGGTAATTCAACGTTATTTCATCGATTTCTCCGTAATTATACCGATTTAGGCCGTCAAATTTTAGTATGATGATGAGAAAAATACGAGCTTTCATATGATATGAAAATCTCCGTATATAATTCTGTGTTACGAAAATGTGATCGGGTCATCTACCTTTAAGTGCAGTTTTTTTGGACTCGCCCTGTATATAGTGTAGAACTGCCACTGCCAGTATGGAGACATTGTTAAACATGTTTTTAACAACATTTGAATTGGACTTTATGTATTGTAATTGTACAGTTTTTACAGATTTTTAAATAAGTAGATCTACAGAGGCCAGTCTAAGAAATAAGCAGGAGCAAGAGGCTGTTTGGGCTTGTGATATATTAAGATTTTGGAATTATTATCATGTCTGTATACCTGCTGATAAAATTGACTGATCATTGAAAGTATTATTTTATAAGCTTATTTATAAACAATTACACAGTTGTAATTCTTTACCATAACAGGTTCGTAAAACCAATGGCCCCTTGTGCCATTAGAAGTCAATTCACTGTCATGGGGCACAAAATGACCTCTGGTTCCATGTATCTTATTTCCTAGCCTGGCAGTTAATATTACATGTAGTCAAACAACCACCAAAATATAACAAGTAGGACTCAGTATTAAATCATACATTGTACATAATGTAGCAATAATTAATTATATAAAATGATATGATGGTGAGTGCATGTGACGTAGTGGACTAGTGGTGCTCAAGGTTTTATTTATTCTAGATATCTTTATGTATGTATGTATGTATATTATATTGAAATTAATATGTATTGTTGTAATGTTGAACCCGCCAATCCGAGGACCTTTGTCCCTACCAGCCGGCAATGAGGACAACAAAAATGTGAGGACCTTTTTTGAAGTCCTCTCTTTTTTCATGCATAAAAACGTATATGAGTAGGGTCCTCACCCCCCTAAGAGTGTATGGCCATGTCCTCCATTAGACGTCAATACACATACCATACAAATGTCCCTACATGTATATGTATGGTAAAAAAAAATGTCCTCAGATTGACTGTAACTTCTATACGTTTTTAAACGTGTTTTAATACGGGTCCTCACATGGGTTGGTGCTCGACTAGGGATGTATTATATGTATGCTTTTGCTATTATTGGCATAGCGTAACAAGGTTGTGAAAGAGTTGTTTTGTCTCAAAGCTTTTTTTTGTTTCCTATGTTTGTTTGTTTTATAACAAATCTGTTCAAAATCATAGCAAAAAAAAAGTACTGCAAAGTCTTTTTGTTCCTCGTTTTTGTGAATTATAAAGACATAACAGCACAAGTTGTGCACTAATAATCTGTGATTTGGGCAATTCCAAGCAAATGTCAACCAAATAGCCAAAATTTCAAATGTGCATCCAAAGTTTTATGCCTATAATGTAGGCAAGAGTCCAAAGTTCAGGAATTTTTAGTTTGTTTAGCGATGCTATGTTTTTTGATGTATAAACTAGCTAATTAGCATAAATTTGCATATTTGCAGCTTACAAAATCAGTGAAAAGGCTTGTTTTTATTTATTCCATATCTTTTAGACACATAGGTATGATGTCAGGCACAATAGTAGTACTGATGGGAAAAGTTTTGATATAAATTTAATTTTGATCAACGGCCAATTAGCCTCGTTAATCCAGGTAATTAGTATGCATTGCATAATCTCATGTCATTCCGCAACGCAAAAGTACACTTTTTTAGGATAGCAAGAAAAAAAATGTACCCTATTTTCATTTAACTATTTTTTCTCTGCACACAATTGACATGCTTCACAATGACCAAAAACAATTTGGAAAATTCTGTTAATTAATAGCCCTAACGAGCGTTGCGGAATGACGGTGCGGAATGACAAAGGTAATAATCCCTATATTTAGGCAATTTATTGAGCAAATTGTGATATTTTTGTGTACTTGGTATAAGATCATCCTTATTTATGATAATTCATTCAAATATGGACTCTAAACTTCTAAAAAAGTTTCAAAATTGATGACAACTCATAATTTGCTGAATTAGGCAACTTTGATGTGCAAGCTGTTGAATTCGGCAACTTTATCACAAAATCATGGCTACTTTACCTGTAAATGATGATTTCAATGTGAAAATAGTTGGGTTACTTGTATTCACGAATTTGTAACATATAAAATGCCACTGATTACTCTTTCTTTTATTTTTTATGCATATTAAAGCATAAAAACATGTTTTTTCTTTTCTCTATGGAGTTTTGCACACAAATTCACACTGTCATTCCGCAACGTCATTCCGCAACACCTACTTTTATTTTTTGATGACCTACTAGAAATCCTAGCTGATGATTAAGTTTTATGAAAATGCTTTTGTCAGTTAGCTAACACTTCAAACCTTCTAAAAAGTAACTTCAATAATGATACACTCTAAAAAGTTCACAGAGTTTTCACTTTGTGTAAACATGTAAAAAAAACACCAATCGTCTGCGTCATTCCGCAACGCAAATTTGCATATGCAAATTAGGATACTTGGAAGCGCAGTCTAATTTTTTCCCTAGGTTTATTTTTTGAGTATCAATCGCTATTATCAAATAAAGTTGTAAAATGGGGAGTAACTACAAATCTCTGGGTTTTACACCCAAAAGAAAGTGGATTTTTGTGTGTAAATGTCATTCCGCAACGCGTGAAATTGCCCATTTATAAATTTAAAATGTGGGGGTGTGGGGTCACTATTTGTCATTATTCAAGCCTTCCGAATCCATCATTTATTTTCCTTTTTTTTCTAAGGGAACTATAAAGGAGGATAATTTGCATTATATGTAGCAGGCATCAGCAAACATTGGAACAGCCTAACAGGGAACAACAAGATGAGACAATGTCCTCTGTGGATAACATCCAGCGAAGAAAGTATAAACTCGC
Organism: Ophiura sarsii; assembly: GCA_035610835.1. Taxonomy (NCBI): domain Eukaryota; kingdom Metazoa; phylum Echinodermata; class Ophiuroidea; order Amphilepidida; family Ophiuridae; genus Ophiura; species Ophiura sarsii. The sequence continues at coordinate 58,189,537 of CM069448.1, forward strand.
CATTCTGACATCCAATTGATTCTTGTACACTACATTTGTATATATTTAAGAATATGTTAGCCTTTTATCAAGGCTTTGCGTGGTATTTGTCTCTAATAATTCCTTAGTGTGAAAGCGCCCTCTTAAAGGTAAATGTTTCGATTTTCAACTTGAAGTTTTCTATTCGACATGAAAGGTCATCCTTAAAAAAGTCGTGTTCCAAAGTTTGAGTTGCATAGCTCTAATGGTTCTTATTTTAGACGCACAAGATGCTGTGAACTGTACCCATTGAGTAGTATACAAACTATATCGGTGGTTACCACCATTCGCGGTAATTCAACGTTATTTCATCGATTACTCCGTAATTATACCGATTTAAGCCGTCAAATTTCAGTATGATGATGAGAAAAAATACGAGCTTTCATATAATATGAAAATCTCCGTATGTTTGAAATAATTCTGTGTTACGAAAATGTGATCGGGTCATCTACCTTTAAAGTCGAGTGGTAATAAGCCAAGCCTTTCCGCATGTTCTTTATTGTTATCAAAGGCATATTATGTGATCTTTTCCAAGTAGGGCCCTCTATCATTGATTTTTACTATGAAAGCAGATTTTCTTGCAGATTTTCATATTTGATCATAAATCATAAAGATTTACAGATCGATACGATTCTTAATTACTTCAAAATCATGGTTTGAAAATAGATTGTACCGAGCGGTACAATCTATTTGTTCAAATTTTACTCTAAATTCACTCTAAAACTATGATTTTGAGGTTATTAGGAATCGTATCGCTCTGTAACTTGGAATATATTTATGATCGGAAAAGTAAATCTGCAAGAAAATCAGCTTCCAATTTTCTTTTCTAGGATTGAGGGTGTCCCCTGGAAAAGATCACATAATATACCTTTAATTAAATTTTGGGATATTTCGTCCAAAACCATAGCCATCACTGATTGGTCGTATCATCGATATCGGTTGTATCCTAAAACATTGTCATCAAAAGAATTGGTGCAGACACTTGTGTCTTACAAAGACGACATACTTGATCGACACATTTAATTAAACTTACACAGAAGAATGCCTACATTATATTTGCACAATTATGAGGCTTTTTTGGACAAAGACTTAAAATATGTGACAAAATATCCTATTTGGACAACTTAAGTAGAGACTTTATATCATACTTTGAAATCAATGTAATTACCCATCTCACTGTGCCCTTCAAATTTTACATTTACCCCTGCAGATTGGTCAGAAAGGTGGATACACATCATTTGCTGCACCAATCAGAGACTTTGTTTAATATAATAACTGTACATGTATCCATTAAAGATTGGAGTGGAATATTTTAAGGAGCAATATTAATATTTTATTTAATTGGTTATTCAAATTAGTATATCTTGTAATTGACCAATCATAAACATGTGAAAGATAAGTAGGTAGTGCTCTGGGGGTTAAGGATGTTCCATAATTATGCCAAAATGCTCAGTGTGTGTGAGTCCCAATCAAGATTACTGCCATAATATTGCCAAATGTAAAACATTTTGTATAATAGTATTAAATAAGTGCATATTTGGTAAAAATGTGGACCGCACTGCAAAACCATTATGTATGGCTGGGCTCATATCGTCAGCCTGCTTCGATAATTGCCTAACTCACTTTTCAGCAAAATTGATTTTTTTTTTTTTTTTTTTTGTGCATAAATCATGACTTCATTACATTATGCACATGCTGTTATAATACCTAAGTCATTGACCAATCAAAAGTGTTGATAAATGAAGAGCTTTGTTGCAAAAGGGCCACCAGACCACTCCAACATGTTACTCATTTTGCATTATTGAATTTGCATTGACAAATCCATTGAATTAATCAAATTATTGTATGGCTGTGATCTGTTTCTATATGACTTGGATTAGTGCATCCATGCACGCCAATTGAGGCATCACCAATACAAGTCACATTCCACATAATGAATATCCATCCATCAATAATGCAAAATGAGTAACAGGTAACAGGTTTCATACTTTTGTTGTTTTTCTAAGAACTAGAAAAAATGAGTTAGGCAATTATCGAAGCAGGCTGACGATATGTAGGGACCGTTAACATAAGACTTTTTCATGAGTGCAAGCACTTTACCACATTCCTTACGATAGGCATCTGCTGAAGACATTCAAAAATGTCTCAAAAATGTCAACTTTATTGAATTTCATCACCATATTTGGAATCACTATGAGAAATGCATTGAATTTGTTTTGAAATAAGTACAAACATGTCTACTTACATAAAAGCCACTAATACTGTTGAGCCATATAATGTACTGGTTTTGTATTGCAGCCTTATTTGTGTACAGAGTTTTTTACAGACTGTAACAAAAAAAGTTATACAATCGCAAGTTTATTTATCCATTGTTAAAATCATGCAATGTCGAAATCTTTTGCACTCTGTGTTAAGTTCCGTTTTGGCTACCAGAATCATTTTATTTGGTCTTTTTAACTACTTGCGTTTAAAATGTATGACTAATCTACTAAGTCGTCTAGAAATCGGATTGGGCCACTTTCACAATATCATACAATATTATATCTTGTATAAATTAAATGGTTAGGGTATCATGCAAGGAACATTAAAGAGAACAATATAATTTTTTTCAAATTGTTTTATTTCATTTGAATAAATAAATTCATAAAATAAATAAAGTGTATTTGTAAAGACCTAATCTTCTTTGTAATACTTTTAACCACTTGAAATGAACCATTGTTGTCTAACAAGAGCGCTCTACTGCCATGTTCCTGGTTCGATTCCATTCATATTCATCCCAGCGGTTTTACCATTGATTACACCAAAGTGGCCCAGGTGATTTTATGACTACTTTAGTCTTTAGACAATTGATCATATCTCTGCTTACTGACCATCGATTGTCATGAAACAAAGCTTATTCGAAAGCTGAGAAAATTCCCGTTGCACGCCATTAACACTCGAAACAGACATTTTACGGGAGATATTTGTAATCTTTTTTTTCAAAACTGTATAACTTTTTTTTGTTACAGCCTGTATCAATATCCAAGCCTTGTTAATCAGGTTTTTGACCAGGAGCTAGACTTTTTACTATTTAGACAAAAGGTGGCACTTAGTCCAAAGATTTTCTTGTACTAGAAAATCTTTGCTTAGTCCTATACTTTATGCACAGTTTGAAAAACACCAGGAGCCAAAACTTGGCAACCAGGGGGTAAAACACTCTGGGGTGCCCGCTTAACAAAATGCTTGTCAATATCCTGTACCTCAAATTTAATTGTATTTAAAAATGGAATTTTATTTTACTGTTATAGCACGTTAATTTTAAATGTCACTTTAGATAGATCTCATAAATACTGTAATTATTAATACAACACAGCGTCTAAATGAATATTCTCAGTAATCCAGTAGCCGTTTAAAACAGTTTAACAAAATTGAATCAGTATACTGGAACTTCCTTATTGCATGTCATCGCTGTTCAGTCAAAACCTCACATTTTATAACCGGCCCTTCAACATGTATAAAGTAAAACTGTCCAACAATTATGGATAGGAAGTGTTGCTTTATGCATGTTCAGGGGCAAGAGCAGACTGTCCAAAGGTTATAGGAAGTATTACATTATACCGTGCATGCTGAAGGGCCGGATGGAGATACATAGACATGCTCATGATTTTGTTATCAATGAAACTTCCCAAAAGTGTTGGGCAAAATAAATAACTTTCTTTATTAAGCATTATTTACTGAAACAAGTATCAGGCACAAACATGCTCAAAAATATAAAGTTACTATAACCATCTCAAAAGCCAAATATGTAAACATTGGACAAGGATTAAAATAAATTTATGTATGTATATACATGATGTAAAGTAAGAACCTCCCATTTTGGTGATATGCAAATAAGTTAAGAGATAAAACATTGTTAGACAATGAATCACTGAGCAGATAATCAAGCTCTCAATGTATTCATTTTCTGCATACTTATACAGGCATGACATTTTGTAGATAAACATCTGAAACTATTTATTCAGGCCTTTTGTTAAGCAGGTCTTGACCAGGAGCCACTTTTTACTATTTTGACAAAATATGGCTCCTGGTCCTATACTTTCCTGTGCAAAGTTTGGAAAACACCAGGAGCCAAAACTTGGCAACCAGGGGGTAAAAAACTCCTGGGTGCCCGCTTAACAAAAGGCTTGTATATATTGATCACTCTAAAATGTAGATATTTTTGCCTTAATTCGCATTTATTTAGCCAATAGGCCAATTTAGCACACTAATCTGCTGTTTTTAAATATTTTATTGAATTTTAGATTTTTTCACCTGAATATCATGCCTGCTATTCCTATAATTTAAATTTGATTTATAATTGGAATGAAACAAAAGCTATGGACAAGTGTCCTGGTTTTAATGGACATTCCGGAATCATTTATTTGTGTATATTTGTGTTATAAAAGGAACCTTCTTCAGTTTGCATGTTTAGAGGTTGGTTCTTCCTATTTTTCAGTTTTCAAGAGGAATTCCTGATATACTTTCGAATAAAACTGATACTTTGAATAAAACAATGGTTATTAGAAGCTTTGTTATGGTTAGTAGCAAACAAGTTTCTTTCCCAAGTCTCAGAAGCTTTGTTATGGTTAGTAGCAAACAAGTTTCTTTCCCAAGTCTCGATTTTCATGATTTGTGACCCATTACATCGAATACAACCTTTTTGTCAGTTAGCTTTATTATTAAATATATAAAGGGGTAAAGTCGCCAGTTTTCGGTCAGCGCCTATTTTCGGTCAGCGCCTATTTTCGGTCACTTTCGCCAAAATTGTGTAATTGCATCGGTCGTCATTTTAAAGCAATACCGGCCATCAACTATGCGGCGTTTTCATTAGGCCAAATTAAATTAATTGTTTGTCTCAAAGCTCCTCTCCTGTTGTAAAACTAATGCGGAATGCGGTTGTTTTTTTCAATTTGTTTTTTGTTTTTTTTTCAATATAAAATATTGAAATCCTTGTAAAAGTGAACTTTCGTATTTAAGATGATGTGATCAATGAAAATCGGTGGAATTTTGGATTTTTTTTTTTTTTTTTTGATTTGGAAAAAAAAAAATCTAATGCGCACCAATAAACTAACGCGCGCGGGAGCTTTGAGACAAACAATTAATTTAATTTGGCCTTACACGATTTGGGCGAAGTGGCCGAAAAAAGGCGCTGACCGAAAACTGGCGACTTTACCCTAGGGCCTTATTCTTGTACTAAACACAGTTTTAGCTTAAACCTGTGTCTAACTAAACTTGCGTTTAAATTTAATGTAAGTTTATCTTTTTAATGATGCGTTTTATAACAAAACCTGATTTTAAACTCCGCAAATCTCGTCCCCAGAGTGGTCGTGTGATCACTGTATACAGGTATTCTATTTATTGTGGCCCAAATGGGTAATAGATATGGACCAAATTCCTCAAATGCATGTGTATTTATAAGACTACACGATCTGCGCATCAGTTGAGGAATCATTTAAAGTGTACAATTGGTGCACAAGTTTAGTTAAACGCACGTTAAACTACCCCTGTTTAAAGTTAGACACCTTCAGTGAGTAAGACGAGTGTTTAAAGTTAAACACATTTTTGAGAATTCCGTTTAGTTTAGTGACCTGTTTAAAGGCAAAGTTAAACATGTGTTTAGCTTAAAACCATGTTTAAATATGTACAAGAATATGGCCTAAATGATAAAAGATGAGATAGAAACATGTACATTACATGTGACATTGTGTTCCATGTCCTATTTGAACAAGTATTTTTAACATTAATTTAAATTTCCATGCATTTCTGGAGACATCAAGTACAAAATGTACATGTAGGTTGCATGGGATGTTATATGTCACATTATATAACAAATTCGTAACTTTTTTAGTACACTAAACATGTGACTAACATGGATGTCCTTCTGCTTTGAGACATGTACTTGGACTTGTACATATATATATTTTATATCTTAACATTCATGTAAACATTCCTGAATCGATTTGGGTAAACATGGTCTGCCTAAATGTCATTTTTAAACTATGATATATTTCATCAATTTTCTATTTGAACCATAGATAGATAATCTAGACATGTTTTTTAAAGCTTTGAAAACCATACTGACAGTAAATGTATATGTTCACAACACCTTTAGCTCTTTGCGGAAGTGTCAACCAGTCAGGATTTCCTTATTGTGATAACTATTTCCTGAACTTGCCAACCTGTAATAGTCTATTTGGCCATCATGAGACAGTGATGTAACTGCGTATTCGACTGATTGTAGCACATAACGCACGCGCCTACTCAAAGCGCTAGCGTATACACACGACTGACACGAGCGTTGAAAGATGGAAGATACATACGCGTGCGTAAAACCTGCATATGTTAAGTTACGTCACTGTCCAGAGGAAGCCAAATAGAGTATAGTTCAATCACATATCTAATAATTATAAGGCCATAATTTATGTTTGAAGGGAGAAAAAAGAAAAGGAAAAAAGCCTGACCGACATGAGAGTTCCATATGCCTGTAGAACAGGCTTTCTCTTGTTTGTTGTCTAAAGGTAAACTATTAGTTTAATGTTGTTGAAGAACAAAGACAGTGACAAAAAAATTCTACGTTTTGCTCTGGTATGCGAACAGATATGTAAAGAGTAATTTAATTTTTTGAAACACGTATCTCTAACCTTTTTTTTAGTGAGACAGCATGTACCATTATATATGCAGACGTGCGGGGTTTTTTGAGACAACTAATTAAGTTGATAATTTGACTATTACAGAAAGAATGTTTACTGTAGTTAACATAATGTATGTATATAATAAAAAGATCACTTGACCAAGTCTTTAATACTTGCTTTGTTATGATCTCTCGGGGGGGGGGGGGGGGGGGGGGGGGGGCTAGCCAAATAGTATGTACGCTATAAGCAGGGTTATCAAAGATTTTGCAGACCCTAACATGTTGTAATTCTCCTAAAGGTTCAGCATACACCTTAAACGAGGATGTCGTCTGTTTGATCAAGTAGGTTTATGTACTATACCTGGAAGCTGGCTCTGGTCAATATTAGATCATATGAACAAGTTTACCCCTGAAATGGACATTAAATCAATTATCTATACAGCGAGTCAATACACAAGGTAATCGTTGTTTAAATGATCGTATCGTAAAATCTAATTGGAAGGTGTAACACTTCTTGACGACTTTATGGAATTTTAATGTTTGTTTATTAGAATAAAGCATTCGAGACATTCCAAAAATTGTTACTAAGGGGCCAAAATAGCGACTCTTTTAGCCCTAATTTACATGTAATCCAATGGGCGGTTTATTTAGTGCTGTGCCCCCTTGTAACACGCAGTGGTGACACTCGATTTATATCGAATTGCATTTATTTTGAGTCTATAAAAGAGGTAATTTTATCTTAATTTCAAAGAAAAACATTTCTGTCCATGTCATACATATATTATGAACACGACCCAATTTTCTTACAAATTTGGAGCAAAAACGGTTTATCAATCAGGGGCTTAACAAATAAAGTTTAAATAAATGTGTTTAAATCTATTTGTCATTGATATCAAATCATGTCGGGGAGGGGGGGGGGGGGGGGGGGGGGGGGTGACCAGGTTTAATTTGGGCCTAAATTAAGACAAAAATAGAGCTTTCAAAGTATCAAAATGGCAATAACAGTACTCTGGGCAATTCCCTGGCTGATATAACCCAAAACAAATTACATTGTCAGTTTACCTGACATACATTATGCGTGACAGATAAAAAGACAATTGAGGCCTATTATTATTTCAAAATTGAAACGTTTTCACCCATACCCTTGAAATTCGTCTATTTTGGACCTACACTTTTTACATTTGTATCTAAGGTTTGAAATAGGGTGAGCACGCCATTGCGTAATCAGTTTCATGGTACATTGTTTTTTAAAACATCGTATATATGAAGAGGTATTTTGCAAAAGGGCTATGGTGCATTTTTTCAAAAAATGAGTTTGATATAGAAATGTATAGGGAAAAATCATGTTTCAAGGAAACAAAGTCATTTTTTTCAAAAAGACCTACATCTCATTGTAAACAGCCATTGAAATTGTTGTTTTGTTGCAAAAGGGCCTGTATCCAGAATTAAATCGGGATACAGGCCCTTTTGCAACAAAACAACAACTTCAATGGCTGTTTACAATGAGATGTAGGTATTTTTGAAAAAAAATGACTTTATTTCCTTGAAACATATGATTGTGACCTATACATTTCAATATCAAACTTATTTATTTGAAATGATTAAAATAAATGATTTTTTGTGTGTGGTATTTTTTCTTTATGTACAAACAGATGGAGCTTTGTTGCAAAAGGGCCTACATCCAAATTTTCAAAAAATGTAAACATGATTTAAAAAAAAATTAAAACTAGCACATTTAAAATTTATTTCAATTTCAATTAGTATGTAGTGTACCTCTTTCATAATCCATTCAGTTTTTCAATTGCTCAACTTGAATATTTAGAAACAGTTTTTTGACTTTTTCTCAATAAGAGCCAAAGTGGATGTAGGCCCTTTTGCAAAATACCTCTTCATATATACTTTTAACACAATATGAAACATGAATAGTCTCATTAACATCTCATGGTGAATGAAAGAGATTATAATAAAAATTCCATTGAAATGGAATGTGGGCGATCCAAGAGAAAGAAGCATGTTTTGTAACCAAACATCTGTTTCATACCAAAATACCAGGGAAAAGTGTTTATGTATTTTCTATAATTCAAACCAAAAAGAGAATCAAAACACCACAGTCTAAAAATAGTACAGGAAACCAATAAAGTTGATTTGTGTGCATGGAGGGGGGGGGGGGGGGGGGGGGGGGGGGGGGGGGTACAGTCTGAAGAACAATCTAGGTATATATGGCCTTGGTCAAACAAGATAAGCTAGTCAACCAAGATAAGCTATTATGTCTCTCTGTTGGGAGTAGCACATCTCTAACTAAACAAATATAGCTTTGACTCCAGCACAGACTGCGGGTACTGTTGAAATAAACTGCATAGGTACATGTAATTTACAAAGACTACAAACATGGCGGCCCCCACTTATGTCTAGAAAGACCAAAATGTGTAAGTTTTTGCAATCTCATGCTATAAGGGTGGCTTCGCCCCCCAAAAACATAGAAATTCTGCAAAATGGCCTTAAAGTGCCCAAAATTCGAACATTAGAAAGTGAGTATCGATGCGTTTAGTAACATAACTTTAGTTAGAGGTGGTATTTAAATTAACTATAGTGGCAGTTTATCTTGATATTACTTGGTGTTTACAAAAATGCCAAAAATAAATAAAATTATTGTGTGTTGTAACACGCAGTGGTGACACTCGATTTATATCGATTTGCATTGATTTTGAGTCTATAAAAGAGGTAATTTTATCTTAATTTCAAAGAAAAACATATTTCTGTCTATGTCATACATAAATATCATGAACACGACCCAATGTTCTTACAAATTTGGAGCAAAACGGTTGAAGAGCATACTACACATTTCCTTTTTTTTATTTACTCACAATATAGTGGACCCCTCGCCATTGTTATCCGATTATAGACGTATATAAATTATAATGCTCGCTTGATCAATCAGGGGCTTAACAAATAAAGTTTAAAAATATGTTTTTAAACCCATTTGTCATTGATATTAAATCATGTCGGGTCGGGGGGGGGGGGGGTGACCAGGTTTAATTTGGGCCTAAATTAAGACAAAAATAGGGCTTTCAAAGTATCGAAATGTCAATAACAGTACTCTTGGCAATTCCCTAGAGGATATAACCCAAAACAAATTACATTATCAGTTTACCTGACATACGGTACATTATGCGTGACAGATAAAAAGACAATTATTTAGGCCTATCATTATTTCAAAATTGAAACGTTTTTCACCCATACCCCTGAAATTCGGCACTTATGGACCTACAATTTTTACATTTGTATCTAAGGTTTGATATAGGGTGAGCACGCCATTGCGTAATCAGTTTCATGGTACATTGGTTTTTTAAAACATCGTATATATAGGGGCCTATAGTTTTTAAATAAGAACGCTGTCTATTTGTTCTGGTTGTAACAGTTACTTTAACTTTATTCAACTCCAACAATGATCACGGTCTGTAAAAAGACAAGAACATGAGAAAGCATAATCAATATCCTCTATCTCCCCCCCAAGTCTTTGGACTGATTAGAAGGACGTGTTCTTGTTTCACCATGATTGTATAACTGACTACTCTACTAAACAGAACAGCAAAAAACAATGTCAATAACCTGGTCAACAGGTCAGGGAAAGTCAACTGGGGAATCACATGTCATAGTCAGAGTGCCAGGCGGGCTTGCAGGGATTCCGGGCAGAACGCCTAGGGGCAGTGGTTGGGACGTTCCCTGAAGGTGGAGGCAGTGAATCCGCGTCCGATTGCCGGGGGCTGTTGAGCTGTCCGTCATCTGGGGGCGGGACTGTGCCTACTGGTTGAACAGGGGCTGGTGGTGTGGGGGGTATATGTAGATGGTTGTGGGGTGGTGTTACCGGTGGCAGGGGAGAGTGGTGGTGGATTACTACATGCCTGAGGAGGGCGAGTATCATTAGGTGGTGCAACACCTGTGCGTTGGACAATCTGCGGAGCTATCAGGCGCCGTACACCAATGTCATCATCTATTTTGCATCGGGGAAGGGGTGGCTGCACAGGGACATATTTACGGAGGAACTTCCTGTTTCGTAGTGTGACTCTGCCTGCACCATCAACGCGTACCACATACTGGTCAAACTGTCGGACCTGAACAACGACACCAGTCTTGTCCCATTTAAGGGGGTGTGGACCTGTCTGGTTTTGGATGCGAACTCTGTCGCCAACAACAAGGGGCAAGAGTCTTTTGGTGTGTTCAGACCAGCGCTCAGCACATTTCATGTGGCGGTTCCGTAGAGCATCTTCTCGAGCCGCTAGGGTTTCTCGCCAAGTGTCATGGGGTTTATATTTACCAGGAGGTATGGGGATGAAGTCCCTAATAGGACGACCAAAGATGCACTGAGCTGGGGATAGTTTTGTGTCTCTGTCAGGGGTATTCCGGTACTGCAGCATGGCCCGCTGGAAAGCGTCAGTATCCAGGTCGCCAGTTGGGCTGGTGTTGTCCATAAGAAGACGTTTAACGGTCTTAACCCCGACCTCAGCACGGCAGTTACTGTGGGGATAAGCAACAGAAGAAAGGCGATGGTGTACACCCCAGTCATTAAGGAATCGACGTGTAGCTACCGCAGTAAATTCAGGGCCACTATCGGATGCTAACTCGTCGGGGATACCAAAGGTGACAAAGATGCGTCTGAGGCATGTTATGAGCCCATCAGCACCATGGGAGGACCTCTCAACAACCGGCCAGTTAGAGTAGCGGTCTACCACTACCAAGTAGTTGCAGCCTTTGTAATGAAAGAAATCAGCACAAACACATTGGAATGGGTAACTGGGAGGGGTCAGGGGGGTAGGTGGTGCATTTGGGTTAGATGGGGCAATGCGATTGCAATGATTGCAGTTGGCACGAAGAGCAGCAATCGCAGGGGTGATACCTGGCCAAAAAATGGATGCCTCCGCTCTGGCAGTCATAGAAGTGACTCCTTGGTGAGCAGCATGGAGATTAGCTAACACCTCACTCCTGAGGGATGGGGGAATAACCACACGCTCCTTGTACAGCACAACACCATCAACCGTATATAAACCATCACGGAACTGGAAGTACTCGCGTAGGGGTTCCGGGTGTTCATGGCGGAATTGTGGCATGCCAGACTCTATCAGGCCAACAAGGCTCTGCATGTTATCATCCCCTGACAGAAATTTGTATGTCAAATCTATGTCAAAAGTGTGTCAAATCTATGTCAGACGGCAGTTTGACATAGATTTGACATGTCAAAACTATGTCAAATGGTAATTTGACATACATTTGATTGTGTCAAATTTGTGTCAAATTCAACTCTAATTTGATAGACTATGTCAAATCTATGTCAAATATACAAAGTAAAAGAAAAGTGTCAAAATTGTGTCAAATTTGTGTCAAAATTGTGTTAAATTGAACTTATAAACTGTTAACATGCATTATCCATGTCAAATGTGTATCAAATCTGACTTGTATTTTTTTCAGGATGTTTTCATGAAATGCATGTATGTCAAATGTGTATCAAATCTGACTTGTATTTTTGTTCATGATTATTTACATGAACATGTATGTCAAATGTGTGTCAAATCTGACTTGTATTTTTGTTCATGATTATTTACATGAACATGTATGTCAAATGTGTATCAAATCTGACTTGTCTATTTTTCATGATTGTTTTCATGAACATGTATGTCAAATGTGTATCAAATCTGACTTGCCTTTTTTCAGGATTGTTTTCATGAACATGTATATAAAATGTATATCAAATCTGACTTTTATTTCTTTTCAGAATTGTTTTAATGAAAATATATGTCAAATGTGTATTAAATCTGACTTCTACGCTAAACCAGATATATCACATTCATATATTTAGGGATATTTAGGGATTAAATCATTGTTTAAATATTAATTTGATCAATCAATCTATCAATCTATCAATGTATATATCAATCTATCTAATATATTAATCAATCTATGGATCAATCTATCAACCAATCTCTATCATATCAATCTATCAATTACATCTATCAATCAATCTATTGATCAATCAACCAATTCTATCATATTCTATCTATCTATCAATAATAATAATAATGGTATTTATAATGCGCCGTCAATCTAGGTAAAACTATTCCGAGGCGCAACATATTTATAAAACAAAAATACAAATTAACATGAAAAATACATAAACAAGGATGATTTGCATATACATGTACATACAAAGAAATCAATATAAACTGAGTCAAATAATCTTGTTTTTAACGAAGTTCTTAAAAGAGACAAGTGAATCACAGCATCTTAAATTATAAGGTAGTGAGTTCCAGAAATTATCTATCAATCTATCTATCAATCTACCAATGTATCTATTCATCAATCTATCAATAACTGTTGGAATATATTAGATTAATTTAATTATTAAAGGTATAATCATGTGATCTTTTCCATGGGACGCCCTCAACCCCGAAATAAAATTGGAAGCAAATTTTCTTGCAGATTCACATTTCTAATTTTAAATATATTTCAAGTTACAGAGCGATACAATTCCTAATTACCCTCAAAATCATGGTTTTTGTGTGAATATAGAGTATGAAAATAAACTGTCCGTTAACCTGATAGTTTATTTTCACTCCAAAACCATGATTTTGAAATATTTAAGAATAATATCACTCTGTAACTTGGAATGTGTGTACACTTTATGATCAGAAGTGTAAATCTGCAAGAAATGTGCTTCCAATTTTTTTTTTTGAGGATTGAGGGCATCCCTGAAAAAGATACCTCATCACAAAATTATAGGTTGTTGTTTACCTGTCCAAAATATGTGCTTGACCTATCTAAACAATAGATTGTTAGAAATATATGGTTATACATACTTAAGATGAACTATTTGTGATGATACAATTGAAAAATGTTCCTAAACAGGTGATATTCACCAAATGATAATAACGCGGTAGCAATATATAGGCCACATTTTTAACAAATGTGACCATAAACTACACAATATTTACATAATAATATGCTGACATGTATAACTTATGTATCACTAACAATTTTAGGCACTAAAATAACCACTTTGTCAGTGATAAATTTGATTTTGACAACGTTAGCCCTAAAGGTCATAAATTTCCTATGCTTTTATACAGTGCAAGTCTTCCGAATTTGGCAACCTTAATTTCAAATCTTCAGAGGGTATGTACAGGGGGGTTAGACATTTGTTTTCATTTGTTTTTTTCATATTAAGGGACCGTTCATTATTTAGGGTGGAGGGGGGGGGGGGGGGGGGGTTGGGACAAATTCGAGAATCGTAAGTTAAAATTACCTAACCCCCCCTACAGCTGAAACTGAAAATTACAGGACCCCCCTGCTAATCAGTAGCTTTTTACCCCCCCCCCCACCCCTCCCCGAAAAAAATCAACTTGTCACATACTTAAGGGGCAGAAAAAAATGGCATTTACACTCCAAAATAGCCTCTAAAATCACTCCAATCTTTATAGTTTAAACAAATTTACACAACCCCCCCCCTGTTCAAGAATAAAAAGTTACATAACCCCCCCTATTTCAACATATGAAAGTTACATGACCCCCCCCCCCTATAGTTTACTCACCCCCCCCCCCCCCCCCTCCACCATAAATAATGATAGGTCAACCACATATTTTAAAATGGGTAATAAAAAAAGTTGGTTCCCCCCCCCCCTACTTTAATAGGCAACATCAATCGTCTTAAGTGGTAATTAATTAGTTAATTGGTTAATTAATGCATTAGTTAATAAATGAATTAATTATTGATTGATGTAGCACTTGATTAAATTTAATAATTAAGTTGGTTTTATTGTATGTATCTATTCAATTTACTGGATTTTCAAATTATTTTAATAAATGGAACTATTTTGAATTACAAATGAAGTTATTGACTTATATAGATTAATCATTATATTTATAAATGAATAGATAAACACATTAATACAAATTAAATGAAGTTTATTCAATGAAGGCCATATATAAATTGAAATAAATTGAATAGTGATCAGCTTTATCCCATCTGAGCGATGATTATATTTTTAAAGACTCTTCTTGTTGTTTACAAAAGCATACCAGTGTATGCTGGTTCCCTGTATCAATGGGCTCCACACAACTTCTCCATGCTGGAGATCCAGATGCAGGGAACCAGCATAACCAGTGCATTACAAGATGGTGGATTATTTGAATACATTTGTTACAGTTGGCGAACAAGATGCTTAAAAAACACTTGAAATATCAAGAATTTGGCAATTATCAGTTTATAGGAAGAGAACCATGTTGTTAATAAATCACTGCATTCATTCTAGAGCAGATTTATAGCTGTATAAAAATGATACCGATGTCATCTAATAGGCAATGCTTGGACTTGCATGATTGATTGATATGAAAATGGCACGGCCGGCCCGAGTGCTGGCATGGATGGATCCGATCATATGATGGACCAGCTGATTTGCTGAGAACTGATGAAGTCCTAAAGATTAATGGTAAGGAAATGTATGATTTGTTTTACAAGCATTCTTAATTTCTGTGTAATTAATTGCAATTATTTACGGCCGTCATTATTAAATTGTGAAAATAAGCTTACCCATTGACAATATGATTGATTTCAACAAGGAAATTTCATGAAAATTTGAACATGCTCGGAATATGTTGATTCATATCACATTTTAAAGAGCTTAAAAAACTCTTTAAAATGATAGGTCTCCCATAGTCAGGGGATTCTTGGAACCAAAGTTATCGTAAATTTTCTTTCGCAGATCAGATCTGACCCAATTTTGATGCAATTTCGAGCCAGTAAATTAAATTGTGACCATTACATGTAGTGATGTACAGTATTATTAAACTAACAGTATATTATATGTACAATGAATGACATGTACCGAAATGCTGAAACCTTACCAATGTTCATACTGTGACAAGGCCTACTCTGGGTCGGGTAATAAGACCAAACATGAAAGAATTCATACCGGAGAGAAACCTTACCACTGTTCATACTGTGACAAGACTTCTCTTGGTCGGGAAATAAGACCAAACATGAAAGAATTCATACCAAAGAGAAACCTTAAAAAATGTTCATACTGTGACAAGACCTTCTCTGGGTCGGGTAATAAGATTAAGACCATTTAACTTGAAAGAATTCATACCGGAGAGAAACCTTACCAATGTTCATACTGTGATGACAAGACCTTCTCTGGGTCGGGTTATAAGACCAAACATGAAAGAATTCATACTGGAGAGAAACCTTGTTCATGTGACAACCAATGTTCATGTGACAAGATCTTCTCTGGGTTGACCAATCGCGGCCCTAATCAACAAGACCCCACGCCGCGTTGCTGCTGTTTTGGAATGCAATGCATGCAAGGACACGCTCAACCTTTGTAATGATCAAGCGCTTGGATCATGACGCTGTGATAGACACATTTTTGTTTTGATATACCACGGGATGGCTTATGATTAATGAGACCTGAATCATAATGAAAAAAACTCCATGCCAATGGGTTGCGGACGGTGCCGAGTGACTATTAATAATACAATTTTCAATGCACTAAATTATATGTATGGACAAAATACAGAAAAAGAAAAAAATATAGAATTCCTGGAAATTGATGCGTGTGGAGACGAGAAACTGTTTTTGTTTTTTTTACTTGGCCTTATAATTTCATTTTTAAATACAGTAGCTCTATTTCGTCACTGTAACACCAACATTCACATTGCCGTATCACGGCACACGCACTGTAATGCACATACACTGTTGTACATGAAAATGGACCTAGGTTGATCGATCGGTAATTGGAAAATTGGGCCTTTACTTTTTTCTTTAAAAATTACCGCATTAAATAATAAAGATCTGTATTTATTTTCGCCAATTTATACAACAGGTCGGTTGGGTCAGTACAACTGGGTTTTTGTTTTTTGTGGGTTGGGGGTTATTAAGTTCATATTCAAATTTTTGTATTTAATATATAATGTGTATCATCTTTTCAGCAGGATGCCACTGACTGGGGAGATGGAGCATCTGATAAGGCCAAAGGAAACATGCAGAATTACAAGAATTAAGACACCAAAAACATACAACTGCAGACTGAAATGGATGACTTTTAAGCATACATTAAAAAGGTATACATACAAAATAAATTGTCCTAGTTGAGACATTTGCGATATTCTCAGACAAGATCTTGTTGTACTTTTTACCGAAACACCAATTTCCATTAACCCCCAACTCTCCCTTGCCGGGCTTTTGCCAATTAAACCATGATTAAACTTACTATCAGGGGACAAAACATGAAGAAAGATGTTTGTTAACCCTAAAACTCCCTAGTTTGGTTTTTCACAATTAAACTATCAGAGAAGAAAAATGGGCCAAATTTTCTCTCCCTCGGTTAAATTCTCTCCCTCGGTTAAATTTCATTAGTCTGCATTTGAAGTAATTGATGAATATCTATGCTCTGCTGTTTTGTTTATGTTTAAATGGCGGATGTAAGATGTGCGAAGTTCAGGGGTAGGGTAAAGTCACCAGTTTTCGGTCAGCGCCTATTTTCGGTCACTTTCGCCCAAATCGTGTAATGAAAATTACCTCGTTGTTATAATCTGACGGCTAAAAAACTGCCGCATAGTTGATGCATCCCAGTATTGCTTTAAAATGGCGACAACCGATGCAGTTATAAATACGATTTGGGCGAAAGTGACCGAAAATAGGTGTTGACCGAAAACTGGCGACTTTACCAGGGCTATGTATCATTAACAGACAGAAGTTGTTTATCCCCCCCCCCCCCCCGACAACAGGCCTGTGCCCTCTCATCCATCATTCAAAGTTACGCTACTGGTGCAGTCTCATTTTAGTTGTCTTAAAGGTAGATGTTCCGATTTTCAACTTGAAGTTTTCTATTTTACATGAAAGGTCATCCTTAAAAAAATTGTGTTCCAAAGTTTGAGTTGCATAGCTCTATGGTTCTTATTTTAGACGCACAAGATGCTGTGAACTGTACCCATTGAGTAGTACACAAACTATATCGGTGGTTACCACCATTCGCGGTAATTCGACGTTATTTCATCGATTTCTCCGTAATTATACTGATTTAGGCCATCAAATTTCAGTATGATGATGAGAAAAATACGAGCTTTCATATGATATGAAAATTTCCGTATGTTTGAAATAATTCTGTGTTACGAAAATGTGATCGGGTCATCTAGTGACATCTACCTTTAAATATCATTAGTAAAACATATGACCAATATACGAGGGGGTATCAAAAAGTTTTAGAAAACACCCAGAAGTGAACTGAAGGAGCCAGAAACTTTATTTTGATATGTGATCCTTCAGACATCTTTACTAAAGTCCCTGTGCAAAGTTACACATTTTTCCTACTATTTATTACCTGTCCACAGACCGCCATTGTAGAGATCCTCAGATTGACCACCATTGATAGATTCTCAGATTGCCTCAGATTGTGTTATTCCCAAAACAGCAATAAATAGTTTAAAGTTTTGACAGAAAGGGGTCAAAGGTCATTACAAACAAGCTTGGTGACAATAAACTTATGGGTAATATGGGGTGTACACAGATTGACCTCTAATGACCCATACATGACCTTTGACCCTTTCTGTCAACACTTTAAACTATTTATTGCTGTTTTGGGAATAACACAATCTGAGGCAATCTGAGAATCTATCAATGGCGGTCAATCAGAGGATCTCTACAATGGCGGTCTGTGAACAGGTAATAAATAGTAGGAAAAATGTGTAACTTTGCACAGGGACTTAGTAAAGATGTCTGAAGGATCACGTAACAAAATGAAGTTTCTGGCTCCTTCACTTCTGGGTGTTTTCTAAAACTTTTTGATACCCCCTCGTACATGTACATATACTGAGAACAACTTTCATTAATGAAATGTTCCTAGCATGGACTTTAATTATATATTATTACTCAATTTTGACACACAAGTAAATATATAGTTTTTTTATAGCAAGTAAATGACATCTTGCTCTAAAATCTTTGCACATGATGATGACTTGTTTTTCAAACATGAAACATTTTGTAGTTTTCACAATTTTCCTAACCCTTTGTACGGTTTTCTTTTCTCGCAGTATGTGCTGTCAGTGTCAACCAACTCAAGATCAAGCCTCCAGATGTAAGCAGATACATTTATGAAAAGTGCTAACTCCACCATGGCAGGCAGCAGAATCATTGAACGTTTTGAAGATGTGATCTAACAATATTATTCTACAGTTCTATTAGCTCCTGTAAAGCAACACTTTTTTGGTTTTGAACAAGAGGAGAATAGGACTGACTCTTTGTGTAACATTAAAGCAGAGCATGTTTTTCAAAAGTTGTTTGTCCAAATGCACAAAATGGATCAAGTGCTAAGACCTACTTCATTTAGAATTGTTTTAATAAATGAGATTGAACCAGTGAAAATCAACTGTATAGCTATTACTGTTTATTTGTGATGAGCAAAATAGTATAATTTGCCATACATGTATGTGTTCTACAACTATTGCACTCTGCCATGTTCAAATGTATATCAAGTTTTCGTTTACATGTAGGATTTGATACTGATAGCAAGGATGCCTAACTTGCACGATTCAAACAGCTAAAACAATACTATAGTTCAGTCAGTTCCAAATTGGCGAAACCTGTTTACAACAGCGCATGAAATCATAAGAGTGTTGCGCGCAAAACGCTCGCATGGCGCGCAGTGTCATTGTACACTTGGATTACTTTTGTATGCGAGATAGATAAAAACCAAATATTTCTCGCCAATTTAGAACTGATCAAACTACAGCATTTTTAAGATGCCTATTCTGGACTGATCCCACTTGCTGAAAGATTTGATAATTTTGTCCAGTGTTTGAAATGAAATTGTCACTAATGTGTTGTTGAAATGAATGACAATATCATGCAGGCAATATTATCTACATGTATAGGAGAGAAATTCCTGCTGTATTTGACATCAATTTGATACAATGGATTTGACACACATTTGACATAGTGGAAGAGCGTGTTCTTGCAGAATTTGACATAAATTTGACACAATCGATTTGACACACATTTGACATAGTGGAAGAGCGTGTATTCTTGCAGAATTTGACATAAATTTGACACAATAGATTTGACACACATTTGACATAGTGGAAGAGCGTATATTCTTGCAGAATTTGACATAAATTTGACACAATCGATTTGACACATATTTGACATAGTGGACGAGCGTATTCTTGCAGAATTTGACATAAATTTGACACAATCGATTTGACACATATTTGACATAGTGGAAGAGCGTATATTCTTGCAGAATTTGACATAAATTTGACACAATCGATTTGACACATATTTGACATAGTGGAGGAGCGTATTCTTGAAGAATTTGACATAAATTTGACACAATCGATTTGACACATATTTGACATAGTGGAGGAGCGTATTCTTGAAGAATTTGACATAAATTTGACATATGTCAAAATCATGTCAAATGAAAAGTAGTGAATTGGGACATTCATTTGACATAGTTTTGACACAGTTTTGACATAGTTAGAGATTTGATACAATTTTGACATGATTTTGACATAAATTTGACATATGTCAAAATCATGTCAAACGAAAAGTAGTGAATTGGGACATTCATTTGACACAGTTTTGACACAGATTTGACATAGTGGAATTTGACACAATTTTGACATAAACTAAACATTTGACACAGTTTTGACATATGTCAAATTCATGTCAAAACTATGTCAAATGAATGTCCCAATTCACTACTTTCCATTTGACATGATTTTGACATATGTCAAATGTGTGTCAAATTGTGGCAAGGGTCACTAGCTGTGGCAGTACGTACTCTGTCCCATGTAACTGATTTGAGGTTAAAGGAGGTGAGGGCACACACAGAAGAAGATACGACTATTTCTTCAATGGCATTGATGTGTGTCGCAGGCGTGCATAGGCCAGCCATGAGAGGTTGGGAGTGGGTAAGAAAGATGGATGTGGACTCAATAGTTGCAATATCATCAGGGAGGATCAACTTCTCAGGGTCACCTGTTGGGTGGCGTGAAATGCAATCTGTGGCATGATGCCGGGCACCTGGAATGTGAACCATGCGAAATCTGTAACTGAGTGTTTTCTCCTTGAGATTCCTGAGGCGAGGATTGGGGATGTCTTCTAATGAGCGGTCACTGAAGATCTTCAGGAGGGGTTTGTGGTCAACAGCAATAATAAGGTCCTCGCATCCCAGTACAAAGTATCTGGCTTTGGTTAGGGCATCAACAACTGCAAGGGCCTCACCCTCTACCGGAGCATAACGGGATTCATGGGAATGTGTGAATCGACTCCCAACAAGTACGATCTTCCACCCCGTCGGACAGCAAAATGCGATGGTTCTGTTTTGGGGCAAGTGCAGTGTTTTTGAAGCAGCCAGAAGCCAATGCCCGTCTTGGACCAGTCTGTTGCCAAGCAGGTGGGCTTGCTTGTGTCAAAGATTCGGACACCTTCTTCTATCTCACTGATGATAACTGCTTTAGACTCTTCAAATGCGTGTTGGAGGGGTTCATCCCACTTAAACGGTGTGTATGGTTGCATTAGTTGGCGGAATGGAAGCATCTTATCAGCCATACTGAAGGTGTAAGATACCTGGTTGACAAGCCCAAACCATGCATGAGCGTATGTCAGTGATACTTGTGGGCGTGGGGAAGTCAAGTATGGCATGGATGAATCTTTGGCAAGGGCGAGCGTATGTCAGTGATACTTGTGGGCGTGGGGAAGTCAAGTATGGCATGGATGAATCTTTGGCAAGGGCGGACACTACTGAGGGTGATCTCGAAGCCAGCAAAATCAACGGTATCTGCGCCTAAGACAAATTTGTCTGGGTTAAGGGTGATCCCGGTCTTTCCACACACACTTGTCAAGAAACTGGACAGCTTGGAAAAAGCTATCCGCAAGTGTGTCAGCCCATAGTAGGACGTCATCGACACATTTGGTCTTGTTAGGGATGTCTGAGATAATCTCATCATACCGTCGGGTATATCCATCACCAGATGCTATGTAACCTTGAGGGGCTGTCTTGTAACGGTACCTGCCCCAGGGTGTGATGAAGGTCGTGAGGTGACAGTCCTCTTTGCAGATAGGAACGCTATGGTACCCATTCCATGCATCGAAGATAGATTTCTTCTTGCCATTTGGGACTGATCTAGCTTGGTGAAAAGGTGATTGGGTGTGGTGGGTTTCTCTTGTGGCATGGGCATTTAGGGCCTGGAAGTCGACTGTGCGTCGCGGTTTGCCATTTTTCTTAGCACACACCACCATTCTGTGGCACCAGGTGACAGGTTCTCCTATTGGGACTGGTTCAAGCACGCCCAACTGCACATCATGGTCTAGGCCTGCTTTAACAGCCTCTCGCCAGTGGAGGGGGACAGGGACTGGTGTGTGGTGTGCGACTGGCTCAGCTTGGGGATCTACCATGAGTTTAATGGGAATAGTATCCATGAGACACAATGGTCAGTGTTCGCACATATTGAAAGTGCTGGACTTGTAGTAGTCAAGGAGATACTGTTGCAGTCGCGCACGGTTATCCTCAGTGGCAGGGAATGGGAGTGTGGTGGGGGGAGGAGGGGGTCGTTGACGTACAGGACAGTCGCAGGGTGTGGTGGGGTCTTCCTTCAAAGCTGCTGCGGCATCAGTCTGTTGTGTAGAGTGAGCCATCCCCATCCTGGGGAAACTGTCAGGGATCATCCCAAGGGCAATACAGGCTTCTTTGCTAAGGAAGAATTTATCAGAACTGTCTGTGACATAAGTCATCTGCCTTGTTTCAATTACCCGGCCCTGACTGTCAGTGCCTGATATGCGGAGTACAGCGGCCCCAAGAATCTTGATGCCTCCGTTGTTGGCGGAGTGCATCCTCATGGTCACTGGGATAAGGTCAGATTGGCGCAAACCGAGACGGCAAATGACTGTCATTCCAGCAAGGCAACTCTGGCAACCTGTGTCGGCCATGGCAGGGACCCGGCAAGTCATTGTGGGGACAGAAAGGTCGGAACCAACATCACTGTAGTCGTCTGGGGCAATTTTGATTGTCACGTTCACAAAGGGTTGTGGATTGGACCTTCTCTTGTGCCAGGTGTCAGAGAGGTTGTCATCGACGTGAGTGGTCAAGAGGAATGGTTTGATGTCCAGTGGGGGGTTGACCTGAGTCAGTGACGCTGCATAGGGCGTCAAACACTGCGCTTTCGCTGTTCTGAGAAGAAGTAGGGGCGCGTTTGGGTTTGTCTTTGCTGCGGCATACACTCTCCAAGTGGTGATCACGATCGCATTGTTCACACTTGTGTCCATATGCTGGGCATACAGTTTTGCGTATACGGCTAAGGGCACTTTTCCCGTGACCTGTCTTGCCGCAGTAGGTGCATAGGTCTTGTTAGACTGAGTGTTGGCTTGCTTAGCTTTCCTGTATGTGCTGGAAGCTGCATCAGCTGCGTGAGAGTCTAACAGTGTGGAAGCTGAACGCTTCCCAGATTCCTTTGCCTCGACAAACGTAAACACTTGCTCTAGGGTCATATCCTGTTTCTGGTTACCGAGGAGGTCAAGCTGGATGTCGGGATCAGCAATACCACGTGAGAGGACGTCTCTGAGAATCGCATCTGTGTAGTTGACATTGATAGCACAGCCTGGACACGCGATGAGGAACTTGCATACACCTGCCTGTCCGGAACTGATCCGCCTGTCCGCGGAGTCGAGCCCCAAAGCTTCTGATAGGCTCGTCACGATCTTGCCGCATGTTATGGAGATGTACGCGAGCAACCATTATGTTCTCTTCACGGACAGCGAGTGTCTTAATTGCCGCTAAAACCTCAGCTTCAGTTTTGCTTGTGAGGCTTCCTCCTGCTGCTCTTGTGAGGTCTTTGCGTAAAGGCTCCGAGCAGCACTCAAGTAGTTGCACGACACAGTCTTTGCCTTTGATTTTAGTTGCCTCAACATAGTCCGTCCAACGTGATTGGAAGTATGCCCATTCTTCACTTGTGCCAGCAGCACCAATGGTTGGTCGTTTCACCTTCTCCACCTTGGCTGTTTGTCCAGAGTTGTGAACGGCACTGTGGGCGGTAATTAGTGCGGCTACAATGGCAGCATCCAGGTCTGCAGTGGCGTAGTCGCAGCCAGGGATTGGGCATCCTACAACAGGCATTGTCTATGTGGATTGTCAAGTACCGTGATCATAAATAAGCCCGGGGGGGGGGGGGGATACTCACGTATGTCAGGTATACGGGGATGTGCCGCTCCAGTGGGTCGTTTTTTCATGAGACATCCTTAGCCATGGGTAGGCTTTTCAGTGAAAAATCCTTAGACATGGGTCCTGTTTTCGCGATTTTCGCGAAAATTTGCCAACAAATCCTTAGACATGGGTCCTGTTTTCGCGATTTTCGCGAAAATTTGCCCAAATTAGGTCTATTTTCGCGAAAAATCACCCTTAGAAATGGGTATGGGTTTTGAAAATCACCCTTAGAAATGGGTATGGGTTTTGAATCTCCAGCGGCACACCCCCGACCAAACCAAATTCGAGTACCCCCCCCCCTCCCCGGGTAAATAAGAACGCTGTCTATTTGTTCTGGTTGTAACAGTTACTTTAACTTTATTCAACTCCAACAATGATCACGGTCTGTAAAAAGACAAGAACATGAGAAAGCATAATCAATATCCTCTAGTTTTAACACAATATGAAACATGTAGTCTCATTAACATCTCATGATGAATGAAAGAGATTATAAAAACATAGAAATTCTGCAAAATGGCCTTAAAGTACCCAAAATTCGAACATTAGAAATTGAGTATCGATGCGTTAAGTAACATAACTTTAGTTAAAGGTGGTATTTAAATTAACTATATTGGCAGTTTATCTTGATATTACTTGTACTTGCATGGTGTTTACCAAAATGCCAAAAGAAAAAGGTTTTATTTTTTTATTGTGTGTTATAACACGCAGTGGTGACACTCGATTTATATCGATTTGCATTGATTTTGAGTCTATAAAAGAGGTAATTTTATCTTAATTTCAAAGAAAAACATATTTCTGTCCATGTCATACATAAATATCATGAACACGACCCAATTGTCTTACAAATTTGGAGCAAAAACGGTTGAAGCATCGTTTTACTACACATTTCCTTTTTTTAAGTCACATCGCGAAGAACGGTGTAGTACATCGTGGGGATGGATAAACGGCGAGTTATGGGGCGGTAAGTTATGGGAGAGTTACGGTAAGACCAGCCGGCGAGTTACGGTAAGACCAGATGGCGCGATACGGTAAGACCAGACGGTGAGTTACGTTAAGACCAGACGGCGAGTTACGGTAAGACCAGATGGGGAGTTACGGTAAGATATGGCGCGTTACGGTAAGACCAGACGGCGAGTTTCGGTAAGACCAGACGGCGAGTTACAGTAAGACCAGCCGGCAAGTTAACGGTAAGACCAAGCCGGCGAGTTATGGTAAAACCAGACCTAATTTGTTTTTATTTTGTGTGCTTGTCAGTCACCTGGCTCGGCAGTTTTTCAATGAAATAATGGCCCCAGGGTACCATATACATGGCTGAATATACTCCGCCATGTATGGTCTCCCCCCGTGGCCTATTGGTATATCGTCTGCCTTTGAACCCAGTGGTCCGGGGTTCGAGCCCCGGGAGCGTCGGGGCACTTTTTCCCCTCGCTCTTTGGCCTCTAAAACAATTTTTTTTGGAAAAGGTGCCGCGGGGTTAGGGTTATGGAGCAATTTTTTTCACTATTTTTCTTTTTTCAATCTTTTCTAATGTTGGTCTCATTATGGAGCTAATTTTGGTCTCATTAACCCTAACACTCTTGAGTACTACGAATTACTATGATGCGGTGTGCTTGTGTTACCCGGCTCGGCAGTTTTCGATGAAATAATGGCCCCAGGGTATATACATGGCGGAATATACTCCGCCATATATGGTCCCCCCCCCCCCCACACACTTTTCCCCCTCGCTATTTGGCCGCGAAAAAATTCTTTGGAAAAGGTACCTCAGGGGTTAGGGTTATTACACATTGTGATATCCAATCCATTCAAGAAAATAAGGTATCGAAGTCGAAAATACTACTACTGTAGGGTGTCAATGAGAATGTTCAATTTCTGTGCAGAAATGAATGTCTCTCTGCTTCCGGAATAAAATGATACCAAGATCATCTCTGTAGGTCAAGCGGTTCCAGAGATTTTTTCTTCTTCTTGCGTCAAATGTTGCCGAAATAATGTCAAAATTGATTAATTTGCATTTTTTGCAACCTGCCGGCTTTGTCTTACCGTAACTCGCCCCTTGGTCTTAACGTAACTCGCCGGCTTGGTCTTCCTGAAACTCGCCGCTTGGTCTTACCGTAACTCGCCGGCTGTACCGTAACTCGCCCCCTTGGTCTTATCGTAACTTGCCGGCTGGTCTTTAAGCGTAACTCGCCACTGCTGGTCTTACCGTAACTCGCGGGCTGGTCTTACCGTAACTCGCTGGCTGGTCTAGGTCTTACCGTAACTCGCCAGCTGGTCTTACCGTAACTCGCCAGCTGGTCTTATCGTAACTCGCTGGCTTGGTCTTACCGTAACTCGCTGGCTGGTCTTATCGTAACCCGCCGGCTGGTCTTACCGTAACTCGCCGGCTTGGTCTTACCGTAACTCGCCGGCTGGTCTTACCATAACTCGCCGGTTTGGTCTTACCGTAACTCACTGGCTGGTCTTACCGTAACTCATCGGCTGGTCTTACTGTAACTCTCCCATAACTCGCCGCTCTATAGCTCGCCGTGTTACCGGGCCCTCATACATCGTCAGGACATCGTCAGCTTGCAGCAAGTCCGTAGGACACAAACAATGACGGTATGGTGTAAAGTGAGATAATGAATTCAAATACCTAAAATTAATAATGAAAAGTGAAGTAGGCCTATCATATAATTATTTCAGACTTGTAAAAACAGTCCAGCAGCACGTACGTGTTATCATAACTTTCAAAACCGCACCATTTTTTAAGAATTCTTCCAACAATTCTGTGTAATTTTCAATTAAGTCTAGTACCTAAAGCAGACGACACAAACAGCGCCACCAACATTGGGACACTCACCATTGACGTCTTTGGTTAAACAAAAAAAGCTTCAGATCGTCAAGTTTAGTCACTCAGTGGCACGCCCCTGCTACTATGAGTAGGCCACCCCCAGGAGGCCACCGGAGAGCCGCCGATCTATTACGGGGTGCTACCGGTGCAGGGCATACAAATGACACTTACTAAAATGACACTAATAGGCTACTACTAACTGGTAAACCTATGCCTACAACATTTATCAGACATATAGAGGGACTTTAGTTCAGACTTGCCCTGCATTAAACATGTTGTCAAATATTGAAAAATGTATGAACTGATGAAGAAAGGGTGGCATCGGTTGGGGTGTTTCAGCATACTTGAGCTTGGCCATATAGGGGAGATGCGGGAGAGTTGAGCCATTTTTTATATTTTGTGTCACCATATGCGGAAGAAAAGTACAAACCTGTAAAAAATTAGTGTAAGATAAACTTCAGAGTGTTGTTTTCGTTGTGAAACAATAACAGTTGGGATAGCAGTTAAGGCTTATTTATACAAAAGGTTTGATTTTTTGTTTTTGTAAAGTGGCTCAACTCTCCCTACAGTATGGGAGAGTTGAGCCACCATTACAGGAGAGTTGAGCCAGCATGATAAGTCAATGGCTGGTGAAAAAAACAAAATCATATTTTTTCAACTTTTGATTTATTAATCCTTAAAGTAAATATGTTGCTCAATTGTTATTATAATGGCACAAAATAACATTTTCTCTCATTTATTATACATTTTTCACCTTTAGTCAAAAAATCAAAATGTTACTACATGTTTTCCCTATGCTCAACTCTCCCCATAACCAATGGCTCAACTCTCCTCATGGTGACCATTTTGTAAATAACCCAATCCTGTCTGGTGTAGAACTTTTGGTAGTTTACAATAGTTCTCTAAAATAATGGTCATATATACCCCCTTCAATAAACAAATTATCGCTATTATATTCTAAGTCTTGCTATGGGGAAAAAGACAAAACATTTATTTTTCTATTTTTCACTCAAAAGTGAAAAAAATGATTTTGTTTAATTATCTTTGATACTGAGCACACATGACAGTAGAGTGTAACACTAAGAATGTCGTATTGATGCTATATAACAATATATGCCAATATAAATTTTAGTAAGTTACTACTTTTCGAGTTATAGGGGGTGGTTCAACTCTCCCGGTGGCTCAACTCTCCCGCATCTCCCCTACCTGTATATCCACATCTCCCAACCATACCACCTCATGACATCAGCGGAAATGGTTCAACTTATACATTGTTTGTTCTCTATTATTAGGGAACCCTCAGGTATAGAGCCCCTAAAATATGGTTCTTTAACCCTCTGGGCTCTACCTGTCTTTTGTACAAGAATTTCCATTAGCCAATTACATGATAATCATCTTGATAAACCAATTCGACACATCGGTAGGCCTAGTTATAGTTCTCAAAATTGAAGAATCCCCAAAGGTTCTTATAATGAGACCTAATGATAATATATACTGATTCTTTACGTATTAATTTTTAGAACCTGTTTGTTTGAGCCAAGACCGTTGCACCAGTACCAGATCCCTATCCCATTTTTATCTTTGTATAGACTGACGACTAACCCATAACAAATCCAGTTAACCGTGAAAGTTGACCGACCAAGGCATAGTTCGAGGGATGAGCGCCAGAAGGCCGTAACTCTACTTTTGGGCAAATTGATATTTTGGTACAAAATAATCCATATAACTTAGATTTTCAGAACCATAAAGAGATAACTCATAAACACTCTTAATTTGATTAAAATTAGAGTTATAAGTTGGTTGCTACAGTGTATTGTAAAATCCCAAATATTTGAAAGTCGATTATCTCAAAATAGCAGCATTTCTGGAGTTAAGGCCTTCTGGCGCTCAACCCTCGATTTCTATAAACAATGACATTTTCGGGTCCATTATCAATTTCGTTCCGATTAATATAATGTATAATGTTTAATTTTTCATTGATTTTCTTTGTAATCTTTCGTTTTTTATTTACTAACAAAGATTTTATTTCTCGCAAGGACGTTCAGAAATCGATTTTGCTTTGAAATGTCTGAAAATAAATAGGCATGGATACACTCGGGTAGCTCATGAAATTTTCTTGCCTTAAATAAGTCGTGCATTAACATTTTACAGTATAATTGTTATTCCTCCAACATGTCAAAATTAACTCTGTGCTGTCTGTTGTTAACTAAACTTATGCACTTGTTATGTTCTGTCTGTGATTAATCGCCTTAAACAGGGTGTATCAAAAAAATTAGGACACTTTTTGATGATGGTTTAAATCCTTGTTAAAACACTGAAGCATGACCAATTTTTATTTCAATGTAAAGTACAACCGATAAAGATAAAATCCTGAAGAGATGAGAAAAATCCATCATTAATTAAGGAAATTGTGACCTATTAGGCAAGGCAATCTATTTTGTAGTATGTACAATGGTCATTCACACAGTAACAGTAGAGTAACATGAATGCGCACACTATTTATGCCAATATCATGGTAATGAACCATCCATCTACAGTGGGTTCGAGAACTTTTTTAATTTGCACAGAATATGCATGCATCTGATTTGTGGATTATTTAGCCAGTATTGATTTGTGCCAGAATTAAATGGATTACCAAACTAATCTTTGCTATTGACTGATAGATTCTTTTCTATGTTTATGATTATTGTAACGTATTGAAACGTAAACCATGTTATTTACCATGTTTACTGGTCTATACATGAAAATCCCATTGTACAAACCAGTAAATGACATGGTTTACGCACATTATGCTAGTTTTCTTATTTTTTATCGGATTGATCTCATATTTTCAGGATATCATAATAATTAATTGGGCTTTACATTGAGACTAAATTGGTCAGGGTCCAATGATTATAACAAGTATTACACCGTCATAAAAAAGTGTCCTAATTTTTTTGATATACCCTGTAGTGTTCCAATGCTGGGTCTGGTGGAGTGATGAATACTCCACCGATAGAATATAAAAGGAAATAATGAGCATAAACAAACAAAAGGAAATAATGAGCATAAAACAAACAGATCTTGAACCAAGCATTCTTGTATTAATCGGTGACTCGAGCGTAGAATTCGACAGTTTCATCTGACAGTTGTAAACAAAAACATTGATTCTTCAAAGTGAACTATCCTAAACATTACGTAATAAGTACAGGTAAATATATAATTGTATCATCAATATTATGCTTTAAATTATGGGCAATTAAGTTGGCTCTGGGAAAATTAGTGATAACTGGATTTGTATCAGAAATGGTTAAGTAAAGCCCAATTAAGTTCAGGATAATTATCGAAAAGTAAAAACACAAGACATACAGTCTAATTCCAAATTGTCTAATACCAATGTCTAATACTTTTATGATAAGTTGTTGTTGTTGTATTTGTATAGCTTCTTTATTATGTTCTTATATTTTTTCATGCATGTATGTTATGCGCCTCGGGGTTGTGTTCACAACGTGAGGCGCATTATAAATACCTTTTTATTATTATTATTATTATACCCAATTGGTCTAATTCCCATTTGGTCTTAGACAAAAAATGGGAATTAGACTAAATGGTTATTAGACCAATTGGATGTTATACCAACTGATATTTCGCCTAACTGGTCTTAGACCAATTGGTATTAGACTATTGGGTATTAGACCAAATTATTTTAAACCTAATGGCAAGTCTGTGGTATAATAGAGATGAAGATGAGGACGATAAGGTAGTCGTCACGACAACAAAAATATGGTACATCCTATATACATGATACAAATATAATTATATTATATAACATCCTGCTAACCCAAGTATTGGGTGGAAGGGGGGGGGGGGGGGGGGGGGGTGGTAGGAGTGACGTTAACCTCAAAACCGGCCGAAAAGAAAACGCATTGTCAAAATCAGAAATGTACCGGGGAAAAATGGTTCTAAAGGGGTTCTAAAACTCCTCTATATGGAACCTCTAATGGTTCTTAATTGAACCAAAAAGAGTTCTAAAAAGGTTATAAATAACCATTTCTTCTAAGAACCTTTTTGGGTTCCACAATTGTTAAGAACCATTTTTGCGGGTTCTATTCTCAAGGGTTCCATCTAGGGGACAAAGAGGTTCTAAGTTGAACCATTTTTTCGGAGAGTGTATACTATAACTATAAGGAACTCCCAATTAAACAACAAATCATGGTGTCCCTACCCAGTTCCAATGCATTAGAAATGGAGGTGGGGTGATTATACCCCGGGGGGGGGGGCACTCAACTTTTTTGGGGGTAGGGGTGTGCCGCACAGGGTCTCAAAAAGGGGGGCTACAGAACTGAACTGAGTGGATTTTATGACGAAAAATAGGGTCTTAGGAACTGATTTTTTTCAAAAAAAGTTGGTCTTGAGAACTGGCCAATTCAATTTTGATTAGCGAGAACGCAAATTTACGGGGTTTTTTGGTTTTAGAACGCAAAATTTTCAAAGAATTGGGGCTTTGGAACGCAAAATTTCGCGATTTTTGAATTTTCAATAAAATTGGGGTCTTAAGAACTGATGCAGGCTCAAAAGGGGGGTCATAAGAGCTAGCAGCAGAGGGTGAAAAGGGGGGTCTTCAGCGCGGCACATACCTATACCCTTTTCATATGTCAGTGCCCCCCCCCCCGGGGATTATACATATTATGACGGACTATTTCAAATTGGTATAGATATTGAACCCATGCACTTGGGCTTTAGATTTGTACAGAAGGCAGGCACCAGAGCGTGCAAATTATGTGTCACGATGTTTCAATATGGTATTTCCTTTAATATATTTTTTTTCTCTATGATTACGCGCTGATCCATGTATAAGTTAACTATTGTCTGTCGTAAATACCAATTAACGCCCAACCTATAAATTATTCAATTTGAGGTAATTATGTTTTACTTTGGTGTGTTTTACCCTGTGTATTCCCTATAATATCGTTTTATTGCATGTGAGTATGAGTAGTCATCCCTTAAAGTGGTGTATTAAAATACAATATACAAAACAGATTTATCAGAAACCGTTCCCAATTTTCGAAGTCTAGGCATGTTTGTATTTATTTCAATGCATTTCTCATGGTGATTCCAAATATGGTATTGAAATTCAACAATGTTGACATTTTTTTAAACATTTTGTGCAATTTTGGAATGTCGTCTGCATAAATGGTGTAACAGTATACACACACCCCTGCATAAG